>JAJJWX010004392.1:2400000-3053913 GCA_023529315.1 Papaver bracteatum | reverse complement strand
AATCAACTCAAAGAACAACAACACCATCAATACTTATCATAGTCCATTCCATTCAAGTTCACTGCAACACCATTCTTGAGCTGACTGCAAAGATTTAGTCTATACAATCTCAATTGCATCCCCTCTCGACTTCCATGACAACAACAACAACAATTCATCGAGATCCCTTCAAACTTCATCAAGAGTTCTCGATTAGAACCCATCTTCTAATTTCAATCTCTTCCTGTCCTTTGATTTTTTCTTTGTGATTGAACAATGTACGACAACACCCATTCATTTCTCCTTGTTTGTTCATCAATCTATTGACCATTAAGACAGTTGCTGAATCTAGATCTTCTCTAATTCAAATCTCTTCATAATTTCCACTAATTCAATCAAAGTGAGAATCCATTCTTGAATTCATCACCAAACCCCAATAATTCTTCTTTATTTTCCATTTCAATCTCTAATTCCTCAAGTCACACCAAAACCCATTTACTCGTTACCGATCCCCTTTTCTTTGAAAACCATAAAATCTTCATCTGCTTCTTCCGCAGTCTCAGATCAACACCCGATTTGACATTAATCAACTACAGCGGCTTCATTGATCTCCTCCTCCATCTATGAGTTTTAACATCAACAACATCAAATCTAATTCCCCCTTTTCATCCCTTATAATTTTCAAAGAAAATGTGATGAAAGAGAAAATCTCTCAACGTAGGGTTATGAGGTGGGGCTGGATTTATCCACCTAACCGTGTAGGAACCACCCAACAAGCATCCCTTAGCCTTGGCTGATATGTATTTAGTACTCCTCCAAGAAGATTTTCCTTAACCATTACCGCCTCCATAGTATTTTCCCGTGAAATGACCTTTCTTCCTTTTTCGCTCAAATTGAATGATTTCTTCTTCCTTTCCTCCGTGCGACTCCGAGCACCATAACTCGAAAACACACGTAAAAGACATAATTCACAAGAAAAATAGCAGAGAAAGCATAAACAATAGATATTAAATAGGGTGTATTCTACACCTATCATGGATCCAAACTACCCTGATCATGTGTGCAAGTTGCATAAATCCTTATATGGGCTCAAACAAGTGCCACGTGCATGCTTCTCTCATCTCAGTAGTCATCTTCTTCATCTAGGGTTCACATCTTCGCTGCGTATCTCTCCGTTCATCAGAATTATGGTGGCTCTACTACATACGTTTTGATTTATGTCGATGACATAATTGTAACATGATCCAACTCTAAGCCGATAGAAAAATTGGTAATGATTTAGGTTCTCGATTTTGTTGTCAAAGACATGGGAACTTGTCTTATTTCTAGGTGTTGAGGTTCTCGACGTATGGGAAATAACTGGTACTTTCCTAAAAAAGTACATCATCTCGATGCACTTTATCGCACAACTGGATGGAATTAAGCCTGTTTGCACCCCTTTAATGTTAATACGAAACTTTATCGACAAAGTGTCAAGAAATTTTGGATCCTACTCTATACAAAAGTGTTGTAGGGGCATTGCATTATCTGCATATTACAAGACCTGACATAAAAGTGGAAGTTAACAAGGCTTGTCTGTATATGCATGAGCCATATGAGGAGCATTGGGAACTGGTGAAGCGTATCTTGCACTACTTGAAGAAGACTATAGATTGTGGTTTATTTTTAAAACATGACAAATATTACTCTCTTAATGCTTACTCGATGCAAATTGGGCAGGTATTTTAGATGATTGAAGGTCCACTAGTGGTTACCGATCTACTTTGGAGGAAATCTAATTTCCTAGGAGCGAAAGAAGCAAAAGACCTGTCAAGTCTAGCACATAATAAGAATATCGTGGCATTGCTATTGTCACTTCGAACTCATATGGATCCAATCTTTGCGTAAGGAATGAGAATTCACACACCTACACCTTCCTTATGGTGTGACATCCAGGATCCACTTATTTTACAACAAACCCTATTTTTCACGCATTAACAAAGCATGTTGAGATCGATTATTACTTTGTTCATGAACGAGTAGCATGCAAGCAACTAAAGGTGTAGTTCATCACTGACGGATCAACTAGCATACATTTTCACTAAGGGGTTATGTTCACCTAGATTTTACATATCGCAGGCAATTTAAACATCCGTCAACTCAGTTTAACTTGAGGAGGGTGTCATGAGAGTACTCGATCGTTGTAGAAGACTCTCAACTATCTCCTCGGACTCACATAAGTCGTTTGTCAATCCAAGCACTCGAGTCAAGTCCAACAAATCACTCCGACTATTATCTAGATATTACTTATATTTCTGTTTATCAGTTTATTTGAATAATGCACTTTTCTTCAATATAAGTACAAGTAAACTATCTCCACATTAAAGTGTGGAAGATTTCCTACCCAAATATCATATTTTAGCTCTATGTTTAGGGTTGTTTTTTTTTTTTGGTAAAGGTTTCTGTTTTTTAATGTTGAGTTGCTGAATTAGGGTTTTTTATTAGGGGTTTTTTGTTAATGATCTTAAATTACTGAAATAGAGTTTTGATTAGGTTCGATTTCTTGATGTTTGATTTCATCCAAATTTGGGGTTTGACTAATTGATCTTAATGGTATGGAGAGATTCAAACTTTTGTTCTATCTCTAGGATGATTATAACAAATTGAAGAAGAGGAACAATAACAAGTTAGAGAATTGTAGATGATTATAACAAAGATGGATGAAAATTGGGGGATCTGAGATGATTGAAGAATAGGTACTGCAGGTTACTGAGATTGGTGCCGAGTTGATGGTGGTAGAAGGTGGAGATAAGAAGGTGATGTTGTTGATAAAATGGGTATGCGGTTGTGTATAAAGGGTAAGAAAATCTCAACATCAAGAATATGAAGCTGTGTTGGTTGATTTCCTGTGGTTGTGCTGTAATTACATGAAATATCAATTGATCAGGTGTCGTGTGTTGGTGGTGAAACAATCAGTATAAAGAGATAATGTTCATGACTCAGAGAAGAATAATAATGAGCATCTCATATTGAACTAAATTTGAGATGAAATGATGGTGCACAACACATCAACATCATCAATACCCATTTACTTCTCATTCTTGAACCGAGCCGAACATCAACATCATCATCTCATACTAAAATCATCACTTGCTTTTGTTTCCGTCTCGCACGCAACACTTTCATCATCCCATCAAATACCACAATAACCCATACAAATTCAAATTAATGTGAAGCAAACCCTTAATACTTCGATTAAAACAATCAAAACCCTTATTTCATCAAAAATTAGTTTAGTTAGGTAATGGTTGAATGAGTGTGCTATATTGTTGATCTGTGATGTCAGGAATGAATGTGAGAGTTTCATAGATTTGAATAGTTGTGTGTTCTTAATTAGATATGCTAATGTATTCATTTATGTAAAAAAATCTTGATTTTAAGTTTTGATATAAATGATCGTGTTGTGGTACATAAATTCCAACCGAGTATTTTTGCATAACTCATAGAGTGTAAAAAACACGTACCGGCCTCGTATAAGGTAATTGATCAACACCAGTACATGGACCGGTTCCATAAGAGAACCGAGTCGTACTGGGCCATGTTAAGCTATCTGGCATACATGGATCCTTAAACCAAAATAAGGAACTCTTCTCTTTAGCATCCAAAGACAAACTCAAATACACCATAAAGCTTCCTCAAATATACCAATATCTCATTCCTTGACTCCACATATACACTAATATTCTTGAATTGCGGCACAAATGAACACTTTAGATATAAACACAAGTGATAATAAAACTAAAACTTAAATAAACCATAGTTAAGCAATAATTCATAAAAACAAACACTCAATCATGAAAAGTATACCCCAATTGAATTTCAAATAAACCGTAATTACCAAAGGGGAAAAAAGTAGAAACCCTAGAAATACAAGTCAATTGATTAATTAACTATCAAAACATGGTTTAATTCCCATACTAAGTTATGAGTTTTAAGAATCCTACCTAGATTTAGGGTATTTCATCCTCGATTTGTGCCGCATCTTCACAAATGTGTCTTTGAAACCCTAAATATTCAAAACTTGTCTTCCAATAACACTATTGTTCTTCACTAACATCTATGTCTTTAAGAGTAACAACTTCTTCTCTAATAATCAGTTCAATCTCTAACCCAAGTTTTGAGAGAAAAGAAAGAACGAAAAAAAAATGGGAGAGAAAGAGAGACTAAAACAAATGGGAGGAGATAACACCCACCCGCCTTTTATTTGGGTAACGTTATGATGGAAACTTCTTAAGGGCGAGTTTGATTTTTTTGGTGCCTCGAGACTAACTGGGTGGCCCAAACGGCTGAACTCTAACAAGAAAGACCATTTTTATAAAGGTTTAAATTTTTTGGCCGGTTTATTTATTTGGGGTTCGAAAATTTGTCATTTTTTAAATTTATCTATAATGCCTCACCTTCTAGAGGGAAACTAATTTTTATTTTTAGTAATTCCATAAATACCTTTTTATATTAGTTAAAGTTTTTTAAAAAAATATCGTCCTATTATTTCCTTTTACATGTAAGAGTCGATTGTTTTTATTTACCGAAATAAATTTATATTAATTAACTCTCTCACTTGTCGTATAGTCCGCGGGATGTATACCACATTCGTTTATTTACTTATTTGTTTGACAAATGCTATCCCACGCGACTTTGTGGGATGGCTTCAAGAGAGCGGCTTCTATACCGTTGGATGATTAAATCGGCGGTTAGATTCACATTCGCAAAGGACCATCACTTTCTTTAAAAGGAACCACCACTTCCCCTAAAGGATTGAAGAATGTTAGATCTAGGTTTTAGCAATATCTAAAGATAAAGAAGCCACTTTTGCAGGAAACCATCCCGGAAAGTCATGTGGGATAACACTTCTATGTTTGTTTTAGTTATTTTTTGGAAGCATGAATTTTTTTAGTTATATGCAGCACTTAGCGGTGTTGTATTTCTTCCCTAGTTAGAAGCTGAAAAAAGTCATTGGCCTCCTGACATGTATTGTATGATATGAAGAGGGAAAAAACAAGGAAAAAACGAAAAACTAAAATGCAAAAAGTTTTTTTTTTTTTTTTTTAAAGCAAAATCGACAAACCGATACAATTACAATCACATTTCATGTCTAAAGACACTATAGTCCGCACTCGGGGATTGCATAAGCCAAACTAGAGGTGTGACCAAGCCATATACGTCGATTTGTTTTTTCCCATTGGGCTACATTATAATAGCCCCGTTACTAGTGCGGTTAACAAAATTAAAACGAATTTTCCTGAATCTAGAAATTAGGTATTCAGTGTCATAGAAAAGTTCTTGTGTTCTATGGTCTCCATTAAAATCTCTTCGATTTATCTTCTCTATAATTCCTTCAGCATCACTTTCGATTATTACTAGTTTGTCTCTCCTTTCCCAAGTTGTTTTCATGGCTTCTTTGATTATTCGTATCTCTGCTCTTACGTTTAATCACAGGAACAATACATAGTCACACTGGTTCACCACACGATAAATTTACATACGAAACCAAACATGGTTGTATTACTTATAGAGTTGTTGATGGTGTATTTTCATTTAAGGCTAAAATTGTAAAAGCCAAAATTATGCGCTAACATCTTGCAAAACATAAAGCCATTAATAAGTGATAAATACTTCTTCACTTTACTAATTCACCTAGAATGGAGCATGTGGAAACAATTCCAGTATTCTGTGAATTAAATACACGAAATTCATCTAGGTTGGAGCATGTAGCAACAATCCCATATACCGTGTGAATTTACAGCATTATTTAATGCATGACCAGCCTTGTATTTCTGTACTCATTATCGGTGCAGCATGACGACTGAGTGTTGTTCTCAGCAGAGCAACACGAACCTCCAAGCATTAATAATGAAGCATGTAAGAAATACCCATACAGGCTGCAACTCTCGGTGTGTTATACTTGCCCGATTGAGAATACATCTCTCGGTGTGTTATACTAGCCCGATTGAGCATATTTGAATCTAGATCGTCCATATCAGTCTTAGAAACGATCACGACCACCCAACTTCACCAGCATGATTGGATGGCTTAGATTGAATCCATGAACCCAGGCAGGTATTGGAATATTCATTACCAACCCAATGCGGGCCCGCATGGTCGGCTTCGCCAAAAGGGTGGCATAGCTTGCTAAACCATCCAAGCCAAAGAAGTATGGACGAAAAACCCTAAATTAGGGTTTGCGGCACATTACATGTGTCGCAAAACAGTCTCAACCATCCATCTTCGCATGCATATATGGAGGGTGTAGATGTAGATTCAAAGGGCCCAGAGTATGTCAACACGCTCATTGTAAGCCCGCCTACACACATGACTGATCGGTCAGGACAAACCATGGCTGGTCGTTCCAGATCGTGCGCCCAAAGTGGGCATGCCGACAAAACCTTAATTAGGGTTTAGGAGGGCATCCCGGCAAACGTCCGTTTTCTCCAGATCGAATAGAGGGTTTAGGAGCCGACTGAGCAGGACCAGTGAGCATCAACATGATTATTATGGACCCATCTATCTCCACACCCAGTCAGCCAAGGCATACCATGCCTGGTCGTTCCAATTCGCACGCCCAAACTAGCATGGTCACACCTCCCGATCACGAATTGATCTCGACCAATCAACTTCGCAGGACAAATTGAGTGGCTTAGATCACGTTTCCATGGGATAGTAAGGTATAGGCGTGAACACCAGCCTACCGCCTACACGTCGAAAAAATCGGCCAAGACCGACCAAGCTTGGTTGTCTTGAAACGCGTGCCCGAAGTTGGCATAATGCGCGGCATTTGCGGCACCAAACTTCGTTCGTAAATCAATCCTGACTGCTCCTCTTTTCCAGACAAATTGAGCGTTCCAGATCACACTTTCACGGGATAATGAGGTATGGGCATGTATACCGGCATGCCGTATACACACATGCCCGATCGGCCATGCCAAAATCGTGTCCCAAGCTTGGATTCGACCAAGCTGAAAAGTGGTTCTTGTGCACCTCTTCTAAAACCCTAATTTCACTAACGGTCGTAGATGACTGTCTCAAGGATCATATCGTCCGTACAACTTCACCGGCTTGGTTATACAGCCCTGGTCAGGAGTTAATTGGTCAGTGAGGCGTCATGGTGATCACCACCCGTCACTCTACCACACCATGTGGTCGGCCAAGGGAGGACTTGCTTGCATAACCTCCAAACCATCACATATAAGCTGGACATGAGGTTATTTTGAGACGCTAAAACAACGATGATTCATACATGCTGAATATACTCAATGCAGTACCTGCATAGAATACACACGATACTTCACAAGTATCGACTTCCTAAAATAACTTAGCATTACATGCTACTTTATGTGGGTCCCACGATCCACACACTCGAGACATCAATCATGTCACAAACTGGGGGATACATACTGGGGTATTGGTCTGGAGGTTTACAGCGTGCAGCGCACAACACGCCATCACAAGAACGTGTCAGGAAGTCATGGACGGTTAGTGATGATAGGAGAATTGGGAAAGACTGATCGTGTAATACTAACACACGCAACTCCACTACTCCATCACTCCACTTTCTCCACTTCCCATAAGATACGAGGGTTAGGCTTAAAGACTTGTATACATAGGCTCTCCTCCCTATTTTCCAAAGAGAAACAAGACAAGACAACAGAAGCAAGTGTTGATACAATTAGATTCAAACACCGGAACTGATAGCTTACATCCTGCAAGCCAGTTCAACTTTCTGATACAAGTCGTACATAGCCAACACCTTCACAATATCAACACCTTCTTCGCTTCCCTCCCTAAGATCAACCCCATCTCCTTCACTTTGTGACCGAAACAAGTCTAAAATGACCATTTCTTGGTTTAGGCCGGATTTGCAAAGATTGATTTCTCGAATCTACAAGAACTCCCGTGCAGTGAATTTGTTTAAGGTTTAGACTCATTTCTCATCCACACACCCCAAATTACCAAAACCGACAGAAATAGTTTTCACCCATAAACAATTGGCGACCACAGTGGGAGGTTAATCTCTCGGTTGTAAAGTCAATTTCTTCGAAATCCATTTCAATTTTATCAATTTCAAAAAAGTTAGATCTTAGGACCAATCTAATCATCAATTCATTTCAAGATGGTAGAACTCAGGTCTAGATCAACAATCAATTCTGACGGAGCTAGTGTGGATAACACTCCCGGTGTCTATGTAACTGTCAGTGGATCTACCGTGGTCAATACATCTCATGGAGCCGTCACTTCTACCACTGCGCAACGTAGCGGAGATGTTCTAGTAAGTGTAACACCTCCCATCACCGAGCCCGAGCGGCCGCAAATCCCGGCATCTCCTCAAGTGTAACACCTCCAGAGTCACCCGTAGCGACAACTTCCACTCCTTCATCGGACGAGCCGGAGGAAGAGAGGAGGACCATCTCCCATTACCATTGCAGACTTGATGGAGAAACAGGAAGTTCTTGCTAAGACTCAAACGGATATGGCCGCAACTCATAAAGAGGTACTCACTTTTATTAATACATTAACTGATCTATTGCCACAAGAGCCGCGACATCCCCTGGATCCAACAAGGAATGCATTCAACGCACCAGAGAAGGTACTTCAGCGGCACGGACCTACATGGAACTGATCAAAGAAGCGACATCATATATGAGCGGTCATGTCATGGAGATTCCTGCACTGGGGACTGATCCTCACAACGATCCTCCTCAAGTCAATAGTATCACTATGAACCAGATGCCGATAGATTGGGAAGAGGTTTTTCTAGTGAAACCTTTATGCGAACTTTCACACCTTTCGAAGAATCAGCGCGCGGAGACGTTTTGCTGCAATCAACCATAGGAAGGTCACAACTGTGCCCTACATGTCACCGCACGCATCAAGGATTCAGAGTTCAAGATGGCCCTTATCGACACAGGAGAGTCTTCGAAAGTGAATACTCTCAAGACTCTCAGGACATCCAAGGTTCTCCCAGGCAAGGTTGTATGGAAGCCTACCATAATGGCGGACTTCGAGGGAAACCAAACCAGCACATACGGGAGAAGCTCCGCGGAAAGAATCAGACAAGTTCATTGCGTCCCACTCCCCACGTGGGCGTCAATTCAGAAAAAAGAACGGCTTGCATCATTGAGGGTCAAAACCCACGATGCATCCTGACGAAGCATTCTTCACCATCCTGTGAAGCCACGACCCACGTTGACACAAAGAGGGAACGAACTTTTGTGGCAAGTTGTGACCAGAAAGGGAAAACGGTATACCGACGCTGCCATTATCAATTAGCAGGGGAGACTTTTACCCAGTCTCTCCACCCAATGGAATGCTACAACAATAACGAACCACAAGAACAAGTGCTAGATGCTCCACAAAAGCTGCAAGATGGCACCAACTCCACAACTGATGAGATTGAAATCGTTGAGGAATCTCCTAGGCTTATCTCCATCAGCTTAACCTTGTGTACGGATAAACGCACGAAGATCGTGGAACTTCTCAAAGAGAACCAGGACATATTCGCTTGGAGATATGAAGATGTCGGGTGAAAATTGGTCACCCATCATCTATATGTCATACCTTGATCCAAGTCGGTTAAACAGTTGCAGTTCAGATACGAGGAAAATGGATAGATCAGGTGATGCTCCAAAAATGATCCTCCTCTACCTAACATCGACATGTTAGTATATGCAACCAGCGGACACAACATGTTCTCCTCCATGAATGGATGTAGCGGCTACAACCAGATAAGGATGTATGAGCATGACACAAGTAAGATAGCTTTTCGAACTCCTCTCAGAATTTTTTATTATACCATACTACCATTTGGTTGAAAGAATGCCGGTGCAACGTATCAACTCTATGACGACAATCTTCCACTGGAGCCGATACCTCAAAGGAGCAACCTCAAGAAGATAACGATGTCCACACGTCATATCGAGCAATATCCGGGAGAGTCACTCTATCAGACAATGGTCGAACAAGATCCGGGCGAGTCACTTTATCAGACAGTGGTACATGTCTATCATGCTATGTTGGAGAATCTGCGGTTTTGGTCATCCTCTGGAGCTGTTGAACGCTCATCTACAACAACATATTCCCTAATAGAAAGAACCAGGCCTGCTGGTAATGAAGAGCCTCATAATGTTCGTAGGGGCATATATATCACCAACAGGTGATATAACCTTCAGCCTTCTGTAAGCAGTTCCCTGAAGAAGCAAGAGGAAAACCACCGAGATACAACATCCTGCGCGTCCGCCAACTCCAACTCCAGTACCACATGCACGACTCCCACAATGATGAAACAACGCCCAAGATATTCCATATCTGGTTCGATAACAACCACTACGAACAAACCATGTAAACCACGCTTGGGTACTGAGGCTAAGCATGAAGTTCCTTCACCTTCAGTCAAGGACTTATTCAACACGAGAGTGATGGTCAGTCAAGAAGCATGGAATTCAGGTAAATCGAACTGAAAAGGAAGCCACTTTAACGCTCCCTCCAGCCAGGCGCCGCCTAATGGTCTATTTAAGAGCTGCCTAAACGCTCTCTCCGGGACCCACGTTCGCTTCAGAATTCAGCTTCAACACTCTCTCTAGGATCCACCTCAATGTTCGCACCAGAAGCCACTTTAACATCCTCTCGAGCCGTTTCAACACTCAAGATACATTAATAATCTGCGCTCTGGTCAAGTTATCTTTGATGTACTCATTGATTAACATACATCTCATCCATCCTTCATGAGGGCCCAGCAGAGCATGAAAAACCTTGAAGTCGATAGGAGAAGGGTTATCTTGTGGAACGGATATTTTCATATAGTTGAAAGGGCGCGGTGAACAACTCATCATCAATGTTCGGCATATCTTTGAAGCTGTCAACACCTCCTGACTTGGCACCAGCAATATCCTCAGAAGATATCTCAACATGAGTTCTTTTCTTCATTCTACAATAAAAGACAGGAATCAGTACTTATATAAAAATGCGTGAGATGTATAGTCACACACGACAGAACACACATTCATGTTGGAGTACACAAGGTTGGTATTGGTTCCAAACACCGGTATTGATCAAGTTTCAAGTTCGGTGTTGATCAAGTCACAAGTTCGGTATTGCTTAAGTTTCAAGTCCGGTATGGCTCTAGTTCTAAGTCCGGTGTTGATCAAGTCACAAGTCCGGTATTGCTCAAGTTTGAAGTCCGGTGTTGATCAAGTCACAAGTCCTGTATTGCTCAAGTTTTAAGTCCGGTATTGATCAAGTCACAAGTCCGGTATTGCTCAAGTTGTATGGTATTAATCAAAGTCACAAGGCTGGTATTCGAATAAAACAACTGCACATATAGGCCGGTTTTCGGTGGCTACGGGTCGACATTCAGTCATGCACGCGGCGGGTTCCACTTGATCCCAGCCCCAGATTGGTCGAAGCAGACACAGCCGTCCCCAATCAAATCTCTCTCTCCAGAATCTGCTTCAACGCTTTCTGCAGGACCCATATTTACATTTGAGCACACAAGGTTCATTTTTTAAAACAAGCATGCTCGCATCGGATCCCACGTTCGAGCGAAGCAAATAGCATGGCCGATGTTTGGTCAAAGCATCAAGTACGGTGTTTAGTCAAGCTAGCTGAGTCGGTATTTGGTCAAAGTAGCAAGATGACACTCGAGCAGGAATATCAAGCCCACGTTCGATCAAGCAGGCGCAGTAGTCCCATGAATGAAACATGCACATCAAGCCCATGTTCGATCAAGCAGGCTCAATAGCCCCACGAACGAAACAGGTGTAAAAATCCATCGAAGCAGGAAAAACCGACATCATGCTAGGGGAAAGCTCGCTTGGATGTCTCTTGAACGTGACATGCTCAAAGGACAGGACGATTCGTCTCTCCTGGTAACATCTAACTTTGTCTCATAATTTTTATCTTTAACTGTCGCCATCATATGCCTATCCCACAATAGTGTAACCATTATGTGCTAGGCAGGGGACTTATGTTGATGGTGGGTTTTCATTTAAGGCTAAAATTGTAAAACCCAAAATTATGCGCTAACATCTTGCAAAAGAAAAAGACATTAATAAGTGATGAATACTTCTTCACTTTACTAATTCACCTAGAATGGAGCATGTGGCAACAATCCCAGTATTCTGTGAATTAAATACACAAAATTCATCCAGGTTGGAGCATGTAGCAACAATCCCATATACCCTGTGAATTTACAACATTATTTAATACATGATAATCCTTGTATTTCCTGTACTCATTATCGGTACGGCATGACGAATGAGTGTTGTTCTCAGCAGAGCAACAAGAACCTCCAAGCATTAATAATGAAGCTTGTACGAAATACCCGTACAGGCTGAAACTCTCGGTGTGTTATACTAACCCGATTGAGCATACATCTCTCGGTGTGTTATACTAGCCCGATTGAGCATATTTGAATCTAGATTGTCCATATCAGTCTCACAAACGATCACGACCACCTAACTTCACCAGCATGACTAGATGGCTTAGATTGAATCCATGACCCCAAGAAGGTATTGTAATATTCACTACCGACCCAACATGGGACCTCCATGGTCGGATTCCCCAAAAGGGTGGCATAGCTTGCCAAACCGTCCAAGCCAATGCAGTATGGACGAAAAACCTTAAATTAGGGTTTGCGACACATTATATGTCGCAAAATAGTCTCAACTATCCATCTTCGCCGGCATAGATCGAGGGTGTAGATGTAGATTCAAAGGTCCCAGAGCATGTCAACACGCTCACTATAAGCCCGCCTACACACATGACCGATTGGTCAGGACCAACCATAGGTGGTCGTTCCAGATCGTGCACCCAAAGTGGGCATGCTGCACGGCCGGCAAAACCTTAATTAAGGTTTGAATTGATCGCAAACTTTCATTTTCTCCTGATCGAATGGAGGGTTTATGAGCCGACTGAGTAGGTCCAGTGAGCATAAACATGATCACTGTGGAACCATCTATCTCCACACCCGATCGGCCAAGGCATACCATTCCTGGTCGTTCCAATTCGCACGCCTAAACTAGCGTGGTAACACCTCCCAATCACGAATTGATATCGACCACTCAACTTCGCCGGACAAATTGAGTAGCTTAGATCACGTTTCCATGGGACAGTAAGGTATAAGCATGAACACCAGCTTACCGCCTACACCCCGAGCCAATCGGCCGAGACTGACCAAGCTTGGTCGTCATGAAACATGCGCCCGAAGTTGGCATGACGTGCGGAACCAAACTTCTGTCGTAAATCAATCCTGACCGCTCCTCTTTGCCTGAAAAATTGAGCGGTCCAGATCACACTTTCACGGGACAATGAGGTATGGGCATGTATTCCGGCATGCCGTCTACACGCATGCCCGATCGGCCATGCCAAAATCGTATCCCAAGCTTGGATTCGACCATGCTGAAAAGTGGTGCTTGCGCACCTCTTCTAATACCCTAATTTCACTAATGGTCGCAGATGACTATCTCAAAGATCATCTCGTATGTTCAACTTCACCGGCTTGGTTATACAGCCTTGGTCAGGAGTTAATTGGTTAGTGAGGCGTCATGGTGATCACCACCCGTTACTCTACCACACCATGTGGTCGGCTAAGGGAGGACTTGATTGGGCAACCTCCAAACCATCACATGAAGTAGGCTGGACATGAGGCTATTTTGAGACGCGCAAACAACGATGCTTCATACATGCTGAATATAATCGATGCGTGCCGCGAGAATACACACGATACTTCACAAGTATAGACTTCCTAAAATAACTTAGCATTACATTCTACTTTCTGTGGGTCCCATGATTCACACACTCGAGACATCAATCATGTCACAAACTAGGGGATACATACAGGGGTATTGGTCTGGCAGTTTACAACGTGTAGCGCACAACGCGCCATCACAATAACGTGTCAGGAAGTCATGGACGGTTAGTGATGATGGGAGAAGTGGGCAAGACTGATCGTGTAACACTAACACACGCAAATCCACTACTCCATCACTCCACTTTCTCCACTTCCCATGAGATACGAGGGTTAAGCTTAAAGAATTGTATAAATAGGTTCTCCTCCTTATTTTCCAAAGAGAAACAAGACAAGACAATAGAAGAAAGTGTTGATACAATTGTATTCAAATACCAGAACTGATAGCTTACATCCTGCAAGCCAGTTCAACTTTTTGATACAAGTCGTACATAGCCAACACCTTCACAATCTCAACACCTTCTTCGCTTCCCACCCTAAGATCAAACCCATCTCCTTCACTTTGTGACCGAAACAAGTCTGGAACGGCCATTTCTTGGTTTAGGCCGGATTTGCACAGATTGATTTATCGAATTTACAAGCACTCCCGTGCAGTGCATTTGTTTAAGGTTTAGACTCATTTCTCATCCACACACCCAAAATTACCAAAACCTACAGAAATAGTTTTCACCCATAAACAACAGTATTTATCTTTCGGAAACGTTCTTCACCTCACCATTCAACACCATCACAATTCGAGGCTATGAGCACTGCATAAACATAAACCATTGGTGATCCAACTTACTACATATTCCCCCAGAAGACCCCCAAATAGAAGTTAAGTGTTGGGGTTGTGTAAATGGAGGGAAATAAACCTTTATTTTTATTTATTTTTGCTCGTCTTGAAAACAACATTTTGAGACCGAAATTTCTAACCATGGCTTCAGAGTCGGATGTGATAAAATCCAAATTTTGAGAATGGATATTGCTGGAATCGTTGCTGAATTATGCCTGCATAAAAAATAAAAACAAACACGAAACAAATGTTATGGCTAAGTCGCGGACTAGGTCGCTTTCTTTAAGGCGTTTCGCGGCTCTTCCCAATACTGTGCAAGCAGTTCTTCAATGGCGCGTCATCCCCATGATAAAACAGTCGAGATCAATCTCTTACACAATCACTCTTGCATGGTGAGAGGATGTGAAACTTCTACACTTCATTCTTTCTTAGAAACTCTTCAGAAAAACCAAGATTGATCACACGCTTGCTTTTCTTTCTCACAAAAATTCATTTTTCTTTGAAAAAACCCAAGAGACATAAAAGAGAACTCACTCACTAAAAAATCTTTCAACCACTCTTATTCTTTTCATCAAAATATGATTATAATATCCAAAGAATTAAATAAGATTAAATGAAATGCATTAATGAGTTGTTAATTAGCATCATTAACCAATTCAACAAAAAACGGTTTTTGACATTTAAAACCAAAAATAAATTTATTCTTTAAAGGAAGAGATACATGTCATAATAAAACCATTTAAATGACACACTAATTTATTGGAAATTAATAATGTTTTTGAAACATATATTCCCAACAATCCCCCACTTATATTTTTCAAAACATTGAGCAAGAACGTATAGAGATGTGCATAAGCAAAGGTGTCTCGCGACTTGAACCTTTACGTAGTGTTACTAGGCTCTCTAAATATCTTACCATAGAGTGAACACAAGTCTTGAACTCTAGAAGATAAAAAGATCGCTTAACACACATGACTATACTAGTGTAAAGTCTAAAGCCAACACATTACGGCCATGTGCTTGTATCCCAGTTTAATGAATGATCTAGAGAACTGCTCATATTCTCATAGAAAGCGGCCACACTTTCACATTCACATAGGTAAGTTTATCAAGAGTACTCCCCTAAAGTACCCTCTAAATAGAGATATAAACATCATTAAGAGTTTAAAAGTTATAAGTTAAAAATAAACTCAACCTTACTCGCTTCAGGATATCATGTCGTGGGATGAATTCTTCAAAAGCATGATTCTAGCATCTCCATATCACATATGACTTCGTCTATTCCCTTTGAACCTATTTCTTGGTTGGGTATCCATCACAGATGACTCAAGCTTAATGGGCATCAACCTCATCCCTAAGATGTATTCACATCTTTTTTTTTCCAATCCTTTCGTCAAAGGACTAATGAAAACTCTTTTCAGACACTATATGATCCATATTCTCATAAAATCAACTCTTATAGTTGTCGTTACATTCTCAATTAATGCAATTGACGAGGTACTATCGCATTGGATTAATATATTTGTTCCTCTATCTATTAGAGGATCGAATCGCTCCATCCCTTAAAGGATTCATCTGGAAGGATGTCCAATCAGCTTCGCAATATCCTTAAAGGATTGTGGTAACTATTTAGATAGTGCATTTTTAGGTATAAGGTGTGTTTGAAACACCTCATAACCTTCTCAAAATTTTACCAATTTTCCATACTAGGATTGGTAAATCTAAATATAAAATCCCTACAGCGGAAGTAATATATTAAACCCCCACTACACAAAAAATACTTATATATAGTCAATCACGTACCAAAGAAACATACTAAGCTACCATACTCATGTCTAGTGCAATCACACACAATCTCAAAAGCATTAGCACTAAACCAAATGAGTGAAAATTTGTTTACAGTCAGACTATATATATTTCCGTCTCTTTTAAAAATTCTATTTTCATTGAAATGAAAATAGATCCAAAGAAAGAAAAAATTCATTTCAAAAATATACACCATCTTCACTCAAGTATTTCATGTCAAATAGAAAACTAAGCATGTTCTTAATTTCATTTTCATCCTATAAGTTAGAATAAAAATTCAACAAATCACTTATTCATACAAAACAAAGAGTATTTTGCATTTTTATTTTCATCAATTCTGAAATCATTCAAATGAATCAAGTAAACATTTTTTTTTTAATTTCTTCAAAGGTGTTTCAGAATATATATGATGATCACTTATCCAACTTATGTGCATCCTGTTTTGGTAGAAACTACAAAGTTTTTCATGCTTGGTTTACATAGATTTTCATCTTTAACTTACACAAAATAATATATTTCTACTTATGACTATAAAAAATCATACATCGTAAAAAAACATCAACAAAACTAGCATGAATGCAAGTATCAACGATTTTCTGTTTGCTTGTCTAAAAACAATAGGCTCATGAATTTATTTTTCCAAAGATTAACTTTTTGAAGAACAAAGTTACTTTTTGTGAGAAGTTATCTTTCAAATTATAAGCAACAAAATATTCGTGACTAATTTTTAGTCTCACTATAATTATGCATTTCTAGGTTCATTCTTAGTGCATTACTTGTCACCTTCATCTTTCAAGTTCCTCTAATTTAAATCAAAGTTAGTAAAACATAGGGTATGGAACCCCCACTATTTTTTGACTCAAACAAGAATTTCAAAACAATATCCAAAGATCCCAAATATTATGAAAAGATGATGAACCAATGATCTAAACCCAAAATGTTTTGCACAATATAGAGAATAAAAATTCAAACAATTTTCATAAAGTCAATATTGCCTAATTCACGACTCAAATGATCATATTTAATACAAGCTACTAGAAGCATCAAGCGAGTATTTATCAAATTCTCAAATTAAAAGAAAAATATTGCAAGTTGCGTAAGATTTCAAAGTGTACATTCTTTTATGAGTTAGGTAAGATTACATACATGTTACTCAAAAAATTCACCAAGTTTATAAGAAAATATAACATGCTCACATTCGTTACTAACTCATTGATTTCTTAAAAGCATGACAAAATCTCATATTTCAAATATTCAAAATTCAATTCATGTTATGATAAAATTGTAATATAATATTTAAACATTTTATGCATAACATATTATTTGTAGTAGTGCAATGATCAAATTCAACAAATTTCTAATATCAATCTTGTTTATAACAAGATATGCGGAAACTAGATTCTCGCTCATTTCGGAAGTATGAAATATTTAACAAGATTGTTCTACCCAAAGTAAACTTTGAGATCGTACCAATACCGAAAATCCTAGTGATGTGGGTATATCTCACCACCACTTTCTTTCAAACAATTTGGTTCAAAATTTGAACCATGACCTATCAAAACAAATATGGTGTAAACCAATATATACCAACCTCTCACCGTATCCATAATTCACATTAATTTAGCTTTAAAAGCGTTGTTAATAACATTTGATATCCTTGTAATGCCGTGCAAGAATAGCAAATAACTTCATAAACAATAGTATGTTCATTTCTTGGTGAGAGTTGATATTCACATTTGTTTTGACTATGTTTCTAATTCTTTCGGTTTTGGTTTCATATCAAATTCTATCTCATAAGTTCCAAACATATATGAGTCACATGTTTATCGTCATACACAGTAATTCTCAATATCTTGTTTCCCAAAAATTTATTCTAAGATTGAACAATAAATTAATTCAATTTAGAATGCTATTATTTGATCACTACAATGACTACAAATAGTTCATCAACCATACCTCAATTTATTTTAAAGCTCAATTGGTTATAAAACATTGTCCACTCTTTGCACACCAACAAAGAAATCAGCAACCCCATTGCTCCACATCGATTAATCTCCCGCAATTTTATTTCATTGAAAAATAAAAATTTGCTCAAGTAACGCGCTTAAGCAATTGTTTTATTTTTGATATCCATGGCAGAATATATCATCTTAAAATTGTTGGAAGAGTCACTTTCTTTAAGACGTTTCGCGGCTCTGCCCAAGATTGTGCAAGCAATTCTTCAATGGCGCGTCGTCCCCAGGATAAAAAAAGTCGAGATCAATCTCTTACACAATCACTCTTGCACGATGAGAGGATGTGAAACTTCTACACTTCATTCTTGCTTAGAAACTCTTCATAAAAACCAAGGATGATCACACGCTTGCTTTTCTTTCTCACAAAAATTCATTTTTCTTTGAAAAAACCCAAGAGACATAAAAGAGAAACTCACTCACTAAAAATCTTTCAACTACTCTTATTATTTTCATCAAAATCTGATTTATAATAGCCAAAGAATTAAATAAAATTATATGAAATGCATTAATAAGTTGTTAATTAGCATCATTAACCAATTCAACAAAAAACGGTTTTTGACATTAAAAACTAAATAAATTTATTCTTTAAAGGAAGAAATAAATATCATAATAAAACCATTTAAATGACACACTAATTTATTGGAAATTAATAATGTTTTTAAAACATATATTCCCAACGGATATACAATATTACCCTAGAAAGAAAGAAAACTACTATAATACTATACTAGTAAGAAATTAATTAAGCTACATATCTTCATCATTCATGATCATCACATTAGGGTAGAAAAGTGCAGTTTAATTAGACAACTAATTAAACTCTCTAAACAGAGTTTGTCAGTTACTAATAACATCTTCTTCATCATCATCTTGATGATCAGTTCCTAATTAAACTGATTCATAAACACCATGGGATATTAGCTAATTTTCCAAACTCATTCGCATTCCTACTTAAATCATCCATAATATCCCTCTTCTTAAAACTAGTACTCTGAATCTCTGATTTCTTCCGCTTTATTTCCATTGTTACCCTATTGGACTCCGTTGCTAACTGCTTCAAACGCAACTCCCGGTGTTCAATGTTTGCTTCTCCATTTTTCTCTTCTTTTTCAAGTTTCTCCACTTCATTTGTCAAAGGCTTTTCTTGTTCAGCTCTTCTTTTTAATAGATTAAATCTATCTTTTACTTTGGTTAAATCATAACCATATTCTTCAAACCCTTTAAACTCCTTAGTGTAACTCTCTACCTCACTAAGAAATGTAAAGGGATCAACAGGCTTACACAATTTCATAACTAAATGCAGGAAAGATACATCTAAACCCAGCTTGAGTCCTTCTTTCATGTTCTCAGTGCAGCTCAACTTCTCAAGTGGATTGAAATGAGGTATCTGTGGTAGTGTTTGGAACACCTGATCATAGAAAAGTTTAAGTTCAGGAGATAGAGAAGTAGACCTGTGGTATAATAGAGGGATCTTTGAGGTAAGACCAGGAGGAGGTGGTGGTTTTCATGGTATTGGTGGTACTACTGGAGAAGTAGAAGATTTAATCTTCAAGGCTATTCTTCCTTTGGAATTTGTTGATCCTTTGTTGGATGCCATTGATGCTTGCGAATTTTTCTTAGAAGGCTTGTTTGAATGAAAATGGCTAATTTCCCAGTGATCTTTAAATAAAACTCTTATGATAAATGAGGTTCTTTCTAAACAGCAGTTCTCAACAGACCGAGAATGTGGACAACACCAAAACAAAACATACTTTTTATCTCACAATTTTTTTTATGGGTCACGTAGGCCCCGCGGTAGCCAGCAGGGGGCCGGGTTAGTGTGAGAGAATTTCTCGGTTTTTTTGTTTCTCGGTTTTTTTCTTAGTCAGTGAAGACTTTTTCTTTCTAAAAAAGGGAAAGTTGCGTGTCCTAACATTACCTGTTGGTTAAAAGAGTTAACCATGTCAGTAAGTAGTAATGGGGATGGAGTAGACACGTTGCCCTATAACTAGCTCAATGCCATAGAGAACAGTGAAGTGACTGCGGCAGAGATGATAACTATGCGATGAGGGAGGAGTAGGGACTTGAGAAGCAGGGCATTTATTTAATGCTATAAAATCCACTATCAGCACCGAGGAGATTATGCATTTATGCTGCAACAATATTTTTTCCATAGATTGTAACATTGTAACAATGCGCCTTGTAAAAAAACAAGATGATTCTTTTGTTACATGGCATATTGGATATTGTATTTATGTAACCCTATTCTCCTGATCAATAGAAATTTCTCTTTGTCTCTTTACTTTCTCCATATTTTCCACCGCAACACGTTATCATGCACGACTCTACCAACTGGTGCAATTTTATTTTTCTTCGTTCACGACTAGTTATGGATTATTCCTTGAAGATTAGCGTGGTTCTGATCCTATTTGTTTATCATCATGGATGCGTTACCATGTATTTCTTTTGAACAAAGAAATTTCGTTTTCGTAGTATATATTAGGGTTCCACAAACGTATGATTATAAAACATAGAGATTTCACCGTTAGATTTTCATGAAATTTCAATATATTCAACCCAATTAATCATTACATACTATTCTAAAATTTCAATCAAACGGAATATGATGCAACCTCCAAAACCTGTGTTTAATAAAGCTGTATACGTTCAGAAAAACCGCTAATTTTCAACAGCGTTGAGAAGCCTAAGTTTGTACAATTTCAACCGTTGGATTATGCTATAATTTTTGTATGTTTTGTATATTGTTATTGGTGAGATACTATAAAAATTTCAGAAAGATCCAACCATGGAAATACTCAAAAGTACATGATATTTCCAACTGGGTCCATAGAAATGCTAATTAGAACAGTCATACGGCGTCATGGATAACTTTTTATCTAGCCGTTGGATTTAATTGAAATATTAGTATTATGTTTGTCGAAACATTATTATGAAGTTATTATAAAAATTTCATAATCATCGGAGATGATTACAATTTTTTTCTGATCACTAAAGTTGGATAATGAAATTTCCAATTTTAGGGTTAACAATATGTTTTGGGCTCATATGCTAATAGTTTCAAGGTTATTATCAATGGGCCTGGGAACTTCATTTATAATGGAACATATATGTGGAATTTTGTTAACCATGACATAGTCAACCCAATGGACCGGGCATTAACCAATCCGTTGACTGGGTTCTGATTAAACCAACTCGAATAAAATTTGACCTTTTGGACTCAGAAGTACTTGAGCGCCATTAAAGAGCCTCTGATACAAAAGTAAATTGTGACTACAAGGTATTTACTTCCATTATGAAAACCTTCAACCAATGACGATGCATTGTTCAAAAGATGAAGGCATAATTTCTACGTTTTAAGGCGACATATTGATTTCAGATTATGGAATGCTCTAAAGAAAGTTTTTGAAACTTTCATGAAATCCCCCCCCCCCCCGAAAATTTGAATGTTCATTGGATATTTAAAACATTTGTAATATTGGCTCAAGTAGTAACAATACAAAGTAAATTTATTTACGAGCATGAGACATGGACGTAATTCTAACTCATTGGAATGAGAGTTGGACGCTTGGTATAAACATTTACTGAGTATGGTACAAGCGATGGAATGCATGTATCATATAGTAGCAACCAATTACAAGATATACAGAGAGTTTAAATGACAACAAACTCACTATATGTTAAAAGAAGGCCATACCCATGCTTGTCAGCTTCAGTGGCAATAAGAAACTTGCCCAATTAATACACTTACACTTTGATAAGTTTTTATTAATTATCTTTATTCAATTGAATTTTGTATGATTTGATCCTGGACTATTGGTTGTATGGTAGTTTAGTAAACATTTTTTTTTAAGTTAAAATAAGGAATCTTTTTTTATGCGAAGAACTAAATTCATAGTTTGTACTTATGAAATGAAAAGTATATCATTTCCATGAGACTGAAATACTCTAAAGCACTTGAGATATACTCATAAGTACTTGAGTTAAAAGGATCATTCGTACATTATGATGAAAAGTATATCATCCTCATGAATTGTAACACTCTAAAGTAAATGAGATAAATTTTATTTTGTTACGTAATAAGGCCACACCACTTATTACACGAAGCTCTTAAGGAAATCTATTAAACTGCTTGTTGAATTGTTTCCTTATGTAATACCATGCGATGATTGGATCATCACAGATAATAGCCGAATGAAAAAATGCTCAATCTTTGTTGCCTAATTAGTATAAAGATTAAAAGCTACATAAGCTCTATAAGAACCAAGAGCTAGTCACACTTTGTTAAGTTTCTACGAAGTCTGTGCAAACGGTTATTGAATGAAAACTAACCGTGAGAATGGGAATGCATCTACAAATTACCTCCAATGAATGTGAAAGGAATCACATTTTAGAGAAAATAATGAGTCAATTAGTCTAGTGAACTGTAAATAACTAATACTTGGATAATTGACAATGTAATGTTGGGAATTGACTCACTCAGGTTTTGACATAACCATAAAGACACTTTGGTTGTGATATGATGTTTTTTTTCCAAAGAACTCAAATGGACATCCTTTTATTTGAGTTAAAAAGAAAATGAGAATCACAAAGATTGAAATAATGCAAAGTGACGACATCTCTCACAATCAACTCTTTCTAAAGTACCAGAAACACCATCTCCCCTCCCATTATGCTTTTAAAGTAATAAAGCATGTAACTTATTTTACAAAGTCATTATTTATTAAAAAGGAACGAGACCATCCTAAGATGCAAATGGTAAACAACCCATTTTTTCAAAAGAAACAAGGTTATATTTGTGGACATATCCATACAGAATGCGGTCCATTCAAGTGATTTATGGTTCTGGTGGATAATTCGAAGTGTTGAATTAATTATTGCTCACAAGAAATTATGCGTTTATGAAACAATTCTAGCACATATTATACAATTTAAAGTCTCACCAACCTTGTTATTGCTAGATATTTTACATCAAAATAACTTCATGGATATTGCATGTTTAATAGGATCACTGTAGAGCATCCTATACCCCATGGTCTCGCAGAGGCTACTATCATAGGTTATATATGGTGTCTAAGGATAGGTTATGCGTAACAACCTTCCTACAAATGGTTGGGGGATATGCAATATTATACGCATATTCACTTATTCGTTTTAGAACCCACAATTAGTCAACCATTTTTGCGTACCAGAGTTCATCCCCTAATGGACCGCACATATTGATGGTTAATTTCATATACACTTGCTTAAAGAAATGGAGCAAGATGAGATCGAACCAAGCTCCTTGTTGCGTATACACTTCCCAAGTTTATCTTCCCCTAATGACGGGAAGACTGCGACATAGAGTTTATCCCCTAATGGCCCATGGATGTGCGGTGACTGCGGTCCATCTAGTTACCTAGAGTTTACCTTTACATATATATAAAGGATATTATATCCATATAAACCTATTATCATGATCAATAGAAATTTCTCTTTTGTCTCTTTACTTTCTCCATATTTTTTGTCTCTTTACTTTCTCCATATTTTCCAGTGCAACATCTTTATTCTTTACTTTCTCCATATTTTCCACTGCAACATCTTTATTCTATTTGACTGGTTCTCCCTTTTTTTTTTTTTTTTTTTTAATTTTTTTTTTCGGTTTTGAATAAAATGCGCATGTGTGAAAATGCAAATAAGAAAATATCCATTTTTTTTCATTATATATTTAATGCCCATTTTACCTTTTCCGTCCCGTTTTTCTTTAAAAAACGGCTAAAGGACGGTACTGTGTGCGTGGCAATATTTCAGGCGTGGGAAAAGACATCCAAGCCCCTGAATTGTGTGACTAAGACCTGGTTAGACCGCCCGAGACACTACCTAGTTAACTCGTACGTTCAAATAAGAATGGTTAAGATCACCCACCTTTAGGAGGGTGTCCAAGATTCCACTACGTGCTCTCTTTCTTCTCTAGCGCCGGTACCTTTCTCTTGGTCTAGAAATTACTGGTGGCATCTATTGAAAATCATAACACATCAATTTATTTAAAATTAGGACTGCCTAATTAATGAATTAGCAAAAATAATTGGCACACAATAAAATCCCAAAATTTCTTGAAGAGCCAAAACTAATAAGGTTTTAATTTCTGCAAATTCAAACTCCATATGCCGTCTCCATCCAATTCCAACCTAAACAGCCGTCTCCATCCAAGTCCAACCTAAACAGCTCCAACTATTGCAGTAACATCAGTTTATCCAACTGATTTTACAATTTTTACTCTCAAAACGAATCCATACCAAAAACCCCCAAAATTCCATCATGTGTTGCTGTGAATTTTAATTAAATATGAACCCACCCATCAAAATCAATGAAAACAACAATAGGTCGTTTCAATCGACCGTAGAACAAAATGGATACTCCCAAGCAAATCCAGATCGACAAAATGTTATTTCTACTATCTATAAGAATCGAAACAATCTTACAACCCAACTTGAATCCGTGTACAGAAACCCCAAAATTTGTCGTTGCTGTTGGAATCGGAAAAGAAATCTACAATCAGTTAAGAGATTAAGAACACGACAACAACCACGACCCACGAATCTCGTATCCATTTCCCTTCTTTGTTTAACCATCTTTACATCTCTGGAAGATGGGAGAATCAACAAAAAAAAATTGACTCATCAAACCACAAAAGATGTTTGCATCGCAACTCACACTTTCAGATAAGTATGGTGGGTAGATAGACACGTCTACACTTACTTTTAACTCACTCATGACTCACCTATTTGTACCGCAAATAACATTTTCCCATCATTTAAAGCTCTCTATATTTGAACCGTTGAGTAACCAAATGGACGGTGAAAGATGATATATGATATTGGGCAGTTTAGTAATTGCACCCACCAGAATCTCATATCCACAAATGAGAAATTGACCAAGTCCACGAAATTTTACTGGTGTGATGGGCCCTGATGGAAAACCAAACGGCATGTGCTTTAAATATATTAAGAAAAAAACGGGGGCATTTTCTTAAATGCATTTCCCCACATGGGCACTTTTTTAAAATTCTTTTCTTTTTTGTTAAGGAGGACTGTACACTACAGATACGACGACAATTTATTTTTTGTCCGATTTAGTTGCACTCGACTTCTCTTTGTGAAATGCCTGGTGAAGTCACTTTCTTGCTTCCAGTGTTCAAAATATGCTGGCTAAATTGGGGCCTAATGTGATTAATCGGGGCCTATGGATTTCTTCATCCACCCAATAGATAATGATAAGGGGTGTCTAAAATGTAGTAAAATACTAGATTATCCTTATACATTCTTAATAATTTCTAAAACAAATTCTAAATTCTAAATTATTTCTATTAACAAAACCTAATCACAAACAACAATTGAATTCTCAATTTTTTGGTTTTTGAAGAAACAAATCGGCGAAAAACAAATTCGAGATTCGAGTGATTAACTCCCTTTAATCCGTTCCTTTAAAGAAAATCAACAACGATTTAACCATGAATCTCTAAAAAAAATTCATCTAATTTTCTAAAAAATTAACCTAGAATCGGTTTATGTGTGCACTAGAATAAACCGATTGTAGTTGATGTTACCAGGAATCGGTTTTTGGTGTACACGTACATAAACCTATTCTGGGTTGATGTGATGAACATCAACCACAATCGGTTTATGTTAATGCACACATAAACCAATTCTGATTCCAAGTTTGGGTTTGTAGAGAAATCAAGAATCGGTCTTTATGTGCCTCACATATAAACCGATTATGTGAAATATCAAGTCTTTTGTATGCTTTTTTGTTGTTGCTAGAATCAGATTATGTTAAAGACCATGTAAACCGATTTTGGTTAACCCATTTTTTTCTTCTAATAGCATGTTCTTCTTCATCATCTGGATGATCAGTTCCTAAACTGATTCATAAACGCCATGGGATATTAGCTATCATTTCCAAACTCATTCGCGTTCCTGCTTAAATCAACCATAATCTTCCTCTTCTTAAGACTAGTACTCTGAATCTATGATTTCTTCAATTTTATTTCCGTTTCTATCCTTTTGGACTCTGTTGCTAACTGCTTCAAACGCAACTTCTGGTGTTCAATGTTTGTTAAAAGGCGAGGGTACCCAAATATATCTCAAGCTAAAACTTTTCCTTCCTATAAGTCCTTTCTCCGAAAGTGATTGTCTATGGACTGAGTTGAGACAATACAACTAATCGGTTCAAACTTCATGTGATCGTTTATGGATACGAGATCGAGACAATACAACAACGAAGTATGTTTACTTGATTCAAAGGTTCGGAATTAACCAAACACAATAGGATTCACGTATCAAGTAAATAGGAATTAACGTTTGTGCAATTTACTTTAATTATAATAAAACAATTATAATACGGAAATATAAAGTAAATGACACAGCAATATTTTGTTAACGAGGAAACTTCAAATGAAGAAAAACCCCGGGACCTTGTCCAAAATTGAATACTCTCAGGATTAAGCCGCTATACAAAATAAACCAACTTCGTATAGTTGAGACCAAGAAACTAAACCTATAGTTCACCTAGTTCCGTCTGTAGTCCCATGCCTCCAACCTGTAAACAAGTCACGTACTTGGACCAATTCCTTTGGTTCGTATTCCAAACAGTAAAGGAACAACAAATCTGTCTGTTATCAACTCTCTTTAACCAAGTGATATGAGTTGCACAAAGGCTCTTATGTTTATCTTAACATAAACTCCTTTGCCAAGTTCCAAGATCTATCTCATGTTCAATCACCAAAAGGAAATCGGTAAGATTAAGCAAATCAACACTCTTAATCCAAAGAACTATGTTGATGCCGATCTTCTCAATTAATCAATCCAATATACCACAAGGATAAACTGATTATTAATTGGATCCTCTGTTACCCAAACAAGTATTGTGCACACCAAAGATTATAAAACCAAGTCAGAAATCTTTTATCTCTTCTTTGTCTTCAAATCTTCTTAGATCTTCAATAAACACCTGCACACAACTACTTGAATCTCTTGTGATCAATCACACACATAACGGAGTCTGTTAACAATGGATTATCACAAGATCGTCTTTAGACCTAACAAGAGTCTAAAGATCCTTGTCGAAACCTTGAACTAGTTTGAGTGAATCTTATATCAGAAGAGAAGATTCTCAAGCATAAAAAAACTAGGTGCAATCAAAGTTCAATCACCGTTAGTCAATCAAATCAATAAAAAAACTAAAGATAAACCGCAATATCTAGTTTCCCACCAACGGGTCGTGCTAGAGCTTCTCAATCCCAGAGAAGACTTTAAATTGAGTGGCCATAAGAGATTTCACCTAATTAGATTACTCTCCTCTCCGATAGGCGGCTTCACCAGTAACATACAACAAAGGAAGTTTACTGTCACGAAGGATTAGTTTGCGAGAAATGCAAACTCAAAGTATTTATAGAAAAGGAAGTTTGGACACTCAAGGAATTTCCAAAACCGAAAATATTCTCAATATATTTTTCCATATTAACCCAGATTCAGTTTTCATAATTCCCATGAATGCACTGTCCAAATATAATGATCGAAATCTCCTTGGAAAATATTTAACTAGCAAATGCACATTACTAATTCTTATTTTCTATATATAATGAAAAACCTTAATTAAAAGATTCTTAACTTATTTAAATTCGATCTTGGGATTTAATTCCTTCTTAGTTGTTAAGGAATATCTTTGAACAATAAAAGAATACACATTAATGCGCGTGTTCAAAGTGTGTCGACATCTTACTCTCGCAAGTCCTCTTTCATACTTGCTCACTTGAAACCGATTTACCACACTTCCAAACAAATTTAGAATTGGTTCATCTGACTTTCAAGAACTATGTGATTGATCAAGTACCACTCAATGACAAACCATGGGTGTACGGTTATACCAAAACAAGTTTCGGTTCTACCTCCATGTGAGTATTGTGCATAGTCACACTAGCTTACCAAAGATATGGCTGACTAGGTACTAGGATCGGTTTCCCATATATATTTGGTATCTAACTTGTATGCACTGCACATTTCCATAGGATCGGTTCCCCCTTGCCTAAAAATATGTTGCACATGTTCATAGGATCGGTTCCCCTTTCTTCTATAAACCTTGCTGCACCTCATACAAGGATCGGTTCCCCCTTGTGATGTACTGCACCTCTTCATTGGATCGGTTACCCTTTCCCAAATTTGTTCAGACACTCACAAATCCGATCATACCCCAGGTGATTACTTAAGATCGGTTTCACTAATAAAAGTCATACCAATACATAAGTCAGGCTTCATGTGAATAGTTTTACCAAGAACACAAACAAGTCATGAGCGGTTATACTAATCACACATATTGGTCGTTCATAAGATTTGCAATGAAGAACAGTCCCAATAACGCCTGGTGATTTCCTTTTCGGTTCACAACACATATCATGAACTTAATTCCTTAGAACACGTGTAAACATTGTTCCCTAGGATAATATCCTCACCTCATACCCATACATAATCACAATAACATTCATATGATTATGTTGATGTCTTATGTACAAAGTTTAATGGTTAATCAAGAAACTTCATATTGTATTCCTTAATGCTATGTCTATCTAGAGTGTTTGTTAGAGCATTTCTCGGTCGAACTCACATGCGTTGCTATCTCAAGCATGTTTGTCAATATTAGTGATCAAAACTATAAAGTCTTTGATTTCTAGTCTATTATAGCTAAGGTCTCGAACTAGGATAGAAAGTGTGGTTGAGCTCAAGAACTCCATGGAGATCATCATACAAGACGAAGGACTACTCAAGGAACCAGCGGATCTTCATTGACTAAAAGTTATGTGGAGACTTGAACTTATCTATCACTCGAAAGTCTATCTATTATATCTCATATCTTGAGAAAGAAGTCGTATTACTATATAGACTAAGAATATACACATATGATATTTCGAGCTGAGTATATCTCGCTTATCTATTTCTAGAAATATGTGTTGGTAAAGCTTTAGCTTTAGCCAAGTTCATCTTAACATAGGGACGAAAGTCATGTTATGTTTCAATCATTTTGGAAATTGCTCTGACAAAAAATAGTTTGTGAATAACAACTATATAATGCCCTATGAGAATATTTTAATGATTGAAATGAGAGTTTAGATAATATAACCATTAGAGGATATAAGCATTGTTGTGGCAACACATATATGTATAAGTCCTTAATGCTTGAACCGAAGTTTGCGAACTTTGTTGATCAAGTGAAACCGGAGAAGTGCGTGAGCTTGAGTCCGCGAACTTGAGTAGGTTATGTCTAAAAACGATGTTTGTGAAATTATCTTAATAAACTAAGGAATGCTATTGCAAACCATGGCTTTATAGTTCATGAATCGATTCGAGTGAATCACATTATTTTTGCTTCAATTGTGTCTTGTGTAGTACATAAATATCTAAGCAATTGAACAACTCTCTAACTAGTTCATTTGAGTCATTTGAACTAGTTATGGTGAAGAAGAATATGGTTGATATGAAATTTATCATTTGGCTAACCATTTGGTTAACTAGTGTTGAACCAACTAATGTACAAGTTTGGGTATAGTTTTCACAAGCCAACAAACATGTAGTACATGTGTGTATAACAAGATATGTTTTCGATATAACGGTTGATAAATATTAGCTTGTATCTAATCAGGTTTTCATCTAACGATGAATATTGAATGATTTGTTACTAAGCTAACATTGATTGCAAACCCTGATTTGAAAGACTATATAAGGGAGAACTAGAGCAACTGGGAAACCTAATCCTCACACATTCTGTGTGATACTAGTTTGCTAAGATAGAGTCGATTCTCCTTTAACCTTTGGTTTTCTTCTTCTAAAACCAGGTTAACGCTTTAAAGACTTCATTGGGATTGTGAAACCAGACCGATACTACTTTTATCGTAGTTGTGTGATCTGATCTTGCTTCTTCTATCATACAAGTAAAATTGTAATAATTGGCTTGAGATTTCTATCTCCGATAGGTAAGATATAAAAGTAGTCATAAACACTTCGTCTCATCATTTGTGATTCCTCAATAATCTTTTTCGCTGCGTCAATTAAGTTTATTGTGAGGTGATTGATAAAGCTGAGCTGTTCTTCAGGAATATAAGTCTGTTTTTTTTAATTGGTTCCTGTTCACCTTGATTTATCAAAAGACGGAAAAAAACTCATAGGTTTATTCATGGGAGACGAATTTATCTATCCTTGTAGATTTTTCTGTGTGAAAGAGATTTGTTTATTAAAATCTTCGAATTTGGGTCCTAGGAACTCTTGGTTGTGGGTGAGATCAGCTAAGGGAATCAAGTGCACAGTATCCTGCTGGGATCAGAGGCATAGGAGGATAAATGTACCTTGGATCAGTGTGAGATTGATTGGGGTTCAACTACAGTCCAGACCGAAGTTAGATTGGAGTAGGCTAGTGTCTGTAGCGGATTAATACAGTGTATGTTTAATCTGGACTAGGTCCCGGGGTTTTTCTGCATTGGCGGTTTCCTCGTTAACAAAATTCTGGTGTCTGTGTTATTTCTTTTCGCATTATATTTTGTTAAATAATTGAAATAATACAGGTTGTGCGCAGTTCAATCAATTAGAATATCCGACCTTATTGGTTGTTAATTTAAATTTATTGACACTTGGATATTGGTCTTTGGTACCATCCAAGTTATCTCTCTTTGATTAAGACTCGCAGATTGCATTTTCTTGAGTAAATCAAATTGAGAGATTGAGATAATAAATCCCTGAGATATTTTCTATTGATTGAGTCTAGTTGATTCTCTAGAAAGTGACTCAGAGTTGTCCATACAGATTCCTAAACGAAATATTGGGTGTGGTTGTTAGACCCCCTCCTTTTCAGTGTTTATGCTTCGCAGTTTTGTGTTTTCAATATGCACTACTTGAAAGATACGTTGTGGAATGAAACAGTTCAAGTCAAATATCACTAACCTCAAGTGAAAGTATGATGTTGTGGTTGTAGCTCCGTACTTCTTCACTTCTTCAAGTCTTCGTAATACTTGTAATGTCTCATCCTAATACTCTCAAGCTAACCTATACGAAGTTGACTCTAGTACATTTAAATCAAGCGACTCTTGAATGAGTTTTGGCTCACTAAAATATGACAACCAAACTTGACATACCAACGCTTGGTGGGTTCAACCGAGCTATGCTCTAACAATCTCCCCTTTTGTCAATTTTAGTGACAAAACTCTTACAATCATATGGATAAACAAATTACAATAATTCATTACACATACGCTTGATTCCCGAATTCAATAGCACATAACCTGCATTAATTCAATCCTTAAAATGCCGTTGTTGACATTATAATAACAAAGCTCATACTCCCCCTAAAGGTGAGATAGGTACATTTTCAATCCGCACGTCTTTGTTATCCTAATCATATGATATGTTACTCCCCCTTAGTCTGTGCTTTTCCTCATTCGGTAGATAAATGTTTCAAGCACCATTGTCCTCTTCCCTAGTGACACCAATCAACATAAAATTGATACGAGCATCACTTGTTTACTCCATATATTTCTCCCCCTTTTTGTCACAAAAATGACAAAGAAACGAAAAAATAAAGGACAACACGAAAAGGATCTTACAAATCTCAAAATAGACTTGCAACATGTTGAGTCAAGCACGAGGGTTCCACATACCATTTTTGATAACCAATATCAAAACCGAAACTACAAAGTAATTACATTTTGATATGTTATCATGGAAATAATTGCCCGAAGCAATTTTCCCAACTAGTTTAGCAAACCAAAAATCAACTAAGCACCTTAGTTCCTTTGCTAAACCGATTGTATAAATAAAACTGCTTCATTCGATAATACCAAAACAAAGATAAACTCCATTTTTCTCATCAGGTTATAATCATCCATATAACTTAGACCTTTAGATTTTAAACAAGCCAAATACTAGGTTAGTTAATTAGCATTTCCTTGTTTAGGCATTCAACTAGACTTGAATAACCTAAACCTCCTCTTTGATAAGTCTAACTAAGATCAGAATTAACTTAGCTTAGCTTATCCGGAATTGAATTGGACTAAACAACTCATCCCGTCAATATATTCATTCGTTAAGACAAAAATAATTCATACAAACCAATAAACCAACTTGCATAATTATTCACCTCAACCGGAAGCAATTGAAACAACATATATCATTAAAGTTTCACTACTGCACCGAAATTTTGTAAGCCTAAACAATTGATACCATACAATAAAGCAAAATAACAATTGTTTTACTTAACTGGAAACAATTGAAATAACATAAACATTAAAGCACCGTAATTGCACCAAACTTTCGTAAGCCTAAACGATTGATATCACACAACAAAGCAAGATAACAATAGTTTTACTTAACCAGAAACAATTGAATCACACAAACATCCACACATACATAAGGGAATAAACACATCAATTGTATCGACAATTTAGTTTAAGCAAAAGCAATATATATATCAAATAAAAATAGGCTTTTTTTAAAACAAGATTGTTACCTCAATTTCGCATCCAACTTCTCCAATATGATAGCATCTTATTCTTCCAGAGAATTGATATCGAAATACCATTATGTTGTCATCCTTATACCAAAAATAAAATAAAAAGAATAACAACAACCAACCTTGACCAGAGAAAGGTTGAAAATAGTTTTAACAATTGCAAGCAAAAGTTGAAAAACCGTCGAAACACATATGCTTTTATGCTAAACCAAAACCGATTCAACATATTGTGACTTTTTCACATATTGTTTCTATAGGAACCCCTCATGATCCTTTGATAAAGCCTACCAACATGGGATAGAACTTAATCCTGCTAAATCAAAAAGTCACCCAAAACATAAAGGTATTTTATGAGATGACCTTGTCGAGTGATATGCAAGATTTAAACTATCATTATAATAATTATTTTGCCTAAACTTAGGACAATAACGATCTGAGTTCTTAAGAGGAGAAAACTTAGCCAATATGTTTGATACACTAGAAAGTGCATCTTGCATCTTACGAACTTTGCATCCCCATTGCAAGTGTCTTTTATTACCACAATAATAACAATTCTGAGTATACATATACGAAGTATGAGTTTTAGTGTTACCTTTTTGTGGATCCTCTTGCCTTGGAGCTCGAAGAGTTTTCTTCTTCTTCTTCTTATCCTTGTTCAACGTTGTTTATTTAATAGTAAAAGTGGTCTCTTTGATTGATGTTGGTTGAACACAATTCTTAGGCTTGACCGACTTTACTTCTTTACAATAAATAGTATCACTTTTGTCAACAGTGGAAGCCTCTGGTTGAGAAGAATTAGTAGCTTTAACAAATTTTACCTCTTTGTTAATATTTTAAGCATTTATTCCCTTATAGCCCAATCCTCGTGAATCATGATGATTTCTACTTTCTTCTAACATTGAGGTTAACTTGTTTGAGCTTTCATTAGATTTTTTCAGTTCCAATTTTTTTTCTTCCAACATCTTGATTTTATCAAGGCACCAGCTAGATCAGCCTTAAGGTGTTTTTCTCGTGAAAGATATACACCTTCTTTCTCTTCAAAACTCTTTTGTTGAGAGTTAATCCTTGCATCAGATTCAGCAAGCTTTTCTTCAAGACCCTGTATTTGTTGAGAAGTATCTTCCCTAATTTTGATTTTGATACATCCTTTCATATTCAATTTTAATTGATTTAAAACCATTCTGATTTTCTTCAATTACCTTTTTGTAAATAAGAAATTGTTGTGAGTATTCTTCTTTCATCAAGTTATGCTCTTCATCGAGATTTTGAAACTTTAAGATTAAATCTCGTTCTCTTTCAAGTGCTGAATGAAGTTCATTAGAACCAAAAAGAAATTGTTTGCTCAATTCTTTTAGTTCAGATGTTTTTACACTTGATCCTTTCATCAGAAATCTCAAGCATAGAACTCAAAAAATTCTCGTTATCAAAAAGACATTTTTCAGAGTCTGAATCATTGATTTCGAATACATGGCTTAACTTAGTCTCTTCTAGTGAACATTCAGACTTATTCTCAGAAGAGCAAGTAGAACTTGATGAAAAAGCTTCTTTTAAGCATTTCTTAAAAAAAATTATTGTTTATTCCTTGTTAATTCCTTAATCAATTTCAAAACAATCACGAGTTATTGCATAGTAGGCAAGCGAGCAACAAGCTGCGTCGCAAGACCTTTTTGAATAGCAAACCCTATCCTCTTAAACACATACTCTCTCGAATCGTGAGTCAAGACATTACCGTGCATGACTCTTTGAACTCTCGCTAGGAGTCCAACCGCCTCTGGCGCTAAATACCCAAAAGTTTCAAAGGCAAAGGGAATAAAAGCATGTCCATTATCAATACATGCCTTTTCATGCTTCATTATCTTACCCAAGGCAGCTTTCAAAGCTACCTGTCCAACTGTTAAAGAGCCTTGCACGATGCCTACTAATGGAGAAACCCCAGTAAGATCAACACACGTATGTTTTCCGTTGGCCCACCCAAAAATAAGAACATCTGCTGACCTGAGTGCGGATCTCCTTTCAAGATAATCCGTCAAAAAGTTGACCGACGCCTATTTCTTTGCTGAAATACCATCCCTCCATAATACATCATATAAGATATCTCTCACATGATCATGTCTATATTTAAAACCAGGATCAACCTTACAATAAACAACATGTTCCCCATATGCGTCTAAGAAGCCTGTAATACAAGCAGGGCAACGAGAATCAGAAGGTTATAGGGGAATCATTAACCTGTATTTAAAGATGGACCGGTACTCCAAGGGGGACATATTCTGTCCAAGGCCCTCAATCGGGATAGCAAGAAGAAAATCATGCGCATGCGCTGCTTGTAGGCAACCAAAAACTGCTTTCTGTCTGTCCGAAACCCCATAAACCCTACCCATATCTTTAACAACTTTACCAAAAAGAGGACTCGCCAGGTTGCCTTGTGCTTTAAGTGGGGCGGTGTCTTTATTGGTAAAACTACTAAAGTCTTGGTCGGGCAGAGTTTCTTGTAAGGTTTTCAATGCCATATAAAAATTATCGTCCATACCTTCCACTCCACTATCCCTGAGTATGTGAACTTGCAATCCCCAATATTGCACACGTGATACAAGAAAAGTGTATTGTGATGCTTCCTTAGCCGTGTATAACCCAAGGCCTCTATATCTGATAGGAAGTCTAACTAGTCTCCATTGCAGCTCCCCGAAAAATGGGCCTCCACACACAACGATTCCCTCAAGCCTCTATCAATGATATCTACTGCCTCTGTAGTGTATCCCGGGAAACAAATGCGATGGCCAAAGAGAAACTTAGAGATGCCCATACATGCACGCAGAAGTAATAACTCACTCTGAGGATCACGTAGTCTGGACAAAATCTGCATCAACTCCACTGCCTTCTTTGCTCTCCTGATAGCAAGCCTTTTCATAAACTCATCATTAAGGCTAACTGCACCCCCTAAAAGTCTGAACCCATTGTCTGGACTTGATATTTAAGCAGGAAACATCCCATCCCTTACCTTTCTTCCATCACAAGAGGGCCAAAAGATTTTGGTTTTTTTAATATTCAATATATGTCCCAACCGAGGCCCCTCTGTTTGAACGACAGTAAGTGCTTGCGCTACTTCGACAGTGTCACCAATAATAATACCATCATCAATATACCAAGCCTGTAAGGATAATGTGCACTGCTCATTTATCTTCGTTATAAGCTGATAAAGCACCAAAGCAAACAACAATGGACCCAACGGGTCACCTTGTTGCACCCCTGTCGAAGAATAAATATGATAATCTCCCACATATAATCTTGCCGGTTGACCATAAAAATAATCCACCCATGGAGATATAGATGGAAAAAGTCTAAGAACCTCAAGAAGCATGGATGTGCGATCAACTAGGTTGAAAGCATTGATGAAGTCTACAATTAGCATAGTAAGACTAGGGTCTAAATGGTGCTTACTAACATAAATGTTCACTGCATGTAAAATTGCCTCCGCACCTTCTGAAACCCCCACCCCAAACTGAAAGTCCTGTAAGTAGGATGCCATGTCCTTGCCAACTCCCTTCATAGCAACCTTGGATACAAGACGACGCCAAATTGTCCCAATAACGATAGGACAAATACTTTTGTCTGGCTTAAGAAGTGGAGTTAATGGTGCTGACGCAATAAACTCGGCCAGAATAAGTGGACATCTACCACTCAACCACAGATTCATAACCCTTGTTATTGCCGTGACTGGGTCAGCAGCCACAGAAGAGCCTTCCCCATAAAAGGCATCCAATAAGTGATGTGCCCGGAGGCCATCCTTTCCACATGAAGTCCCCTTAGGAAACGATTTAATGCATCTTAGGACAGTTCCCTCTTCGGCCAGTAAAGGCGTCTCAGTTAACGGGATAGAAGGATTCTACAGAGGGGGCATGAATGGGTGTTTATCTTCTAGGGCTTTCTTCGTATCTTCATTGTACTGCGCCACCCCGGAATAGATGATGTCTTTAACTGCAGCAATAAATGTCCGTCTGCTACTTTGCGCAAGCAAGCAGAAATATTTGTACGTTTGCTGTCAGGTTCTTCATCATCCTCTAACTTCACACATCCAGTTCGCCGCACCTGTAGAACCTCCTTAATAAGATGTTGGACTCCCCCAGCTTCACCCAAAATCATCAATGCTTTTAGAATTTGTTTCTGCTGCATAGATTTATGACTCCCAGATCTACATTCCGTCCAATTCTTGGGTATGAAGACGTGCAACATACAACGTACATCGAGGTAGTATCAATAAGCTAACCCAGTTCCGGACTGAATTAGGCTCTAATGCCACTTTCAAAAGTGCTGCTTTCAAAGCCTGGGAAAAGTCCATCCTACACCCTTTAGGAATACTCTTCACAATACTCATAGGAGCATGAAGAACTGCATCTAGTATCTCAACGGTTAGCTCAAAACCATTGTCCTCCAAGTGTACGAGAATAGATCCAGGCCGAGGTACTCCAACAATCAATTCCGTTACTTTCCCAGACACCTCACATATTGTAGGTCTAACGTCAATATATCCATGTTTACATGCTCGTTTCCATGCTTGGATACTCATACAGTTAAAGCATAGCCATTGTTTCAATGTCTTTAAGGTTTATTCCAAGGTGCTGAACAAATCCAGGTTGCTTCCAATGGCATGTTGAAGAGCATTCTTCCTATCTGAATTGCATAGATGTAGCCTCTTCAAATGGGGCACTAGATAGGCGAAACCCTTGTTTCCAATCCTCCCATCTGGGTATCCATGAAAGTCTTTGAAAGGGCAGATCAATACTCCCTTATCTGTTATCGTCATTCAGACATAAAATCAAACAGGATAGGGGCTTGCATCTTAACTGTCGAACACATCACAAACCAAGTCTAAAACCACCAGTGAACTCGCATAGTGTAACAAGGAAGAACAAATCAACACTAACAAAGAAATTGTGTAAAAATGTACAAACTATTATCTAGGAAGGAAAGTAATTCTCAAGCCGGGAATCCAAAGAAAAATAAAAATAAACAGCAAACCTGAAACCTCCCACCACCCTAACCTATCGAGGTGATGGTGGTTGTGATGGGAGAAAAAAGAAGCGTTTTACAGGTGGTTAAAAGTTTTGTTTTTCTAGAACAAAAGCCAATTTTTTTTAGAATCCTCAAAACTTATAGCATCTTGCGATACGTTAAATGAGTCTCTTTTTACTTTTCCCTCTCGCTTAACTCTACTTTGACTCATATCTTATAGGTTGGATCGCATCAAACACAGATTGTTAGAACTTTTCATGTTTGCCTGCTCTGATACCAATTGAAAAGGCGAGGGTACCCAAATATACCTCAAGCTGAAAAAATTCCTTCCTATAAGTCCTTTCTCCGAAAGTGATTATCTATGGATTGAGTCGAGACAATACAACTAATAGGTTCACACTTTGTGTGATCGTCTATGGATACGAGATCGAGATAATACAACAATGAAGTATGTTTACTTGATACAAAGGTTCTAACTTAGCCAAACACAATAGGATTCACGTATCAAGTAAATAGGAATTAACGTTTGTGCAATTTACTTTAATTATAATAAAAAAATATCAATGCGGAAATATAATTTAAATGACACAGCAAGATTTTGTTAACGAGGAAACCGAAAATGCAGAAAAACCCCGAGACCTTGTCCAGAATTGAATACTCTTAGGATTACTAATTCTTATTTTCCATATATAATTAAAAACCTTAATTAAAAGATTCTTAACTTATTTAAATTCGATCATGGAATTTACTTCCTTCTTAGCTGTTAAGGAATATCTTGAACAATAAAAGAATACACATTAATGCGCGTGTTAAAAGTGTGTCGACATCTTACTCTTGCAAGTCCTCTTTCATACTTGCTCACTTGAAACCGATTTACCACACTTCCAAACAAGTTTAGAATTGGTTCATCTGACTTTCAAGAACTATGTGATTGATCAAGTACCACTCAATCATAAACCATGGGTGTATAGTTCTACTAAAAAAAGTTTCGGTTCTACCTCCTTGTGAGTACTATGCATAGTCACACTAGCTTACCAAAGATACGGCTGACTAGGTACTAGGATCGGTTCCCCACTTATATTTGGTATCTAACTTGTATACACTGCACATGTCCATAGGATCGGTTCCCCCTTGTCTAAAAAAGTGTTGCACATGTTCATAGGTTCGGTTCTCCTTTCTTTTATAAACCTTGTTGCACCTCATACAAGGATCGGTTCCCCCTTGTGATGTACTGCACCTCTTCATAGGATCGGTTCCCCTTTCCAAAATTTGGTCAGATACTCACAAACCTGATCATACCCCAGGTGATCACTTAGTATCGGTTTCACTAATAAAAGTCATACCAATACATAAGTTAGGCCTCATGTGAATAGTTTTACCAAGAATACAAACAAGTCATGAGCGGTTATACTAATCACACATATTGGTCATTCATAAGATTTGCAATAAAGAACAGTCCCAATAACGCCTGGCGATTTCCTTTTCGGTTCACAAAACATATCATGAACATACTTCCTTTGAACACATGTAAACATTGTTCCCTAGGATGAAATCCTCACCTCATACCAATACATAATCACAATAGCATTCATACGATTATGTTGATGTCTTATATACAAAGTTTAATGGTTAAGCAAGAAACTTCATGTTGTATTCCTTAATATTATGTCTATCCAGAGTGTTCATGCTTCGCAGTTTTGTGTTTTCAATATGCACGACTTGAAAGATACGTTAGGGAATGAAACAGTTGAAGTCAAATATCACTAACCTCAAGTGGAAGGATGATGTTGTGGTTGTATCTCCGTACTTCTTCACTTCTTCAATTCTTCGCAATACTTGTAATGTCTCATCCTAATACTTTCAAGCTAACCTATACAAAGTTGACTCTAGTACATTTAAATCAAGCGACTCTTAAATAAGTTTTGGCTCACTAAAATATGACAACCAAACTTGACATACCAACGCTTGGTGGGTTCAACCGAGATATGCTCTAATAGTTTTCTTTTCCATCTTTGTCTTCTTTTTCAAGTTTCTACTTCATCTTTCAAAGGTTTTTCTTGTTCAGCTCTTCTTATTAATAGATTAAATCTATCTTTTACTTTGGTTAAATCATAACCATATTCTTCAAACCCTTTAAACTCCTTAGTGTAACTCTCTAGCTCACTAAGAAATGTAAAAGGATCAACATGCTTAATGACTAGTTAATAAACATTTTAACTTGTAAGCATCAATAGTCGATTAACGTTATAAAATAGTAAATTTGATTACCAAATACTGTAATTATACTTCTCTTGAGAAGGGACATCCTTACCTAATAGCTAATGGTCGTTCATAATCGCATTCAATTCCATCCAAAACTAAAATTCACCCACGTACTCACCTTGTTTTCTCTGTTCAGTGTTCTAACACTAACAAGCACCTACCATATACTTAAAAAAATAGGAATATGGAAGATTAGTTTTGTTAGACACGTAGTTGGGCATGGATAGGTGTGCGCTTGGTCTCTTGACAGACTTGGAGGACTAAATTGATTGAGGTGGTGGACTAAATTGGTTTTCTAGGTGGACTAAATAATTAATTTTTCAAGGCTAAAGTGTAAATTTACATACCTGTGATAGTTTTATCAGAAAAAGGGGGGGCTACATCCAGGGTTACCCTACCTTTTCTTCTGCCCATGGGTATATTAGAGGGATTTTCAAGGTAAGACCAGGAGGGGGGATGAGGTGGTTGTGATGGTACTATTGGAACAGAAGAAGATTTAACCTTCAAGGCTATTCTTCCATTGGCGGTTGATGATCCTTTGTTTGATGCCATGGATGCTTTCTTAGAAGGATTGTTTGAACTAAAATGACTAATTTTCCAATGATCATTAAATAGAACTCCTATCAAAAATAAATGGGATTATGTCTTAAGAAAGAGAAGGTTACGTGTCCTAAGTCCTAACATTATTTGTTGGTTAAAAGAGTTAACCATGTTAGTAAGTAGTACTGGCCCTGAGCAGCCGCGTTGCCCTATAACTAGCTCAATGCCATAGAGAACAGTGAAGTGACTGCGACAAAGATGATAATTATGCGATGAGGGAGCGAAGCCGAAACTGCTAAAAATCCCTCAAGATAATGACCATATTTCTGGTTTTCATATTTTTTACCCTAGATTAGAGTCGTTAACATAATATATAAATGTATGGCGATCCTCTATGAACAACCCTTTTTTAAACGTCAATGACCCTAAGTGAAAAAACAAACAACCTCGTTGTCCCAAAAAAATTCAGAGTCGTCTTGGTATAAACACACAAAATAACGACTCTTTCTGACCCAAGCTAAGAGTCGTCAGGGTATATCATATTACCCTTACGATTTTTCATAACCTGGAAAAGTTGCTGGTTTGAGTTGTCATTTTTGGAGTCAATACATTGACGACATTATAGAGTCGTTGGGGTATACATCCCTCGATATTGACGACTCTTTATATGTGTTGTGACATATATCCAATCCATGGGAGAATTTAAGATAATCTTACCATCAAGACAATCATCTTTGTTGCTTGAACCTTCCCCAACATCATTTCCCCTACTTGAATTACTCATTTATAAAAACCCTAATTTTTCCTCTAAAACCTCATCTTTCTCTTCTCAACTCACAAAAAAAAACAAAAACAAAAACAAATTTTGATTCTAAAATCCCGATTTTAATCTAACATAATCTAACCACACTAATTAACTTAACTTTGCTTCTGCCCATGGGTATATTAGAGGGATTTTCAAGTTAAGACCAGGAGGGGGGATGAGGTGGTTGTGATGGTGTTGATGGTACTATTGGAAAAAAAGAAGATTTAACCTTCAAGGATATTCTTCCTTTGGCGGTTGATGATCCTTTGTTTGATGCCATGGATGCTTTCTTAGAAGGATTGTTTGAACTAAAATGACTAATTTTCCAATGATCTTTAAATAGAACTCCTATCAAAAATAAATGGGATTATGTCTTAAGAAAGAGAAGGTTACGTGTCCTAAGTCCTAACATTATTTGTTGGTTAAAAGAGTTAACCATGTTAGTAAGTAGTACTGGCCCTGAGCATCCGCGTTGCCCTATAACTAGCTCAATGCCATAGAGAACAGTGAAGTGACTGCGGCAAAGAGGATAATTATGCGATGAGGGAGCGAAGCCGAAACTGCTAAAAATCCCTCAAGATAACGACCATATTTCTGGTTTTCATATTTTTTACCCTAGATTAGAGTCATTAACATAATATATAAAACTATGGCGATTCTCTATGAACGACCCTTTTTTAAACGTCAATGACCCCAAGTGAAAAAACAAACAACCTCGTTGTCCCAAAAAAATTCGGAGTCGTCTTGGTATAAACACACAAAATAACGACTCTTTGTGACCCAAGCTAAAAGTCGTCAGGGTATATCATATTACCCTGACGATTTTTCATAACCTGGAATAGTTGCTGGTTTGAGTTGTCATTTTTGGTGTCAATACATTGACGACATTATAGAGTCGTTGGGGTATACATCCCTCGACATTGACGACTCTTTATATGTGTTGTGACATATATCCAATCCATGGGAGAATTTAAGATAATCTTACCATCAAGACAATCATCTTTGTTGCTTGAACCTTCCCCAACATCATTTCCCCTACTTGAATTACTCATTTCTAAATACCCTAATTTTTTCCTCTAAAACCTCATCTTTCTCTTCTCAACTCACAAAAAAAAACAAAAACAAAAACAAAAATAAATTTTGATTCTAAAATCCCGATTTTAATCTAACATAATCTAACCACACTAATTAACTTAACTTAATTAAATTTTAATATTAATCATTCAGGGGCAGTTTAGCCATTTAAAAATATTTTGGTTAAGGGGTGACTCAAATTAGGTTTTGATGACCTTTTTTGTCTTATAGTGGGTGGCCCCTAATTGTTTTTTGGGGAACCCAATCAAACTAGGATTTTTATGTGGTGCTGAAGTTTTTAACTGGCTTTGCAGCTTTGGCAAGGTGCAAACTCTTTATAAAAGTCTTTGACGAGTCTGGTCCGGTGCATGGTTCGCCTTATTGGTATCATGTCATGGTTCGCCTTGTTGTATAGCTGAGCTTTGGGGTGCCATTTATGCTCTTAGATTGGCCCAATCTAAAGGAGTTCAAAAGATTTGGCTTGAGTGTGATTTTACCTTTGTTTTAAATGTCATTGCTAACCCTAAGCTTGTCCCATGGTCGCTCTATACTCACTGGAACAATTGCTTGAAGTTTTCCTCTACCATCCACTTTGTGTGCACGCACACGTACTATGAAGGAAATTCAGTTGCAGATTTACTAGCTAAACATGGAACTCAGATGGAGTCTCGTTGGTGGATCGATCCCCCTGATTTTATTAGACGGGCGCTTTATATAGATAGATCTACTCTACTACTGTATCGTTTTAGAAATATGTAATTTGTTTTTGTTTTTGTTCTTTTTTCATCTTCTCTTGTTGGAGGTAATGCCTAGCCCCCTCTTTATTTTTTATTGATTTTAATAAAATTACTCCTAGTGTGCCATCGCCATGGGTAAAAAAATAAAAAAAGTAGGTATCGTGTCAATCCTCACATATAGAGAAAATGCTAGAAAGACCCCAATACTTGACACCAAAATAATACCCCACTTACATGTCATTGAGGTATTGGTTATTCGTATTCGATCGTGGACCTATCATAGGTCCCAAAGAGTTCATCTCTCCATATATAAGGCTTAGATGCACGCCACATAGTGGTGTCAAATTTTGGAGTTAAAACCCGGGTCTCCCTAGCACTTTACTACATATACAGATGCCATACAATGGCGTTGGTAATACAGATTGATAGTTACCAAATAAGAAAATTTTATTTAATTTAGGTGTTGGTGTCTTGTGTTATATGGATTCGCATATGTCACATGTTTGCTTTCTAGTACAATAGATAAGTTAAAGAAATCTGATAAACTAATATTTTGAATACTGGCCTATTTCGATAATTTGGGTATGAATTCTCTCTCATATAGTGACACTTTATTACTCATAAATTTTTATGTTTAGAAAACCTTTAACATTAAATATCATCTATACGAGAGGGGATTCATACCCAAAATATGAAAACAGACTCCTAGCCCCCTCCACTGGTCATAACAATAATGCGAAAATATATTAAAGTTCAAGTTAACTTTTTCTCCAAAATTTAAATAACTAGTAGATGGTTGATTTTGATCTTCTAGTCGATCTACTCTACCAAGTGGACATACGTAGGAACCAGATGAGTCTTTATATTGTTTTCCTATCACGTTTACGGTTTCCAATTCATTTTTCAGACAATAACAATAAAAAATTTATTTTCAAATTGGTAAATAACGTGCATTAAAGTTCGCATCTGTCACTAAACCGCGTATATAAGTCAATGATACAGATCGTACCGGTATATACAAACTGGATATTTGGTGATACAGATAAACTTAGGATCTTGAATCAATCCCAAAAAATACAGACACGTTATAGCATAAATGGACATATATGGCAAACTATGATCGGTCAGGCTAGTAAAGCGCCAAGATGGAGCGATACATCATAGCCGGCCTAGTCAGTGTTCAACCAAGATGGCGCTGCACTGCATAGACTGTTAAGCGCCGAGATGGAGGGACCCTACAGGGCCAGTAAAACGCGAAGGTGGCCCTACACTATAAGGACATTGTCCAAGTAATGAAGCTTATTGGCCGACACAGTAAAGCTTCATTGAGGGAAAGACAAGGCAAGGCCAAGTTGACAATTGCAACATGCGATACTGTCAGTAAGGAATATCCATAGAATTAAGTTGACCCAAAATCAAGGATGATGCAAGAGAGTATAATAGGCTAAGAGTTGGCATATGCATTAGTTCAAGGCTGGCCAAAGCTTAAACCATGCAAGCAAGTTAGTTATGCAATAGTGTCATTGTTATTGTCGAACAATTTGGTTAAGGCTAAGTGAAGCATATGACGCATGAATAACCATAATGAGCTAAGGAAGTAGCCGAGATAATTGTAGCGTAAAGATAGTTGTACATTGTCTTAGGCCAAGAAGACTGAAGGGCCAAGATGGTTGTGCATAAAATCAAGGACAAGTTCAGTAAAGCGCAACAGTGGTGCAAGATGGCTCAAGTGACGGTTAGGAGTTTGTTATTGGCTTCACAAGCATGCCAAAGGTGTGAGACAAGATAGAACGGTTATAAAGTAAGTTTATAAGTGTGGGAGAGTGTTCATAACTTCTTGAGAACATGTGTTAGATGTTGGCTCGAGTTTAAAAGGAAACTTTCCAAGTTGGCACTGTTATTGGCGGTTATGGAACAGATTTATGGGACAAATGGTTGTCCCATGCGTGTGCGCGCAACGGTTGTGCATGGTTTTTGACCTGTAAAGTTGTTGTATAAATAGTGCTAAGGCATAGAAAAATCAATAAGCTTACATAGGAGATAGTGAGACTCAAATTAAGAGAGTTTTGTAAGGTTAAGGCTTAGTCCAAGGGGAACAAGTCTGTGTAAGTCCCTAAGTGGGCAAGTTTTGTATATCTTTCCTTTGATCCAATAAAATGAGTTGATTGTGTCATTTTCTAAGTGTTCTTGGTTGGCTGATTGTGTTAGTAAATAGTTTGAATGCTTTATGGTAAGCATTTGGGAAGTAAAGAGAAGAAGAAAGAAGGCTAAAGACTTTCGTTGTTGAACTATAGAGTTGGTTGTTTGCATTGGTGCAAACTTATAAGACGAAATTACGAGTGGGTGAAGCTTGATTCACTGAACCACTATGTTTTCGGGTTACACTTACGCATAAAATTTGCAAGGTGCATTTACAGGTGTGAAAATTCGGGTATCAGGGTTGTGCTTGGTACACAGTTCTAGTCTATTTGTTAGATAATACACAAGTACTTCTTTCTCTCTTTAAGTGTTTTCCTGTTAGCAAGTAAGTGACGCATTATTTTTAGAGAATTTACATTAGAAATGGGTTCTAATGGAACTGTGATCGACAAAGAATTATCGGGTAAGTTTGATCAATTAGAGGAGTATGGTGATCTTGGAAAGCTGACCATATATACATGTGTTGTGATGGCCTAGATATTCCTATTGTTTCTGAAGAATATGGCGGGCTAGATTTACTTGAAGGAAGAATATCAGATTGATTCAAAGAATTTGACGAAAGAGTATGTGCAGTGGAGGACAAGGTGTATGATACAACCTTGATTAATTGCGAAACCAATGCTGAAGTGACTGAATTGGAGGGGCAATTCAGTGACCTAAAGATCATACTAACAGGCTATGCGAAGCAAATGTCCGAGGAGATAACAACCCTTCGCAAGTTAATCATTGATGGCATGTTTGCAGGAGAAAACGTGAATAGATAAAGCTCGAATTGAGTCTCCGATACAAGGATTTGTGTTGGTTCAATAAATTCTAAAATTTCTTTTATGACTTTAAGGCATACTTTGAGGAGAATGGAACTGAGGAAGGACAAATGGTAACTCTCACACGTAATTAACTAGGTGGTGATGCCAAGGCTTGGTGGAAAACTATGCTGCAAGAGGATGAATTTGCTAGTTATGCCAATCTTATGTGAAAAGGCTAGGGTACCCCAAATATACCTCAAGCTATTAATTTTCTTTCCTATAAGTCCTTTCCCCGAAAGTGATTATCTATGGACAGAGTCGAGACAATACCACAAATTGGGTCACACTTTGTGTGATCGTCTATGGATACGAGATCAAGACAATATGACAACAAAGTGTGTTTACTTGATACAAAGGTTCAGACTTAACCAAACTCTATAGGATTCACATATCAAGTAAATATGAATTAACGTTTGTGAAATTTATTTTAATTATAATAAAACAATTATAATGCGGAAATATAAAGTAAATGACATAGAAGGATTTTGTAAACGAGGAAACCGCAAATGCAGAAAAACCCTGGCACCTAATCCAGAATTGAATACTCTCAGGATTTAGCCGCAATACAAAATAAACCAACTTCGTATAGTTGTGTTTGTAGGTGAAAACTATTCCTGCCGATTTTGGTAATTTGGGGTGTGTGGATGAGGAATTAATCTAAACCTTAAACAATACACTGCGCGGTGAGTGTTTGTAGATTCGAGAGGTCAATCTGTGCAAGTCCGGCCTAAACCAAAAATAATGGCCATTCCAGATTTGTTTCGGTCACAAAATGAAGGAGGTGGGGTTGATATTAGGGAGGGAAGCGAAGAAGGTGTTGAGATTATGAAGGTGTTGGCTATGTATGACTTGCAACACAAAGGTGAGAAGGCTTATAATTAACGCAAGCAGGCTCTGGATGTTAACACTTGTTTTCTGTGTTATGCTCTCTCTGTTCTGTCTTGTCTTGTTTGAAAAATAGGGCGGAGAGCCTATTTATACAAGTCTTTTAGCCTAACCTTCGTATCTCGTGGGAAGTGGAGAAAGTGGAGTGATGGAGTAGTGGAGTAGTATGTTGGTGTTACACGACCAGGCTTACCCACTTCTCCCATCATCACTAACCGTCCATGACTTCCTGACACGTTCTTGTGATGGCGCGTTGGGCGCTGCACGCTGTAAACCGCCAGACCTATACCCCAGTATGTATCCTCCAGTTTGTGACATGATTGATGTCTCGAGTGTGTGTGGATCGTGGGACCCATAGAAAGTAGCATGTAATGCTATATTATTTAGGAAATTGATACTTATGAAGTATCGTGTGTATACTATGCAGGTACTGCATCGAGTATATTCAGCATGTATGAAGCATCGCTGTTTGAGAGTCTCAAAGAAACTTCATGTGATGGTTTGGAAGTTGCATATGCAAACCCTCCTTTGACCGATCACATGGCGTGGTAGAGTGACGGGTAGTGATAATCATGACGCCACACTGACCAATTAACTCCTGACCAGGGCTATATAGCCAAGCCAATGAAGTTGGACGGACGAAATGATCTTTGAGACACTCATCTGCGACCGTTGATGAAATTAGGGTTTATGAAAAGGTGTGCAAGCATCACTTTTCAGCTTGGTCGAATCCAAGCTTGGGACGCAAATTTGGCTAGGCCGGTCATGCATGTGTGTAGACAACATGACGGTGTAGGCACCCATATCTCATTTTCTCATGAAAGTGTGATCTAGGCCACTCAATTCGTCTTGCGAAGTTGTGTGGTTGAGATCAATTTGCGACAGAAAATTGGTGCCGCAAAAGCCGCACGTCGTACCAACCTCGAGCGGGTGTTCCAAGACGACCAAGCTTGGTCGGTCTTGGCTGATTGCTCTAATGTGTAGGTGGCTGGTGTTCACGCCTATGCATTACCGTCCCATGAAAACATGATCTAAGCCACTCAATTCGTCCGGTGAAATCGAGCGGTTAAGATTAGTTTACAGCTTGGGAGGTGCGACCACGCTAGTTTGGGCGAACGATTTGGGATAACCAGGCATGGTATGCCTTGGACGATCAGGTGAGGGGATAGATGGGTCCACGGTGGTCATGTTGGTATGGCCGGACCTGCTTTGATCTAATCTCGGACCCTCCATTTGTGCCGGAGAAAATAGACGCTCGTGATTCAAAACCCTAATTTTGGGTTTCAAGGACGTGCATCATGCTTCATCCAGGCGTACGATTTGGAACGACCAACCATGGTTGGTCCTGACCGATTGGTCAGGTATGTAGGTGGGCCCATGGTGATTGTATTGACATACTCCGTGCCCTTAGAATCTACATCTTCACCCTCCATCTATACCTGCGAAGATGGATGGTTGAGACTGTTTTGCGACACATGTAATGTGCCGCAAACCCTAATTTAGGGTTTTCGTCCATACTGCTTTGGTTTGGACATTTTGGAAAGCTAGGCCAAGGGGAGGCCGACCATGCGTGGCCCACATTGGTTCGGCAGCGGATATTCCATACCTGCTTGGGGGTTATGGAATCGATCTGGTCCATCCAATCATGCTGGTGGAGTTAGATGGTCGAGATCATATCCAGACTGATACGTTCAGTTCAGATGCTCAATCGGGCTATTATAACACACCGAGAGTGGCTCAATCGGGCTAATATAACACACCGAGAGTTGCAGCCTATACGGGTATTTCGTACATGTTTCATTATAATGCTTGGAGATTCGTGTTGCTCTGCTGAGAGAAACACTCAGTCGTCATGCCGCACTGATAATGAGTACAGGAAATATAAGGCTGGTTGCGCATTAATTAATAATGTTGGAAATTCACAGGGTATATGGGATTGTTGCTACATGCACCAACCTGAATGAATTTCGTGTATTTTATTCACAGAATGGGATTGTTGCCACATGCTCCATTCTAGGTGAACTAGTAAAGTGAAGGAGTATCCATCACTCATTAATGGCCTTATCTTTTACAAGATGTTGGTGCATAATTTTTAGGTTTTACAATTTTACCCTTAAATGAAAATCCACCATCAACATTAAGTCCCTTGCCTAGCACATAATGGTTACACTATTGTGGGGTAGGCATGAGATGGTGACAAATTTGTACACTGAAATGACCAATATAAAGTGAATGTATATTTACCGGATAGGTTGACCTCGTCAGGCGTTTCCTTGGGATTTTTGGTTAGGGTTGTGAAGTAAGCAGGACTTGATCTGGTGAGTCGCTTTGATTCCTTTTGTACATGGAAGAGCTCGGTCCCTTCCTTGGGTCAGGTGTACTTCCTTTCATCATACGGCAGCTTTCCTCAGATGTATGCGATAAGTATCGTTGATTGCTATCCCGAAATAGTAGCCTTCATAGGTGGTAAGTAAAGACTTATTTTTTCCTGGGATTATGTCGACTTGGGAGATTATAAAGAATTATCTCACGTAGTTGTCCCTTCCATACCTCAGGTACTGCTCCGCACTTATTTCTTCTTTGCCGTTTAACATGGAGGCGGTGGACGACCATCATATCACCTCTCCAAAAAGAAGCTTCGAAGTTGATAAGCCCGAAACTCATGCGCACGAAGAAGTAATGGCTAAGATCGACCTTCCGCTTCGCGAAGTTGGCAGTGACATACATGGGATGTCTATTTTGCACCTGCGTATTGCCAGGGGTCGTATCTGTGCCCTTTCAGCTGCGATTGACATGGAGGAGCGGTGGAGGCGCGAGGAAGCGTTGCAGGCACCAGTAAGCGCAAGGGCAGAGAGATTTGCAACGCAGTTGAAGAGGCAGAGGGTTGAGCATAAACGACCTCCAAATGAATATAAGTGTGATTACCCAATCCAGGACGGCATGATAATTCTCGATTCCGATACAGACGAACCTGAATGTTTAAAATCAACCGTCACGACTCCTGATGCTGCTGTGGCCTTTGATGCTCCTGCTGATGATATTGGGATGAAGTGCATTGCTACGGAAACATCTGATGCGGAAGCTAAGGCAGATCCAAAGGGAGGAGCATCAACAGGTGATGGCATTGAAGCAGAACTTTATGGTGGTGCAGGCGAGGTCAACCCCCTCGACGACTAAAACCTCTTTTCTTCTTTTCTTTCCAAGTATATTCCGTAATTTATGAACATCATCCTTGTATTCAGTGGCCACTGAGTTCAAGGTTTTCTTCTATTATTTGATTAATTGAATAAAGGTTTTACTTTATAATCCTCTGTCAAGATCGCGACTGAACTTTCTCAGGTGAAAGGGCGCGCCTTTACATGTAATTCTTTGTGATAAAAGAAATAATGCCATAATGGAATACCACGGACCTGTGTTCCTGATGCAAGATCTTCCTAGCCTTGATGGGGTGAGTGGTTCAAAGCTCCTTCCCTTTCCACGCACATCTTTTCCCTCGACTCTTTTTCAGGATGTTTTTGCTTAGGGTTTCTTTCCTGACCCGCTCTAGTAGATTGGTTTAGGCTGGATTTTGTATCTTTAGGGATAAAGAGGCTCTCAAATGGAAATAATACTTCAATTGATTTTGAAAATTAAAAATTGAAACCCTAACTATGAATGCAAGTATTGCAATCATTTTTCTAGGGGAATTACAAATATAATGTGAAATTGTAAGGGAAAACACGCTGGAGGAAGTAGCACAGCATCTTAAAGCGTGTAGGATGTTGGAAAGTGGTAGCACATCGTTTTAAGTAGGGTAGGGTTTGAGCCATCGCGAGGGAATTGTTACGCCTTCTAGCTTGTCAGCGTTGATGAGTTTGCAGTAGCCTCCTAAGATGACATCTGCTACCAGGTACGGTTCATCCTCCTTCTCGGTGGGTGAATTAGGTGAGGTAGACATTTTCACCGCAATGCTTCCGACCTTGAACGAGGTCGTCTTCGTTACTAGGTCTCCAATTACGAATGGGTTTGGGCGTGTAGACATCAGGGTCTTGGTTTTGTCGTCTTTGATCGAGACAGCTTCTAGACTCCTAATAAATAGTTTAAAGGGGCCATCCTCCCATTCGCATATCTTATCCAAGGTTGGTTTCTTGGCTAGAGCCAGTCCCCAGGACTTACCAGAAGGAGGGGTGGTTGGTTGTAAAAAGGGTTGCGTGATGAGACTTACTTGAGATCGGAACCTTTCAACATACGCTGAAAGGCTCTCCCCGGGAAGTTGCGTCACATTGGAAAGTTGTTGGTGCGACAACAAACAGTCGTCAGGTCCAGAAGGCGTGTTGGAGATTCTTTCAGGTATCGAAGCCGGTAGAGGACAGACTCCTAGAGTTGCCCTGTTGTCATGTATCCAAGGGAGTCCTAGGATCATGTCATAGTTGGGATGATCTTTTAATATGTAGAACTCTGCTTGTGTCGAGGCATCACCCAATTTGACTTCAAGATCAATGTATCCATATGCATCTCTGAATTCTCCTTCTGGATCCTTAATCACAGTTAGGTGACGAGTAGCTTCCTGCTTCGGGTTCTTTTCCGCTCTCAAGGTCTTGACAGTAATGATGATAAGTTCGGAGGCCGTATCAATCAACGCGCTATCGAACTCAACGTTTCTCAAATGAGTGACGGTTAGGAGTCCCCAGTTTCCTTTGCTCGCATCTTTCAAGAAAGATTGGGGTCCCTAGACTTCTTCTGGATACAAGCGTTTGCCTGATACAACGTGTTTAAGAGCTGTAAATATGTCTTGATGCTGTCCCTTGGAGAAATACAAGATTTCACACAAGCACTCCATCATAGATTGTAAATTCTTGCGAACATAATCCCCAAAAATCATACAGTTCCTGATAGGAAGAGGATCTCTATGAACACCTTCATTTCCAAGTTGAAGTTCTCATGTCTCTATCTTATCCCTGAAGATTTGTTTCAGCCTGTTACAATATTTGGTTGGATGGTGAACGAATCTATGATAGCAGCAATATTTAGGGTCCTCCATGTATTTCTCAGTGGGAGGACGACCGATAGGAGGCATCTTGATGGCGTCGTCTTGGATCCACGCTTCTAAGAGTTCTATCACTTCATTCATGGGGAAAGGAAAGCCTGTATCTTCGGCGTCTTGTGCAGGAGTTTTGTCCGTTCCTTTCCGAGATGAAGTCTTGTTTGTCGGGGATGCCCGCTTGGTTTGTTGTTCCGTCGCTGAAGCTTTCCTTTTTTCTCCTCCACCTACTACACTCACAGAAGGACCAGTGTTGTATTGCTTGTTCGTGAGACGCATGCTTCCTCGACTTTCACGTGAATCTTCACTTCGAATAACTCTGGTTCTTTCTATCAATGTTGGTGCGGTTTTTGATGAACGTTTGGAAGCTTCATATAGTTCAAAGAACGTTTAAAAGCACATATTCTCTAATAGAGCGCGGTATATGGGTATCATCCCATTTATGCACAATTCCACCAATTGTCGTTCGGTGACGTTCGGGTCATGACAATCCAGTGCTTGGGTTCTGAACCTCTTAACGAAGTCGTTGGGATGATCGTTGTTCCGATGAAGAATTCTTCCCAGATCTGAAAAGGTGATCTTTTCGGACATGAAGAAATACTTTATGTAGAAAGCACTGACCATCTTGTTCCAATTGGATATGCTGTTAGGTGCGATGTTGTTATACCAGGTGTACTCCCTTCCCGTAAATGACTTTGAAAATTATTTTAGGCGGAGAACATGATTGTATTCATGCTCCCCCAAAGATTCTAAGAATCAAGAGACGTGTTCACGAGCATTACCAATACCATCGTAGAGGGAGAATTGGGGAGAGGTGTAACCTCTGGGAAGAGGAATTCGTTATACATCTTGAGGGTACGACGGCTGATGCTGGTGTACATACATTCAGTCCCCTTTGCCTCGATTTTGGAGAATTCGTTCCAGGTCCTCACGTGTGATGAAGTTGGATGGTTGGTTCCTTCCTCTTGGGCGTTCAGAGGAAATGCGAGTTTCCTCCTCTGTGTGGGCCAGGATGGAAACGTCTCCCCCGGGTTGTCGTGAACCTTGCGGCAATCGTTCAGTCAAGGTTTTGAGGAAAGTGAGTACCTCTTTCTGAGTTGCGGCCATATCCGTGTGGGTCTTAGCCAGAACTTTCTGTTTTTCCATTAAGTCTGCAATGGTAATGGGTGGTGGTCCTCCTCTTGTCTCTCCGGCTTCTCGTCCTGATGAATGAGTGAAAGTTGTTGCTCTTGTGACCACCGGAGGCGTTACGCTTGAGGAGATGCCGGGATTAGTGGCTGCTCTGGCTCTAGTGATGGGAGGTGTTACACTTACTGGAATATTTCCTGCTACACTGGTGCGGATGGTAGAGGTGATGGATCCACGAGATGTATTGATCACGGTAGCTCCACTGACAGGTACATCGACGCCGGGAGTGTTATCCACGCTAGTTTCATCGGAATTGATTACTGATCCAGACCTAAGTTCCCCCATCTTGAAATGAATTGTTGTTTGAATTGGTTCTAAGATCTACCCTTTTGAAATTGATAAAATCAAATCGGATTTCGAAGAAATTGACTTTACAACCGAGAGATCAACTTCCCACTGTGGTCGCCAATTGTTTGTGGGTGAAAACTATTCCTGCCGATTTTGGTAATTTGGGGTGTGTGGATGAGGAATGAATCTAAACCTTAAACAATGCACTATGCGGTGAGTGCTTATAGATTCGAGAGGTCAATCTGTGCAAGTCTGGCCTAAACCAAAAATAATGGCCGTTCTAGACTTGTTTCGGTCACGAAGTGAAGGAGATGGGGTTGATCTTAGGGAGGAAAGCGAAGAAGGTGTTGAGATTGTGAAGGTGTTGGATATGTATGACTTGCAACACAAAGGTGAGCAGGCTTGTAATTAACGCAAGAAGGCTCTGGATGTTAACACTTGGTTTCTGTGTTATGCTCTCTCTGTTCTGTCTTGTCTTGTTTGAAAAATAGGGCGGAGAGCCTATTTATACAAGTCTTTTAGCCTAACCTTCGTATCTCGTGGGAAGTGGAGAAAGTAGAGTGATGGAGTAGTGGAGTAGTGTGTTAGTGTTACACGACCAGGCTTGCCCACTTCTCCCATCATCACTAACCGTCCATGACTTCCTGACACAATCTTGTAATGGCGCGTTGGGCGCTGCACGCTGTAAACCGCCAGACCAATACCCCAGTATGTATCCCCCAGTTTGATTTCTCGAGTGTGTGTGGATTGTGGGACCCACATAAAGTAGCATGTAATGCTACGTTATTTAGGAAATTTATACTTGTGAAGTATCGTGTGTATACTATGAAGGTACTGCATCGAGTATATTTAGCATGTATGAAGCATCGTTGTTTGAGAGTCTCAAAGAAACTTCATGTTCAGCCTACTTCATGTGATGGTTTGGAAGTTGCACATGCAAACCCTCCTTTGACCGATCACATGGTGTGGTAGAGTGACGGGTGGTGATCACCATGATTCCACACTGACCAATTAACTCCTGACCAGGGATGTATAGCCAAGCAGGTGAAGTTGGACGGACGAGATGATCTTTGAGACACTCATCTGCGACCGTTGATGAAATTAGGGTTTATGAAAAGGTGCGTAACCATCACTTTTCAGCTTGGTCGAATCCAAGCTTGGGACACAACTTTGGCTAGGCAGGTCATGCATGTGTGTAGACAACATGACGGTGTAGGCGCCCATACCTCATTGTCTCACGAAAGTGTGATCTAGGCCACTCAATTAGTCCTTCTAAGTTGTGTGGTTGAGATCAATTTGCGACAGAAAATTGGTGCCGCAAAATCCACACGTCGTACCAACATTGAGCGGGCGTTCCAAGACGACCATGCTTGGGCGGTCTTGGACGATTACTCTAACATGTAGGTGGTAGGCTGGTGTTCACGCCTATGCCTTACCGTCCCATGAAAACATGATCTAAGCCACTCAATTCGTCTGGAGAAATCGAGAGGTTGAGATTAGTTTGCAACTTGGGAGGTGCGACCACGCTAGTTTGGGCGAACGATTTGGGATAACCAGGCATGGTATACCTTGGCCGATCAGGTGAGGGGATAGATGGGTCCACGATGGTCATGTTGGTATGGCCGGACTTGCTTTGATCTAATATCGGACCCTCCATTCGTGCCGGAGAAAATGTACGCTCGTGATTCAAAACCCTAATTTTGGGTTTCAAGGCCGTGCGCCATGCTCCATTAAGGCATACGATTTGGAATGACCAACCATGGTTGGTCCTGACCGATTAGTCAGGTATGTAGGTGGGCCCATGGTGATTGTGTTGACATACTCCGTGCCCTTTGAATCTACATCTGCACCCTCCATCTATACCTGCGAAGATGGATAGTTGAGACTGTTTTGCGACACATGTAATGTGCCGCAACCCTAATTTAGGGTTTTCTTCCATACTGCTTTGGTTTGGATGTTTTGGAAAGCTAGGCCAACGGGAGGCCGACCATGCGGGGCCCACATTGGTTCGGCAGCGGATATTCCATACCTTCTTGGGGGTTATGGAATCGATCTGGGCCATCCAATCATGCTGGTGGAGTTGGATGGTCGAGATCATATCCAAACTGATACGGTCAGTTCGGATGATCAATCGGGCTAGTATAACACACCGAGAGTGGCTCTATCGGGCTAGTATAACACACCGAGATTTGCATCCTGTACGTGTATTTCGTACATGTTTCATTATAATGCTTGGAGATTCATGTTGCTCTGCTTAGAGCAACACTCAGTCGTCATGCCGCACTGATAATGGGTATAGGAAATACAAGGATGGTTGTGTATTAATTAATAATGCTGGAAATTCACAGGGTATATGAGATTGTTGCTAAATGCTCCAACCTGGATGAATTTCATGTATTTTATTCACAGAATGGGATTGTTGCCACATGCTCCATTCTAGGTGAACTAGTAAAGTGAAGGAGTATCTATCACTCATTAATGGCCTTATCTTTTACAATATGTTGGTGCATAATTTTTAGGTTTTACAATTTTACCCTTAAATGAAAATCCACCATCAACAAGTTGAGACCAAGCAACTAAACCTATAGTTCACCTTGTTCCGTCTATATTCCCACGCCTCCAACCTGTAAACATTTCACGTACTTGGACCAATTCTTTTGGTTCGTATTCCAAACAGTAAAGGAAAAACAAATTTGTTTGGTATCAACTCACTTCAACCAAGTGATATGAGTTACGCAAAGGTTCCCTTGTTTATCTTATCATAAACTCCTTTGCCAGGTTCCAAGATCTATCTTATATTCAATCACCCAAAGGCAATCGTTAAGATTAAGCCAATCAATACCTTTAATCACAAGGAAACGTATTGATGCCGATCTTCCTCAACTATTCTATCAAAATACCCAAAAGGATAAATCAATTATAGTTGAATCCTCTTTTTCCCATACAAGTATTGTACACGCCAAATATTATAAAAACCAAGTCAGAAATCTTCAATATCTTCTTTGTCTTCAAATCTTCTTAGATCTTCAATAAACACCTGCACACAACTACTTGAATCTCTTGTGATCAATCACACACAGAACGTAGTCTGTTAACAATGGATTATCAAAAGATCATTTTTAGATCTAACAACAGTCTAAAGATCCATGTCGAAACCTTGAACTAGTTTGAGTGAATCTTATATCACAAGAGAAGATTCTCAAGCATAAACAAACTAGGTGCAATAAAAGTTCAACCACCGTTAGCCAATCAAATCAATATATGAAAACTAAAGATAAACCACAATATCTAGTTTCCTACCAACGGGTCGCGCTAGAGCTTCTCAATCCCAAAGAAGACTTTAAATTGAGCAGCCGTAAGAGATTTCACCTAATTAGATTACTCTTCTCTCCGATAGGCGGCTTTACCAGTAACAATGACAAAAGAGGAAGTCTATGTCACGCAGGATTAGTTTGCTAGAAATGCAAACTTAAATTATTTATAGACAAGGAAGTTTGGACACCAAGGAATTTCCAAAACCGAAAATATTCTCAAGATATTTTTCATTACTCCACCAAATTCGGTTTTCATAATTCCTGTGAATGCACTGTCCAAAAATACATGATCTAAATCTCCTTGGAAAATCTTTAATTAGCAAATGCACATTACTAATTCTTATTTTCCATATATAATTAAAAACCCTTAATTAAAAAATAATTCTTAACTTATTTAAATTCGATCTTGGGATTTATTTCCTTCTTAGCCGTTAAGAAATATCTTTGAACAATATATAATAAGCATTAATGCACCGTGCTCAAAGTGTGTTGACATCTTACTCTTGCAAGTCCTTTTTCATACTTGCTAACTTGAAACCGATTTACCACACTTCCAAACAAGTTTAGAATTGGTTCATCTGACTTTCAAGAACTATGTGATTGATCAAGTAACACTCAATCATAACTCATGGGTTTATGATTCTACCAAAACAAGTTCCGGTTCTACCTCCATGTGAGTACGGTGCATAGTTACACTAGCTTACCAAAGATACGGATGACTAGGTACTAGGATCGGTTCCCCACATATATTTGGTATCTAACTTGTATGTGCTGCACATGTCCAAAGGATCGGTTCCCCCTTCTCAAAAATGTGTTGCACATGTTCATAGGATCGGTTCCCCTTTCTTCCATAAACCCTGTTGCACCTCATACAAGGATCGGTTCCCTTTGTGATGCACTACACCTCTTACTATGATCGGTTCCCCTTTTCCCAGTAATAAGTTCAGACACTCACAACCCGATCATACCCCAGGTGATTACTTAAGATCGGTTTCACTAATAAAAGTCATACCAATACATAATTCAGTCCTCATGTGAATAGTTGTATCAAGAACACAAACAAGTCATGAGCGGTGATACTAATCACACATATTGGTCGTTCATAAGATATGCAATGAATAACATCCCCAATAACTCCTGGAGATTTCATTTTCGGTTCACAACACATATCATGAACTTACTTCTTTAGAACACATGTAAACATTGTTCCCAAGGATGAAATCCTCACCTCATACCCATACATAATCACAATAGCATTCATACGATTATGTCGATGTCTTATGTACAAAGTTTAATGGTTAAGCAAGAAACTTCATATTGTATTCCTTAATACTATGTCTATCTAGAGTGTTCATGCTTCGCAGTTTTATGTTTTCCATATGCACGACTTGAAAGATAGTTAGGGAATGAAACAGTTCAAGTCAAATATCACTAACCTCAAGTGGAAGGATGATGTTGTGGTTATAGATCCGTATTTCTTCACTTCTTCAAGTCTTCGCAATACTTGTAATGTCTCACCCTAATACTTTCAATCTAACCTATACGAAGTTGACTCTATTACATTTAAATCAAGCGACTCTTAAATGAGTTTTGGTTCACCAAAATATGACAACCAAACTTGACATACCAACGCTTGGTGGGTTCAACCGAGCAATGCTCTAACAATCTCCCCCTTTGTCAATTTTAGTGACAAAACTCTTACAATCATATGGATAAACAAATTACAAGAAATTTATTACACATACGCTTGATTCTCGTATCCAACATCACATAACCTGCAATCATTTAATCCTTAAGAATGTCATTGTTGACATTATAATAACAAAGCTCATACTTCCCCTAAAGGTGAGATAGTTAGATTTTCAATCTATACGTCTTTGTTATCCAAATCATATGATATGTTACTCCCTCTAAGTTTGTGCTTTTCCTCATTCGTTAGATAAATGTTCCAGCACCATTTTCCTCTTCCCTAGTGACACCAATCAACCATAAAATTGATACCAGCATCACATGTTTACTCCATATATTTCTCCCCCTTTTTGTCACAAAAATTACAAAGAAACGAAAAAATAATGGACAACACGAAAAGGATCTTACAAATCTCAAAATAAACTTGCAACCTGTTGAGTCAAGCACGAGGGTTCCACGTACCATTTTTTATAACCAATATCAAAACCGAAACTACAAAGTAATTACATTTTGATATGTTATCATGGAAATAATTGCCCGAAGCAATTTTCCCAACTAGTTTAGCAAACCAAAAATCAACTAAGAAAGTTAGTTCCTTTGCTAAACCGATTGTATAAATACAATCGCTTCATTCGATAAGACCAAAACAAAGATAAACTCCATTTTTCTTATCAGGTCTAATTATCCATATAACTTAGACCTTTAGATTCTATACAAGCCAAATACTAGGTTAGTTAACTAGCATTTCCTTGTTTAGGCATTCGGCTAGACTTGAATAACCGAAACCTCCACTTTGATAAGTCTAACTAAGATCAAAATTAACTTAGTTTATCTTATCCATAATCGAATTGGACTAAACAAATCGTTCCATTAACACATTCATTCGTTAAGCCATAAATAATTCATACAAGCCAATAAATCAACTTGCATAATTATTCACCTCAACCGGATAAAATAGAAACAACATATATATCAAGGTTTCACTATTGCACCGAAAATTTGTAAGCCTAAACAATTGATACTATGCAATAAAGAAAAATAACAATTGTTTTACTTAACTGGAAACAATTGAATTATCATAAACATTAAAGCACCGCAATTGCACCAAATTTCGTAAGCCTCAACTATTGATATCACACAATAAAGCAAGATAACAAAAGTTTTACTTAACCAGGAACAATTGAATCACACAAACATCCACACATACATAATGGAATAAACACATCAATTGTACCAACTATTTCGTTTAAGCAAAAGAAATATATATATCAAATAAAAATAGGCTTTTCTTAAAATAGGAAAACAATTAACTAACAAGATTGTTAACTTAATTTCGCATCTAACTTCTCCAAATATGATCGCATCGTTTTCTTCTTCCGGGAGAATTGATATCGAAATACCATTATGTTATCATTCTTATGCCAAAAACAAAAGAATAACAACAACAAACCTTTACCAGAGAAAGGTTTAAACTCGTTTTTAACAATTGCAAGCAAAAGTTGAAAACCGTCGAAACACATTATGCTAAACCAAAACCGATTCAACATATTGTGAATTTTTCACATATTGTTTCTATAGGAACCCCTCATGATCCTTTGATAAAGCCTACCAACATGGGCTATAACTTAATCCTCAATCTTGTAGGAAATTCAATTATCAAAACAACACAAAAATAATGAGGTCATTCCGAGTTCGAACGAAGAAGTTATGGGCAAAACAGTTTTACACTTCTTCGTAAGGGGACCTCTCACTAGGATCGGTTCCCCCCAATGCACCTATCACTAGGATCGGTACCCCAAGTGTTACTTGTGATGGATTACAACACTAAACTGTTTTTTACATAACTTTTGCATACGATGTCCGAATTCAGTGATTTTTGGTTTGTTTTAACTGTAAAAACAAGATCTACTCATATATGATCAGTAGATATCAACATCATAAACTCAAAAATAACGTTTCTATCAAAACCTCAAATAGAGATAGAGAAAGTATGAGTATAGAAGAAAATAAATCTCCCTAAAGATGTTAGTTAGTCATATAATAACCGAGAGATCATGTGCTCAGTTTCATGTGTTTCCTCACCTTTCAAAAGATTGAGCACCAAGGTGAGCATGCACATTCTAACACAACTAGGTTGTGTTGAGTTGATCATTGTCTTGTTCGTCACGAGTGACTAAGACCGAATCGTCATTCCTGACCTCTTGATTGGTTTGTTTTTTATTGTTCCATATCTTGTTTTTCTTCTTTGGCTTGTGATGAAGAGTGTCAATATCACAACCTTTACTAGTACAAGAGATTTCAGACATGAGGTCTTTCTTTAGTCTTTCAAGAAGACTTTTGTAATTATCGTCACCAACAATTAACAGCTGAGAGTCATTATTGTGACTAAATTTTGGTCCCTTCTTGGCTATGGAGGCTTAGGGAACCATTTAGAGATGGTTTTTGCAGGAGCATCTTTCTCCTTCATACCACTAGGATCAGTGTCCTTTTGAATATTTTGCGAAAAAACTTTTCTCCAATTTGGAACATCGGATCTTGTCTTTGCATTTACAAAGTTATCTCTCTTTCTATATTCGGGTCTTTTATGAGATGACCTTGTCGAGTGATATGCAAAATTTGAACTATCATTATAATAATTATTTTGCCTAAACTTAGGACAATACCGATCTGAGTTCTTATGAGGAGAAAACTTATCCAATTCGTTTGATATAAAATAAAGTGCATCTTGCATCTTACGAACTTTGCATCCCCATTGCAAGTGTCCTTTATTACCACGATAATAACAATGCTTAGTATAAATATACGAAGTATGAGTTTTAGTGTTACCTTTTTGTGGATCCTCTTGCATTGGATCTCGACAAGTTTTATTCTTCCTATCCTTGTTCAACGTTGTTCCTTTATTAGCAGAAGTGGTCTCTTTGATTGCCGCTGGTTGAACACAATTCTTAGGCTTGACTAGCTTTACTTCTTTACAAGAAATAGTACCACTTTTGTCAACAGTGGAAGCCTCTGGTTGAGAAGAATTAGTAGCTTTAACAAATTTTACCTCTTTGTTAATATTTCAAGCATTTATTCCCTTATAGCTCAATCCTCGTTATCATGATGATTTCTACTTGCTTCTAACATTGAGGTTAACTTGTTTAAGCTTTCATTGGATTTTTTTAGTTCCAATTTTTCTCCTTTTAACGTCTTGATTTTATCAAGAGCACCGGCTAGATCAGCCTTAAGGTGTTTTTCTCATGAAAGATATACACCTTCTTTCTCTTCAAAACTCTTTTGTTGAGAGTTAATCCTTGAATCAGATTCAGCAAGTTTTTCTTCAAGACCCTGTAATTTTTGAGAAGTATCTTCCCAAAACTTCTTGTGATTTTGATACATCCTTTCATATTCAATTTTAATTGCTTTAAAATCATCCTGATTTTCTTAATTACCTTTTTGCAAATAAGAAATTATTGTGAGTATTCTTCTTTCAGCAAGTTATGATTTCATCGAGATTTTAAAACTTTAAGATTAAATCTCGTTCTCTTTCAAGTGTTGAACGAAGTTCATTAGAACCAGAAAGAAATTGTTTGCTCAATTGTTTTAGTTCAGATGTTTTTACACTTGATCTTTCATCAGAAATATCAAGCATAGAACTCAAAAAATTCTCGTTATCAAAAATATATTTTTCAGAGTCTGAATCGTTAATTTCAAATACAGGGCTTAACTTAGTCTCGTCTAGAGAACATTCAGACTTATTCTCAGAAGAGCAAGTAGAACTTGATGAAGAAGATCCTTTTAAGCATTTCTTAAAATCAAAACTTACAACGTCTTGCGATACGTTAAATGAGACTTTCTTTAGTTTTCGCTCTCGCTTAACTGTACTTTGACTCATATATTATAGGTTGGATCGCATCAAACACAGATTGTTAGATATTTTCGTGTTTGCCTGCTCTGATACCAATTAAAAAGGTGTGGGTACCCCAAATATACCTAAAGCTATTACTTTTCTTTCCTATAAATCCTTTCCCCGAAAGTGATTTTCTATGGACTGAGTCGAGACAATACAACAAATCGGTTCACACTTTGTGTGATCATTTATGGATACGAGATCGAGATAATATGACAACAAAGTGTGTTTACTTGATACAAAGGTTCGGACTTAACCAAACTCTATAGGATTCACGTATCAAGTAAATAGGAATTAACGTTTGTGCAATTTACTTTAATTATAATAAAATAATTATAATACGGAAATATAAAGTAAATGACAAAGCAAGATTTTGTTAACGAGGAAACCGCAAAAGCAAAAAAACCCCGGGACCTAGTCCAGAATTGAATACTTTCAGGATTAAGCCGTTATACAAAATAAACCAACTTCGTATAGTTGATACCAAGCATCGAAACCTATAGTTCACCTAGTTCCATCTGTATTCCCACGCCTCCAACCTGTAAACAAGTCATGTACTCAGACCAATTCCTTTGGTTCGTATTCCAAACTGTAAAGGAACAACAAATCTATTTGGTATCAACTCTCTTCAACCAAGTGATATGAGTTGCACAAAGGTTTCCTTGTTTATCTTAACATAAACTCCTTTGCCTGGTTCCAAGTTCTATCTTATATTCAATCACCCAAAGGCAATCGTTAAGATTAAGCCAATCAATACCTTTAATCACAAGGAAACATATTGATGCCGATCTTCCTCAACTATTCTATAAAAATACCCAAAAGGATAAATCAATTTTTGGCGAATCCTCTTTTTCCCATACAAGTATTGTGCACACCAAAGATTATAAAAACCAAGTAAGAAATCTTCAATATCTTCTTTGTCTTCAAATCTTCTTAGATCTTTAATAAACACCTGCACACAACTACTTGAATCTCTTGTGATCAATCACACACATAACAGAGTCGGTTAATAATGGATTATCACATGATCATCTTTAGATCTAACAATAGTCTAAAGATCCCTGTCGAAACCTTGAACTAGTTTGAGTGAATCTTATATCAGAAGAGAAGATTCTCAAGTATAAACAAACTAGGTGCAATCAAAGTTCAACCACTGTTAGTCAATCAAATCAATACGAAAACTAAAGATAAACCGCAATATCTAGTTTCCCGCCAACGGGTCGCGCTATACCTTCTCAATCCCAAAGAAGACTTTAAATTGAGCGGTCGTAAGAGATTTCACCTAATTAGATTATTCTCTTATCCGATAGGCGGCTTCACCAGTAACAAAGACAAAAGAGGAAGTCTATGTCATGCAGGATTAGTTTGCTAGAAATGCAAACTCAAAGTATTTATATACAAGGAAGTTTGGACACCAGGGAATTTTTAAAACCGAAAATATTCTCAAGATATTTTTAATTACTCCACCTAATTCGGTTTTCATAATTCTTGTGAATGCACTGTCCAAAAATACATGATCGAAATCTCCTTGGAAAATCTTTAATTATAAAATGCACATTACTAATTCTTATTTTCCATATATAATTAAAAACCCTTAATTAAAAAAGATTTGTAGGATCAAAATATCACCACAACAATGCTCTTGCGAAATAAACAACGTTTCTGCGAGCTTCTCAACTACACTTTGCGAGCGTCGCAGACTGACACAAAGATTGACTCAAAGAATGACGCAATGAATGACGGTAGCAGAGACACAGAAAGAGCATGACGATCCTGCGAAGACTACAACATCTGCGAGAATTAACATTACAACAACTTCAAGAGCATCGCGAGTCAGATCCGAAATTAAAGGACAACTTAGCTGTCATCCACTATGTGCTTACCCTATATAAAGAGAACCAATAGATTCAGAAAAGGGGAGATCATATTTTAAGAGTGTTGAGAAAGTCTTGAGGAGAGAGAAAGTTCTTGTGAGAGGTTGTATTCTTGATTTCTTCCATTTCTTGTAACATTTCTAAGAATTAATCAATAAAAGTGTTGTTCTTAATCTTCAAATATGTGTTGATTGTGGTGAATTCTTGTATGGGGTGTAGTGTGGGAGTTCCTGCAACTACATTTTTGGCGCTAGAAACAGGTATTGAAGGTTGAAAATCGTAGAAAAAGCAAGATAAAAAATCAATATTCAAGTTAAGAAGATGATCGAATAGGTTGGTGAAATAATTGAAGGAAAAATGATTAAAGATAAGAAGAATTACAGGAAGTTGGAGTGTAATACGATAACAAAAACAATGATCAACCGATTCCATGAAAATATCAAAGGAAGGATTCATAAACAAGATTTTGAAGGAAAGAAACTTATGACGGTGGAGAAGGTATCACCTTTGAAGGATTGGGAAAAGCAGAAAATCACATTCACAGCAGCAGAAATATCAAGAGAAAATTTGGATCATACATCACCTTCAGTAATCACAGTATCCGTTATACGAATGAACAAGGAAAAATCAACAAAATCTGCGGAAGAATGGGTTGTGAATAGAACTTTGGTGGACACATGAAGTTCTGTAATATAATATTTTATCATACATTTAAGAAAATGGGATACAAGGATGAAGAGATGACTCGTTCAACATATCATATTCATGGTTTTGGAAAATCTTTAACAAAACCTAAAGGCGAGATAGTGGTATGAATTCCGCTAGGAGAGATTGAAACAAAAGTAACATTATGTGTGGTAGATATGGAGTCACCATATAACATGCTATTGGGAAGACCATGGATACATGCAATCAAGGCTGTAGCATCAACGTTTCATTAATGTATCAAATTTCCTATGCCTAGTGGGATTGGAGAAATAAGAGGAGATACTGATCTCGCGAAACTATGTTATCAAATTGAAGTGATGAATTATGAAGGACATGCAAATCCGCGAAGAGCTTGCAAAAAAATGGTGAAAGAGACAAAGAAAGAAAAAGAATTTAAAGTTTACATGATAAGAGCAAAATAAGGAAAAGGAATACCCAGCGAAATCTCGCAAGAAGGAGATAAACCTGCGAGAACTATGAAAACACCAACACCAATGGGAGAACCTGAAGCCAGCTACACCGCAGCAGAACCAACAAAGGAAGTAAATATTGGGAGTGAAGAAGAACCTAAGATGCTGAAAATTGGAACTAAAATGGATGCAGATAAAGAAGAGAGAACCATAAATCTCTTACGAGAATATAAGGACATCTTTGCGTGGAGCATGGATGAGATGCCAGGAATAGATCCATCGGTATCATGTCATAAACTGAAAATTAACAAAAATGTAAGACCATTTAAGCAAAGGATAAGGAAAATTGCAACAACATACCATTCTCAAATAGAAGAGGAATTGCAGAAAATGCTCGACGCATGAATTATAAGGCAAGCAAAATACCCGGAATGGATTGCAAACATGGTGGTGGTCCCAAAGAAAAACAAGGGGATAAGAATTTGCATAGACTTTACTGATTTAAACAAAGCTTGTCCTAAAGATAGTTTTCCATTACCAGACATTCCTCAAATGGTTGAATCGGCAGCGGGAAATGCAAGAATATCTTCATTATATGGGTATAAAGGGTATAATCAGATTCCTTTCGCTGAAAAAGATCAAGAGCACACTGCATTCTTTGCTCCAAGAGGATTATATTGCTATACAAAGATGCCCTTTGGTTTGAGAAATGCTGGTGCAACATATCAAAGGATGGTGGAGAATGTGTTTGCGAGGTGGATCCACAAGATATTAGAGGTGTATGTAGATGACATGTTGATCAAAAGTAAAGAAGCTAAAAACCATGTGCAAGACTTAAAGGAGATCTTCGATCAAATGCGACATTTTAACATCAAGGTGAATCCCAAAAAGTGCATTTTTGGAGTAACTTCAGGAAAAACTTTAGGATATATTGTGTCAAAAGAAGTGTAGTTGCAGGATTTCCCACACTACACCCCTGTTAAGATCTTGCTATAATCAACTCATGATTGAAGATGAAAAACGACACTTTATTATTTTGTTCTCAGAAATGTATACAGAAATGGAAGAATTCAAGATTACAACTATCCTCTTGAAGTTTCTCTCTCCTCAAGACTTTCTTAACTCTCAAAAATACATCATCCTTTTCTGGACGCATTGGGTCTATATTTATAGGGTAGTTACATAATGGATGACAGCTAAGTTTTCCTCTTATTTCGGGTTGATTCTGCGATTGTACCGCGATAGTTGCAATGTTAAATCTCGCAAGTTTTGTAACCATCGCAGAAAAAACATACTTTTCTCAAGTTTTCTTCAATCGTCAGTTATTATGTCACTCTTTTGAAGGCTTTTGTGACACTCGTGAAGTGTTGTTGAAAATCTTGCGGTGATGCTCGCTGGGAAATGTTGTTAATATCACAGAGAATATATGTAGCGATATTCTGGTCCTACATCTTGCCTCTTCTCATGTCTTTTCTGCGAAGAAGAGAAGATCATGAGAACTTTAAAATTCCGCAACTACTTATCTCTTCATTAATCTTTCTTTTGACACGTTTCTATATCCTTCGCCAGCTGTTTTTTACATATTCTTTCTTCTAATGAATTTATGACACGTCCTCTCTAACCGCTGCGATATGACCGTTCATGTCTTTTCTTAACATTTATTGCATTCACCTTCTTCGAGAAATTTCTTCTTCTATAAATACTCCTTTCATTCTTTTCTTTTCCTGTTTTTACTTTCTTCTTCTTTCTCTGCGTAACTTCTCTGCAAGTTTATTGTTCTTCCGTAAATTGCGCGTCTGTCATCGCTGTGATTTCTTTCTTATTTTTCAACCTTTTCTTTCATTCCCATACTCAAAAATGGTTGTTGCTGGTGCTAAAAACTTGACTGCTTTTAATGAGATGCGAGAAAGCTCAAAAGCAAAGGTTTTACCTTGTCTACAATTCCAGGTCAAAGCCCTAAATCTGAACTTTCTCTCAAACTTTTTTCTGATCATCAATGCTCTCACCAGAAAATCATAGTATCGCTAGGTCAAATTGAATCTGGTCTTCCACTTCCTCTCTATGACCCAGAACTCCCATTATTCTATCAAATAATATCTGACGAGAGGTTCTCGTGAGCGATATATCAATTAGGTGGAGATTGTATTAGATTGCTCCTTGAATATGCTTCTCGCGGTGCTTAAAAAGGATCTCGCTATCCTGAAGCTGTGAAGAATCCTCAATTTAAAGATGTTCCCATTGTCTCTGCAGATTATACTGTGGAGAATTTCTTCCAAAATTACAAGATAGTTCCTATGAAGAGGGATAGCACTTGCTGGGGTATCCGCTTGAAGAAAGAAAAGATCGCTGATGATGAGGCTCTAATGTTAGACATTGATTGGCATACACCTACTAATCAAGGCCCTCACCACTCTAGTGATGACAAGTGGTTCATTTTTCCATTATGTCTTGAAGGTCCTTATATATCTGGTTCTCTCCCATTAATGCGAATCTCTCAGAGTTTGAGCCATGGGTATTCAACTGGCTTGAAAGATCTAAAGAAGTATATCCTCTCATTTTTTGCATTATTACTATTCACTATCTTCTTCGTGTTTTTATATTCTCGCTAATTATTTTGATCTTTCTCAGATTGATAGAATGAAGCTCAGCTATCAAACTTTTAGGAAACCCAGCACTTTATTAACTCTCAAATCTTTCACGGATGAAGTAAGAAATATTTCCTCATAAATTTTAACAATATATTGTTGCCCCTATTTCTTATCTTCATCTGTGCTCGCAGGAAATCGAAGAACTAGAACCAATAAAACCCGTGTGAACTAAAGAAAAATCTTTAAAGGATAAATCTACTGTTCCTCCCAAACGGAAGTCTTTTGCCTCTCGTGGTAAAGAATCTGGCGATCAGGATAAATCTACTGTTCCTCCCAAAGGGAAGTCTTTTGCCCCTCGCGATGAAGAATCTAGCGATCCTCGTTTGAAGAAAAGGAAGACCCAACCTTCTTCTTCTTCAACTACTCAACCCATTCCAGAAAATCCAAGTGTTGATTTTGACAAGGACAATAATGATGAGGATTTCAATGATAACAACTTCCCTTCTATAAAGAATTCGTCTTCTTCTGATTCTTCGATGGCTCATTTATCCAAATTTTTTGGCAAGAATATGTTTGGTATCCCAGTCCCTGTTTCTAGCGCCAAAGTCTGCAATGCTCCCATACTAGCTGACAGTGATTCCCTTCGCGGGGTTTCAAGATCGCTGACTCCAAGTCTTTTAAATTCACTTGGCAGCCTGGTATGCTTCTACTTGTTCATCCTTTTTGTATCTATTGATATTTTTGTCAGACATTGATTTATATTTTTTTATCGCAGGTTGGAAGAGACGCTTTTGTTGTTGCTTCTGATTTATACAATAGGCATATCATTTATGAAAAGAAAGCTGCTAATCTTCTCCAAGATAAAGAAAAACTAGAAGTTGAAGTTATTGAGCTTCGCAGGAAACAAAAGCAGCTGGAGACTGAAGCTTCAGTTGACAAGCAAAAAATCTCTGATCTTGATAAAGCTAATTAACAACTCTATGGTATGATTTATTTCTTTTCTCTTTTAATTCTTCTCACCCTATCGCAGCTTATTCAAGCAACCATTTTTGCAGATATTTATGGTCTTACTGACGAGGCTACATTCTTCCAATCCTTCCATGAACCTGTAGATGATAATACCCTTATTGATTGCCTTAATAGTTCTTTAAGTAACTTCTCAAACGATAGGATTAGATCTCTCTCTATTGATGAACTTAAATCCAAACTTAATCTCTTAAAAATTGAACATAGGTTCAATTTAAATTTAACCAACAAGTTTAAGAACCTTTATCTTAGTTCAAAGGAAGAAGTGAATAGATTAAGAAAAAGGAATAGTGATCTTATTGATGAGAAGGATCTTGCTATTAAAAACGGCTCCAAGACCCTAGCAAACTTTCATAAAACTCTTCTTAATGTTCAAACAGAAAGAGATAAAATTATCCGTGAGAATGAAGATCTTCTTGCGAGAGAAACTCAAGTTCGATCTCGTCTCCTTATTAATAGCGATGATGAGTTTGCTTCGGCTGCGAAGATTCTTGATAACGCCAGAACTAATTTAGGTGTAGATGTTAGTCTTCATGCTGATCAAGCGGCTTTAATTAAAGACATGATTTCTGAAAGAGAAGGTTATCACTCTTATTATTTCCCTGAATTATTTCCTAATTGAATCATCCTTATATGTATTAACTTTGTTATATTTTGCTCGTAGCATCCGAAAAGAACTATTGTAAAAGATTTAATGAGTTAGAAGAGAAAAGCCAACTCGCTGGAAATCTATCTTCTCGCAATGAAAAGTATTCTAGATTGAAGGAAAAATTGAAAATCTCATCTTCAAATTTTAGTAATGCTCTTCTCCGTGTTCGTAATGACGCTGTTAAACTAGTCTGTGATGATCATGGTACTCCTCATTCTTCATACCCCGATCTTGCAAAGGAAATTCCAGCTGATTCCCCAAATTTAGTTATCTCTGATAGCGAAGCTGAGGAGTCTAGCGAAGATGATAATGATGAAGAATTATCTGGCGAGGAAGAGAAATCTGACATAGATGGAGATAATGATGAAGAATAAAAATCTGGTAATGAAGAGAAATCTGAAAAAGAAAAGAGCTCTGATGAAGGTGGTGATGGGTCTACTTAGTCTTGTTTCTTCTCTTTTTCTTTGTTGTAAATTTTGTACATTTATTTCTTGCCTCTCGTAACATCACTGCGAGCTTCTCCAACTTGATGTGTAAACTTCTTTTGCTTTTATCTGTAAGAATTAGAAAACAATTCTTTTTCTACAACATAATCAATCAATCATAATTATTATCCTTTAATTATTTGTATAAATGTATCATCTATGCAATTTTATCATATGATGGATGAATAATAATTTCATCATTTTATGCATTCCCATACTTGCCTCTATTATTCATCCGCAATATGAAAAAATTGAGTAGAGATTAGATATTAGTTGTGAATCAAATTAAATTTTCCTCAATATCGGCGATGTTATCGCTAGTAATAATCGCATAACTTCATAAATTCTGCGAGCATTATCGCAATAATCTTATGGCCTTATTATGCCTTCCTAATTAAAGGTCTTATTTTTCCATATCTTTTCTTTCTGCGACAAAATCGCAGGACGTCTTTAAATTTGCATGTATTGACCCATTGATCTTGTCTTATCAATATTTTTTCAATATCTCTGCGACAATATGATAAATATAAATTCTCTTGCAAGAATTAAACCTTATGACATTGCCGTCTTGCGATGAAATCGTAGGACTTCTTTACACTTCTTAAATGTAAAAACCCATTGATCTCATCTTAACTTTTCTCTTTTGTCTTGTTGCCTTTGTATAACTTTCGTCACGTGAAATATGATAGGCCTAAATGTTCTTGTGATTATAAATCCCCATGACATTGCCGTCTTTATACACTTATCAGCTCCCTAATGGAGGGTGCCGCCCTTATCTTCCCCCTGGTTTCCCCTTCAAGGAGGGCACATCGGTCATACAAGACTAGCTCCTCCCATCCAGATTTTCCAACAAACAGCTGTTTTCGCAGCCTCTTGTCCTTTATGCCTATATGACTTATAGTTACAAGACTTCACCCTAAGTGGGGTTTTCTTCAGGACAAGTGCATCATAGCCAAGACTTGCCAAGAATGTCCAGGGTAGTTTCGTACGCCCCGGGCACCCTTGTCTCAACCATGTACCTCAGCGCCTTGGTCATACTTTGCACTTCTTAGAAGAGATTCTCAGTCGTCCAACCAAGGTATAAACTTATATAGTTGGAAATCCAAGATCTCTCTCCTGGATAGGTTTTCTTTAACCCCAACATCTTCATGACTCAGGTTCCAGCAGCGGTATAACCTTATCCCCGAGTCATGTAAAGAGATACCCCCTTATATTACGCACTATTAGGTCTTACATTTGCCTCTTGCGAAATTGTATCCGCGAACTAAGGTGCACGCCATAAAGGTTCGTCCCATTATATTAATCTCTGCGATATTTTATTCGCGTTTCTCGCGAGTATTATAACTCTGATTCTTTGATTTTCTTGTAAAATTTTGCAATTCTTTCAAATAGAGTACTCTTTTCAATTGCATTTTCTTCAAACAAATTCTGCGTAAGCTTCTTTAAATTTCATCATTTTACCTTTCTACTTACTATCTCCTGGTTCTGCTTTTCTGTTACGTTTTGCTGTTTTTTCTTTATCTGCGAGCCGCTCGTCATCATCTTCCTCTCGGCTGATCTATTGAATCAATCATCAATCTTTCACATCTCTGCTGTTTCTTGCTGTTGTACATACGATTGCTCTTCTTCTCAGATCTTTCCTCGCAAGATTTTATATCAATCTCATAACATTTCTTGCTTTCTCCCCAATCTCCCTTAATAACTCCAACACCATTAGGATGAGGAAATTTAACACACTGGTGGAAAGTAGATGCTACACCTAATATCCCATGTATCCAAGTTCGGCCAATCATGGCATTGTAAGGTGATTCAATGTCAACAACACAGAACAAGATCTTGGAAGTTATCCCCTTTAATGGAATCCGCATTTCAATTTCCCCTTTGGGTTTATTGGCAGTACCATTAAGACCATAAATTTTATATATTGATGGTATTAGATCTTCGTCTCTTCCACCCATGGTCTTGTAGGTATGATAAAATAATATGTCAACTAAGTTGCATGTGTCTATTAGAACTCTATTAATGGCCCAAGAATCTTCATTTTCGTTATCATTTTCTTCATCTTCCTCTACTACTTGCTTGGGGTTTATATCCAACCTTACTACCAATGGGTTATCATGCTGCTCACTAGGCTCTGGTACTTCTTGTGCAGTGAAAGATATAGTTTGCTTCTGCCATTCTTCTAACGGCGAGGCTCTCGCGATATTCATTATCTCTCCTCCATATGTATCTCTCGCGAAGACTCTGCTTAGAACATTATTATGGAAATCCTCTATAGTTATGTGTGAATGTACAATGGAATTACAAAACAAATTCTTTGCTTTAGACTCAACTTCTATTACGAATGATTCTGCTCCTTTCACAGTATTTACCCTGTGAATTTATGGTGCTGGAGGCAATCGCTGAGATTGTGGATGTCATACTAAAAAGTGGTTTAGCTTTCCTTGGTCGATCATCCTTAAATTATTCTCTTGACATTCCTGCAATCATTTACTGTGTGACCATGAAAATGATGGTAAGGAAAAAATTCTTGACTACGATTATTAGGATGTGGTTCTTTTCCCATATTCATTGGAGATGGTATATTTTCCATCAAAATGATAGCTTCCCATATTTTTTCTATACTATCATTTAGAGGAGGCATCTTAATTTATTCCCATATGATCTTTTGATTTCCTTGGCTTCTGAAATTATTTTTCCTCTGTCCACCATAAGTTTCTTGCGGATGATCAAGCCTTTGAATCTTATTATTCCCACCGCGATTGTAATAATTCTTCTCCCTTTCATATTCTTCTTGATCTCGACTGCCCATAACTACCAATTTCAACTAGTTATCAGTCTCCACTTTCTCTTGTTGTGCTTGCGAGATGCTCGCCACATTGTTAATAATTTAAGGAAATAAACTCCCATTTGCTGCTACTGAATTGGTATTCGCGATTGGATATGATTCCATCTCATTTTTTTTCTCCTCCAAAGCAATGTACTCTTCTTGTAGCTCTCGCAGTTCAGTCATAGTGATTGTATTCTTGACTATGCAAATTTGTATGTACACCAGATTGGTCGTGAACATTGCATTGATATAAGACAATATAAGATATCTCTCGTCTAATCTTCCTGCCATCTCACTGCACATTTTCTTCCATCTTATGGTTAAATGTTTCAGACTCTCGCCAACCCTCTGTTTTAACCCAAACACATCTTCAATACCTGGCCGCGATGAATTGTTGCTTATATGCTCCCAGAAATGTAGCTTGTAAATGATCAAAAGAAGTTATAGTATTTTTTGGCAATCCCTCAAACCATTTTAGCTCCTCGCCAGTTAAGCTAGATGCAAAATACTTGCACAATACAGCATCATGATTCTCCCATTGCAGCATACACCTAACATAATCCTTAACATATTGTACAACACAGGTAGTTCCATCAAAGATGCTAGTTAATGCTGGTAAATTGCACTTTGGAGGTATTCCTCTTAACTTTACTTCTTGAGTGAATGGGGTTCTTGCAGCTTCTTCAATAGCTTCATCAAGTTTCCTTCTACCTCCTTCTCTTCTATTATTTATTATTCCCCTCATCTCTGCTAATTCTTTTAAAATTTTCTCATTTGTCGTTGAATTTGGTTCCATCGATCTTTTTAATGCAGCTTCCCTTCTCCTGCGTTCATGTACCTCTTGTCTTGCAAGATCTTGTGTGTCTTCATTTACACCCACATTCATTCTTCTGCGATCTTCTGCTTCACCTTCTTCTTGCAATCGCATCTGTAATTCTCTGCGAATTTCTTCATTTCTCTTCGCTGTCTTTCTATTCTCCTTTGTATTCTATCACACTCTTCCTGGATATTATTATTATAGCGATTTTGTGTACGTCTCCTTTCTCGATTTTCATGATTATTCTGTCGTACTGCCTCTTGGAATTCTTGTTCTTCTACTTCTTCCCTTAATCTTTCTCTCTCGCAAGCTAGTCGTGCTTGTTCAGCATAATGTCTCTCAATTTCTTCCTCAATTATTCTTCGATTTCTATGGATCTCTCGACCATGTAATATCCTCCTACCTTCTTCTGGATTATCTTCATCATTTTGGTTGTCTCTTCCCTCTTGATTTCTGTTGTTAAGTCTATTATCTAAATTTTCGCCACGCGGATTATGGTGATCTTCTATTATCTCTTCTTCTCTATGACGTTGCTCTTCATTTAGATTTTGCATTTCCTCTAGAATTTCTTATTGGGGAATTTCGCCTTAATTCTTCTCTTAATGATCTTGAATTCGATCTAACAGTATTTCTTGATCTTCCATTTTGTAACCTCAAATTCTCCATTCTCAACTCATGATTTTGTCTTGTTAAATTTGATCGCTCTTCCACCTCTTGTATTCTTTGTCTTGGATCACCTGTTGTTTCATTTTCGCCTTCTCCATGAATTAATCCTTCAACTATTCCTTGATTTTTTTCTTCTCTTCTTCCATCCATTAATTTTTGATCTTCTACATCTTCCATCGAATCCGATCTCCAAGTATGCACACTCACTCTATCATAATCCTCATTTCTATTTTGTATCGGTGTTTGTTGATTAGATTATGGAATTTGATCTTCTCCTTCAATCCTTGTTCTATTTCTTCTTGTTCTTATCCTTGAAGATTCTCCTAATTCATTTGTTTCTTCTCCTGCAAGTCTTTTACTCCTCCTTACAGTTGTTGGTGGTTCTGATGTATTTCTTCTTCTTCTAGCCATTTCTTCAACTCTAACAATTTCTTCAAATCTTCAAATTGTAATTAGAGATTTTTTAGCTTGATTCTCCCTATTTCGGGCGCCAAAATGTAGTTCCAGGATTTTCCACACTACACCCCTGTTAAGATCTTGCTATAATCAACTCATAATTGAAGATGAAAAACGACACTTTATTATTTTGTTCTCAGAAATGTATACAGAAATGGAAGAATTCAAGATTACAACTATCCTCTTGAAATTTCTCTCTCCTCAAGACTTTCTTAACTCTCAAAAATACATCATCCTTTTCTGGACGCATTGGGTCTATATTTATAGGGTAGTTACATAATGGATGACAACTAAGTTTTCCTCTTATTTCGGGTTGATTCTGCGATTGTACCGCGATAGTTGCAATGTTAAATCTCGCAAGTTTTGTAACTATCGCAGAACAAACATGCTTTTCTCAAGTTTTCTCCAATCATCAGTTATTATGTCACTCTTTTGAAGGATTTTGTGACACTCGTGAAGTGTTGTTGAAAATCTTGCGGTGATGCTCGCTGGGAAATGTTGTTAATCTCTCAGAGATAGATGTAGCGATATTCTGGTCCTACAAGAAGGAATACAAGTTGATCCAGAAAAGGTACAAGCAATTCACGACATGCCAACGCCAGCAACAATAAAAGATGTGCAGAAGTTGAATGGGCTCTTGGCTTCGCTAGGAAGATTCATCTCGCGATCATCAGACAAATGCAAACATTTTTTCGATATACTCAAGAAGGGAACAAAATTCAAGTGGACGAATGAATGTGAAAAGGCTTTACAAGGAATTAAGGAACATTTAATGAACATATCTATCTTACAGAAAGCGGATCCAGGAGAAGAATTATTGATCTATATTGCGACAACTTCGCATGCATTAAGCGCACACTACACCAAATCCAGGTTTTTGCAACTTTTACTTTTTATGGTTTGCAACGGATATTTGCGTAGCAGACATTCATCTGTTGCTTTATATTACCTATACGTTGCACTGATTTTTATATTACCAGCGAAAAATAAAAAAAAGGACACGCTTGTACTTTATAAAAATGATTGAGGGCTTGAATGTTATTTTACACAACATTTTCAGTATTAACTTATATACTTTTTTTTTCATTTTCTTTATTTTTATTCGACTCTCTCTCCCACTCGAGTCTTATCTTCTTCATTCTCTTTTTTCTTCTCTTTCTTTGCTAAAACTAGATCTCTTGAAATCAAACTCGTTCTGTCAAAATTAAAAGCCATCTTTTTTCATAAATCAAAACCTATCAGAAGTAAAGCCCAATTTTCACTAATTTAGTTTGGTTTTTAACCCTATATATATGAATTTCTCCTTCATAAACTAGTCTCTGCATTATCTGCAGCTAAATTTCTCCAAGGAAATGAGTTTACTAGTAAAACCCTTATTTCGTTGTTACTGATTTCGTGAGTAGTTTCGAACTTAACCAAAACTCTCATCTTATTTGAAATTTTATTTATGTGAATCTTATTTTACATCAGGAAAAAGATGAAGAAGGCAAGGTCAAAATTAAGGTTTTATTTACCTTCTCTACTGGATTTTTGAAATGGGAAGGAACAAAATGGATAAAGCTGATGAAAATCTTCGTAAATAAATTGAATAACTTCAACCTCCACAATGGGAGGTGTACTTCTCAAAACCCTAGTTCCTAATCCCCCTTTCTCTCTACAATTATTAGGTTTTTAATTTTGAATTATCGATCTCAGTTTACTAAACGTCTTCGAGATCCTAGAGGTATTCGTCGAGGTCGTTTAGCCTCAAACGACCCCTGAAATTTCAAATCTCACGGTGCCGGAAATCGTCACCAACAAAGGGGATTTGTTCGACCTGGTGGTCCTATTGATCCTGAAGATCAAACAGCACCGAAAACACATCTTTCATCAGCTGTTGTTAAGGTAATTACTATGAATTTAAAAAATCTGTAATGAAATTATAGGATTGGAGCTTCAGATTTGTGAAAAGAGCCAATTTTGATTTGTAGGTGTAGGTGCAGATAATCCACAGAGACATGTAGAACAATCCTAGGCAAAGGTGCATCGAAGGGAAGGACGCCAGAAGCACTGAATCATCTCATCAAATCTGGGTGCGAGAAAAGAGGAACTGAAGCAGCCCGTGAGGTCGACGTAAAGAAAGGAAAAGGTATGATGTGATGCTCATCGAGTACGAAGGAAATTAATGCACTGACAAGGTTGGTGAAGAGATAAGAGGAACTCGGTCAAAGTAGGGATCGGCCAAGGATCTAGAGGGAGACGTCGGTCATCGTTGCTAAATAAGAGACATCGGGTAATGAGGCATCCGAAGAGGACATTACTCGCCTCGGCCAAATATCTCAACCAAGGCAGAAGGGAATATCGGCCGAAGCTACAGTTTATCACCTGAAAAGAACATCAAGGAAGCTACCATGTCTAGCACCATAGTACCGGTTGTATTGTCACTTGTGACTATAAATAGAGACCCATGTAGAGATTTAAAGGGGGGAAATCAGTGATAAAAGGGAGAACACCAAGATCTTGAGAGTGAGAGTCAAGTACTTGTTAGTGAGATATTCATCTTGTGGCCTTGAATCAAGTAATAAGATCATCCCTTTACCCACGTGGACGTAGGTAATCATACTGAACCACGTATATCTTGTGTTCTTGTGCACCTCTTGCTTATTTGCTCCATAGTTTGTGTATTATGATTATTTGGATGTAGTAGTAGGATTTTATACATCTACATTCTGGCGCCGACTAAGGGGATCGGTGTAACATCTTCTTAGAGACCTTGCCACAACGCCATCAAAGAGAGATTTAATAGCTCCTAAAAATCATCTATTGATGATAGTAGATACTGAGTGAAAAACTCTAATGTCCAAAGCGTATGGGTTGTTAGATCGGTCGTTTAAAGTTTACCCTCGTTTTTAAAAGCTAGATTTCTTTACATTTGTTATCACCAGTATGATCATTAAGAAATTTGAAAATTCTAGTTTGAAAAAGTGTGATTAAATAATTTTTGTCATCTTATTTCAGTATTAAAAGGCCTCCCACCTTATCAGTTAGATGCTTTTTTACTTTATAAGCTAAGTGTCGTCTGTCAAAGTTTTGGTTAATTGTTTTCCGCCGAGTTAAGTGTTTTCTGTTGGGTTGAGTACTTTAGTCAGAAATCGTCTTATCTTCGATCTGAGCAGTGAAAGTTCACTATCATAATGCCTCTAAGATCCCGAAGGGATCATCTTTGGTCATCGATGGAAGCTAGGCTGAAGCGTTATTTCGCCGTTTGAATCTTGTTTAAGAGTAAAGGTGGAACTCGATAAGTAGTGAAGGTATGATCAACTCGAAGCCATCGAGTCGAAATTCCCAAAGCTATGGCTAGAAGGAGTATGGTGAGTACTTCATTAATAAGTCTCATCCTACCCCCACAGTAAAAGCCTTACAGTGTCATAAGAAGACCATGAGAATCCCACGGGAAAGCAGTCTTTCGATAACTCCGGTAATCTACGCAGATGAATCACCGGTGAAATAGTCAGAGAAGGCGATGGCTGTTATCAACCTTGACTGAGAAAGAAATTTTCCGACCTAATGTACGGATGATTAATGATTTCTGACACTAGGAATATTAGGACAAATAATGATTAATGCATAGGGAAAGTACTGAAAGCGACGTATCAAAACACCTACCTAAATTTGTTTTTTTGGTCAAAACTATTTATTTGATGAGGTAAGCATGTTAGCATGGATAAAGCTGTACTATGAAAAACTTTTTCTACTCTGAAACAGCAGAACTGTTGTACTTCATCCTTAACCTTTTCGAAAACAGTTCGAAGTAATTGTTGTGTACTTTGTGGACGGATGGACGGACGGGCGAGCTGACACACTGAAAGCGATACCCAGGGCGATGGCAAGCACTTCTAGGACTAGTAGGATTCTCAGGAATAGGGCCATAGCGGGATTTAGTGCATAGGAAGGACTCACGGATTCCCGAAAAGAGAGTAGCCAACAAAACCATCAAGGCGGGCCTCATGCAGCAGGCAGCGAGATGGCAACTGTCGACGAAGAAGTCGATCTAGGCCGAGACGATGATCTCCCATAAAAAATGCTAAGAATTAACCCAATCCAGATGATGCAGAGGGACATGGAAGATGGAAGGACAATATCAGATACCGAGGAAGAAGAGGAAGTGTAAATGATGTCGGAGGAACGGAGGAGAGAAAGGAAGCAAGTGGAGTATCGACGTGCACTGGAACAGGAAGGAGAAAGGCGTAGGCAGGTGCGCTTGGGAAGGGACAACCTCAACCGAGATATTCCACCAACAGCAGTCGAACCTGCTACAGCTCCAACAGTTCCCCCGGTGATCCCTCCACCAGGACCACCAACTGCACCCCCTAATGCGGTGGGAAACCTAGTAAATGCCCATTCTATCCACGAGAGTACAGACCCTATGTTACTTGCGATCATGGAAAGCCAAAGAAGGCAGGAAGATCTCATGAGAGAGCTGCAAAAAAGGAATCTAGCCTTGGAACATGAAAACTACCAGCTTCGCAATCAAAGAGCCTGGTCACGAGGTTCATCGATCCGAGGCGCCTCTAGCAATCGCACACAGTCGAGACATGCTCCAACCCCACCCCTGAACAAAGAAAGTGTGCCCAACCCTAATCTCCAAAGGGGAGGGTATGGCCCGCCCGAGGATTCCTCGACTGAGGAAGAAGTAACAAATAATGGATCGAACGCGACAACAAAGCACAAACTCGAGCAACTTAAGCAGATGGTCAAGAAACTAGCAGGGAATGGCGAGGATGACAAGCTAGCCGAGGCGATTAGCAAAGCGCAGAAAACATCGTTTACCAAGGAACTGGAGCGAACCCCATTCCCGCCAAAATATACTCTGCCAACTTTCCCATCCAGGCTCGACGGCACCGGTAACGCAGGAGAACATGTTAAAATGTACATCATGTCTTTGCTACAGTGGACAAGTTACGATGTGGTGATGTGCAAGTTCTTCCCGGCGAGTCTCGAAGGCGAGGCGACGAACTGGTTTTACACCTTGCCCGATGAGTCCATCGGCAACTATGCTGTTTTGGTGGAAACTTTCTTGGAAACTTACATGCACAACAATATTTCTCGGCCAAGAATCAACACACTCTTCTCGTTAGAACGAAGATTTATTGAACCATTACGGTCTCTAACTGACAGATGGAGAAAGCTTTGTACCGATATTGGGAAGGTGTTGGTCGATCAACAGATTTTCGGGTTTGAAAACTCACTGGGGAAATCAGACCCTATTTGGATAGCAATGTACACCGAGAAACCCCAAACATTAAGGGAAATCAGGAAAATGAAAGAACACTACATCGCCCTAGAAGAAATACAGGGAGGATCACAAGATAGGGGAGTACAAGAAGCGAGTACCACAGTAGAGGCGATCCCACGAGAAGACCCATAGCGATTCGAGAAAAGTCCCAGCATGCCGCATCAAGGGTCGAACAAGAAAATCTGGGTCAAGAAAGGGAATAAGCCTCTCCACGAGCCCTGAACTTACACTCCACTAAATGCACCATTGGAGGAAATATTCAAGGAAGTAGAAAAGAGAAACGACATCAGATACCCGAAGACAAGGGGAATCCAGTATGATAAAACAAGGAACCATCCTGAGTTTTGTCATTACCATCAGTACCGCGGCTATTCGACTAATGATTGTCGAGAAGTAAAGTATATCATCCTACATCTGATCTGAGACGGATACTTACGACATTTTGTCAAGACATCACCGAAACCCGCTCAGCCCGATGTGCCAGTACATCAAATAAGAATCAATCATGGTACCCATTTCACCTGCAACACTATTTCACACTCGGAAACTTAAGGATTCGACTTGGGTACAGGTATCACGTCAAGGATTCACAAGAGAGATCGGGCGTGAAAGGAAATCTTCAGTGTGGCTAAAATTATGCCAATGGAACCTTGGATGATGCAGCCGATCACCTTCTCAGCCAAGGATGTCCCATCAAATGGTCAAGCCCATGGGGACCCCCTAGTAGTAACCTTACTTATCGAAGAATGGGGTGTCAAGAGGATATTGATGGACAACGAGTTTAGTCGAGGTCCTTTTTTACGAAACTTTCAAAAGAATGGAGTTATCAGATGACATCTTGATCCTGTCGACCTATCGAATTTACGGCTTCAACTGCACCGTGACGGTACCAAAGGGAGAAGTCACCCTTAGGGCCTCGTACGGAGAAGGGTATTTGGACACACTCACTACCTTATGTGTGGTCCACGTCGTGTCGCCTTATGAATCCATCCTCGGGCGACATTGGCTTGCAGGAATCAAAGGAGTAGCATCGGCGTACCACCAGAGACTGCGGTTTCCATCTTACCGAGGGGTAATGGAAGTGTTGGGAGATCCCCAGGCAGCAAGACAATGCGTACAGATAGATATTCAATAGAACGAAGAAAGACGATCAAGGAAGCGCCAAGAGAAGAACAAATCTAAGGAAACAAAGGCGGGAGAAGAATTAGAGAAAGTGATATCACAAGCCATCAAAGCCTACAAAGCGGGCGAGAACGAGATCTTATAGCAATCAAAGGAGTCGACGACAACCGACGAACCGAAGCCCAATTTCTCGGCCTTAGAACTTACCCGACAAATTAACTTAGCTACTGACGAAGAACCCAAGGTGGTAAGAATAGGAACTCTGTTGACAGATACACAAACACAGCAGTTGAAAACTCTTTTAAAAGAACACATGGATGTATTCGCCTGGAAAATACATGATATGGATGGAATCGACCCAGGAGTCTGCTCACACCATTTAAGAATAGACCCCAAATTCAAGACAATCCGACAGAAGATGAGGAGGATTGCGCCCGAGCTACAAGTAGCGGTGGAGGCCGAGTTGAAAAAATTACAAGCATCGAGGATTATTCGAAAGGCTCAATATCCACAATAGATATCTAACATGGTGATAGTCCCTAAAAGGAATGGAGGGGTTAGGGTCTGCATCGATTTTAGCGACTTAAATTAAGCTTGCCCGAAAGATAGCTTCCCCCTCCCCAGCATAGATCAGCTAGTAGAATCTATAGTCGGGTACAAGGCGATAACCCTTATGGATGGGTACTCGGGGTACAACCAGATTCCCTTGGACCCCGAGGACCAGGAACACACATCTTTCTTCACACCAAGAGGGTTATACTGTTATACCAATATGCCGTTTGGATTAAGAAACGTCGGCGCCACCTATCAAAGGCTAGTAGAAGACATGTTCGAAGACAGAATACACAACATCATGGAGGTATATGTGGACATGTTGGTCAAAATCAGGGTGGCCTCCAATCACGTCGATGACCTCCGCGATATATTCCAAACAATGAGAAGATACAAAATTAGGGTGAATCCTGCTAAGTGCACTTTTTGGGTTACCTAGAGCAAGTTCCTAGGGTACATAATCACTGACAAAGGTATCGAAGCCGACCCAGATAAGATTAGAACAGCTGTAAAAATAACTTCACCCGTGACGATTAAAGATGTACAACGACTAAACGGGAACTTGGCAGCTCTGGGGAGATTCATCTCTCGGTCGTCCGACGAGTGCAAGGACTTCTTCGGGACGTTAAGGAAGGGAGAAAAATTCAAATAGACTGAAGAATATGAAGAAGCTTTTCAGAAAATTAAGCAACACCTTGCGAGCCTGCCAGTTTTACAAAGACCCGAGCCCGAGGAAGTACTGACCATGTATCTGGGGGAAACTAGTTATGCCATTAGCGCAGTCTTGGTCAAGAACGTAGGGGAGAAGAAAGCCAGTGTATTTCATAAGCAAAACCATGAAACCGGCAGAGAAGAACTATACCAGGATCGAGCAACTAATATTAGCCTTGGTATTTGCAAAACAAAAACTTCGGACGTATTTTCAAACTCATAGAATCCGGGTACTCACGAAATCCTCCATAGAATCAGTACTCGACAATGCGGCTAGGTCGGGGCGAATATCCAAATGGAGCGCACAGATCAAGAAGTTCGACATTTTCTATGAGATGAGAACAACAATAAAAGCACAGGCAGTGGCCGACTTCCTGGCAGATTTTCCCTTGAGCGACGAATATGAAGTAGAAGACATCCCGGGGATGGAGGAAGATCAGGAGGACCAGTCCAATTTACTCGAGACATGCAGCCCGACACGATGTGAAGTTTTTGTGGATGGATCGTCCAATAAAGACGGGTCAGGCCTGGGATTGGTCTTCCCCACGCCAAAGGGAAAGAAAATGGTCCACTCTTTTAGGATCGAATTTAAGGCAACCAACAATGTCACAGAGTACGAAGCTGTGATACACGTTTTGCGCCTGATAGTGGAGATGGGGATTCAAGACGTAAGGCTAACAAGCGACTCCCAGCTGGTTATCCGACAAATCAACGAGAAATACGCTATGCATGACCCCTTACTACAAAGGTATTGGGAACTCGCTCAGTCTTACATCGACTAGATACCAAGCATCAAATTTCGGCATATATGTAGGAAAGATAATCGCCACTTGGACGCTCTGGCCTACATCGCCTCTATGTTAACAGATGCAAGTGTTGAGGGCATCAGAGTTATGAGAATCTTAATTCCATCAGTACCTGAGATAATGGGCATAGACACGTATGTGGCAGCAACTACGGCCGACTAGTATAAAGCCGATGATTGGCGAAAATCAATCCACACGTATCTAGAAACAGGAGAACTGCCCACGGGGCGACCCGCAATCAACAAAACCAAAAGCAAAGCAGCTTCATATGAGCTCCGAGACGGCATTATATACAGGAAATCATATTTAGGACCGTTGTTAAGATGCCTAAGCAAAGAAGAGGGGCCCACGATCCTGAATGAGTTATATTGTGGGGCCGCGGGAAACCACAGTTCAAGTCGTAGTTTGGCAGCTCGAGCCAAGACTATGGGATATTTTTGGCCTTATATGAATGAGGATGCAAAGCATATGGCACTCATCTGTGACAAATGACAGAAGTTTGGAAAAAAGATACACGCACCGGCAGTAATGTTAAACTCGGTAATCAGTCATTGGTCGTTCGCCAAATGGGGGATCGACATCGTGGGACCATTACATGTCGGATCGGGACATAGAAAGTACTTAATAGTGGCTACCGACTACTTTAATAAATGGGTAGAGGCCTATCCATTAAAATACATTCGGGATAGAGATATTTTTCGGTTCATCTGGGAACACATCAGCGGAAATCGTCTCGGACAACGGGAAACAATTACATGGCAAGAATATCGACCTATTATTCAATACCTATAATATTCGAAAGAGCAATTCCACACCCTTTTACCCTCAGAGTAATTGGCAACCGGAGATTACAAACAAAACCATCGCCGAAAACCTAAAGAAGAAGCTTGATGGAGAGTATGCAGAATGGTGTGAAGAGCTCTACAACGTTTTGTGGGCTTATCGGACAACTCGTGGAGAGGCAAACGGATTATCACCTTTCATGTTAACATATGGGACCGAAGCCATCCTTCCGACCGAGGAAATGATACCCACAACAAGGACCAAAGCGTGGAGACGAAACATCTCGGCAGATCTTATCCTTTCCAAACTCGATGACTTAGAAGAAACGGGAGAAATGGCCTTACAAAAGATGGAAAGTTACCAACGAAGAATACAACGAGAGTATAACAAGCGGGTCCGGCCAAGAGAATTATAGTCGGGAGAACTAGTACTGAAGGACCTACCTAGCTACGAGCGCGAAAAGAAGGAAAAAAACTAGCAGCACGATGGGGAGGACCCTATACTATTGTCAAAAAGGTCGGAGAAGGAGCGTACAAAATACTAAAACCGGACGGAACACCCGAGCCACGACCGTGGAATGCTACGCGACTAAAGCTATATCACCCATGAGAGCAGGTATGATATATTGTCATATATTTCCTTAAAAGTCCGCGTGGGGTTGAAAATATGAAAATTGCGTCTTAATGGCCGTTTCGAACCCGAGGAGATGGCATTGTGCAAGTGTCGGGGCAGATTACACTCGAATGGTCGTTTCGAACCCGGGGCGACGACATTGTGCAAGTGTCGGGGAGACTTATATTAAAACGGGCTATTCGAACTCGGGGCGACGGCAGTGTGAAAGTGCCGAGGTAGCCCTAGGGCCCTAGTGGTTGGAAACCAGTGGCCGATTGTCAAGGCATGAGTAATCGACAGTCGAGCATGCAACATTTCTCCCCTCGCAAGTGGCCAGAATCACTTGCCCAAGATGGTTAAGTGATAACCTCTTAGTATATCGATCCCATAGAACCTAGGGCGGACCAATTACCCTACCAATAGATCTTAATAGACGGTGATGAGATACCTCAATCGGGACATGGAATTGGGACCGATGACCCTCCATATTGAGCGTGTTCGACAAAAACGACATTATTTCTAACTGATCTACTCATTCTTATGCAGATGCAAACACATAAGTTATAATAATTAGCACCCACATGTTATTTGCACAGCACGAGCAAATGCGTCAACATAAGCAATAATGTCAGAAAGCAATTAAAATAACCGAATCGGCGACGCAACGCCCCATTTAAAGAATTTTTTTTACGATAAAATAAATGTGTTGAAAGCGGATTACAACCCGAAGCAAAGGGCATGATAGCGACACATCACTACAAAAGGGGCGATTACTCTTTGGGTAGAACCGATCCGGAACCCGACTTCTTCGCAGCAGCATCATCCCGCTTCTGTTCAAGAACCTTCTTTACGCCATCCTTGACCTTGGTGACAAGGTCATAGTTAAATTTCTCATTCTCAATAGAAAGTTCGAGTGTCATCTGTGTCGATGCCGCCTCCGCCGTGGCCACCTGACCAAGTAATTGAGTCACCCTCGCCAGCAGATGCATCTCCTTCTCCTTAGCCGAGCATTCTCCTCTTCCAACGGTCTTACCTTCCTATGCTCGACTGTCAACACATGAGAGTAATTAGCGACACAATGACAACATTAAAGCAAGAATAATAAACACATAATGTACGACGCGCCACCTTCAAGCAAAGGGGTGACTACTATAACAATTTCTTCAGATTCATACAAGCTACATTCAAGGGAAGATATCTTAGAGGATAATTCTAGATAGCGCTGCTCGTTGAATTAATTGGAGGGGAAATATTTTTTATGATCATCCCACTTGGACCTTTGTCAGGAATGAGCAATCTTCAAACCTGATAACTGAGCATGAACCCACTCCAAATCCTCAGAGACTTTCTTAGATTCTTTCAGCTTCTCGAGATATTCCTGGCTAGACTTTTCAGCAGCGCTCTTCTCCCCCAGTATCCGGAAGTGATCGGCATGAAGATCACGAACTTGAAGCCTCAACCTCCCACACTGACTTTCTAAGTTATCAGCTAACAACGTTTTGTGGGCAGCAATACCTTGGAATCGAGACAAGCTGGCCCTAATATTATCCACCTCCTCGAGGACGTACTCAAAGGTCTCGTAGCGATGCACCCGAGATTGAAGGTTTTCAATATCGGCTTCCTGGCGATCAATCTTATCATCCTTGTTGACAATCCTTCGAGACATGATATCGTTCTATAGAAAGCTCTCTCTTCAATAAATGATAATGCGTAGCAGCATCGGCATCCATATTAGCATTTTCGGCTAGGAAGGTAATGCTAAACTCAGGATATTGGCACCACAGAATCAATCATAAAAGGAAGGGATCAAAACAAATACCTTGAGCCTCAGCCAACTGCCTCTCCAATACCCGAGATCGCTCACGTTCCTGCTGTAACAAGAGATGAAAACCCACTTTATCAGCGATCTCCTAGCGATGAATGGCGGCGTTTAGCAATGCACGGTTGACATCCTACAAAACACCAAAAGTTATTAGCAGTTACCCCACAACGTGAGCATATAACCTGAGTAACACAACTCACCAGTATCTCGAAACGCCCTTCGTGCCAGCATCAAGCGACGAGGCGGCCTTGATCTTATCCTCATCCGATAGAGAGGCGAATTTAGGAGAAATAAGAGCCCCCAAAGAATTACATATCGGGCCCGAAATGGTAAAGGAGGTAGTCCCACATGATCTCGGGGCATGAACTATAGGAGACGAATTCCCGGACACCTCTCCCCTAGTAGTAACCTGGCCTATATTCCCACCAGCAGTCTTTTCGACATTTCCACCGGCTCCCATCTTACTACCAATAACCTCTTCATCACCACCGATCTCATCTTCCTCACCAAAAAGATCCTCATCACCCTCCTCATCATCAGAACATAAAACCAAAACACCATCACCAAGATCAACACTTCTACCAGCTGACTGTTGGGGCACAGCTTTCACTGGAACGACTTCATCAACCCTTAGATCCTTGCCTTTTCCACCAGGCTTTCCACCTAAAAATATACATGAAACATCAGAAGTTTTTCGAGGCGACTTCCTCAGGAAATGAGATAGGGGCAGCCGATCCTCGAGATCCTCACCATCCTTCGCTGAAGCCCCACCAGTTTTATCCGACTTCAGCTTCTGCGCATGAGACGATGTCATAACCATTTAAGGTAACAAATAGGGGAAAGTACATATACTGCAGTAAGAAAGCAGTATATTTGTTACCTTCTCTGTCTCCTCCACGTCTCTTCCGCTAGAACTCCTATCCCTCTTCCGAAGATGGGGAGACTCATAAGGAATGACCTGAGACTTAGGCTGTATAACACAAAAATTAAGACATCGTTCCAACAGTCGCCCGAGCTGATCAACTAAATCATGAGTCAAGAAACAAACTTACCCGGTCAATATTAATCACCCAGAAGGGATAAGACTCGGTCGGGGAAGGAAACTTTCCACTCAGAAGAGGACCCAAAATAACTAATGGAACTCGATCCCAAGCCACGTCACTAGTATGACGGGCATGTCTGTTGGAACCTTTTCCTTCAGGGTGTTCGTCCAGCAAAAGCTTCTTGACACCATCGGTAAGAGTCTTATGGTGATGAGGGCTAGCAGCGAAACCGACGAGATCACCATTTGTAGAAGTCCCGCTTCGATAATTGTTAGCAAAACTAGTAGGAGTATAGTCGCCCACCTGAGAAGGATCGTAGGTGGACCAAGGAGTATGAGTACACTCACCTTGACTGCGCCTCTCCCACTCGGATAGGATTCGAAAGGTGTTACCGTTCCACTTATCCAAAGCACGATACAAACGAATTTTGGAAAAGGCTTCATACCAAAATGGACGGCTGGGATCATATAAAGGAAAACGCAACCCGATCTCTAATTGACCCTTGGTGATGATGGTCGCCTCGGCCGAGTGCGAAAACTTCAAGACATCTTCCTTATTCAAAACACCTTTTTGGACCGATAATAGCCCGACGTCATAGTCATGGAGACTGAACTCATCCTTCAACTGTTGAATAAAATGATCATCCGACAAGTCTTTGGTAATTCTCTTGTCAGTCCTACATGAAAAGAAAGAAGGGTTATCAGAAAAGATGGAATCCAAAGCATGATGGTCATGCTTAGAAGGACTTTCACCGACGGACAGGGAATCAAGCGGCACACCATCTTTGTCGGAAAAAGTATAACTCACGTACCTCTTCTCTGTCATTGAAGGATTTGAAGACGCCATGGGAGTTAATCGAAGAAACAGTCGGGAAAACAAAGAAATGACAAAAATCAGAGCTCACAGCGACAACGACATGGAATGGCAGCGAAGCTGGGGAGAATCTGAGGTGTTGAGAAGAAAATAAAGGAAACTTGTTGAAAGTAATGATTGATAAATACAAAGGAGGAGCAGGAAAACAGAGGAGAAATGAAAATAAATCGTTAAGGAAAGAATGAAAGAGAAACTAGAGGTTCAAGGATCGGATTTATAAACCCCATCAACTGCAACCAGCAGAGAAGGTTAATAGGTCGTTGTAATTAAAGAAGGTCACAGTAATTGAAAATGAGTGGGGGACAGCATGGCGCAAAACCCGGTATGGGAAAGGACGTGGGAAGACGAGGCAGTTTCTTCCCCTCGTGTCGACCGCATGAGCGAAAGAAGGGGCATAAATATAGGTACAGATAATCCACAGGGACAGGTGGAACAATCTTAGGCAAAGGCGTATCAAAGGGAAGGACGCCAGAAGCACTGAATCATCTCATCAAATATGGGCGCGAGAAAAGAGGAACTAAAGCAGCCCTCGAGGTCGACGTAAAGAAAGGAAAAGTTCTGATGTGATGCTCATCGAGTACGAAGGAAATTAAGGCACTGATAAGGTTGGTGAATAGATAAGAGGAACTCGATCAAAGTAGGACTCGGACAAGGATCTAGAGGAAGACATCGGTCATCGTTGCTAAATAAGAGACATCGGGTAGTGAGGCATCCGAAGAGGACGTTACTCGCCTCGGCAAAATATCTCAACCAAGACAGAAGGGAATATCGGTCGAAGCTACAGATGATCACCCGAGAAGAACATCAAGGAATCTATACTATGTCTAGCACCATAGTACCGGTTGTATTGTCACTTGTGACTATAAATAGAGACCCATGTAGAGAGTTAAAGAGGGGCAATCAGTGAGAAAAGGGAGAACACCAAGATCTTGAGAGTGAGAGTCAAGTACTTGTTAGTGAGATATTCATCTTGTAGCCTTGAATCAAGTAATAAAATCATCCCTTTACCCCCGTGGACGTAGGTAATCATACCAAACCACGTATATCTTGTGTTCTTGTGCACCTTTTGCTTATTTGCTCCACAATTTTTGTATTATGATTCTTTGGATGTAGTAGTAGGATTTTCTACATCTATAGTAGGGAAGGTAGATGATGGAGAAGAAGTTAAAGATAAGGAAGTGGCTACTGATAATGATGGGATGGATACGCATGTGAAGGAAAGTGATAGAACAATGGCGGTGAATGAATCTCCTGAACCACATGGTGGTGAAAATACTAGGAGAGATACTCATAGAGGGGTTAGGAAGGTATATTTGTCACTAATTTCTTTTCTTTATTTTTGTGTGTTTATTGTAGGAAAGTTTGCATCATAATGTCTTTGTTTCTTTACTATTCTATTAGGATTTCAATGGCATATCAGAAGAACATGTTCCGAGGGTTTTGCGAAGAATGAGGATCCGAGATTTCTTAATAGGAACAAGGAGGATGCTTGGAAACCTTTTAGGAACGTCGGAGGTAAGCTGAGAGTTTTATATACTTTCTTTTGATGGTTATGTTTTTCTTCGCTCGCTAGATATGAGGGTCTTAATGGAGACAAACTGCTACTTGAGTGCGCTACTTTTTACTTTTTTGGAAAACTGCTATGTGCGATTTTGGTGCATTACTATTTCTTTTTGCTATTTGATATCGAGATTTTTATGGTCACACATTACTTGTCCCCACTCTCATTGAAATTATTTCTATTTCTGGCATAGTGGCACTAATTGTGTATTATATACTAAGTTTGGGAATGTTATTGTTTGTGGTTTGGGGAGCTGAAGGCTTATTATTTTTATACCCTGACTTGCTTACCAAATGTTTGTGTGATATAGGTTGTATTCTATTCCTGACAAGCTTTGGAACTTTTTTGGAAACCGATTCTTACTGCTCTTTGTTTCATAAATTCCGGAAGGAAGATAAGCAGCTATCGACAATTGATGCATTCATACTCAAAGTGATTAACGGAGTTTTTGAAGATGATTGGTGAAGTTGTCACTGTGGGAGTCTTCCATATTACTGGTGGTGCTTTCTCTTGTTAGAGTTGATGGCAGCTGTATGGGTTAACTCCATATATTTGTTTGTATTGCTCCTTCATGCGGTGGTGTTTTATTTTTCTTAACTTGTACTCTGTCCTCTCCTACAGGATTTTATGACCTCATCTTTTATTTTAGATAATTTTTAATTTTTTAGTTCTTTGGACTTACTGATATATGTGGCATATATTGTATATATAGGTGGAAGTGTTTTTTCCAAGGTTCCAACAACTAACAAGTCATAAATGCTCTTTGTTGGACCCGATTTAGACCAAGTTGTTGTCAACTGCATAAAAAATGAGGCTGTTGTCCAAAGCTAGTAGTTGGGTGTTAGGAGCAACAGAACTTTATCAACCCAAGTTCTTATGCCTCTTTGTATGCCTGGCTATACTATGAAGCTCAAGTTTTGTGAAGCTTTATATGTTGTATGTTGGGCTGTACTATGAATCTCACTACTTAAGCCATAGATAGCAAAAACTTTTAAATGCCCGTAGATTGGTTTTCAAGATCTAGAATGCAGGATAATCACTTCTCAACGATGATCATTCTTTGGAGAGTTGCTCTAGTCTTTCAGCAATCCCACTATGAGTATATTTCAATTTTGTGATTTCTTAAGTATTGGTTTGGTCATATATTCAATCATATGATCTTTAGGACTCTAGTTAAAATAAGGTATGTAATTTGTGAAAGTAAGATGTCATGATTTACTAATTTAATTTAACTTCAGTGACATTATTAGGTTTTTCTTCCCAGCTGTTGGAGGATTGTTGTACTATGAAATCCGTGCGACATCTCGAGTCTCTATTTCTTTATAGGTAGTCTAGAATTTGAGCTTTGAAATCTACAATTTCGATAGGTTATTTGTTTATCTTGAAAATGTGGTTCCTTGCATTTGTCTACACTGAGTAGTACCTCGTGGTATAATTGTTGTCTGTGGAGATTGGGTTCTTGTCTCATCTTTGATTCGTCTTCCTACGTATTCATGGTTTTTTTATTAAATTGTTTTGAAACAGTTTCACCCGCTTAGTGAGTATTTTTGGCCTTGTTTTTCTTCTATACATCTTGGAAATAACTATTTTCTCATTTTTGTTCATTCGTGTTTGCATACTGGAACTAGTTTAGCTGAACTCATTGCTCTTGAAATCTCTTAACGGGTATATTACAACTTACCACTTACTATGCCTCTCATCAGTGGTTTTCTTGTAAAAATGTAACCTGCATACGAACTTAATCTGGTAAGACATTTCTCCTAATATTTTGACTCTCGTTGCAGACACAATCCCCAGTAGATGAGACACACAAGAAGATTTGGCTTATGGATTGTAAGATCTTGAAAACTTTTTAACTGGTTAGAAAACATAGATTGCATAGCACCCCTTTCTTATTCTTCTCCCGCGTGTTGATTTACCTTTCGGAGATTGATTGTTAGCTCTTTTAAGGAGTCACTCCAGCACTTCAAGAATCCTAGGGCTCATGACAATGAACCTTTTAAGGAACTCATAGATGCTGTCAAGGTATCTCTTATCTCACTCGCTCGCTCATGCAATATCCAATATTTTAAATAACAAGAAATTTCTCAATTTTTTTGTACATTCTCACTTTTCTAGGCCTTGGGTCTTCCGGAGTAGGACACACATTTATAAAAGAAGTAGTTAAATGAGGCCATGACTTCCTTTAATGAGGTTTATCTCTCTCACTCTTTCTTGCTCTTCTCTAGTTTCGTATTTGAGAAAAATGAAAATTTGATGCCAATTTCCGACTTGATGCAGAAACCATTAATAATTATATAACCTGGTCTGAGGAGGGAGTTCACTGCAGTCTATTGTCCGGGTTAAAAATCCTGTCATGTCCTTCATAGATTTCAGTTCAGATGCATCTTAAACATTTTTAGTCGAGTTCTATTCTTCTGTACTTGGTCCAGACTTTTCATTGCGAAAATTGCGATATTTGGATTTAACCTGGTGGTAACTCTTATTTTTTACAAGTATAGGATATGTACTTGATCCATACTTTTCATTCGTTAAAATTATGGCCCTCACTGCAAAAGTATGTATATCTTACTTCCATACTATTATTCATTGGTCCCCGTTCACATTCTATATGTAAGAACTACTCTCTGAAATTTGAATAAAATTTCCAGGAACTTATATACATCATATAAACTTTGTATTGTGCCAGCATAATATACACTTCCTTGTTCTCATTCAGTTTCATCTCTGGTAATCAGTTAGGTTACTCTTAATGTATATTTGTTTTGCAAACACTCTTAATGTAAATGACATGAGCTCTCATTGGTGAATTAGATTTTCAAGTTAATATGTTGTCTCTTGATGTTGTAGCAGCATGGTAAGTTGGTTGACAAAGAAAATTGAAGGAGGGTCTGATCCTGTCACTGTATGTGTAACTTCAGGTGATTCTACCCAAGATAAAGTAATTATCTTCACACTAATGTTGGTTGCTGGAAGGAAGCATATCAATTGTTTTGTCATTTTCTTATGTTTTGGAATAAACACTTGATTGTTATGTCTGCAGAAAAGATGGTATGAAGCTGGTAATGTTATGGATGGATTGGTTACATCCTGTCATTGTGCTAAGTGTAGAAAAAGAATCAAGGTACCTTGTGCCATCTAAGTTTGTTGTTCAAGTTAAGAGTATGGTTAGGGGCTAGTTGAAACTTGGTCAAGTATTGTAGTATGCCAACATCATACACAGTCCTACTATTTTCTTGTTGATCTAATCATTAAAGCTAGGACTAAGTGTTGTGAACATCTTTGGAGCAACCTAGTAACAGTAGTAACTTTATAGAAATTTCCTTATATTTCCGAATGGATGTCCATTGTGTATATTCGAACCAAGTTCATAATATTGTAAGAATGACTGATTGTCTTATCAGGTCAGGATTTTATATTATTTGTAATGCTGACAGAATTTCAAAAATACCAATACATATTTTTTTAATTATGGTAAAATATTCGCAACGTATATTTATGTTGCCTAAATTATTTATATGTTGCTTAAAGTCTAAATAAAGCAACGGATAAAGCAACAGAAGAAGCGTTGCTTTAATTAATTTAAGCAACAGTCTCCAAACGTTGCATAAAATTTGTGACGCCGTGTGGGCAACGTACATAAGCGTTGCTTAAATTATTAGCAACAAAAATAAACGTTGTAAATTTGGGTTTTTGGTATAGTGGCAGTGTTGCTGCGAGTAGATGCAGGGATAGAAAAGCCAATTTTTTACATCAGCAAAACATTTAATTCTGCAGAGAGAAATTATTCAAAGATTGAGAAGTTAATTCTGGAATTATTCCATGCAACCTTTAAACTCCGCATCTATTTTCAAGCAAATAAAGTAAAAGTATTAACAAAGGTGCCAATTGAATCAGCAATGAAGAATTCGAAAAGGTCAGGCAGAGTTGAGATATAGAATGCACAAGTTGGGCACTTTGATATCAAGTACGACATTTTATCTTCGCCAAAACCACAAGTTATAGCAGATTTCTTAGCTGAATTTCCTTTAGAAGATGACGAAGCTGTGGAAGAGATGATAGATATAGAAGAAGAACATGGAGATCCAAGAGATTTGTTAACATAACCCAACAGATGGGAAATATTAGTGGATGGATCATCAAATGGAGAAGGTAATGGAGTTGGAGTTGTCTTTATCTCGCCAGAAGGAGAAAAAATAGCCTTTTCATTTAGATTGGAGTTCGCATCCACTAATAATGAGACAGAATATGAAGATGTGATACATGCTCTGAAATTTGCAATAGAAATGAAGTTGGAGAATGCTAGAATTACCAGTGACTCGCAGTTGGTTATTCGCCAAATCAAAGGAGAATACACAACAAATGAACCATCCTTGAAGAAATATAAGAAACTTGTTGAAGAACTATCAGCAAAAATTCCAAAAATAAAATGGAGACATATCTCAAGAAAAGATAATAGACTCGCATATGCCTTTTCCTTCATATCCAGCATGATGACAAATCCATCTGCGAGATGCATAAAAATTCAGATGCTTATATCACCTTTAATCAATAAAGAAGAAGAAGAAGCAGATGTAATGATAATAGAAAGTGTCAAAGGAAAACCAAAAGGCAATATTGCAGATTGGCGGGCAGAGCTCCATGCATATCTGGCAAGAGGAGAAACACCAAGAAATATATTATAAGCACACAAGTTGAAGAGCCGTGCAAAAAACTATGAATTAATAGATGGAGTATTATATCGCAAATATTTTAATGGGCCATCACTTAGATGCTTGACACGGGAAGAAGGAGAAAAGGTGTTAAAGATGTTGCATAGTAGAGATGATGGTAATCACAGTGGAGGGAGGTCTTTGGCATACAGAAAAAATTTGCAAGGCTATTACTGGCCATATACGCATGAATATGCGAAACAATTATCAAGACGTTGCGAATATTATCAGCGATACGGAAAGAAGATAATGCACCAAGGGCACCATTATCGTCTTCAACAAGTGTATGGACTTTGGGGCTTAGATATTGTGGGGCCATTTGTACCAGGATCGGGGCAAAAGAGATACTTAATTGTCGCAACAGATTACTTCACAAAATGGGCAGAAGTAAAAGTGGTACATCATATCCGCGACAAAGACATATTTACGTTTATAATTGAAAATATTATTTACAGATTTGGAATTCCAGCACAGTTGGTATCTGATAATGGAAAGCAGTTTGAAGGGAAGAACATAGATCTTTTACTCAATGCATTTAAGATAAGATGTGGAAAATCTACTCCTTTGTACCCATAAGCTAATGGTCAGGCTGAGGCAACTAATAAGACAATCGAAGACATCTTAAAAAAAAAGTTAGAAGGGTACCATAGAGCATGGTGTGAACAGATCCATAATGCATTCTGGTCTTACAACACAACCAGAAGAGAAGCAACTGGGATGTCACCTTTTTTCCTGACATATGGTGTTGAAGCAGTATTACCAATAGAGGTTGCCATTCCTACAACAAAAAGAGAGTCTTGGGAGAAGAATCTTAGCACTGGTATGATTCTCAATAAACTTGATGAATTGTAAGAGAAGAGATAAAGAGCTTTACAACATATGGAAAATTATCAGCGAAGATTAGCTCGCGAGTATAACAAACGCGTCAAAAAATATGAATTCCAACTGGGTGATTTAGTGCTGCGATAAACACCAAATTATCAGCGAGAAAGTGGTGGAAAGTTGGCGAGATAATGGGATGAACCATATATGATTAAAGAGATAGTTGGAACAGGGGCATATAAATTAATGGACCCAGAAGGAAGAGATGTTGGTCAAAGACTTGATAGACCATGGAACAGACTGTACCTAAAAAGATATTATCAGTAACAAATTATGAGAAAAGCTAGATGATGATATAATATATGATGAAATAGAGAAGAAATGAATAAAAGATATTTTTATCAGAGCTGCGAGATAATTCGCGAGAATATAAAAAAAATTAAGAACTGGCGAAATTCGCAAGAGATATATAAGAATGGGACGAACCTTTATGGCGTACACCCTAGTTCGCGAATAAAATTTCGCAAGAGGAAAATGTAAAACCTAAAGTACGTCATATAAGGGGGTACCTGATTGCATGGCTCCGGGATAAGGTTATACCGCTGCTGGAACCTGAGTCATGGATAAGTGGGGTCCATCTATATGAGATATACCTATCCAGGAGAGGTACCTTGGATTTACAACTATATATAAGGTTATACCCTAGTTGGACGACCGAGGATCTCTCATAAGGAGTGAAGAGTATGACCAAGGCGCCGAGGTACACGGTTGATCCAGGGGTGCCCGGGGTGTACGAAAGTACCCTGTCCATTCTTGGCAAGTCTTGGCTATGATGCACTTGGCCTGAAGAAAACCCCACTTAGGGTGTAGTCTTGTAACTATAAGTCATATAGGCATAAAGGACAAGAGGCTGCGAAAACAGCTAGTTGTTGGCAAATCTGGATGGGAGGAGCTAGTCTTGTATGGCCGATGTTCCCTCCTTGAAGGGGCAACCATGGGGAAGATAAGGGCGACACCCTCCATTAGGGAGCTGATAAGTGTCTAAAGACGGAAATGTCATGGGGCTTTATGATCGCAAGAACATTTAGGCCTGTCATATTGTCGCGTGACGAAAGTTATACAAAGGCAACAAGCCAAAAGAGAAAAGTTAAGATGAGATCAATGGGTTTTTACATTTAACAAGTGTAAAGACGTCCTGCGATTTCATCGCAAGACGGCAATGTCGTGGGTCTTTGTTTTCGCAAGGGAACTTAGGTATGTCATATTGTCGTAGAGAAATTGAAAACGCATGGATAAGGCAATATCAATGGGTCTTTACATGCGAGTGTAAGGACGTCCTGCGATTTTGTCGCCATAACATACAATTGGCTAAATAAGACCTTTAACTAGGAAGGCATGATAAGACCAACAGAATAATCATAAACATTAACTATTTTATTCAAATGCAGATAAACTTCATTCATTACAAGAAAGATACTATGAGGAAAGTATGGGAATTGATAAGAAGAACATCATTATTATCTTTCTCGCAAGAATATTATTATATTTCCCGCAAGAACAACTGAATAAAAAAATAGTATAAAATACATCACTCGCAAGAGAAGGAAGAAATAACTCGAGAAAATAAAGATAAAATTCATCATTCAATGTTAACTTCGCCAGATACATTTTCTTCGCCAAGATTCTCCTCATTATGATTAATTATAGCTTCTTCTTCTCCAGACTTATCACCAGCAGATGTTCTATCGTTGGTAGTAGCTTTTTCTGGAGGGATTTCTTCATTGTCCACCTGGTCTTCTTGAGAAAGGTCTTATTTTGGCCATCTTCACAATCGAAATCACTATCACCGTCACGGGGAACCTCATATTCACCTACTTCCATAGGTTTAATTGACATAGGAGGGAGAGAGTTGGACAGCAAGACATCATTTACTAGAACTTGAGCAACAAGTTGAAATTGACGAAGATGACCTTTATCATGGTTTCTAATCTCCATATTCTTAAAGTATTCAAGATAGTCATATTTCCTTTCTGCTAGATCGCGAGAGTAAACAAGACGAGCAGTAAAAACATCATTTTCTTTGCGAACCTTAGCCAGATCAGTACTCAAATCAGAGATGGTAGAATGAAGCTTTTCCTCAGATGCTGCGAGCAACAATAATAAAAATAAAGATTATTTCGCTAAAGATTTTGCAAGAAAGTCAACAAAAGATAAATCAACAAGGCAGTCAAAAAGACTACCTTCTTTTTGCAAAATTAAGTTTTGAAATAGTGCCCTGCAAGTATTTTCCCAATGACTTATAGCATCATCAAATTTATCTCCAACTAAACCTTTTAGGCGAGATTTTAAATTCTTTTCTTTGGAGAGGAGAAAAAAAAATTCTTCGCAAGAGCGGAATTAGACTCCTCTAATTTGGAATATTCCTCTTTAAGTTGACTTACTTTTATACTTAAAGCTATTCTACCTTGGATAAGTGAATTTCTCTCAGTAATAGATGATTCAGTTACTTCTTTAAGATCATCTTTTAGCGAATGAAGGGATCGTTCTTGGTTATCATAAATTATTTCAAGAGTGCTTAATTGTTGCGAGAAGTTCTCCACCTTATTTGAAAGATCCTACTTTTCTTGAGATAAAATCTTGTTTTCATCTGATAAAGTTTTTGTCGCTAAGGTAGCCTTGGTTAACAAATAAGAGATGCGAGATACTTCGCTACTCAGTAGATCTTGTTTCTGTGCTAATTATGTATTCTCATTGGTAAGGTTCTCTATTTGATCAAGGAAATATGTTTAAAGATTATCTAATCGGTTATATTGTTCCATCCAAGAATCTCTATCAACACGAATCTCTTCAACAACAGATTCATGTTTGAATATCCCCATTAATCGATTCTGATTTAAGGTTTAATATGCGGACAAAGGATTTTAAGAAATGGAAGTAGGGAAAGAAGAAACAATTAATAAAGGAAAATCAAAGACAGAGATAGAAAAAGTTATACCTTTTAGTTCATCATTTTTCTTGCGAAGATTCTCGCAATTCAGCGAAGAATTGTTAAGTTTATGATGAAGAGTTTCACATTCTAAAGTCTTGGCTTGGAGAGTCCCCTTTAAAGCTTTAACTTTTTGTTCTAGAGATGTTTGCGAAGAAATTCGATCAGAACCGAAATATTTTCTTAAAATCTCGCAAACACTATGCTTGATAGGATCAGTAAAAGATTTCTTAGCATCATCTAAAATGTCAGACAAAACTCTAAAAGCAACATCTACTCCTACTGAAGTTTCTTTAGAAGAAGGGAGAGATGTGGACGGCGAAGTAGTGACAATAGAAAGTTGGAGATTAGAATTATTCGCAACTAATACATCATCTGAAGATGAAGTGTCGGGAAAAGTAACGAATGGGACTGAAGTAGAGTTAACTTGAGAGGTTTCTATGGAAGAAGGGGAAGAAACTTCATTCACAGTAATTTAAGGAATGTCATTTATAAAAAGATCAGTTGAGGTAGGAATATTTCTGGCAACATTCTCGCAGACGGAAGTTACATGTTCAGCCTGCAAAGGCGTAGGTATAGCACTGGCAGGAATCAATTCCGGAGTAGGAACAACAAAATCAACAATTTTAGCCCGACGAGATTTCTTGCGAGGAGCACTAGTAGAGGCAACAATATATTGTTATTAAGAAAACAAATGTTTCTTACTACCTTATGATTCACAGACTTCCTCTTATTTTCAGTGGGTTGTTGCTCTGAGTTTCTGGAAAGATTATGGTTTTGGATTATAATTCTAGTGTTAGAGGTGGCTCCGCTGAAAAGAAAACACAGTATGGGAATTACATAAAATCAAATAAGAACAGATCAAATAAATTTTGATGAAAATAATTTAAAAAAAGTAATATTGAGTTTAGTTAGAAAAACAGATACCTTGATGACTCCATGAAAGCAGTAGCAGATGAATCTTTGGAAGAAGAAAGTTGCAGACGAAAGACGAGGAAGATAGAGAAGAAGAAGATTTTTTCTGTACCAGATTCTACCTTTTATAGGCAAAAGAAGGTGACATGTTAAGGAAAGACGTGCCAGTAAAAAGAAGGATATTTGACACGAGTAAGCGGTTATACTAAATTTACGGGGCTTTGTCGAGAAGATAGGAAGATGCGGCATTCTGAAGAGATGGAGATTCTCATAATCCTCTCCGCTTCGCGGAGAAGGCATGAGAAGAGGCAAGATATAGGATCAGAATATCGCCACAACAATGCTCTTGCGAAATAAACAACGTTTCTGCAAGCTTCTCAGCTACACTTTGCGAGCGTCGCAGACTGACCCAAAGATTGACTCAAAGAATGACGCAATGAATGATGGTAGCAGAGACACGGAAAGAGCATGACGATCCTGCGAAGATTACAACATCTGCGAGAATTAGCATTACAACTACTGCGAGAGCATCGCGAGTCAGATCCGAAATTAAAGGACAACTTAGCTGTCATCCACTATGTGCTTACCCTATATAAAGAGAACCAATAGATTCAGAAAAGGGGAGATCATTTTTTAAGAGTGTTGAGAAAGTCTTGAGGAGAGAGAAAGTTCTTGTGAGAGGTTGTATTATTGATTTCTTTCATTTCTTGTAACATTTCTAAGAATTAATCAATAAAAGTGTTGTTCTTAATCTTCAAATATGTGTTGATTGTGGTGAATTATTGTATGGGTTTGTTTATAGGTGGAAATAGTTTCTGCTGGTTTTGGTAATTGCGGGTGTGAAAGTGAGAAACAATTTAAACCCTAAACAATGTACTGCAAGGGAGTACTTTAGATTCAAGAGATCAATCTGTACAAGTCCGGCCTAAACCAAGAAATGGTCGTTCCAGACTTGCTTCGGTCACAAAAAGGAGGAGAATGGTTTGGTTTTGGGGAGGGAAGAAAGGAGAGTGGTGATACCAGAATAGTTGATTCTGGAAGAGCAATTGGGTTTCAACGACTTGTTATTAGAGAAGTATGAGAGCTCACGAGGAGAGCTAGCAGGTAAGTACTTTTGAGTGTTGTGTGGTCCGAATGAACTTGTTGTTCAAATGGAAATAGGTAAGACCTATTTATACAAGTCAATGTAGAAACGTATCCTGGTCTCTTTAAGGAGTGGGGAAGTAAATGTGAGGAGGTGGTAACCGTATGCATTGACTTGATATCCCATAAAGTGGTTAACGCATGAAATTGTTTTTCATGAAACTGTTAACTTTATGGAATTGATGTTCCATAAAGTTTGTTAACTCACACCTTTATGTCCCATGAATGTTTCCCACATAATTCCTGTATTTACTAGGCGCCTCACCCTTATGACACTTCCTTATGAGGGGCGTAGTGTACGCCGCACGCTGTAGACCACCAAACCAATGCCCAAAGAGAATCCCCCTATTTATGTTGATGTCTCGAATGTTTTGGAAAACATGTAAAACGTTGTTGTGGCTTGGAAAGTCGAGCTTGGGAAACTTTATAGCCATATGACCTTCGACGGTCAAGATGTTGCATCTTGAGATGAGGGGCAACCGTTGATCATTGTACGCCTTCGTTTTGGTAGCCGCGTAGTGAGGTCCAACAAGGTGGCACAGCTAGGGTGTGTTTGGAATTAGCATGAGGAGCCAAGGGTTCACCATTGGCGTATGGCATGGCTAGGGCCAAGGCAAGGTAGCTTGGATTGGCATGTCGTGGCTAGGGCCAAGGCAAAGTGCGTTTGGCATAGCGTGGCTAGCTTGGACTAGGTGCGTGACCAAGTTAGGGTTTTGGTCCTAAAGTCGTGAGGGGACTTTAGACGTCCAGGATTTGCTCCTAGGATTGAAGGGCAACCGTGGATTGTCGCCTGGCTTCACTGTCGTAGATGCATGAGGAAGGCCAGCATGGTGGAGCGGCATGAGGGGCCATGGTTTGTCATGGCGCATCTAGCTTGGCTAGGTGCGTGACCAAGCTAGGGTTTTGGGGCTAAAGTCGTGAGGGGACTTTAGACGGCCAGGATTTGCTCCTGGGATTGAAGGTCAACCGTGGATTGTCGTCTGGCTTTACTTTGGTAGCCGCATGAGGAAGGCCAGCATGGTGGTGTGGCATGAGGGGCCATGGTTTGACATGGCGCGGCTAGCTTGGCTAGGTGCGTGACCAATCTAGGGTTTTGGGCTTAAAGTCGTCAGGGGACTTTAGACGGCCAGGATTTGCACCTGGGATTGAAGGGTAATCGTGGATTGTCGTCTGGCTTCACTTTGGTAGCTGCATAAGTAATGCCAGCATGGTGGCGTAGCCAGCTTGGATAGGTGCGTGACCAAGATATGGTTTTGGGCCTAAAGTCGTGAGAGGACTTTAGACGGCCAGGATTTCCTCATAGGATTGAAGGGCAACCGTGGATTATCACTTGGCTTCACTTTGGTAGCCGCATGAGGAAGGCCAGCATGGTAGCGCGGCATGAGGGACCATGATTTGGCATGGCGTGGCTAGCTTGGCTAGGTGCGTGACCAAGCTAGGGTTTTGGGGCTAAAGTCGTGAGGGGACTTTAGACGGCCAGGATTTGCTCCTAAGATTGAAGGGCAATCGTGGATTATCGTCTGCCTTCACTTTGGTAGCCGCATGAGGAAGGCCATCATGGTGGTGTGGAATAAGTGGCCATGGTTTGGCATGGCGCGGCTATCTTGGTGTTGCGGTGCTGCAAGTGACGCATAATGATGACGCGTTACAGAGTTGCAGGCCAAGTCAGTGTTCAGCCGTAATGGCGCATTGCGAAGCCATAATATCGGTATATTGTATAGACTGTCAAGTGTCAAGAATGGCATAACCCTACAGGGCCAATGAAGCACAAGATTGGCGCTACATTGTTAATACATTTGGCTAAGGAATGAAGCTTATTGGCCGACACAATAAGGCTTCATTGAGGAAAGGCAAGACATGGCCAAAGTTGACAGATGCAACATGCGATGTTGGCATAGATGCATATCCATGGAATTGAGTTTGCCCAAACTCAAGGATGATGCAAGAAGAGTGGAATAGACTAAGAGTTAGTCTATGCATTGGTTCAAGGTAGGGCCAAAGTCTGAACAGTGCAAACAAGTTGGTAATGCAAGAGTTGCATTGCTATTGTCAAGATAATTGGCGAAGTGAAGCATATATGACGCACAAGTAACTAGAGTGAGCTTAAGGAGTTGGCCTCGATGATGGAAGCTTAAGAATTTTCCATGCATGAGTTTAGAGTAATAAGCATGTAGTGCCAAGAGAGTTGAACGTTGGATCAAGGCAGAATCCAGTATGGCGCAACAAGTGTTGCAATACGGCTCAAGTGACGGTTACAAGTTGGTTAGAGATTTACAAGCATGCCAATGATGTGAGACGAAGGAGAACGGTTATAGGAGAAGTTATAACCGTGTGGGAGTGTTTCTAACCACCAAGAACATATGTGGCATCTGTTGGCTTGACAACACAAAAGGTGGCGGTTGAAAAGTAAGCTGGCGGTTATAGAAACTACCTGATGGGACACATGGCTGTCCCATGCGTGTGCAAGTGTTGTGCATAGTTTTGGCCATTGTAACCACTGTATAAATAGTCCTAAGGAGTAGGAAAATCAGTAGGCTACATAGGAGAGAGTTAGTCTCATGTTTGAGAGAGTTAGGCATTCACCAAGAGGGTGAATGGCCTGTTTTTGGTCCATGTGATGGACGAGTTTTGTAATCTTCCTTTGATGCAATAAAATGGGTTAATTGTGTCATATCTTTGGGTTCATTATGTTGCTGGTTTGTGTGTGAGAATTATTGAAGTGCATGGCAGAACCTCTTATGCTTATGGGGGCATGAAGAGTTAGAGAGAAAGAAGAAAAGACTTCCGTTGCGTATTGCCTTATGAGTGAAGGCAGATGCATACATTGATGCAAGTGTGCAAGGCTGAGTACTTGTGGGTGAAGTTGATTCACTGAACCACATAGTATTTCCGGTCATGTCCCGTGAAAATTTTAGGCGATTAAATGGGCATGTGACAAGCTGGTATCAGAGCTGTGTTAGAGGACACAATTGCTGATTTTTCTCTCTTTTTACTCAAGTTGGTGTCATTTGTCTGTCAAATTCAGTGAAGAATTGTTTGGGTTTCACTAGTATGGAGACTAGAAGAAGTTGGTCTTGTGTGGAAAGATCAATTGGAATGAACTTGAAGCTTGAAGTAGCAGCAGGCCATGAAAGTTTATGACAAAGGTGTCAAAATTCCTACCCAAAGTGTTAGACGAACGTGCAAGAATCATTGGAAACCAGGTTTTCAAGTGATGGCATGACAAAACTAAGGAGTATGCTGACTTCTATGGTGCAAGTCAGGTGTTAAAGTCCATGTTTCTCACAAGTATCCAAAGATTAGGCATTTGGAATGCATATCTTTGTGGTGTTATCAGTAACAAGTTTATTACAACACGTAATGTCAGTTGTAATGGGAATTTTAGGGGAAATTCCTAAATGCAAAGTTGTTGATGGCCTTTGCAGAGGCAAAGTAGATGAAGAACATGTCTATGTGATAGATTGAAGGTGTTTTCATCGTAGCCAGTTGGTTGGAAGATTAAAGTTATCTCTCTTGATTGCATGTACCTTGGTGGTAATGCAAAGTCTGATTGTGAATCAGCATTTTTGTGGCAATTGTGATGCCATAAAAGAAGAATTGGATGGCCAATTCTTATCTAGCATAAAGCTTATTGAAAGGTTGAAGAAGAAGCGCAAGTTAGGGGAAAACCGATACACCACGGTCTTGCGTTTGCAAAGAGTTCTTCTTTGATGCTAGATGAGCACAAGGAGTGTGATTGCACCTGGTTTATAAGTGGGATCAATATGCTTGGACAAGGGTGTACAAAGACCTGCAATTGATCATAACCACAAGCGGATGTTCTTGTCGACTGTAAATCAACAAATGTTGCTACTCAAGTTGATTTTGGCGGAGGGGAAAGACAAGAGTTTCCAGATGTGCGTGGGCAGTAAAAATGAGTTCCAAGTTTGAAGAAGAATGCGGCATTCTTGCTTCATGGAACGTAGGCAGTGGCGCCTCATTTGCAAGGATTGTGCCTTGTTAATATTTTCCGCAGAAGTCATTGAGTGATATGACTTGCTGAGCTCTATGGTGATGCTCATAATCACCAAGTTAAGTCCATTCGAGTTGTGCAAAGGTGCACAAGTTTGTGTCAAGAATTGAGTGCTAATTGGCATAGCATGTATGCAGTAGTAGCATGCGCCAAACGAGATTTGGGCATGGCCAAGATGTATGATGCGGTTGGAAATGCAAAATTAGGCGACTCATAGATGCATGGAAAAATAAGGACAAAGTAGTGGTGATGCATAAGAATGACATGAGGTCATTTTTGAAGAAATATTCATGAAAGCTAAAGCAAAATGATGGCATCAGTCTAAAAGGAGTATTCAACTAAGTGTCAATTATATTATGCTTCGTTATGGGAGTCGCATAAGAACGTTGATAGTTGGAAGAATACATGTGGCAAAGTGAATTGCTACATTGGGGACAGTAGTTGCTGTCTCGCTTCCTTTGTTGCTTAGAAGCGAAGTTGAAGTCAGTATTGCAAGGCTTGTTAGGTCTTACAAGTTGCAATCAGTTGGCGTGAGTATTTGCTCAAGTTTGAGTATACTTTCAGTTTGGGTCAAGTGGACCTTGGTATTGGAATGAAGTCTATCTATGTAAGGTAGTAGTGAATGAGGGTATTTGAAGTGAAAGATCTTGCCTCTTTTGTTCAAAGTAAAGCTAATTCGCGTGGAAGATGCTACACAGTATATTAAGCCAAAATATACAATAGAAGACGCTGAAAGTGAAAGAAGCAAATAGAGGAGTTGGTGGAATAGTCGAGTTTGCTGTTGAGAGTTATGTGGAAGTGCGACGGCATATGGCAGCGATAGCATGGAGTAACGCAGCAAGAATGAAGATGTAAGTCCATCAAGTAAATGAGTTAAGAGTAACTCATTGTTAGGAAGAACATGATGTTGTTTTTCCGCCACATTAAAGCGTAGCAGTTTGAAAGAGTAAGTGATGCTTATAGTGCTAGTTTCAAAGGCACGTGAAGAGGAACCTTGGCTCGGTGGGAGAGTCGGTCTAATGTTAGGGGTATCCTAAGTCATGGCTAATGTCATGCATTTTCAGTCGAGTTTGCAAAAGAGTGTTGCAACATGATTGAAGAACTCTTAGTCTACAGTAAGGCCTGTTGAATTGCAAGAGTGCAATGTCAGTCGGAGTTGAAGGCAAGTAAACTAAGTTATACATATCACCCAAATATGTTGGCTATTTGAAGTGTACACTTAGGCATGGAATGGCTTGAAAGAAAAATTTGTGCTGATGCAAGGGCATATCAACAGATTGTAAGTGGCATTTGGGTGTTGAGATGCGAATGAAGTAGAGATTGAAGCATAGTCGACGATGCGACAATGAAGCTGGAATTCATAGGCTCAATAGCAAAGCAAACAAGCTAAGTGGTGGCATAAAGTACTAGGCAGAGAAGTTTTGGCAAGGTTAAAGGCCAAACAAAGTTTGCTGATTTCTAAGAAGGGCTTAGAAACGTACAAGGCCAAAGAAGAAGTATAACGAGTATACTTTGTTGCGTTCAACGAGGGCGTTGAATGGATTAGGTGGGGGAGGTCTGTTGCGGTGCTGCAAGTGACGCATAATGATGACGCATTACAGAGTTGCATGCCAAGTCAGTGTTCAGCCGTAATGGCGCATTGCGAAGCCATAATAGCGGTATACTGTATAGACTGTCAAGTGTCAAGAATGGCATAACCCTACAAGGCCAATGAAGCGCAAGAGTGGAGCTACATTGTTAATACATTTGTCTAAGGAATGAATCTTATTGGCCGACACAATAAGGCTTCATTGAGGAAAGGCAAGACATGGCCAAAGTTGACAGATGCAACATGCGATGTTGGCATCGATGCATATCCATGGAATTGAGTTGGCCCAAACTCAAGGATGATGCAAGAAGAGTGGAATAGACTAAGAGTTAGTCTATGCATTGGTTCAAGGAAGGTCCAAAGTCTGAACAGTGCAAACAAGTTGGTAATGCAAGAGTTGCATTGCTATTGTCAAGCTAATTGGCGAAGTGAAGCATATATGACGCACAAGTAACTAGAGTGAGCTTAAGGAGTTGGCATTGATGATGGAAGCTTAAGAATTGTCCATCAATGAGTTTAGAGTAATAAGCATGTAGGTCCAAGAGAGTTGAACGTTCGATCAAGGCAGAATCCAGTATGGCACAACAAGTGGTGCAATACGTCTCAAGTGACGGTTACAAGTTGGTTATGAGCTTTACAAGCATGCCAATGATGTTAGACGAAGGAGAACGGTTATATGAGAAGTTATAACCGTGTGGGAGTGTTTCTAACCACCAAGAACATATGTGGCATCTGTTGGCTTGACAACACAAAAGGTGGCGGTTGAAAAGTAAGCTGGCGGTTATAGAAACTACCTGATGGGACACATGGCTGTCCCATGCGTGTGCAAGTGTTGTGCACGGTTTTGGCCATTGTAACCACTGTATAAATAGTCCTAAGGAGTAGGAAAATCAGTAGGCTACATAGGAGAGAGTTAGTCTCATGTTTGAGAGAGTTAGGCATTCACCAAGAGGGTGAATGTCTTGTTTTTGGTCCATGTGATGGACGAGTTTTGTAATCTTCCTTTGATGCAATAAAATGGGTTAATTGTGTCATATCTTTGGGTTCATTATGTTTCTGGTTTGTGTGTGAGAATTATTGAAGTGCATGGCAGAACCTCTTATGCTTATGGGGGCATGAAGAGTTAGAGAAAAAGAAGAAAAAACTTCCGTTGCGTATTGCCTTATGAGTGAAGGCAGATGCATACATTGATGCAAGTGTGCAAGGCTGATTACTTGTGGGTGAAGTTGATTCACTGAACCACATAGTATTGCCGGTCATGTCCCGTGAAAATTTTAGGCGATTAAATGGGCATGTGACACTTGGCTAGGTGCATGACCAAGCTAGGGTTTTGGGCCTAAAGTCGTGAGGGGATATTAGACGGCCAGGATTTGCTCCTAGGATTGAAGGGCAACCATGGATTATCGCCTGGCTTCACTTTGGTAGCCGCATGAGGAAGGCCAGTATGGTGACGCGGCATGATGGGCCATGGTTTGGCATGGAGCGGCTAGCTTGGCTAGGTGTGGCTGGCATGATTTTCTATTGGCACGGAGGTGCGGCTAGCATGCCTTGGCGCGATTGGTGTGGATGGCATGATTTTCCATTGCACAGAGGTGCGGATAGCATGGTTGGCATGCCTTGGCGCGGTCGGTGTGGCTGGCATGATTTTCCATTGGCATAGAGGTGCGGCTAGCATGGTTGGCATGCCTTGGCGCTGTTGGTGTGTCTGGCATGATTTGTCATTGGCCCAGAGGTGCGGCTAGCATGGTTGGCATGCCTTGGCGCGGTTGGTGTGGCTGGCATGATTTTCCATTGGCACAGAGGTGTGGCTAGTATGGTTGGCATGCCTTGGCGCGGTCGGTGTGGCTGGCATGATTTGCCATTGGCACAGAGGTGCGGATAGCATGGTTGGCATGCCTTGGCGCGGTTGGTGTGGATGGCATGATTTGTCATTGGCACAGAGGTGCAGCTAGCATGGTTGGCATGCCTTGGCGCAGTCGGTGTGGCTGGCATGATTTTCCATTGTCACAGAGGTGCGGCTAGCATGGTTGGCATGCCTTGGCGCAGTTGGTGTGGCTGGCATGATTTGTCATTGGCACAGAGGTGCGACTAGCATGGTTGGCATGCCTTAGCGCGGTTGGTGTGGCTGGCATGATTTTCCATTGGCACAGAGGTGCGGCTAGCATGGTTGGCATGCCTTGGCGCGGTCGGTGTGGCTGGCATGATTTTCCATTGGCACAGAGGTGCGGATAGCATGGTTGGCATGCCTTGGCGCGGTCGGTGTGGCTGGCATGATTTTTCATTGGCACAGAGGTGCGGCTAGCATGGTTGGCATGCCTTGGCGCGGTTGGTGTGGCTGGCATGATTTTCCATTGGCACAGAGGTGCGGTTAGCATGGTTGGCATGCCTTGGCGCGGTCGGTGTGGCTGGCATGATTTGCCAATGGCACAGAGGTGCGTCTAGCATGGTTGGGATGCCTTGGCGCGTTCGGTGTGGCTGGCATGATTTTCCATTGGGCACAGAGGTGCGGCTAGCATGGTTAGCATGCCTTGGCGCGGTCGGTGTGGCTGGCATGATTTTCTATTTGGCACACGTGGGAATTAGGTTTTGGTTCGTTGTAACCCTAATTTTGAAAAATTTACCCCGGTAATTATTTTAGAGACACATTAAAGGTTCCCCTTCTCCCATTAATAAATTCAGACACTCACAACCCGATCATACCCCAGGTGATTACTTAAGATCGGTTTCACTAATAAAAGTCATACCAATACATAAGTAAGGCCTCATGTGAATAGTTTTACCAAAAACACAAACAAGTCATGAGCGGTTATACTAATCACACATATTGGTCTTAAGAACAGCCCCAATAATGCCTGGAGATTTCCTTTTCGGTTCACAACACATATCATGAACTTACTTCCTTAGAACACATGTAAACATTGTTCCCTAGGATGAAATCCTCACCTCATACCCATACATAATCACAATAGCATTCATACGATTATGTCGGTGTCTTATATACAAAGTTTAATGGTTAAGCAACAAACTTCGTATTGTATTCCTTAATACTATGTTTATCTATAATGTTGATAGGTGTAGAATATACCTAATTTACTATCTAAGATTTTATGCTTTCTTTGCTATTTTTCTTGCAAATTATGTACTTTACGTGTGTTTTTGAGCTATTAGGTACTCTGGAGTCGCACAGAAGAAAAGAAGGAGAAATCAACAAAATTGGGCAAAAAGGGAAAAATTGTCATTTCATAGGGCGAACACTATCCGGAGCCGACTAAAGGTTAAGGAGCACCTCTCTTTTGGATAAGTATTAAAGGACAGCGACCACAGGTTAAGAGGCTGCCATCTGGATAGCCCTTATCAGACTACATGTTATTAGCACCCAAACTGGGGTGGTTTCAGCCTTGGGGTGTACCATCCTGACCCAATTTAGTATACCCTAACCCTAAGTTGAAGGGACATTTCTCCCAATTATTTCGACACCTGAAACCGATAACAGCTGCCGCTGTTGAAATTAAGAGCTCGAGAAACTAGAAGAGAAATAGACCGAGCAACTCTGTAAAATCGATTGATAGAAGATCAACAGAGAATCAATAAATTGATAGTGTGAAGGTCATAAGAAGATGATTCTCGTCGTTGTAAAAATCAGGTGAAGATGTTGTTGCAGTCAAGAACAATGAAGAAAATGGAGGTAAGTAATGTGTTCTTGAGGGTATGATGATGTTCAGGGAGAAAGAAATCGAGAAGAATACAGAGATGCTGCTGAGAAGGGGATCTGAGCACGACAGATTGAAGAGGTGATGAATCTCGGAAATTGAGGCTAGGGTTTGTGATACTGTTGAATCGAGAAGATTGGGATTAAAACGATAGCAGAGATGGGTTTGGCAGATGGAATCGAAAATGGGTTCTGTTTGAATGTTGTTCTTGATTCAAAATCAATGGCGATGTTGAAGACTGTTATATGAATTTCAGAGAAGAGTTAATGGTGAATTCACTGGTGGTGGATGGAAGGACAAAAGTTGTTGCGGTGGTCGTACTTGGCGGTGATGGTGTTTATGGTGATAACTTATGCTTGCAGCCTCCAGTGGCCAACAAAAGTGCTGTCGTGACCTGAGTCGAGAGACTAAATGCATGAATGGGACTGAGAAAGGTTCAGAAGACAGATTTTGGTCGAGATGAAACAAGGAAGTATTGTTTTATGTGCTGGCTGATATGGATGATTTCTATAGTGAACATGAAGTCTTGGGGTTACTGGTAGTAGTCAATAGGTGTGTATGTTGTGATTAATACACAGCGGGTGAGATTGAGAATAATGGACTACAGAGAGAGATCGGACATGAAAGAAATGAATCAATGCCTGCTGTTGTGCTATAAGCTGAGTCCGAGATTGAGAGTATTGCGACAACAACGAAATTCAAAGATGGACTGTATATTGCAGTCGCTGGTGGTGGAAATTTTGGTTATCAACTGCGAGGACAGATGGTGTGGCAGTAGATGGAGTAAGCAGCTTTGTAACTGAATCTGTGTGCTCGAGTTTTTTTGGCCAAGTGAGATTGGACGGGAGAGAATATGGACTGGAAAAACTAGGTGTTGTTGAATTTTTCATTACGAAGACACATGTTCTGATGGAAGGTTAGTGTCGATGGCGTAATGGAGTAGGCAAGTGATAATCGAGGTTTAGAGGTTCAGAGAATGGGAAGTGGTCATAGAACACCAGTTGGCTGAGATAAAAATCAATAAGGGATGCTGTAGTGGTGATTCGATGGAGCTGAAGCGAGATGGTTGCAGATGGATTTGGACCGGAACAAGAATGGATGAATTGAGTACGATGGCTGTTGTGGTATGAAACTCGAGGCCGCAGGGAAGTGATGTTATGGACCTGTGGGATTCGATTTATTAAAGTGATGACGAGATTATTAAGGCAGTGAAAATGGAGAGATTTGATGTGACTTAGAATGAAAGGAAACGGTAGCGTCGCAGCGAGCAAAGAAAAGATTTGAGAAGGTCAGGGTGGCAGAGAAGGCACGGCCATCTTGGCCGTGCATAGCACTTGGAAGGAGTAAGATAGCCAACCAAAACCAGTCAGCCGAGTTAGCTAGCTGACTGGGTTATGACTCTGTGACTGACTCGGAGCTTGACCCAGTTGACTAACTAAGACCGTTAGTTTGACCTAACAGTAACAGAATCTTGGACGGAATATTCAGTCACCGGGGGAGAATTTTCATGTGGCCGGCGGCGACAAATTCCGGCCAACTTCCGGCCAAAAACACAGTTTTCCGGCGAGCAAAAATACAGAATTTTGGGTGGACTTCTCTCATGTGTGTGAAGACTTAGAATTGGGAATTGGATGAAAACTTGGAAGTTTTGGAGAATTGGACTAGAAATTGGAATATGGCTCAAATTGGGAAAGTGGTGTTCTTTTGGAATGAGGATTCTTTTCCTACAAAGACATGGAGAGTATTGAAGCCTATAAATAGAGGGGTTCTCTACAACTTTTTAACACACATCTACTTTGGAGAAGGAGTTAAAGTGCACAAGGATTGGAGGAAGGAGCAACCATCATCTTTTCAATAAGTTTTTTCTTTCTTCCTTTATTATTATTATTATTATTATTGTGTGAACTCCAAACTATGAGTAGCTAATTTTCTTATTGATTGAGGATGAATTCCTAGTTCTTAATATATGGTTTAAGTTTTGTTTCAATTCTACTTTGAAGTTTTTCATATGATTATCGATTGTTTTTACTAATATTAGTGTCTATGTTTGATTGATAGGTCGTTTGGGTGGCCAACTAAATTGATTTGTTAATTAATCTAAAGCTAGTGAAAGTTAGGGGATAAGTAATCGTTTCTTGACTATTTACATAAGTAGAAAACACAAGACCTTGCAGAGGGATTCCGTGGAGCAATTGTGTGTAAAAACAACGTTAGCAAGTGGACCTTAATCTAAGAGTTTAACTACTAATACCTAATAAATTCATGAATCTTAATGCGTTTAACTAAATTACATCTTGGGTGATCTACTACTAGGTGGTTTGGTGAATAGAATCTGGTAGGCGAGAACTTTCGTATCCGGTGAAATAAGGGATTTTGGGATTAGCACTGATCTAGCTGCTATACCTACGGTTGGTGATAATCTATGACTAATAACAAGTGGAAAAGAACATAACTTTAATCATTGTTTTGCAGCGAAGAAGGATTCCTTGATCTATTTTCTCTCATTGATTTCAACTTACACTTTTAATTCCTTTGTTTATTTATTTTGCTTTATAAATTTTACAACCAATACCCCCCTTTTGTGACAATTTTACAACTATAATCTCTTGCTCCTCGTGGGATCGACCTTGACTACCCTATATTACTCTTTAATTAGGTAGTAAAGTATTAATTAATTTGTTGTGGTTACGACACGCGTACAAATTTTGGCGCCGCTGCCGGGGAGCAATGGGCGATTTTAGTTGTTTTTATTTTTCTTTTTGCATTATTGTTTCTTTGTTAGATTCTATATTATATCTAACTTAGTTTTGTGAACTTTGTTGTAGGTACTATATCTTTGGTGAATGCTTCAAGGGGGAAGACCGAGTCCAATTAGAATACGTCTTCGATCCGGCACTCAACTAAGGGACTTTATTCGAGCGGTTAACACTCCGCTTTCTCGTTCTACATCAAGTGAATTCGCAGATTCAGACATAGAAGAATAATCAATGGGTGATCGTACACTCAAGGACCTAGCTTCTCATAAGATCGATACACAACAATGGTGTATCCAAACTAACTCAACTTTCGAGATCAAGCCGGGGTTGATTAGAGAATTACCAAAGTTCCATGGCATGGTGAATGAAGACCCAAACAAACATCTTATGGACTTCAACACCATAGTCACGGCCATGCTTCCACCGAATACTAATGCGGATTGAGCAATGTTGAAAGCTTTTCCGTTCTCTTTGGCGGGAAATGCTAAGGAATGGTTATACTATTTGCCTTCCGGAAGTATCACAACATGGAATGGGATGAAGAAACTTTTCCTCGAGAGATATTTTCCCGCATCAAAGTCTACTCAAATTCGCAAAGAAATTTGTGGGATAAAGCAACATGTGGGAGAGTCATTATATGAATGTTTGGATCGATACAAGAGATTGGTGGCAAGTTGTCCACACCATCAATTTAGTGACGCCATGATAATTCAATATTTCTATGAAGGTCCAAAAAAGTGATCGATATCTTCTTGACGCCGCCGGTGGTGGTGCACTAGTTAACAAAACGGTGGCCGAAGCTACTGAATTGATTGAAATTATGGAGGCAAACTCACAACAATTCTATGCAAGAGGTGATTCAATGGTTAAGTTGGTGCATGAGGTTAGTGACTCGTCTTCACAATCCGATCAACGGTTAAACAACATAGAGAGGGTAGTGCAACGATTGGCCGCGTTAATTATTCCGGATGATGAAACCGAACAAGTAAATGATCTATATCCAAATTCAAGGCCAAGGTACGATCCATATTCCAATACTTACAATCCCGGTTGGAAGGATCATCCCAACTTTAGCTATGCAAACAAGCAAGCGGCGGCTCCTAATCCATATGCGCAACAAGGTGGATTCCAACAATCACGTTTCCAACCTCAACAACAACAATTCCAACCACAACAAGTCAAGGAGCAAGATTCTTCGAATAATGACAAGTTGAATGTGATAATGCAAAGCATGCAAGGTCTCACTTCTATGTTACAACAAACCCAACAAAAGACCGATTCGGCAATCAAGGATTTACAAACTCAAATGGGACAATTGGCAACCGATATGAACTTAATGAAAGCTCAAGCATCCACAAAGCTTCCTTCACAACTAATTGTGAATCCAAGAGAGAATGTTAATGCGGTTACTTTAAGAAGTGGAAGACAAGTGGAGAGTCCAACTCGTCATGAAGAAGCTAGTGAAGAGGTAGTCAAAGAGAAGGAGGATGCCGAACCAAAGGAGAAATCAACACCAACCGCCCAATCCAAGGAATCGGTTCCTACATTCATTACTCCACCTCCTTTTACTAGTCGTTTTGATAAGTCCAAGAAGGAAGCTCAAGACAAGGTACTCATGGATATCTTCAAGAAGATAGAAATCAACATCCCCTTCATTGAGGCCATAAGGACAATGCCAAGTTATGCTAAGTTCATGAAGGAGTTATGCACTAAGAAGGATAGGTTGCTTGATAATGAAATTACCAAAGTTGGCGAGAGTGCGTCGGCTATGCTTTTGAATAAGATGCCTACAAAGTGCACGGATCCCGGTGGTTTCACGGTGCCAATTACTATTGGTAAGAAAAGGTTTGAACATGCTTTACTTGACTTGGGAGCTTCCATTAGTGTGATGTCGGCCGATATTTATGACTCCTTGAATCTTGGACCGTTGAAAGACACAAGAGTTATTATCCAACTAGCAAACAAGTCTAACATCTATCCAAAGGGACTTGTAGAAGACGTTCTCGTGCAAGTGAATGAGTTAATTTTTCCGGTGGATTTCTTTGCGGTGGATATGGACAATAATTAGAATCGTTCGTCTACTTCTCTACTTATTGGGAGGCCATTTATGAAGACCGCAAAGAAGAAGATTGATGTGGAAAAGGGTACACTCACTATGGAATTCGACAAGGAAGTAATACACTTCAACATATTTGAAGCCATGCGCTACCCAAGTGATGTGCACTTCGCTTACTCCATTGATGTGGTTGGTTCATTAGCACAACAAATGGTGGAATTGAATCGAGAGGATGAAATTGATGTGGTGTTGCAAAAGAGCATTAAATTGGATGTCCACGGCATGTCTAACTTGGATGTTGAAATTTCCACGGAATTGGTGGAGACGTGTGGTGCCTTGACGGCATTACAAGAAGCTAAGGGTAATGTTTCCTATATTTATTTACCCATGAATGATGAATTACTTGTACCATCTATTGTGAAGGCGCCTAAACTAGAGTTGAAGCCACTTCCAGATCATTTGAAGTATGCGTTCTTGGGAGATGGAGAGGAGCTTCCGGTGATTATATCAAAGAACCTCACACCGGTACAAGAAGACCGTTTGTTTAGAGTCTTGAAAGAGCACAAAACGGCTATTGGTTGGACAATTGCGTATATCAAGGGCATTAGTCCATCCATATGCATGCATAGGATTCTAATGGAAGAGAACGTGAAGCCGGTACGTGATGCACAACGTAGGCTTAATCCTCCCATGATGGAGGTTGTGAAGAAAGAGATACTCAAATTGCTAAGTGCGGGGGTGATCTACCTAATTTCCGATAGCAAGTGGGTAAGCCCGGTACAAGTGGTGCCAAAGAAGTCCGGTGTTACGGTTGCTCGAAATCAAGACGATGAACTTGTTCCTACAAGAGTTCAAACCGGTTGGAGAGTGTGCATTGATTATAGAAAGCTTAATTCCGCAACCCTAAAGGATCACTTTCCTTTACCTTTCATTGATCAAATGTTGGAGCGGTTAGCGGGGCATTCTTATTATTGATTCTTGGATGGTTATTCGGGATACAATCAACTTGTTATTGCACCGGAGGACCAAGAGAAGACCACTTTTACTTGTCCGTTTGGAACGTTTGCGTATAGACGGATGCCGTTTGGTCTTTGCAATGCACCGGTTACTTTCCAAAGATGCATGGTAAGCATATTCTCGGATTAAGTGGAGCGCATTATCGAGGTATTTATGGACGACTTTAGTGTTTATGGCAATTCTTTTGATATTTGTTTAAACAACCTTGAACTAGTTCTTAAACGATGCATAGACACTAACCTTGTTCTTAGTTGGGAGAAATGTCATTTTATGGTAAACCATGGCATAGTACTTGGTCACATTGTGTCCTCTCAAGGGCTCAAAATGGACAAGTCAAAGATAGATTTAATAAGAAACTTACAATATCCCACTTCGGTGAGGGAAGTTCGTTCATTTCTTGGTCATGCAGGTTTCTATAGACGGTTTATTAAGGATTTCTCCAAGATCTCCATGCCAATGTGCAAGTTACTACAAAAGGAGGTACCTTTTGACTTCAACAAGGAATGCAAGGATGCTTTTGACAAATTGAAATCAATGTTGACAAGTGCGCCGATTATCAAGTCACCGGATTGAAATCTTCCATTTGAACTAATGTGTGATGCTAGTGATTATGCGGTTGGAGCCGTTTTGGGTCAAAGAGTGGACAAGTTGTCACATGTTATCTATTATTCATCTAGGACCCTCAATGATGCACAAATCAACTATTCTACCACGGAAAAGGAGTTATTGGCTATAGTGTTTGCATTGGAAAAATTTCGATCATACTTGGTGGGTACAAAGGTTATTGTGTATTCCGACCATACGGCACTTAGATACTTAATAAAGAAGAAAGAAGCTAAGCCAAGACTAATCCGGTGGATCCTATTACTACAAGAGTTCGACATAGAAATTCGAGATAAGAAAGGTGTGGAGAATACCGTTGAGGATCATCTTAGTAGACTTGTTATGTCTCAAGAAGAACTTCCATTACAAGACCGCTTTCCGGACGAACAACTTTTCTCCTTGGAAGAATCAACACCTTGGTATGCGGATATAGTGAATTATTTGGTGACAAGGAAGGTACCTAGCACAATGTCTAACTTCCAAAAGATGAAGCTTAAGAAGATAGCGAAGCAATATGTGTGGGATGAACCATACTTATGGAAATATGGCGTTGATAAAATCATACGAAGGTGCGTACCTAACTCCGAATTTCAATCTATTCTCTCCTTTTGTCATACTTTTGCATGTGGTGGCCATTTTGGTTCTAAACGTACCGCTCTCAAAGTTCTTGAGAGTGTACTTTATTGGCCCACCTTGTTTGAAGATTCATATGTTTTTTGTAAATCGTGTGATATATGTCAAAGAACGGGCAATCTAGGTGCTCGAAATCAAATGCCACTCACACCAATTCTCGCCGTAGAGATTTTTGATGTGTGGGGAATTGATTTTATGGGCCATTTTGTCAATTCGAATGGAAATTTTTATATACTTCTTGCCGTAGATTATGTTTCTAAATGGGTGGAGGCTAGAGCCACCAAAACTAATGATTCTCAAGTTGTTTGTGATTTTGTAAGAGAAAACATATTCACTAGGCATGGCACACCAAGAGTGGTGATAAGCGATGGAGGCTCGCATTTCAAGAAGTCTTTTCACGCTCTCCTCAAGAAGTAAAACATAACACACAAGATTGGTACGCCTTACCATCCACAAACTAGTGGACAAGCTGAAATTTCAAACCGTGAAATCAAGTCCATCCTTGAGAAAATGGTGAATACCACAAGGAAAGATTGGAGCTTTAATCTCAATGATGCACTTTGGGCGTATAGAACGGCATACAAGACACCGATTGGTATGTCTCCATATAGGTTGGTTTATGGCAAAGCTTGTCATCTTCCGGTTGAACTTGAACATAAGGCTTATTGGGCGATAAAGAAATTCAACATGGAGTATGATGAAGCGGGGAAACAAAGAAAGTTGCAACTAAATGAGCTAGAGGAGATACGTAATGATGCTTACGAGAGTGCCCATATTTACAAGGAAAAGACTAAGCTTTTTCATGACAAGATGATTTCTCGGAAAAGTTTTGTTGTGGGGCAAAAAGTCCTTTTATTTCATTATCGCCTTAAACTATTTCCTGGAAAATTAAGGTCCCGTTGGATTGGACCATATGTTGTTACTAATGTTTTTCCTTATGGTGCAGTTGAAATTACTAGTCTTAGAGACAACTCGGTTTCCAAAATCAACGGCCATATATTGAAGCCATACTATGAGAACATCGCTTATGTGAATGTGGATGAACTTCCATTTGAAGATTTTCTCCCTTTAGAGGAGTAATGTGAAGCAAGAGCTATGTCGGGCCGTCGACTTTAAAACAAGCGCTAAGTGGGAGGAAACCCACCGGTTTTGTATTTCTTATCCTTTTGTTTTTATTTGCTTTTTGTTTTGTGTGTTTTTTTTTTTTCTTGTTTCATATCATATTAGGATTTCCCACCTTGACTTTACTTGGACGATTCAATTACATTGAGGACAATGTAAGGTTTAAGTGTGGGGGAGTGGCTAAGCATATATTTTTGCATTAAAAAAAAAGAAGTTTTTGCATAAAACTGTCAACTTTTAGAGATTTTAGAGTCACTAGCATACTTCTAGGTATGATTACATAGAGAATTCTGACCGACATAATTGAACTTGGAAGTGTTAGGGAACTACGTTTGATTTCTTGCTTGTTAGAGTGTTAAATAATGGATCTAATCATGCCGGTGATGCAAATTTGGTGCAGGGGAAGTGTGTTATTAGAGTTGCTGATCAATCATTAGTGGAGACTACCTAGTTTCATATTATGTGAGGCACCGAACAGAAATTCTTCCATGACTAAAGAGCTTCTTTTGAGTGTGTGTCACCGTACGTTAATTCCGGGTAGAATGGTGAGCTACCCAATTTCACACCAATTTCAGCACTATTTTGATCTCTTGAGTGCTAATCTTTGTCAATCATGAGGGTGACATCTATAGATGAAAGCTTCCTTCTTGTAGTTCGATTTGCAGTTAGCACCATTCTCTCTCAACAACAACGGGTCCATAGAAACACCATAATCATCAACAACAAGGGAGCGACATCAAAATCTACAAGGAAAGTTGAAAAGGTTCAAGGTTTTGAAAGCAACAATGGAACAAGAAAAAGAGCATAATTTTATATCAAAGTTGAAGACTTACAATACAATGAGGTAATTCTATATCCAAGTATTAAGATTTATTTACAAAAGCAAAGAAAAGTAAAAGGTGAAAATTATTGAAGTTTATGATTTCGAGACGATACAAGTTGTGAAGAATCAAGCGGTAAAGTACTTTTCCACGGCCATGGTTGTTTTATTTTTCACTTTGATTTGTATTTTGTTTCTCTTGTCTAAAAAAAAAGAAAAAAAAATATGAGACAAGAGAAATATCTATTATTGTTTTGTTTTGAATAAGCCGTGGGGAAGGAAAATTTATAATGAAGTTTCAAGCGACAAGGAGTTAAGGAAAAAGGTTACAAATTGTTAAGGATTTATGAAGCTAAAGAGTTTATCACCAATAGTTGAAGCCGAAGACCAAGAAGATGAAGACAAGGAGCGTAAGACGTTTCTATTGGATTCTGTGAGAGTGGTGTTATCATAATTGGCAATCGGATGTGAAGGTAAGTAAGTAATCTCATCCTCGATATAAGTGGTTGATTTCCTTTCTTAGAGATCGTTAGAAAAATGGTTTTTCAAAATATTAAAAGATGTGGGTTTTTCAAAATTTCGGAAGTTATCCTTCCCACCATTCAACGTGTTGCAGGAATTCTCTCTTCATTCCTACCTGCACACATGTGAGACCCATAAAAAAGCCGTCTTTTTGAGTGCAATTATCATAAAACCCTTTTTGTGAGGTAGAACTCGAGGCGAAATGCTTATTGATCATTTCTCAAACACGTGTTCTCTCGTTATGGTGTGGTTATTTCTCACTCAACATTTAAGAATGAGAATATGTTCTTTAGTATTTCTAACTTCTTATTACTAGCATGCGAAACTCTATGTCCTCATAGCTCTTAGGATGCTTGGGACGCTGGAACGCTTTGAAGTTGTAAGTTTTAGTTTGATTTGCTCGAGGACTAGCAAAGTATAAGTGTGGGGGAATTTGATAGGTGTAGAATACACCTAATTTACTATCTAAGAGTTTATGCTTTCTTTGCTATTTTTCTTGAAAATTATGTATTTTACGTGTGTTTTTGAGCTATTAGGTACTCTGGAGTCGCACGGAAGAAAAGAAGGAGAAATCACCAAAATTGGGCAAAAAGGGAAAAATTGTCATTTCATAGGGCGAACACTATCCTGGAGCCGACTAAAGGTTAAGGAGCACCTATCTTTTGGATAAGTATTAAAGGACAGCGACCACGAGGTTAAGGGGCTGCCATCTTGGCTAGCCCTTATCGACTACATGTTATTAGCACCCAAATGGGGTGGTTTCAAGCCTTGGGGTGTACCATCCTGACCCAATTTAGTATACCCTAACCCTAAGTTGAAGGGACATTTCTCCCAATTATTTTGACACAAAACCGAAACAAATGGCTATTGAAATTAAGAGCTTGAGAAACTAGAAGAGAAATAGATCGAGCAATTCTGTAAAATCGATTGATAGAAGATCAACAGAGAATCAATAAATTGAGAGTGTGAAGGTCATAAGAAGATGATTCTCATCGTTGCCAAAATCAGGTGAAGATGTTGTTGCATTCAAGAACAATGAAGAAATTGGAGGTAAGTAATGTGTTCTTGAGGGTATGATGTTGTTCAGGAAGAAAGAAATGATGAAGAATACGGAGATGTCAATCTTTGAGAAGGGGATCTGAGCATTTGGTTGAAGAGGTGATGAAGCTCGGAAATTGAGGCTAGGGTTTGTGCTGCTGTTGAATCGAGAAGATTGGGATTAAAACGATAGCAGAGATGGGTTTGGCAGATGGAATCGAAAATGGGTTCTGTCTGAATGTTGTTCTTGATTCAAAATCAATGGCGCTGTTGAAGACTGTTATATGAATTTCATAGAAGAGTTAATGGTGAATTCACTGGTGGTGGATGGACGGACAAAAGTTATTGCGGTGGTCCAACTTGGCGGTGATGGTGTTTATGGTGAGAACGTATGCTTGCAGCCTCCAGTGGCCAACAAAAGTGTTGTCGTGACCTGAGTCGAGAGACTAAATGCATGAATGGTACTGAGAAAGGTTCAGAAGACAGATTTTGGTTGAGATGAAACAAGGAAGAATTGTTTTATGTGCTGGCTGATATGGATGATTTCTATAGTGAACATGAAGTCTTGGGGTTACTGGTAGTTCAATAGGTGTGTATGTTGTGATTAATACAAGGGTGAGATCGAGAATAATGGACTTCATATGAGAGCTTGGACATGAAAGCAATGAATCGATGCCTACTATTATGCTATAAGTCTTCCGAGATTGAGAGTATTGCGACAACAACGAAATTCAAGATGGACTGTATATTGCGAGTCGTTGGTGGTGCAAATTTTGGTTATCAATGAGGAGGATGGTGTGGTGAGATGGAGTAAGCATCTTTGTAATCGCATCTATGTGCTCGATTTTTTTTGGCCAAGTGAGATTGTACGGGAGAGAATATGGACTGGAAAAACTAGGTGTTGTTTAATTTTTCATTACGAAGACACATGTTCTGATGGAAGGTTAGTGTCGATGGCGTAATGGAGTAGGCAAGTGATTATCGAGGTTTAGAGGTTCAGAGAATGGGAAGTGGTCATAGAACACCAGTTGGCTGAGATAACAATCAATAATGGTCAATGGTGGTGATTTGATGGAGCTGAAGCAAGATGGTTGCATATGGATTTAGACCGGAACAAGAATGGATGAATTGAGTACGATGGATGATGTGGTCTGAAACTCGAGGCCACAGGGAAGTGATGTTATGGACCTGTGGGATTCGATTTATTAAAGTGATGACGAGATTATTAAGGCAAAGTGAAAATGGAGAGATTTGATGTGACTTAGATCGAAGGAAAACGGTAGCATCGCAGCGAGCAAAGAAAAGATTTGAGAAGGTCGGGGTGGCGAAGGAACGACCATCTTGGCCGTGCATAGCACTTGGTAGGAGTAAGATAGCCAAGCAAAACCAATCAGAGAGTTATCTATCTAACTGGTTATGACAATGTGATCCTCTTTGACTCGGAGCTTGACCCAGTTGACTAACTAAGACCGTTAGTTTGACCTAACCATAACAGAATCTTGACGGAATATTCTCACCGGGAGGAGAATTTTCGGGTGGCGACAACTGGCGACAAATTCCAGCCAACTTCCGGCCAAAAACACAGTTTTCCGGCAAGCAAAAATGCATAATTTTGGGTGGACTTCTCTCATGTGTGTGAAGACTTAGAATTGGGAATTGGATGAAAACTTGGAAGTTTTGGAGAATGGGACTAGAAATTGGAATATGGCTCAAATTGGGAAAGTGGTGTTCTTTGGAATGAGAATTCTTTTCCTACAAAGACATGGAGAATATTGAAGCCTATAAATAGAGGGGTTCTCTACAACTTTTTAACACACATCTACTTTGGAGAAGGAGTTAAAGTGCACAAGGATTGGAGGAAGGAGCAACCATCATCTTTTCAATAAGTTTTTCTTTCTTCCTTTATTATTATTATTATTATTATTATGTGAACTCCAAATTATGAGTAGCTAATTTTCTTATTGATTGAGGATGAATTCCTAGTTCTTAATATATGGTTTAAGTTTTGTTTCAATTCTACTTTGAAGTTTTTCATATGATTATCGATTGTTTTTACTAATATTAGTGTCTATGTTTGATTGATAGGTCGTTTGGGTGGCCAACTAAATTGATTTGTTAATTAATCTAAAGCTAGTGAAAGTTAGGGGATAAGTAATCGTTTCTTGACTATTTACATAAGTAGAAAACACAAGACCTTGCGGAGGGATTCCGTGGAGCAATTGTGTGTAAAAACAACGTTAGCAAGTGGACCTTGATCTAAGAGTTTTACTACTAATATCAACCTAATAAATTCATGAATCTTAATGCGTTTAACTAAATTACATCTTGGGTGATCTACTACTAGGTGGTTTGGTGAATAGAATCCGGTAGGCGAGAACTTCCGTATCCGGTGAAATAAGGGATTTTGGGGTTAGCACTGATCTAGCTGCTATACCTACGGTTGGTGATAATCTATGACTAATAACAAGTGGAAAAGAACATAACTTTAATCATTGTTTTGCAGCGAAGAAGGATTCCTTGATCTATTTTCTCTCATTGATTTCAACTTACACTTTTAATTCCTTTGTTTATTTATTTTGCTTTATAAATTTTACAACCAATACCCCCCTTTTGTGACAATTTTACAACTATAATCTCTTGCTCCTCGTGGGATCGACCTTGACTACCCTATATTACTCTTTAATTAGGTAGTAAAGTATTAATTAATTTGTTGTGGTTACGACACGCGTACAAATTTTGGCGCCGCTGCCGGGGAGCAACGGGCGATTTTAGTTGTTTTTATTTTTCTTTTTGCATTATTGTTTCTTTGTTAGATTCTATATTATATCTAACTTAGTTTTGTGAACTTTGTTGTAGGTACTATATCTTTGGTGAATGCTTCAAGGGGGAAGACCGAGTCCAATTAGAATACGTCTTCGATCCGGCACTCAACTAAGGGACTTTATTCGAGCGGTTAACACTCCGCTTCCTCGTTCTACATCAAGTGAATTCGCAGATTCGGATATTGAAGAATAATCAATGGGTGATCGTACACTCAAGGACCTAGCTTCTCATAAGATCGATACACAACAATGGTGTATCCAAACTAACTCAACTTTCGAGATCAAGCGGGGTTGATTAGAGAATTACCAAAGTTCCATGGCATGGTGAATGAAGACCCAAACAAACATCTTATGGACTTCAACACCATAGTCACGGCCATGCTTCCACCGAATACTAATGCGGATTGAGCAATGTTGAAAGATTTTCCGTTCTCTTTGGCGGGAAATGCTAAGGAATGGTTATACTATTTGCCTTCCTAAGTATCACAACATGGAATGGGATGAAGAAACTTTTCCTCGAGAGATATTTTCCCGCATCAAAGTCTACTCAAATTCGCAAAGAAATTTGTGGGATAAAGCAACATGTGGGAGAGTCATTATATGAATGTTTGGATCGATACAAGAGATTGGTGGCAAGTTGTCCACACCATCAATTTAGTGACGCCATGATAATTCAATATTTCTATGAAGGTCCAAAAAAGTGATCGATATCTTCTTGACGCCGCGGTGGTGGTGCACTAGTTAACAAAGCGGTGGCGAAGCTACTTTGAATTGATTGAAATTATGGAGGCAAACTCACAACAATTCTATGCAAGAGGTGATTCAATGGTTAAGTTGGTGCATGAGGTTAGTGACTCGTCTTCACAATCCGATCAACGGTTAAACAACATAGAGAGGGTAGTGCAACGATTGGCCGCGTTAATTATTCCGGATGATGAAACCGAACAAGTAAATGATCTATATCCAAATTCAAGGCCAAGGTACGATCCATATTCCAATACTTACAATCCCGGTTGGAAGGATCATCCCAACTTTAGCTATGCAAACAAGCAAGCGGCTCCTAATCCATATGCGCAACAAGGTGGATTCCAACAATCACGTTTCCAACCTCAACAACAACAATTCCAACCACAACAAGTCAAGGAGCAAGATTCTTCGAATAATGACAAGTTGAATGTGATAATGCAAAGCATGCAAGGTCTCACTTCTATGTTACAACAAACCCAACAAAAGACCGATTCGGCAATCAAGGATTTACAAACTCAAATGGGACAATTGGCAACCGATATGAACTTAATGAAAGCTCAAGCATCCACAAAGCTTCCTTCACAACTAATTGTGAATCCAAGAGAGAATGTTAATGCGGTTACTTTAAGAAGTGGAAGACAAGTGGAGAGTCCAACTCGTCATGAAGAAGCTAGTGAAGAGGTAGTCAAAGAGAAGGAGGATGCCGAACCAAGGGAGAAATCAACACCAACCGCCCAATCCAAGGAATCGGTTCCTACATTCATTACTCCACCTCCTTTTACTAGTCGTTTTGATAAGTCCAAGAAGGAAGCTCAAGACAAGGTACTCATGGATATCTTCAAGAAGATAGAAATCAACATCCCCTTCATTGAGGCCATAAGGACAATGCCAAGGTATGCTAAGTTCATGAAGGAGTTATGCACTAAGAAGGATAGGTTGCTTGATAATGAAATTACTAAAGTTGGCGAGAGTGCGTCGGCTATGCTTTTGAATAAGATGCCTACAAAGTGCACGGATCCCGGTGGTTTCACGGTGCCAATTACTATTGGTAAGAAAAGGTTTGAACATGCTTTACTTGACTTGGGAGCTTCCATTAGTGTGATGTCGGCCGATATTTATGACTCCTTGAATCTTGGACCGTTGAAAGACACAAGAGTTATTATCCAACTAGCAAACAAGTCTAACATCTATCCAAAGGGACTTGTAGAAGACGTTCTCGTGCAAGTGAATGAGTTAATTTTTCCGGTGGATTTCTTTGTGGTGGATATGGACAATAATTAGAATCGTTCGTCTACTTCTCTACTTATTGGGAGGCCATTTATGAAGACCGCAAAGAAGAAGATTGATGTGGAAAAGGGTACACTCACTATGGAATTCGACAAGGAAGTAATACACTTCAACATATTTGAAGCCATGCGCTACCCAAGTGATGTGCACTTCGCTTACTCCATTGATGTGGTTGGTTCATTAGCACAACAAATGGTGGAATTGAATCGAGAGGATGAAATTGATGTGGTGTTGCAAAAGAGCATTAAATTGGATGTCCACGGCATGTCTAACTTGGATGTTGAAATTTCCACGGAATTGGTGGAGACGTGTGGTGCCTTGACGGCATTACAAGAAGCTAAGGGTAATGTTTCCTATATTTATTTACCCGTGAATGATGAATTACTTGTACCATCTATTGTGAAGGCGCCTAAACTAGAGTTGAAGCCACTTCCGGATCATTTGAAGTATGCGTTTTTGGGAGATGGAGAGGAGCTTCCGGTGATTATATCAAAGAACCTCACACCGGTACAAGAAGACCGTTTGTTTAGAGTCTTGAAAGAGCACAAAACGGCTATTGGTTGGACAATTGCGTATATCAAGGGCATTAGTCCATCCATATGCATGCATAGGATTCTAATGGAAGAGAACGTGAAGCCGGTACGTGATGCACAACGTAGGCTTAATCCTCCCATGATGGAGGTTGTGAAGAAAGAGATACTCAAATTGCTAAGTGCGGGGGTGATCTACCTAATTTCCGATAGCAAGTGGGTGAGTCCGGTACAAGTGGTGCCAAAGAAGTCCGGTGTTACGGTTGTTCGAAATCAAGACGATGAACTTGTTCCTACAAGAGTTCAAACCGGTTGGAGAGTGTGCATTGATTATAGAAAGCTTAATTCCGCAACCCTAAAGGATCACTTTCCTTTACCTTTCATTGATCAAATGTTGGAGCGGTTAGCGGGGCATTCTTATTATTGATTCTTGGATGGTTATTCGGGATACAATCAACTTGTTATTGCACCGGAGGACCAAGAGAAGACCACTTTTACTTGTCCGTTTGGAACGTTTGCGTATAGACGGATGCCGTTTGGTCTTTGCAATGCACCGGTTACTTTCCAAAGATGCATGGTAAGCATATTCTCGGATTAAGTGGAGCGCATTATCGAGGTATTTATGGACGACTTTAGTGTTTATGGCAATTCTTTTGATATTTGTTTAAACAACCTTGAACTAGTTCTTAAACGATGCATAGACACTAACCTTGTTCTTAATTGGGAGAAATGTCATTTTATGGTAAACCATGGCATAGTACTTGGTCACATTGTGTCCTCTCAAGGGCTCAAAATGGACAAGTCAAAGATAGATTTAATAAGAAACTTACAATATCCCACTTCGGTGAGGGAAGTTCGTTCATTTCTTGGTCATGCAGGTTTCTATAGACGGTTTATTAAGGATTTCTCCAAGATCTCCATGCCAATGTGCAAGTTACTACAAAAGGAGGTACCTTTTGACTTCAACAAGGAATGCAAGGATGCTTTTGACAAATTGAAAGCAATGTTGACAAGTGCGCCGATTATCAAGTCACCGGATTGAAATCTTCCATTTGAACTAATGTGTGATGCTAGTGATTATGCGGTTGGAGCCGTTTTGGGTCAAAGAGTGGACAAGTTGTCACATGTTATCTATTATTCATCTAGGACCCTCAATGATGCACAAATCAACTATTCTACCACGGAAAAGGAGTTATTGGCTATAGTGTTTGCATTGGAAAAATTTCGATCATACTTGGTGGGTACAAAGGTTATTGTGTATTCCGACCATACGGCACTTAGATACTTAATAAAGAAGAAAGAAGCTAAGCCAAGACTAATCCGGTGGATCCTATTACTACAAGAGTTCGACATAGAAATTCGAGATAAGAAAGGTGTGGAGAATACCGTTGAGGATCATCTTAGTAGACTTGTTATGTCTCAAGAAGAACTTCCATTACAAGACCGCTTTCCGGACGAACAACTTTTCTCCTTGGAAGAATCAACACCTTGGTATGCGGATATAGTGAATTATTTGGTGACAAGGAAGGTACCTAGCACAATGTCTAACTTCCAAAAGATGAAGCTTAAGAAGATAGCGAAGCAATATGTGTGGGATGAACCATACTTATGGAAATATGGCGTTGATAAAATCATACGAAGGTGCGTACCTAACTCCGAATTTCAATCTATTCTCTCCTTTTGTCATACTTTTGCATGTGGTGGCCATTTTGGTTCTAAACGTACCGCTCTCAAAGTTCTTGAGAGTGGACTTTATTGGCCCACCTTGTTTGAAGATTCATATGTTTTTTGTAAATCGTGTGATAGATGTCAAAGAACGGGCAATCTAGGTGCTCGAAATCAAATGCCACTCACACCAATTCTCGCCGTAGAGATTTTTGATGTGTGGGGAATTGATTTTATGGGCCATTTTGTCAATTCGAATGGAAATTTTTATATACTTCTTGCCGTAGATTATGTTTCTAAATGGGTGGAGGCTAGAGCCACCAAAACTAATGATTCTCAAGTTGTTTGTGATTTTGTAAGAGAAAACATATTCACTAGGCATGGCACACCAAGAGTGGTGATAAGCGATGGAGGCTCGCATTTCAAGAAGTCTTTTCACGCTCTCCTCAAGAAGTAAAACATAACACACAAGATTGGTACGCCTTACCATCCACAAACTAGTGGACAAGATGAAATTTCAAACCGTGAAATCAAGTCCATCCTTGAGAAAATGGTGAATACCACAAGGAAAGATTGGAGCTTTAATCTCAATGATGCACTTTGGGCGTATAGAACGGCGTACAAAACACCGATTGGTATGTCTCCATATAGGTTGGTTTATGGCAAAGCTTGTCATCTTCCGGTTGAACTTGAACATAAGGCTTATTGGGCGATAAAGAAATTCAACATGGAGTATGATGAAGCGGGGAAACAAAGAAAGTTGCAACTAAATGAGCTAGAGGAGATACGTAATGATGCTTACGAGAGTGCCCATATTTACAAGGAAAAGACTAAGCTTTTTCATGACAAGATGATTTCTCGGAAAAGTTTTGTTGTGGGGCAAAAAGTCCTTTTATTTCATTATCGCCTTAAACTATTTCCTGGAAAATTAAGGTCCCGTTGGATTGGACCATATGTTGTTACTAATGTTTTTCCTTATGGTGCAGTTGAAATTACTAGTCTTAGAGACAACTCGGTTTCCAAAATCAACGGCCATATATTGAAGCCATACTATGAGAACATCGCTTATGTGAATGTGGATGAACTTCCATTTGAAGATTTTCTCCCTTTAGAGGAGTAATGTGAAGCAAGAGCTATGTCGGGCCGTCGACTTTAAAACAAGCGCTAAGTGGGAGGAAACCCACCGGTTTTGTATTTCTTATCCTTTTGTTTTTATTTGCTTTTTGTTTTGTGTGTTTATTTTTCTTGTTTCATATCATATTAGGATTTCCCACCTTGACTTTACTTGGACGATTCAATTACATTGAGGACAATGTAAGGTTTAAGTGTGGGGGAGTGGCTAAGCATATATTTTTGCATTAAAAAAAAAGAAGTTTTTGCATAAAACTTTCAACTTTTAGAGATTTTAGAGTCACTAGCATACTTCTAGGTATGATTACATAGAGAATTCTGACCGACATAATTGAACTTGGAAGTGTTAGGGAACTACGTTTGATTTCTTGCTTGTTAGAGTGTTAAATAATGGATCTAATCATGCCGGTGATGCAAATTTGGTGCAGGGGAAGTGTGTTATTAGAGTTGCTGATCAATCATTAGTGGAGACTACCCAGTTTCATATTATGTGAGGCACCGAACAGAAATTCTTCCATGACTAAAGAGCTTCTTTTGAGTGTGTGTCACCGTACGTTAATTCCGGGTAGAATGGTGAGCTACCCAATTTCACACCAATTTGAAGACTATTTTGATCTCTTGAGTGCTAATCTTTGTCAATCATGAGGGTGACGTCTATAGATGAAAGCTTCCTTCTTGTAGTTCGATTTGCAGTTAGCACCATTCTCTCTCAACAACAACGGGTCCATAGAAACACCATAATCATCAACAACAAGGGAGCGACATCAAAATCTACAAGGAAAGTTGAAAAGGTTCAAGGTTTTGAAAGCAACAATGGAACAAGAAAAAGAGCATAATTTTATATCAAAGTTGAAGACTTACAATACAATGAGGTAATTCTATATCCAAGTATTAAGATTTATTTACAAAGGCAAAGAAAAGTAAAAGGTGAAAATTATTGAAGTTTATGATTTCGAGACGATACAAGTTGTGAAGAATCAAGCGGTAAAGTACTTTTCCACGGCCATGGTTGTTTTATTTTTTCACTTTGATTTGTATTTTGTTTCTCTTGTCTAAAAAAAAAAAAAAAAATATGAGACAAGAGAAATATCTATTATTGTTTTGTTTTGAATAAGCCGTGGGGAAGGAAAATTTATAATGAAGTTTCAAGCGACAAGGAGTTAAGGAAAAAGGTTACAAATTGTTAAGGATTTATGAAGCTAAAGAGTTTATCACCAATAGTTGAAGCCGAAGACCAAGAAGATGAAGACAAGGAGCGTAAGACGTTTCTATTGGATTCTGTGAGAGTGGTGTTATCATAATTGGCAATCGGATGTGAAGGTAAGTAAGTAATCTCATCCTCGATATAAGTGGTTGATTTCCTTTCTTAGAGATCGTTAGAAAAATGGTTTTTCAAAATATTAAAAGATGTGGGTTTTTCAAAATTTCGGAAGTTATCCTTCCCACCATTCAACGTGTTGCAGGAATTCTCTCTTCATTCCTACCTGCACACATGTGAGACCCATAAAAAAGCCGTCTTTTTGAGTGCAATTATCATAAAACCCTTTTTGTGAGGCAGAACTCGAGGCGAAATGCTTATTGATCATTTCTCAAACACGTGTTCTCTCAGTATGGTGTGGTTATTTCTCACTCAACATTTAAGAATGAGAATATGTTCTTTAGTATTTCTAACTTCTTATTACTAGCATGCAGAAACTCTATGTCCTCATAGCTCTTAGGATGCTTGGGACGCTGGAACGCTTTGAAGTTGTAAGTTTTAGTTTGATTTGCTCGAGGACTAGCAAAGTATAAGTGTGGGGGAATTTGATAGGTGTAGAATACACCTAATTTACTATCTAAGAGTTTATGCTTTCTTTGCTATTTTTCTTGAAAATTATGTATTTTACGTGTGTTTTTGAGCTATTAGGTACTCTGGAGTCGCACGGAAGAAAAGAAGGAGAAATCACCAAAATTGGGCAAAAAGGGAAAAATTGTCATTTCATAGGGCGAACACTATCCGGAGCCGACTAAAGGTTAAGGAGCACCTATCTTTTGGATAAGTATTAAAGGACAGCGACCACAAGTTAAGGGGCTGCCATCTGGCTAGCCCTTATCAGACTACATGTTATTAGCACCCAAACTGGGGTGGTTTCAGCCTTGGGGTGTACCATCCTGACCCAATTTAGTATACCCTAACCCTAAGTTGAAGGGACATTTCTCCCAATTATTTTGACACCTGAAACCGAGAACAGCTGGCTATTGAAATTAAGAGCTTGAGAAACTAGAAGAGAAATAGATCGAGCAACTCTGTAAAATCGATTGATAGAAGATCAACAGAGAATCAATAAATTGAGAGTGTGAAGGTCATAAGAAGATGATTCTCGTCGTTGCCAAAATCAGGTGAAGATGTTGTTGCATTCAAGAACAATGAAGAAATTGGAGGTAAGTAATGTGTTCTTGAGGGTATGATGTTGTTCAGGGAGAAAGAAATCGAGAAGAATACAGAGATGCTGCTGAGAAGGGGATCTGAGCACGACAGATTGAAGAGGTGATGAATCTCGGAAATTGAGGCTAGGGTGTGTGCTGCTGTTGAATCGAGAAGATTGGGATTAAAACGATAGCAGAGATGGGTTTGGCAGATGGAATCGAAAATGGGTTCTGTCTGAATGTTGTTCTTGATTCAAAATCAATGGCGCTGTTGAAGACTGTTATATGAATTTCATAGAAGAGTTAATGGTGAATTCACTGGTGGTGGATGGACGGACAAAAGTTATTGCGGTGGTCCAACTTGGCGGTGATGGTGTTTATGGTGAGAACGTATGCTTGCAGCCTCCAGTGGCCAACAAAAGTGCTGTCGTGACCTGAGTCGAGAGACTAAATGCATGAATGGTACTGAGAAAGGTTCAGAAGACAAATTTTGGTCGAGATGAAACAAGGAAGAATTGTTTTATGTGCTGGCTGATATGGATGATTTCTATAGTGAACATGAAGTCTTGGGGTTACTGGTAGCAGTCAATAGGTGTGTATGTTGTGATTAATACACAGCGGGTGAGATCGAGAATAATGGACTGCAGAGAGAGCTTGGACATGAAAGCAATGAATCGATGCCTGCTATTATGCTATAAGCTGAGTCCGAGATTGAGAGTATTGCGACAACAACGAAATTCAGAGATGGACTGTATATTGCAGTCGCTGGTGGTGCAAATTTTGGTTATCAACTGCGAGGACAGATGGTGTGGCAGTAGATGGAGTAAGCATCTTTGTAACTGCATCTGTGTGCTCGATTTTTTTTGGCCAAGTGAGATTGTACGGGAGAGAATATGGACTGGCAAAACTAGGTGTTGTTTAATTTTTCATTACGAAGACACATGTTCTGATGGAAGGTTAGTGTCGATGGCGTAATGGAGTAGGCAAGTGATTATCGAGGTTTAGAGGTTCAGAGAATGGGAAGTGGTCATAGAACACCAGTTGGCTGAGATAACAATCAATAATGGCTGCTGCAGTGGTGATTCGATGGAGCTGAAGCAAGATGGTTGCATATGGATTTAGACCGGAACAAGAATGGATGAATTGAGTACGATGGATGATGTGGTCTGAAACTCGAGGCCACAGGGAAGTGATGTTATGGACCTGTGGGATTCGATTTATTAAAGTGATGACGAGATTATTAAGGCAGTGAAAATGGAGAGATTTGATGTGACTTAGACTGAAAGGAAATGGTAGCATCGCAGCGAGCAAAGAAAAGATTTGAGAAGGTCAGGGTGGCAGAGAAGGAACGACCATCTTGGCCGTGCATAGCACTTGGTAGGAGTAAGATAGCCAAGCAAAACCAATCAGCCGAGTTATCTAGCTAACTGGGTTATGACAATGTGACTGACTCGGAGCTTGACCCAGTTGACTAACTAAGACCGTTAGTTTGACCTAACCATAACAGAATCTTGGACGGAATATTCTGTCACCGGGGGAGAATTTTCAGGTGGCCGGCGGCGACAAATTCCAGCCAACTTCCGGCCAAAAACACAGTTTTCCGGCGAGCAAAAATGCATAATTTTGGGTGGACTTCTCTCATGTGTGTGAAAACTTAGAATTGGGAATTGGATGAAAACTTGGAAGTTTTGGAGAATGGGACTAGAAATTGGAATATGGCTCAAATTGGGAAAGTGGTGTTCTTTTGGAATGAGAATTCTTTTCCTACAAAGACATGGAGAATATTGAAGCCTATAAATAGAGGGGTTCTCTACAACTTTTTAACACACATCTACTTTGGAGAAGGAGTTAAAGTGCACAAGGATTGGAGGAAGGAGCAACCATCATCTTTTCAATAAGTTTTTTCTTTCTTCCTTTATTATTATTATTATTATTATTATTATTATTGTGTGAACTCCAAACTATGAGTAGCTAATTTTCTTATTGATTGAGGATGAATTCCTAGTTCTTAATATATGGTTTAAGTTTTGTTTCAATTCTACTTTGAAGTTTTTCATATGATTATCGATTGTTTTTACTAATATTAGTGTCTATGTTTGATTGATAGGTCGTTTGGGTGGCCAACTAAATTGATTTGTTAATTAATCTAAAGCTAGTGAAAGTTAGGGGATAAGTAATCGTTTCTTGACTATTTACATAAGTAGAAAACACAAGACCTTGCGGAGGGATTCCGTGGAGCAATTGTGTGTAAAAACAACGTTAGCAAGTGGACCTTGATCTAAGAGTTTTACTACTAATATCAACCTAATAAATTCATGAATCTTAATGCGTTTAACTAAATTACATCTTGGGTGATCTACTACTAGGTGGTTTGGTGAATAGAATCCGGTAGGCGAGAACTTCCGTATCCGGTGAAATAAGGGATTTTGGGGTTAGCACTGATCTAGCTGCTATACCTACGGTTGGTGATAATCTATGACTAATAACAAGTGGAAAAGAACATAACTTTAATCATTGTTTTGCAGCGAAGAAGGATTCCTTGATCTATTTTCTCTCATTGATTTCAACTTACACTTTTAATTCCTTTGTTTATTTCTTTTGCTTTATAAATTTTACAACCAATACCCCCCTTTTGTGACAATTTTACAACTATAATCTCTTGCTGCTCGTGGGATCGACCTTGACTACCCTATATTACTCTTTAATTAGGTAGTAAAGTATTAATTAATTTGTTGTGGTTACAACACGTGTACAAGTGTTCATGCTTCGCACTTTTATGTTTTCAATATGCACAACTTGAAAGATACGTTAGGGAATGAAACAATTCAAGTCAAATATCACTAACCTCAAGTGGAAGGATGTAGTTGTGGTTGTATCTCCGTATTTCTTCACTTCTTCAAGTCTTCGCAATACTTGTAATATCTCACCCTAATACTTTCAAGATAACCTATACGAAGTTGACTCTAGTATATTTAAATTAAGCGACTCTTAAATGAGTTTTGGTCACTAAAATATGACAACCAAACTTGACATACCAACGCTTGGTGGGTTCAACCGAGCAATGCTCTAACACTATGTCTTGGAATGACATGAAAGAAGGACTTAGATGTTTATTATGGCCGATCAATGGTTCTTGGTATGCAAGAGAAAATTTTCGTAGGCTAAAAATGACGGGTACACCACAGGCCTATTCTTAAAACTTCCTTGCATTGGTGCAATAAGTACATGGCATGAGTGAAGAAGATCATGTGTTACAATTTTTTTGTGGTACAAGTTGGGTCATTGCTGAATTCAAGAAGCATAAAATTCAGAGTATCCAGATGGATATTCAAATGGTAAGCGAGCTTACCATTTTCACAACAACTGAAGATGTGCAAAGCTTTTAAGGAAAGGCCAAAGAAAAGGAAAAATATGTAGGCAGTAAGCGCAAACATGAGCCAAAGGTGAACTATTCCCTTCATCTCGGAAGAATAAGGGATATTTCATTTCCAAAGGCTTATATTTTGCCAGAAGCTATCGACTCAAGGAGCAACTTAATGCATTAGTTGAGGATGACTATGGGAGTCATTCAAGTAAGACTCGTGGAAGCCAAAGTGAAGGGACGAGGAAGAGACCTCGCAGCGAAGTTGTCACTCACTTCGACAAAGAAAGAAACTAAGCTAGAATAAGAAGGGGTATTATTGTCTCCATGGGCAACACTTACGGGTATAAAACAAGTGTGTTTTCTGAGCTTGTTTTATATAGATTTAGTTGTTGGTTGTTGCAACTCTGTGCGTAGAGTTTGGTTGTGCAGACTTTTATTTGAATCTTCAAGTTTGTATAGACTTACCTTTGGTGTAACAATTTGCTTTGTTAATAAAGATTTAGCTTTCAAAATGATCAGTGGATCAATGATGTAATGATACATGGTCTTTCTATGTGAGAGCAGTAATGAATGAAGGTTTTTTCGTTTATAAATTCTTGCCTCTTTATTTACGATGCAAAGCTAGTTCATGGGGAAATGCTGCAATAACATACTTAGCCTAACGTATGCAATAGTGAGACAAGGTGAAGGCTAATAAGCAAAGCATATGACATGGTTTCTAGTTGATGCAAGAATGATATTATTGTTTGGGAATTTCAATATGGCACGATGGTGGATGGGCAGCGACACTGCAAGCAATACATCAAGAAATAAACCATTCAATCAACGAGCATGAGTTGGGTAGAACTTATGGCCTAGAGAAAGGCACAGTCTTTCCACATAATGTAACAATGTTGTTTAAAGAAAAAGCTGGAGACATATTGTCTTTGATGGCATGACGTATGGACATCTAAAAGGTTAGTTATGTTATGTCCAAAATATAGTTAGTCATAGTTGTGTAGATGGGCTGTGCAACTCAATAGTTTTTCTTTAGCGAGTTTGGAAAGGAAAACTCACATGTTTCTGATCCGAGTATGCAAAATGGCCTAAGTATAGAGAGCTTATGCTTGATGGACACATTCAGATAAATGAGTTCTTGAATGGGTTTTGCATAACCGGAACTTGCGATGCATAAAGTGCTAGGTTCGAGTATTATATGCAAAGGAAACCCCTATGCACTTTGTGACGTGCTCAACGGAGGGAATGGAGGACAATAGTCCAAGGAAGGTGCCAGTAAAATTGATTGAAATTGAAGGTCAAGTCGTTTATAAGTCCTTGCCATTTTGAGTTAGATGCAAAAGGCAAAGTCGAAAGGCAAAAGATTAAGGAAATGATCGTAGTGATCAGTTTGGGAAGAATCATTATGTGCGTACACTTAGGTATAAATGATTCAAGTAGAATTCAAGCCTAACTTGGAGGAATTGGTTTAGAAGAATTTAAAATTTGCATTTGGGTATTGATGCATGATTTGAGTAGCAGTTGAAGTGTAGTGCACAATGCCGAGAAGTGGCTCAAGTATATGAGATCAATAACAAGGAAGTAAAGCTAAGTGGTGTTGATATTAAATCATGAAAATTTGGATAAGGGTGTCTTGCGAAAGCCATCAAAGATTACTGAATTTGAGAAGAGGTTATGAAAGTGTATACAACGAAGTTTAGACATGTATTGTGTTTATATTGGCTTGCGTTCAACGAGGACGTTAAACAAATTAGATGGGGAAAGTCTATGTCCGGTCAGGCTAGTGAAGCGCCAAAATGGCGCGATACAACATAGTCGTCCTGGTTAGTGTTCATCCAATGGCGCTGCACTGCATAGACTGTTAAGCGCCGAGATGGTGGGATCCTATAGGGCCAGCGAAGATCGAAGGCGGAGCTATAATTTAAGGACATTGTCCAAGTAATGAAGCTTATTGTCCGACACAATGAAGCTTCATTGAAGGAAAGGTAAGGACAAGTAGACAAATGTAACATGCGATGTTGTCATTAAGGAATATCCATGGAATTGAGTTGGTCAAAACTCAAGGATGATGCCAGAGAGTAGAATAGGCCAAGAGTTGGCCTATGCATCAGTTCAAGGATGGCTAAATCTTGAAAAGTTCAAGTAAGTTAGTGATGCAAGAGTGACATTACTATTGTCGAACAAATTGGCTAAGTGAAGCATATGAAGAATGAATAACCAGAATGAGATAAGAAAGTGTCCGAGATGATTATAGCGCAAAGAGAGTTGTACATTGTGAAAAAGCGGGGGTCTAACAACCTCACACAATATTTCGATTAGCAATCTGTATGGACGAACTCAAATATACTTTTAAGAGAATTAACTAGACAGTCAGACTCAATCTTAAAAAATAAGTATATCAAGGAGTTAATATCTCTATCTCTCGATTTGATCTATACTCAAACAAATAGAAATCTGCGAGTTTTTATCAAATATAAGAGAGATATAAACTTGGATGGTACCAAAGACCAATATCCAAGGATCAATCAATTTCCAATCAACAACCAAAGGTTGGATTTCACAATTGATCGATACAACACACAACCTGTGATATTTCAATTACATAACAAAATATAATACGGAATATAAATAACACAGACACCAGAAGTTTTGTTAAAGAGGAAACCGTAAATGTAGAAAAACCCCGGGATATAGTCCAGATTGAACACCACATTGTATTAAACCGCTACAGACGCTAGCCTACTATAAACTAACTTCGGTCTGGACTGTAGTTGAACCCTAATCAATATCACATTGATTCAAGGTACAGTTGCGCTCCTTACGTCTCTGATCCCAGCATGATACTACACACTTGATTCCCTTAGCTAATCTCACCCACAACCAAGAGTTGTCAAAGTCGAAGAATTTAATAAACAAATTTGTATCACACAGAAAAGTCTATGATAATAGATAAATATATCTCCCATAGATAAACCTACGAGTTTTGTTCCGTCTTTTGATAAAATCAAGGTGAACAGGAACTAATCAATAACTTGGACTTATATTCCCGAAGAACATCCTAGAATTATTGATTACCTCACAATAATATAAATCGTATGGTAGCAAAACTAGATATTGTTGAATCACAAACGATGAGACGAAGATGTTTGTGATTTCTTTTTATTTTGCCCTATCGGAGATATAATATCAAGCCAATTATTCAATTGAACTTGTATGATAGAAAATGGAAAGATCAGATCGCTCAACTGCAAGAGAAGTAGTTTCGTCTGGCTTCACAATCCCAATGAAGTCTTTAAGTCGTTAACCGACAGGGTCTCGAGAAGAAACCTACGGTTAAAGGAGAATCGACTCTAGCAAACCAACTAGTATCACACAGGAGGTGTGATGATTAGTTTTTCTAATTGTTAGATTTCTCCTTTATATAGTTTTCAAATCAGGGTTTGCAATCTAAGTTACCTTGGTAACAAAGCATTCAATATTCACCGTTAAATGAAAAACCTGATTTATCCAATCTAATATATTTCAACCGTTAGATCGAAACTTAGCTTGTCACACACACAAATAAAATGTATTCATTTAGGTTTGAGTAACTGTAACTAAACGTGTACACTTAGTTGGTTCACAAATAGTTGACCAATGGTTAGCATTCTGAGCACTTTCATATCAACCATATTCATCTTCTTCATAAATAGTTCAAATGACTCATAAGAACTAGTTCAAGAGTTGTTCAATTGCTTAGATATTTGTACATAGACACAATTGAAACAAAATCGGTTTGATTCACTCGAATCAATTCATGAAAAATATATCCACGGTTTGCAATGATTGCATTCCTTATTGATTTATTGTTTAAGTTCATGAGCTAACCGATTTGAGAAATATAACCATCTTGGGTACGCGTACGTGTATTGTACCTTAGCTACCGGATTTGAGTTCACAAACTCAGCAGAAATTTTCGGTTGAAAACTACCGTGGCATACCTAAGGTGACTGGTTTACTAGCTTGCAAACTACAAACTCAACAGAAATTCTTGGTTCAAGAACTTCCGCCAGTACGCATACGGGTATGCGTACCCAACCTGTCTCCTTCACCAATACCGCATGCACACATATGAATGCACTTGGTTTATGGTACATGGACTTATACACTAATGTGAAAACACACTATATATGCTTATATCCATAGGTGGTTACGTAATCTCAACTCTACATTTCAATCATTGAAACATTCTTCTACAATATTATAATAGTCGTTAGACATAAGAATCGACTATCGTCATCAAAGTTATTTTCAAGATTGAAACGTCATCATGACTTTCGTCATAGGTAAAGATGAAAAGTGGTTAAAACAAAAGCTTACCAACACATATTTCGAGAAAAAGATAGGCAAGTAAACTCGGCTCGACTATACATAACTATCCTTGAGTAGATCTTCGTCTTCGTAAGTTCAAGTCTAAGTAAGTTCAAGTATCCACATACCTTTTTGGTCAGATGAAGCTCCACTGGGTCCTTGAGTAAATTTTCATCTTCGTAAGATAATCGCCATGGAGTCTGGAGCTCAACTATACTTAACTATCCTAGACCGAGACTTAGTCATAGGTAAACTAGAAATCAAGACGTATAGTTTTGATCACTAATATTGACAAACATGCTTGAGATAGCAACGCATGTGAGTTCGACCGATCAATTCTCTAACACATTGGTTAGGCCAAAAATCCTGTAGGGCCAAGATGGTTGTGCATAGGATCAAGGCCAAGTTCAGTAAAGAGCAACAGTAGTGCAAGATGGCTCAAGTGACGGTTAAGAGTTGGTTATTGGATTCACAAGCATGCCAAATGTGTGAGACAAGATATAACGGTTATAAAGTAAGTTATAAGCATGGGAGAGTGTTCATAACTGCTTGAGAACAAGCGTTGGATGTTGGCTCGAGTTTAAAAGGACTTGTAGGTACCGAATATCACAAGGCACTAACTTACGAACATCGTGACAAATATAAGAGGAAAGAGTTACAACAAAATACGAAGATAGAGGAAGCACAGGGAAGTATGAAGATTTGCAAAGATAAAATAATCGTACGAAGATGTGTTGCGATACTTCTCAACACATATACATCTGTACAAAGTTCATTATAAATAGGAGTTCAAATGAAAAATTCGAGAGGTTCTTTTGGTGAGTATTAGAAATTATCTTAGGAAAGAGAATAGAGAAAGTTGTAACTATTCTAGTTCCCTTTAGATACTTCTTTGTAATCAATTGAGAGAATTAATAAAAAAGTTGTCGTTTAACATCAAGAACTTCTTAAGTTTTACTAATTCTACTGAGGGTGTAGTTGTAGGTTATTCTGCAACTACATAATTGGCGCTAGAAACAGGGACTTGAGGATTGTGATAGCCAAAATTTGAAAGAATTGTGGAAAATTTGAAGATCAAATGGAGTCAGTGGATGGAGATTGCAAAAACGAAGAATGTAATATGATCACAAAGACAATGATTGATGAATTTCATAATAACATGAAGGGAAAGATATACAAGCGAGATTGTAGAGGAAGAAAGATCATGGAGAAGGAAAAAATAACAACTTTAAAAGAATGGGAAAAACAGAAAATCACATTTTCAGTAGCAGAAATTCCAAATGAAGACTTGAACCACACTTCACCATTGGTGATCACAGTTCCAGTCATGCGAGAAGAGAAGAAAGCTATAGAAAAATGGAAATTAAACCGAATCTTGATTGATACAGGGAGTTCTGTTAATATCATATTCTATCATGCACTTAAAGGGATGGGAATTAAAGATGAAGAAATCACAAATTCAAAATGTCTCATTCATGGATTAGGAAAATCTACAACAAAATCTAAAGGGGAAATAGCACTGCGAATATTGCTAGGAGAAATCGAAACACATATAGTCTTATGTGTGATAGATATGGAATATCCATATAATATGCTGATAGGAAGGTCGTGGATTCATGCGATCAAAGATGTTGCTTCAACATTACATCAGAAAATAAAATTTCCTACACCAAATGGAATACAGGAAATAAAAGGAGATCTTGATAGTGCAAAATTTTGTTATCAGATTGAAGTAAAACAATGTGGGGGGAGAGCAAGAAAGAAACAGTTTCGTAGAAAACTTGCGAAGGAGGTAAAAAAGGAAGAAGAATTCAGAGTGTATACAATAAGAGCAAAGGAAGGGAGAGGAATACCAAGTGAGATTCCAGAAAAAGAAGGGGAACCAACAAAAATAATCAAAGAACCAACGCCTATGGGGGAGCAAAGTCCAAGCTATGTTGCAGCTGAACCAACTAAAGAAGTAAATATTGGAAGTAAAGAGGAGCCTTTATTCTTGCGAATTGGAACTAAGATGGATGAAGAAGAAGAAGAAAAGAGAACTATTGATCTCTTACGAGAATATAAAGATATATTCGCAGGAAGTGTAGATGAGATACCAGGAATTGATCCATCGGTGGCGTGTCATAGATTGAACATCGATAAAAACGTAAGACCATTCAAACAAAGAATAAGGAAGATATCACAAAGTTATCATGCACAGATAGAAGAAGAATTACAAAATATGCTGGATGCAGGAATCATAAGGGAAGCAAAATACCCAGAATGGATTGAGAATATGGTCATTGTTCCGAAAAAGAATAAAGGGATAAGAATTTGTATAGATTTCACTGATCTAAACAAAGCCTGCCCCAAAGATAGCTTTCCATTACCAGACATACCACAAATGGTGGAATCAGCTACAGGACATGATATAGTCACTTCAATTGATGGATATAAAGGGTATAATCAAATATCACTCACAGAAGAAGATCAAGAACATACTGCCTTTTTTTCTCCAAGAGGTTTGTATTGTTATGTGAAGATGCCATTTGGTTTGCGAAATGCGGGTGCTACATATCAACGAATGGTTGAAAAAGTGTTCGCAAAGTGGATACATAAAACTTTGGAAGTATATGTAGATGATATGTTGATAAAGAGCAAAGAAGCCAAAGATCATGTGCAAGATTTGAAGGAAATATTTGAACAAATGAGAAAGTTCAACATCAAATTAAATCCTGAGAAATGTATAATTGGAGTTGCGTCTGGAAAATTCTTGGGATATATAGTATCAAAGGAGGGAATACAAGTTGATCCAGAAAAAGTACAAGCAGTTCGTGACATGCCAACACCTGCAATGATGAGGAAGTACAAAAGCTAAATGGACTCTTGGCTTCATTCGGAAGATTTATTTCGCGAATGTCAGATAAGTGCAAACATTTTTTCAACATACTTAAGAAGGGAGCAAAATTCAAGTGGACTGATGAATGTGAAAAAGCTTTTCAAGGAATCAAAGAATACCTCACAAATACATCCATATTACAGAAACCAGAGAAAAACGAAGAATTATTGGTATACCTCGCAACAACTCCATATGCTCTAAGTGCAGTTCTGTTGCGAACGGACGCAGGAATAGAAAGGCCCATTTACTACATCAGTAAAACTTTTAACGCAACAGAGATAAATTATTCTAAAATGGAGAAGTTAATTTTATCCCTGGTTTATGCATCATTTAAGTTACGAATATACTTCCAAGCACATGTGATAAAAGTGGTAACCAAGGTGCCAATTGAATCAGTTATGAAGAACACCAAAAGTTCAGGGAGAATATAAAGGTGGAATGCACAAGTAAACCATTACAAGATAAAATACGAAGTATTATCATCGCAAAAGTCACAAGTTGTCGCAGATTTCTTGGAAGAATTTCCTTTGGAAGAAGATGAAGCAGTAGAAGAAATGATGGATGTTGAAGAAGAGTTTTGGAATCCAAAAGACTTGTTAACAGAACCAAATAGATGGGAAATTTTAGTAGACGGATCATCCAATAGTGAGGGGAATGGAATTGGAGTTGTGTTGGTCTCACCAGAAGGAGAAAGAACAACATTCTCATTCAGACTAGAATTTTCATCCACGAACAATGAAACAGAGTACGAAGCTGTAGTGCACGCATTGAAGATCACAATAGAAAAGAAGCTTGAAAGTATAAGGATAACAAGTGATTCACAGCTGGTAATTTTTCAAATTAAAGGGGAATATACCACAAATGAGTCTTCCTTGAAGAAATACAAGAAACTTGTTGCTGAATTATCTGAGAAGATACCAAAATTAAAGTGGAGGCATATAACAAGGAAATACAATCGACTCGTAGATGCTTTTGCATTCATTCCAAGTATGATGACAAATCCTAATACAAGAAATATCAAAATTCAGACGATTCAACACCCATCGGTGAACAAAGAAGAAGAAATTGAGGAGGCAGTTGCGATGGAAGTAGAAAGAGAATTACCAAATAACATCGCAGATTGGAGAAAAGAAATTCATGCATATCTCGCAACAGGAGAAGTATCCAGGAACAGACTAGAAGCACATAAATTAAAGAGTCGTGCAACAAACTATGAGCTACGAGAAGGAATTTTATACGAAAAATCTTTCAGTGGACCACCTCTCAGGTGCTTAACTCGTGAAGAAGGAGAAAAAATATTGAAGATGTTACATGAAGGAGAAGCTGGCAATCATAGTGGGGGAAGATCTCTAGCGTACAAAGCAAAGATACAAGGATATTACTGGCCTTATATGCATACATACGCAAAATTGTTCGTACGAAGATGCAAGGAATGTCAACGACATGGTAAAAGAATTCATGCACCAGGGGCAACATTAACTTCTTCAACAAGTCACTGGCCTTTTGGGAAATGGGGGTTGGATATTGTTGGACCATTTCTGCCTGGATCCGGACAAAGGCGATATTTGATAGTCGTAACAGATTATTTCACGAAGCTCGCAGAAGTAAAAGCAGTATAGCATATTCGTGATAAAGATGTTTTTACGTTCATATTTGAGAACATCATTTGCAGATACGGAGTTCCATCACAGTTAGTATCTGATAATGGAAAAAAAATTGAAGGGCAGAATATAGAGATGTTACTAAGTGCTTTTAGGATAAAATGTGGGAAATCAACTCTGTTATATCCACAAGCTAATGGACAGGGAGAGGCAACAAATAAAACAATCGCAGATACAATCAAAAAGAAATTAGAAGGACATCTCAAAGGGTGGTGCGAGCAAGTACCTAGTGCAGTCTGGGCATACAATACAACTAGAAGAGAGGCAACTGGAATGTCTCCTTATTGCTTAACATATGGAGTAGAAGCAGTATTACCAACAGAGGTTGTAATTTCGATAACAAAGAAAGAAGCTTGGGAAAGAAATTTAAGTGCAGGGGTAATATTAAGTGAACTGGATGATTTGGAAGAAAAAAGAAAAAAGGTGTTGCATCATATGAAGATTTATCAGGAACGATTAGCTCAAGAATACAACAAGAGAGTCATTGAACGTGAATATCAACCAGGTGATTTGGTCATGCGAGAAACACCTACATATCAGAAAGAAAATGGAGGAAAACTAGCACCAAAATGGGATGGACCATATGTTATCAAAAAGGTTGTGGGAAGCGGAGCTTATCGGCTGATGGATCCAGAAGGGAGAGACATGGGTTTGAGACTTGGTAGACCTTGGAATAGACTGTATTTGAAAAGGTATTATCCATAAAACTCATGATAAATTTTACGAATATTGTTTGCTCGCAGGAAATATGCAAAAATTACGAATTTCAAATTTTTTATTGCGATTAACTTTCATTAAAGAAAGACGCACACATTAACTTGCGAAGAAAAGACCGCAATTTGCGAATAAAAGACCGCAATCTGTGATCAGCTTTCAAAAAAGAAAGAAATCCGCAGAAATATTACACATGCAAACCTTTGTGGCGTACAACCTAGTTCGCGAAGCAACATTTCGTAAGAGGCAAAGTCCTAAAGTATGTCATTTAAGGGGGTACCTATAAGCATGGCTCAGGGACACCGGAACACCACCAAGGCACCTGAGTACATGGAACTTTACGGGGTACAACCCAATAACGGGGTACCTATCCGGGTTAGACACCTTGGATTCTCACCTAATCTTGCGACATTACGCAATATTATGCGGTGTAACATGATTTAGGTTGGGCGACTAAGGCATACTGTCTTTCCCAAGAAGTGCATAAAATGATCAAGGCGCCGAGGTACACGGTTGAGTCAAGAGTGCCGGGTGGGCTTGAAGCACATCTGCCATTTTTGACAAGTCTTGGCAAATGATGTATTTGGCCCAAAGATACCCCATAGGGTGCAACCTCGTAACTATAATCCCTATAGGCAAGAAGGATAAGAGGTTGCGATCAAAAGCTGGTTGTTTGCAGAGACGGATGGGAAGAGATAACCTTGTATGGTCGATGTACGCTTCCTTGAAGGGGCAGCCAGGGGGAAGATAAAGGGCAGCACCCTCCATTAGGGAGCTGATACGTGCTATAAGACGCAAATGTCACGAGGATTCTTGTTTGCAAAAACATAAAGGCTTGTCATATTTGTGCAACAACTGAATTTCTGCGAGCATTCTAAAAAAATAAAAATAAAATAAAATAATAATAATAATATATACAAAGAGAACTCGCAGGACATAACAAACAAGTTAAGATGAGATCAATGGGTTATTACATGAAAGTGTAAAAACGTCCTGCGATTTCATCGCAAGACGACAATGTCACGAGATTGTATATTCGCAAAAATGTTCAAACTTGTCATATTATCGCAAATACAAAAATATTATCACAAAAGAGGTGGCAAAATAATACCTTTACTTAGGAAGGCATGATAAGACCACATCAATTAATGAAAATTATTTCATCAATATCATTGGAGAATTTTTACAAGAGTATATATATCATGAAGTTCTGACAAAGAAGACAGCTCCGTCAATATCATTGAAGAATTTTTACAAGAATATAAATCGTGAAGTCCTAAAAAAGAAGACAGCCATATTGAAGAATTTTCATGAAGATATAACAAAAGATGCGATTTTGCTCGCAATCAAAAACAGATAGTTCGTATTCATTAAATTTTACGAGAATTACATACTTCTTATACTTCTTCATATACTGAATATTTCTCCACAACTTGAATACTTCTTATAATTCTTCAAGAACGTCTCAGATTTATTATACTTCTTCAACGAATACTTCATTTTGCGAAGGTTAAGTACTTATTATACTTCTTCATACATTGAGTAATTCTTCATAGATTGAATAATTCTTATACTTATTCATACATTGGATAATTCTTTACGGATTGAATACTTCTAATACTTCTTTAAAGATATTTTATACTTCTTAAGGATATTTCATACCTCGTATTTCTTATACTTCAAAGGGAGGATTTCTTGTTCACAATCGCAACAAGCTGAAGCTTCGTAAGTTGAATTAGGGCAGATATTCTAATACTTTCAACAATGTTTAATCATCTGAAGAGAAATAATAGGGGGAAAGGAGATACTAAACTATATTCTTTGAGTTATATTATTTCTCTTCATATGATCAAATGATGCAAATAAGGAAAGCATTCAATTTAAGAAAGGTCAAATCACCTTCGCAAAATATCAAATGTACTTCTTAAAAGAACAAAAATAATAGGCATAATTGTTTGCAAAAAGAAAACCAACAGTAGCTGAGAGAAGGAGTTCAAAGGAAAGGAGAACAAGAGAATAAATGATAATTTGAGAAAGAATATTATTATGCTTCATCAACACTCTATGCTGGATCTTTAAGATGAGCAGGGTCATTAGCAACTTTCGACTTTTGCGAAATATCATCCTTTGAAGAATCTGCAATAGGAACATCTCCTTGAGGAATAGATTCTTTTTCATCATCAAGTCCTTCATCATCACTCTCATAATCAAAATCACTATCAGGCTCATGAACAACTTCATCGTCAGATATTTTCAGAGGAGTAATTTTCACAGGAGGCAAGGCTCTTGATAAGAGAATGTTATTCGCAAAGACTTGAGCTTTCAGATGACTTTCACGAAGTATAGCTTTCTGATGGTTAGTATCCTCGATATTTTTGGAATAAGCAAGATAGTTGAATCTCCGAGTAGAACGATCACGAGAGTTGATTAAGCGAGTAGAAAGCAAAGCATTTTTCTTACGAAGCTCAGAACAGGAGGCTTATAATCCAGCCTTAGCATGGCGAAGGTTGTTCTCAGATTCTGCGAGTAAAACAAAATTTAAAGGGTCAAATTTTCGAATATAACAAAATTTAAAGATACATCAGAGGCAGTCAAATTTTAATGACTACCTTCTCTTTGAGAAATAAGAGATTGAGCTAAAGATAGACAACAATTCTTCATTTGATCCATCGCATTATCAAAACCATCACCAACTAATCCTTTAAGTCTATATTGAAGCTTCTGATCTTTAGAAAGAAGAAATTTTTTATCCTTCGCGAGTTTGGTATTAAGACTTTTTAGTTCAGAATAATCTTCTTCAAGTTGATTCTTCTTAGTACTTAAGATTATATTCTTATTAATAAGGGACTTCTTCTCAACGGCAAAAGAACTTCTCTCTGCATCTGAAGACTTCTTTAATTCCTCAAGTTCACCTTTTAACAAAGAAAGAATATTTTCTTTATCGCAACATTTATTCTGAAGAGTATCTAATTTTTGCGAAGAAATGATCATTGTATTCAAATACGAGCATTTTTCTTCTGATAAGGTTTTGTTCTCTTCTAATAAGGTTTCTACTCTCAAGTCGGCTTTAGTTAAAGAAGAAGTAAGTTGAGATATTTCATCATTCAAAAAAAATTCGGTTGTAAATCAGTTGGGCATTCTCTTGAAAAAGGGCATCAAAATTATCAAGAGCACACGAATAAAGATTAGATAAATGGGAGAATTAGTTCAAGAGGCTTTCATGCTTGGCTTGATATTCTGTTGCATCTGATTCATGGCGAAGTACCAATCTTCTACATTTCTGGATGGATTCTATAAAGGGGAATGGGTTTTAATGGGTGTTTCAAACATATGAAGAACAAAAGTAAACAAAAGGGGAAAATATGAAGATAGTAATCATACCTTTCAATTCATTATTCCTTTTTCGAAGGATCGCACAATCAAGAGAATCATTCTGAAGCTGATAATTCTCTTTGCGGAGATTCTCACATTCTTCTCTTGAAGACTTCAAAGATTGGCGAAGCAATTCAACTTCTTTTCCAAGGATTGGTGTGAAGTAGAAATATCAGGATTGATGAAATTATTTAGTTCTTCGCAAAACTCATATTGCGAATGAACATTAGTAGACTTCGCAGTATTATTCAAAACCTCAGATAACATTCGAAAAGTTGAGTAAATTCCATCTCGAATTTCTTGAGGAAGAGGAGAAGAATTTGAAGGAATAAGAGCAAGTTGTAAATTGTCTGGAGCAATAGCACTCAAAGGATTAGGAGTCAAGATAGGCTTTTCAAGAGAAGATGTTGAAGAAGTATTTTGCGAGGGTTGATCTTGAAGAAGTGTTGATAAATTGACATTGGTGGGAGATTGAAAACTGGGTAATGGAGTAGAGGCAGGAGTTTGCGAAGAAGTATTTTCACGAGGAGGAGAGGGAAATTCCTTATCCATCTCAGGAAGGAAGTCATCAATTAAAATTATTGGTGTAGGTTTAATCACTCGAGATCTCTTGTTGGGATTGGATTTTTCACCAGCCTACGAATCAAAATGTAGATTAAAAACTGAGGCAACAATATATTGTTCAAAAAAGAAGACAGAGTATTTTAACTACCTTTTGATTCTCGGATTTTCTTCTACGAATATTAAGGCTTGAGTTTCTGGGTGGAGATTTCACCTGAGGAATAGTTTTGCTGAAATAAACCAAAATCAAATAATAAATTATACAGAAATCAAAGAGGAAAACAAGTGAAAAACGTGAAGATAGAAGAAAATTACCTTGGAGAACTCATGATGATATGAACAGGAGGAGAAAATGGTAACGGAGAGTGTGATAAGAAGACAAAATTGCAGAAGTAAAAAGAGAAAATAAGAAGAAGAAAAGGAAGAGAATATAAAAGAGTTTATATAAGGGAATAACTAGAAAAGGACGGTTACAAAAGACGTGTCCAAATTCTAAAAGACTAAGTAACGGTTATGTTCTCACGATCATTTCTTCTTCGCAGAATTGACATGATAAGAGGAAAGATGTAGGTACCGAATATCATAAGGCACTAACTTACGAACATCGTGACAAATATAAGAGGAAAGAGTTACAAAACAATACGAAGATAGAGGAAGCACAGGGAAGTATGAAGATTTGCGAAGATAAAATAATCGTACGAAGATGTGTTGCGATACTTCGCAACACATATACAGCTGTACAAAGTTCATTATAAATAGGAGTTCAAATGAAAAATTCGAGAGGTTCTTTTGGTGAGTATTAGAAATTATCTTAGGAAAGAGAATAGAGAAAGTTGTAACTATTCTAGTTCCCTTTAGATACTTATTTGTAATCAATTGAGAGAATTAATAAAAAAGTTGTCATTTAACATCAAGAAATTCTCAAGTTTTACTAATTCTACTGAGGGTGTAGTTGTAGGTTATTCTGCAACTACAGGACTGGCCAAGTTGCACAGTTATTGGCGGTTATGGAACTGATTTAAGCGATAAATGGTTATCCCATGAGTGTGCAATGGTTGTGCACGGTTTTTGGCCAGTAAAGTTCATGTATAAATAGTGTTAATGCGTAGAAAAATCAGTAGGCTTACATAGGAGATTGTGAAGCTCAAATTGAGAGAGTTTTGTAAGGTTAAGGATTGGTTCAAGAGGAACAAGTCTGTGTAAGCCCCTAAGTGGGCAAGTTTATTACATCTTCCCTTTGATACAATACAATGAGTTGATTGTGTCATGTTTTAAGTGTTTTTTGATTATGTCATGTTTTAAGTGTTCTTGGTTGGATAATTATGTTAGTGAATGTATGGAATTGTTTGAATGCTTTATGGTAAGCATTTGAGAAGTAAGGAGAAAAAGAAAGAAGGCTAAAGACTTCCGTTGTTGAACTGTAGAGTTGGATGTTTGCATTGGTGCAAACTTATAAGACTGAAGTACGAATGGGTGAAGCTTGATTTACTGAACCACTATGCTGCCGGGTTACATTTGAGGAGAAAAATTACAAGGTGCATTTGCAGGTGTGACACAAACCATGGTCTAGTGTAACCAAGTATACCACCACGGAGGATCCTTTTTTTTTTTTGACAAATGTTTCGTATGACTAGCATTAGGATAGCTGTTTTAGGATTAGATTTCATTACAATTTTAACATTTAGAATTTTGTCGCATAGCTATTTTAGGATTATATTTCATGTTTATTTTTAACATTTATAATTTTTGTCGCAATTATCTGTTTGCAAAGGAGACGCCAAAGTTCATATCTTCACACACTAATCCTCCTTGTAATCCTTGTAAAAACCCAATCAAAACTCTAAAACTAGACCAAGTCTCATGGTACGATTCACAATCCTCACAACCCCATCCACGTCGTTGTGATTGTGGGATCATGGGACCAAGTGATGTGTAGTTACGAAGGCGTTAAATAGAATCGAAATTGCATGGAATCATTCCATCCTCCAGTATTAGCCATTATCTTTCAACGGTGAGATAATAATAAAAAAACAATCATCTAATAAAAAATTCAGTGCAAAATAGTTTCGCGCTAAAGCAATTTTTTGAACGATGTGCCATCTGCCACTCCATTCACAGATGAATTTTCTACTTGTGTGGAACTCGGTTATGAGTCACGAGTTTTTTTTGTGACTTTTTCTTGGATGTGAAACATGTAGTGAAGAGACATAACACTTGCAAGGTGTCTGCACATTCACTTGGAAGTTAACTTTTATGTTTTTAGAAATCGATCTGTGAACCTCACTTCTGATTTTCTTGCTTCTAGAAGTTGTCTTCAAGAGAGTATACAAGCACCCTCTAACTATGACCCTTGTGAAGTTGAGAAGCTCTAATCTAAATCGGTTTACTATTCCTTTTGTTTGTTGTGCATTGTTTAAAAATAATCTGTTATGCATGCGAGTGTTACCTGACATGTGTGGTACGTCATTTACGGTATGCAAGTGCTTTGAGTTTGAGTATTTGTATCATTGTTGTAGTGGAAAATATGGAGAAAGTAAAGAGGCAAAGAGAGGTTTTTATTGATCAGGATAATAGGGTTACATGGATAAAATATCCTTTATATATATGTAAAGGTGAACTCTAGGTAACTAGATGGACCGCACATCCATGGGCCATAGGCCCTGTAACATTCCCCCTTGTGCGGTTCAATAACAAAACTTTATACATAGTGCTTCACATATAGTGCTTTGAATGTAGTTCTTCAAATGTCGTTCTCTCCTTGATGACTTGTTCCGAAATCAATTTCCTCATTAAAAATTTGACAAGGAGAAACCCAGTGGGATAAAACCTTGGTACAACTCTTCACATGTAGTACTTCACATGTTGTCTCGTACTTTACATATAGTTCATTACATGCAATATGATCTTCAAAGATCGACGAGTCTAAGTTAATTGTTTCGTTAAAACTTTGTCAGGCCAACCCATATGGACAAAACCTCGACGAAGGGAAAAGAATACAACGTGACATATGCAAGTAAAGATGATCCGTTGCAGATGATCGCTTTACTCCGTTGAAGTTGAACAGTTGCTTCACAACTCCTAAGGCAAAAAAACCTCGTGGGAATAATAGCCTTAGTGATGCGTGTCGTAACCACAACAAATTAATTAATATTTAACACCTAATTAACAAGTAATATAGGGTAGTCAAGATCATTCCCACGAGAAGCAAGAGGTTTTAGTTGTCTTATAATGTCACAAAAAGGGGGGTATCGGTTCAATATTTTAAAAGCAAAGGAAAGTAAATAAAGCAATTAAAATGATAAAAGAAATCAATAAGAGAGATTAGATAAAGGAATCATTCTTCATTGAAAAATAATGATTCAAGTTATGTTCTTTTCCACTTCTTATTAGTCACATATTATCACCAACCGTAGGATAGCATGTTCGCTTAGCTAACCCCAAAATTCCTTATTTCACTGAGTAACAGGTCCGCTTAGTTATCAGATTCTATTCAAAAGAACCACCTTGAGGTTCGCTTACAAGATGTAATTCCCCGAACACATTAAGATTTATGAACTTAGGTTTAGTACTAGTAGTTAGACTCGGTTCGCTTGGTCCACTTTCTAGCATTGTTTTCACACACAATTGCTCCACGGAATCCCTCCACAAGGTCTTGTGTTTTCTACTTGTGTAAAGAGTCAAGAAACTATTACATATTCCCTAACCTTCACTAGCTTTAGATCAATTAACAAATCAATTTAGTATGCATCCTAAACAACCTATCAATCAATCATAAACACTCTTAATAGCAAAAATGAACGATAATAATATGAAAAACATCAAGATATAATTGAAACAAAAACTCAAATCATATGTTAAGAACTAGGAATTCATTCTCAATCAATAAAATTAGTTACTCATGCTTAAAGAGTTCACACAAAGAATAAAGAAAAGAAAAGTGTTGTGTGTGTAGAGGTGTGCAAAAGTGTGCACATAAGTGTGTATAAGTGTCTCTAAGTGTATATCTAAGTGTGTATAGAAAAGTAGAGAACTTCTCTATTTATAGACTTCAATGCTCTCCATATCTTCCAAGGAATAGAATTCCTTTCCTTTAGCAATTCAATTTCCAAATCCAAGCCTTTCTCAAATCTTCCATCTCCTTTTTCCACATTCAAACCAATTTCTTCATCCAATTCCAAGTCCAAGTCTTCACATCCCATGAGAGAAATCCACACAAAATTCTGCAACTTTTGGCTCGCCGGAAAACTGGGTTTTTAGCCGGAAATAGGCCGGTATCCGTCACCGACGGCGACCTGAGATTCTCTGCCGGTAAGGGAATATTCTGTCAGTCCACCGTTAGGACTAACGGTCAAACATGTCAAATTGTTAGTCAAAGGTCAAAGGAAGGAGTAAGTCAGCTGACTAACTCGGCTGATTGGTCTAACTGGATTAGGTTGAATCGGATCATCTGAATCGTTGAGTCAACTCATCATAAGGGAGATTTAGACAGAGTTTCCTCTGTTTCAGGACAATTCCAACCATAATTTCAGGCCATTCTCTTCTTCTTGTAACATTCATTCTCAAACCTAACATACATCTATTTTAGATGCATTTGCAGCAGTTCATACTATCATCACCAGCTCTGCCCTGTAATCTGGTTATTCTTCAATTCAAAAACAAGAGCACTACCAACAGCATCAGACCACCACCCATGGTCATTCCATCTGCCTTTGTTGCAGTTGTTCCTTGTAAAGAAGCAACATCTTCAATTTCAAATCTACTGAAACTGCACCCATTACCTTCTTCCACTCTTTTCAGACTCATTGGCAGCAACCCGTCTTATCTGAGTCTTTAAATTCATCTTCATACCTATGGAAATCTACAAGAACTTCATCCTCATAACACCAACACTTCTTACAATCCACACAACCCATTCTTTGTAGCTTCTTCTTCATCTGCCTGATTCACTCCTCCTCACAGAACAATGAACACAGCCAACCTTCAAAACCTAACCAGATTTAGAACCCATCTTTCCTGAATTTCATTATCGCTGATTTACATTATCAGCTCAACCCCCATCTGTTTCCTCCATCAATCATAGAATCATTATCTCACAGAAACTGGAAGCAAAACCCCCAATTCCTTCGAACCCTAACTTCAATTTCATCTCTAGCAAACCCGTCTAATTTCCAGTATCAACAGACTGTTCTTATAACAACAGCTTCATCATCTTCTTTCTATTATTTTGATCAAGAACCCTCAGCTGCAACACCTCATACCCCGTGTCTCCCTCATTGTATTATTCTCCGTTGTTTTGAACACAACTTCAATTTAGCAGCTGCCGCATCCATTTTAGGTGGAATGAATGAGATGCAAATCTCGATTTTAGGGTTATAGAAGAACTGGGTCTGAACTTGGGCATAAATATGGGCCGCCCAATAACATTCCAAGCAAGCTAGGTCCCCCTTAACAAATGGTCACCCCTTAACATCAATTGGATGTTTTTAATACTCTTCAAAATAGAGTTGTCCCTTAACCTTGACTGGGCTCCAGATAGTGTTTGCCCCTGAAATGACAATTTTGCCATTTTTTCTCAAATTGGGTGATTTCTTCTTCTTTTCTCCGTGCGACTCCAGAGTACCTAATAACTAAAAAACATGCGTAAAATACATAATTCATAAGAAAAATAGCAAAGAAAACATAACCAATAGATATTAAATCAAGGTGTATTCTACACCCAATCACTTAGCTGGGAAATTACATTCCGGTGTTTGTTGTTGTCTTATTCAAAACCTTGCCGAGTAACAAAACCCTATAGGAAAAAGCAACCTCGGTGAAGAAAAATAGTTCAATACACCATTAGATGCTCCCCATGATGTCAGACAATTTTCATTAGTCTAATGCAGTTAAAAGGAGTTTATCACACTTTACTTTGGTGACTTGAATGTTTAAAGACCTTGTTGTTGATTCTGGAAGTTACGTTGCTTAACAGACTATCGTGTTTTATTTCTTTGATTCAGGTATTATCAGTAATATCCCGATCCATTTGAATGCTTAGGGTAAATGGTATACCACGGTATACCCGTTTGAGTGCTTAGGGTAAATGGTTTACCGGAAGGAAGCATTATGGTCATACGATTCATACTTCGATTTTATAAAAATAACTGTTCACTTCAAATCTAATTTCTAACACAACTTACTAATTTAATATGAATCTATATAGGTATCAACTCTAAGATAATTAGATACATGCATTACCCATTTCACTAAAAGTAGCATTATTGCAAGGGTCGATCATTTAGGGTCTTCTGGTACTTTATTTGGGGAGTGGGATACCAGCAAGATCCTCTCTGTGAGGAATAACATCTTCTTTTTCATCACCTCTTTCTAACCCTTTCTCCAATTTGTTCTGCTTCCCGTTTGTTGTGTTGACATAAGTAACAACTCTATCTTTCCTGAAAATCAAGTAGATGACAGAACTGATGTATATAGCCACCAGTGGAAACACAAGCACCCGATAAACACATTTGCAAACCTTGGTAATTTTTTGTGTGTTATCCAACCGATGAAAGATGTGATCACTCTTCAACGGTCAACATACTTGATGCTTTTAGTATTATCTCGCTAATCCCTTGTCGAGTAACAAAACCCTTTGGGAAAAACTATTCTTGATCGAAGGTAAAAAAATTACAACACAACTTCAATTTTGAAGTAAAATATGTCGACATCATATCCTTATATCCCCCACCTGATGTCGGCATCTCCCCATGATTACTTTCAGAGTTGTTCCAGACAGTTCCTTTAGTAATAACTTAGAAAATAATTTACCATATCTCCCCCTAATTACTTTCGTTAGAGAAGAGTTTTTTATTCCTTCATAATCAACAACTTTTGGATTGAACTTTCATTAGCATTCCTTTTAGAAATATTTATGCCAATGCTTACTTTTAAGTACATGATTACATTCACTGTACCATTCGAATGATGTTGCGTTGGCGCTGAGCTATATCTAGCTAACAAGTTTACCGAGGATGAAAAATTTGATCGAGTAAATTATTATACTAAGTACAACAATGCGTCTATTGTACTTAGATATAGGAATTTCATCTCCCAACACATCTTCGTCATCTTCCTTTAGACGAAATGGTCTCTTACTTACATTTGAACCTTGACTAATCACGGGAGTGCTATCAGGATGCATGTCTTTGTTAAATTTCCTGACAACTTTAAACATATGCAAACTGGTGGAATAATATACCACAAGCTCAGTATTTAGTCGAGCTTTCCCCAGATTTTTCATCTCAAATTCGGATTTAAAATAGCTTTTAAGGTCTCTTATTACATCAAGAGTACCCATCATGTCTGTACCATCGACATAAATAGCTACAATTCCAAATCAGGAACTTTCTTGTGAATACGCTAGGAACAATAACTTACTTGTATATCCCCTCCAAATCAAATAGCCACTTAGATGGGTATACCACATCCGCCTGATTGCTTCAATCTATAAATAAAGCGTTCTATCTAACTGTGAATGCACTATGTTGTTTAGAGTTACTTGATTTGGGCAACAAAGGGCTATCAAGTACTTTTGTAAATATTTGATATCTCTTGATTCTTTCAGAGATACGTAACAACCACATACTTATGCTTCATTTCAAGTCCTTTTGAAATTACCAAGCTAACTAAGTAGCGGAACGCTATAATGTTCATTACAAGAAAATAATTCCGGTGCATTGTGAGAAACCTCGCGCCAGAAGGCGAGTCTTTATACTTTAGGACTTCATTATTAATCTCACTGCTCTTTGTGACAAATAATCATGTATGTACACAGGATTTACACTTGGTTGGTTAGAACTACCACACCAAATACCTATATATTTATCAAAGAATCAAATTTACCTGGATTGTGTAGGCTAAATAAGCTCTTTGGTGATATTTAAATAATAAGAATCATGGTTCGATATCATCGTGTTCAATTCCCTTGAGAAACTACATATGAAATTCGCACGATCTTTCCATTGACTCGTATGTGTTCTCATAAGCCATTAGGATTTCATTGTTCTCTGGAATCATTAAACTTCGGAGTGTCCTCCAGTTTGATTCATGGACATTGAAAAAGCGGGTGTCTAACAACCACACCCAATATTTCATTTAGAAATTTGTATGGACAAACTCCAACATATTTTTATGAGAATCAACTAGACAGTCAGACTCAATCAATAGAAAAGTATATCAAAGAGTTTATATCTCTATCTCTCGATTTGAATCTTACTCAAGAAAACTGCGAGCCTCGATTAAATACAAGAGGGATAAACTTGGATGGTACCAAAGACCAATAACCAAGTGTCAATCAATTTAAATAAACAACCAAAAGGTCGGATGTTCTAATTGATTGAAAAACGCAAAACCTGTATTATTTTAATTATATAACAAATATAATACGGAAAAGAAATAACACAGACACCAAAATTTTGTTTACGAGGAAACCGCGAATGCAGTTGAACCCCAACCAATCTCACACTGATCCACGGTACAGTTATGATCATATATCTCTGATCCCATCAGGATACTACGTACTTGATTCCCTTAGATGATCTCACCCACAACAAAGAGTTGCTATGACCCAAAGTCGAAGACTTTAATAAACAAATATGTATCAAACAGAAAAGTCTACAGTAATAGATAAATCCGTCTCCCATGAATATACCTACGGGTTTTGTTCCGTCTTTTGATAAATCAAGGTGAATAGGAACCAATTGATAAAATGGACTTATATTCCCGAAGAACATCCTAGCATCATCAATCACCTCATAATAGTCTTAATCGATGCAACGAAAAAAGATATTGTGGAATCACAAATGATGAGACGAAGATGTTTGTGACTACTTTTTATCTTGCCTATCAGAGATAGACATCTCAAGCCAATTATTATAGTTGTACTCGTACGATACAAACAACAAGATTATATCACACAACCACAAGAAAGTAGTATCGGTCTGGCTTCACAATCCCAATAAAGTCTTTAAGTCGTTAACCTGGTTTAGAAGAAGAAACCAAAGGTTAAAGGAGAATCGACTCTAGCTTAGCACAACTAGTATCACATAGAATGTGTGGGGATTAGGTTTCCCAGTTGCAAGAGTTCTCCCATATATAGTCTTTCAAATCAGGTTTTGCAATCAATGTTAGCTTGGTAACAAAGCATTCAATATTCACCGTTAGATGAAAACCTGATTAGATTCAAGCTAATATTTATCAACCGTTAGATCGAAAACATAGCTTGTTATACACAAATGAAATGCACATTTGTAGGCTTGTGTAACCATACCCAAACTTGTACATTAGTTGGTTCAACAATAGTTAACCAAATGGTTAGCCATATGATAACTTTCATATCAACCATATTCTTTTTCAATATAACTAGTTCAAATGACTCAAATGAACTAGTTAGAGAGTTGTTCAATTGCAAGGAAATCTCATGTACTACACAAGACACAATTGAATCAAAAATGATTTGCTTCACTCGAATCGGTTCATGAACTATATATCCACGATTTGCAATTGTATTCCTTAGTATATAAAGATAAGTTCGCAAACATCGTTTTTAGACATAACCTACTCAAGTTCGCGGACTGGGTTCACGGACTTAAGATCCCGGATGGAGTTCACAAACTCCAGCAAAAATTCTCGGGTTTGAGAACTTCGCCAGTTTGCGGACTGGGTTCGTGGGCTGAGTTCGCGGACTTAGCTCACACACTTCTCCAATTTTTCTTGATCAACAAAGTTCACAAACTTCGGTTCAAGCAATAAGGACTTATACATATATGTGTTTCCACAACAATGCTTATATCCTCCAATGGTTATATAGTCTAAACTCTTATTTCAATTATTGAAATATTCTCAGAGGACGTTATATAATATTTATTCACAAACCATTTTTCGTCAGAGCAATTTTCAAAGTGATTGAAACTTTACATGACTTTCGTCACTAGGTAAAGATGAACATGGCTAAAGCGAAATCTTTACCAACACATATTTTGAGAAATAGATAGGCGAGGTAAACTCGGCTCGAAATACCAAATGTGTATAATCTAAGTCTATATATCAAAATGACTTTTGTCTCAAGATAGGAGATAAATATACTTTTGAGTGATAGATAAGTTCAAGTCTCCACATACCTTTTAGTCGATGAAGATCCACCAGTTCCTTGAGTAGTCCTTCATCTTGTATGATTATTTCCATGGAGTTCTTGAGCTCAACAACACTTTCTATCCTAGTCCGAGACCTTATCTATAGTAGACTAGAAATCAAGACTTATAGTTTTGATCACTAAAATTGACAAACATGCTTGAGATAGCAACGCATGCGAGTTCAACCGAGCAATGCTCTAACAATCTCCCCCTTTGTCAATTTTAGTGAGAAAACTATCAATACATATGGAATACAAAAAATATATAAATAAACTTTGTAGCTCCTATTCCACATGTCTAATCTTTAACATTACTCTAAATCTTCTTCACTTCCAAGTACTCCGATGATCCCAAAGGTTGTAAGTTTAGCATCATCGTTTTTGAAAATCCGTAGTTATAACAACGAGAAAACAAGAGTTCTCAATCATTGTTATACAGTGTCGTAGTATCATTACACAGCGTCAATGTACAATTGCATCACAACTTTAACAACAATATTATGGTGATATGTCACTCCCCCTTAGTCAATACTCCATCTCACATGGAAACCACTCCCCCTTACATAATGATCCGAAAACCATATGTATTTGTAGTGTGAACTACATATTAATTCTCCCCCTTTTTGTCAATAAAATTGGCAAAGGTACAAGAACGGGATCCTAATGAAATTTCCAAACGAGACATTTCATGACCAAAAGAAAGCATATATCATCTTATTTAGATGAAATCATAAAGCCGAAGCTAAATGCATTCATCAAGGCGTCTATAAAAATACAAGATAACCCCTATAATATTCCACATCCGCACTCCCCCAAATATTTGGCAATTAAGCACAAGTTCAATTAAGAACTCTCCCCCATATTGTGCCATTCCCGAAGGAACAACAAGAGCGACCTTAATTTCAAAATAAAATAAGGATTTATTTGGACATAACAAATCACATACAAGTATGAATTTGAATCCAAAAATATTCAATTAAATTAACCATTAGCGAACTCATAATTAATTTAACCGAATATGCTCAACACAAGTAAACTTATGGAGACTTAAAAATATTCAATTAGAATAATCACAAGAGAACCCATAATTAATCTAATCGAAATACACAACTAAACTAATCACAAAAGTAATCAATTTAATTAGTCATGCTCGACACAAAGTATCTCATGGAACAACAATTATGCCAAAACAATGACTCAATCGATAAAGCTCAACATAAGATACCTTATGGAACAACACACTATATACACTAAAATTGTGGATCGGAGATCGACCTAATACCATGGAATAAACAAGGACTCATTCTATTTTCATCACCATTTTCATAATGACATCCAATCGACATAATCCTTAAATCACAAAAGATTTTAACCTATCTTCCGTTAACAAAATTGATATAATAGGATTAACTTTTGTATTTGTCAAAAGTCAATTCATTTTTTTATCAATATATGCATATCAACTTATGAACGACTTTACTTTTGACAAGGTATGGTACAATCAAGTTCACGAACACAAGCACACATATCCCAAAAAAATATTTCAATATATGAAACCATAAAGATTAATACTACAATAATCATCTTCCAAACAGTTTTAGAATTTAAACAAATAAACCTAAAAACATAAAGATGAATACGTTGGACATAGCTATATGTAATCACAATAATAGCTATTCCAAACTCTAGTTATTCTTCTAAACAAAAACAAGAAAAATAAAAGATTTACTAGGCATTGTAGATCTTTCTCAGAGCATCTACCGAGAATTCCTTCTCATTATTGAAAAAACCATTGATTATGGGATCGTTCAATTCCTCTAAATCTTCAGAAATATCAGTCAACTCACTAAGTTCTCTTTTTAGCTCACACAATGTGTTCTTGGTTAGCGACAACATTTGTTCATAGTGAGTTATCTTTTCCAAAGAGGAAACGATTTGAGATTTTAGATCATTTCTCTTGTTGATGAAGTCTTTCACCATGCCTCTAAAATCAATATCATAATGACAAACAGACAACAGACAGTTAGAGGAAGAACCTTCTCCATTGATTGATGACTTCGCTTTCTTTACTCTTGAGGAAGAGATTCATTCACAAAGATACACATTAACTGCTTCAATTGCATCTCTTTTCGTGATCCCTCTAGTCACAGGAGCCATGAGTATGTATCTTTAGAGTAAAAATGAGAAAGAGAAGACACAAGAATAAAAACGGATATATGAACCACAAACCCTAGAGACATAGAATAAGCCTTTCAGGATTTATTATCCGTCTTCCATCATTTTAAGAGAATATTTTCTTAACAAACATAAGAAAAAGACTTAAAAAAAATCTTGGGATATTTTTAGCACAAACCTCATTTTTCCCAAGTTAATTAATGAGGATGCGAATGTCTCTGAAGCTAGCCAGTGACGTTATGAGCCAAACTCTCCCCTTGCTTATCACATGATGATTTACCAAGGTTTGTATAAACAGGTGTCCTTCTGGAAGCATTGGTTTTATGAGACCCGTGTTGATTATCCAGATTCATCTTTTGCATGTTCCTTTGCAGTCTGGAAATCCATTTGTTGTTCCTCTTGAATCTCCAACACGTACTTTGAACATGATTTTCATTTCCACAAAACGAACAAATCAAGGATCCTTTGTCTTGTTGAAGTTCCTTCTGTTTATCACAACCTCTAACTTTTATTTTTCCATGATAAGTGGAAACAACTGGGTTGAAAATGTTTGCAGTCTTGCTTTTAAATCCTAAACCATTTGTATTTCCAAAGGATTTCTGACCAAACAACATTGATGAGATTTTGTCAGAGCTTCCTGATAATCTTTGTAGATCATCCTTGAGAGTATTAGTCTTTTTTTCCTTCAGAGAAATGGTTCTGGTGAGTTTATCATTAGGACAGTCTATCTCAAGTCTTTCACCTGGATTAATGATTCTAGTTTCTTTAAAGAAGCTTTTAATTGAAGATTTTCTTGAAGAACCTCTTTATTGAAGAAATCAAATAACTATGTGTCAGACTCAACTTCTGAATCAAATTTTGAGTATGTGGATGTTTCTGCTACATGAGCTGAGGGTTCATCGCATCCATCAGACGTATTCAAAACGTTAACACATAAGAATTTTTCTTTCTTAAAATCATTAGCAACAAAAGCTGACAGAGGATGTTTATCACATCTAATGCTCCTTTTTACAAATTCATTGATCTTTTCTGTTATTAATGGTTTATCAAACCAATCACCATTTGAGCAACACTCATCAACCCAAGACAAGTTAGAGGTTTCACTTGTCTCGGATACAGCATTGAATGCAAATGTTTGAGCAGAAATTTGATCAAGAACTTTTACCTTTCCAAGATGAGCATTTTTGGAAAGGGTGTTGAGGTTATTTCCTCCATCGATGACATGCTTCTAAGAAACATATCTATTGTCTTCAAATACAATTTCTAAGATATCCCAGGCATCTTTAGACTTAGTGCAAGTAGCCACAAAGTGCTGGAAGTCTGGGGTAATGGCATGTCTGATAGCATTTAATCCGTCAGAGTTTTGTATTGTCGTAAGAGATTCTTCAGGACTGTAACTACCAACATCCTTAAGTATAGATACATCACCTTTTGTATTAACCGGAGGATCATAGCCATTAACAACACGTACCCAAGTTCGAAAATCACGTGCTTAAAGAAAAACACGCATAACAATTTTTCACCCTGGATAGTTTGAGCCATCGAAGACTGATGCTACGTTTATTGAGATAGCATCTCTGTCAATAGAGTTAGATCACTATAAACACAGAATTATGAGGTCTCGAACGTGTTTGCCTACTCTGATACCAATTGAAAAAACGTGGGTCTAACAACCACACCCAATATTTCACTTAGCAATCTGTATGGACAAACTGCAATATACTTTTATGTAAATCAACTAGACAGTCAGACTCAATCAATAGAAAAGTATATCAAAGGATTTATATCTCTATCTCTCGATTTGAATCTTACTCAAGCAAACTGCGAGTCTCGATTAAATACTAGAGAGATAAACTTGGATGGTACCAAAGACCAATATCCAAGTGTCAATCAATTTAAATCAACAACCAAAAGGTCGGATATTCTAATTGATTGAACAACGCACAACCTGTATTCTTTCAATTATATAACAAATATAATTCGAAAAAGAAATAACACAGACACAAAAATTTTGTTAACGAGGAAACCGTAAATGCAGAAAAACCCCGGGACCTAGTCCATATTGAACATATATTGTATTAATCCGCAACAAACACTAGCCTACTCCAAACTAACTTCGGTCTGGACTATAGTTGAACCCCAACCAATCTCACACTGATCCAAGGTACAGTTATGCTCCTACGTCCCTGATCCCAGCAGGATACTACGTACTTAATTCCCTTAGATGATCTCACCCACAACTAAGAGTTGCTATGACCCAAAGTCGAAGACTTTAATAAACAAATATGTATCACACAGAAAAGTCTACAGTAATATATAAATATGTCTCCCACGAATATACTTACGAGTTTTGTTCCGTCTTTTGATAAATCAAGGTGAACAGGAACCAATTGATAAACCGGACTTATATTCCCGAAGAACAGCCTAGTATTATCAATTACCTCACAATAATCTTAATCGACGCAGCGAAAAAATATATTGTGGAATCATAAACGACGAGACGAAGATGTTTGTGACTAGTTTTTATCTTGCCTATCGGAGATAGAAATCTCAAGCCAATTATTACAATTGTTCTCATACGATAGAAATAACAAGATCAGATCACACAACTACAAGAAAGTAGTATCGGTCTGGCTTCACAATCCCAATGAAATCTTTAAGTCGTTAATCTGGTTTAGAAGAATAAATCAAAGGTTAAAGGAGAATCGACGCTAGCTTAGCACAACTAGTATCACATAGAATGTGTGGGGATTATGTTTCCCAGTTGCTAGAGTTCTCCCTTATATAGTCTTTCAAGTCAGGGTTTGCAATCAATGTTAGCTTGGTAACAAAGCATTTAATATTCACCGTTAGATGAAATCATGATTAGATTCGAGCTAATATTTATCAACTGTTAGATCGAAAACATATCATGTTATACAAAAATGAAATGCACATTTGTAGGCTTATGTAACTGTACCCAAACTTGTACATTAGTTGGTTCAACAATAGTTATCCAAATGGTTAGCCATATGATAACTTTCATATCAACTATATTCTTCTTCACCATAACTAGTTCAAATGACTCAAATGAACTAGTTAGAGAGTTGTTCAATTGCAAGGAAATCTCATGTACTACACAAGACACAATTGAAACAAAAACGATTTGATTCACTCGAATCGGTTCATGAAGTACATATCCACGGTTTGCAATTTCATTCCTTAGTTTATAAATATAAGTTCGCAAACATCGTTTTTAGACATAACTTACTCATGTTTTCGGACTGGGTTCGCGGACTTAAGTTCCCGGATGGAGTTCACAAACTCCAGCAGAAATTCTCGGGTTTGAGAACTTCGCCGGTTCGCAGACTGGGTTCGTGGACTGAATTCGCGGACTTAGATCACGCACTTCTCTGGTTTCTATTGATCAACAAAGTTCTAAAACTTCGGTTCGAGCAATGAGGACTTATACATATATGTGTTTCCACAACAATGCTTATATCTTCCAATGGTTATATAGTCTAAACCCTCATTTCAATCATTGAAATATTCTCAGAGGACGTTATATAGTTGTTATTCAGAAACCATTTTTCGTCAGAGTAATTTTCAAAGTGATTGAAACTTAATATGAATTTCGTCATTAGGTAAAGATGAACATGGCTAAAGTGAAAGCTTTACCAACATGTATTTAGAGAAATAAATAAGTGAGGTAAATTTGGCTCGAAATACCAAATGTGTGTAATCTAAGTCTATATAGCGAAACAAATTTTGTCTCAAGATAGAAGATAAATAGACTTTTGAGTGATAGATAAGTTCAAGTCTCCATATACCTTTTAGTCGATCAAGATCCACCAGTTCCTTGAGTATTCTTCATCTTGTATGGTGATTGCCATGGAGTTCTTGATCTCAACTACACTTTCTATCCTAGTCCGAGACCTTAGCTATAGTAGACTAGAAATCAAGACTTATAGTTTTGATCATTAATATTGAAAAACATGCTTGAGATAGCAACCCATGCGAGTTCGACCGAGCAATTCTCTAGCAGACATATTCAGAGACAATCTTATGAGATGAATTATGATGATATAAATAAGTTGTGTCTTACTCACCTACTTTATTTCTAGGTGAGGATTGATCGAACCAAGTGGTCTCTCCAACTTCCTTTATGGATCCATGGCCTCAACCGCACTTCCATTAAGTGTAGTTGCAACACCTTGGTCTATGGTGTATATCCCTTATTGAGGATTTGTAACCTTTCAGGTAGGTTTGCAGCTGGTATGTGTGATCTTATCACTTTAGCGACATCAGTGTACATTCTGAAAATCGATTATTTTTTGTCACTTCAAATTTACATTTGTGGAGTGCAAGAATCAATATGAGACACAGTGGGAACACACCATGATAATTCTTATCGTTCCCTTAGAAAATACTTTTTCTTATCTTCCCCTAACGACGGGAAGACTGTCTCATTAAAGTGTTAACCCGCCAATCTATCGATAAGAGATCTCCTGCAAAAAGTTTTAAAATGCGAATAACTGTTGGAAAATCATTTCCAACATAACCACTTAACAGTTTTGAAGACCCATCGTAGTACGATGTGGGGTTGTAATGGCATATATATAGTACAGCCAAAAATGTGTAAGAATACAAATGTCAGGCTTATATACAGTTACCAACTGGTACGCAGAAATGGTTAACTAATTGTGGGTTCCAAAATGAATAAGTGAATATGCGTGTAATATTGCATATCCCCCAAGCATTTATAGGAAGGTTGTTACGCATAACCTATCCTTAGACACCATATGTAACCTTTGATGGTAGCCTCTGTGAGACCATGGGGTAAGGATGTTCTACACTGATCCTTTTAAACATATAATATCCATCAAGTACTTTTGATGTAAATATCTATCATTGACAAGGTTGGTGAGTCCTTAAATTGTATAATATGTGCTAGGATTGTTTCAAAAACACATTAATTCTTATGATCAATAACTAAGTCAACACTTTGAATCATCCACCAGAGCCATAAATCACTTGAATGGTCCGCATTCTGTATTGATATGTTCACAAATGTCACCTACTTTCTTTTGAAAGAATGGGTTGTTTACCATTTGCATCTTAGGATGGTCTCAATCATTTTTACTAAAGTTTGACTTTGTAAAATGAGTTACATGCTTTATCACTTTAAAAGTATAATGGGAGGGGAGGTCGTGTTTCTAGTACTTTAGAATGAGTTAATTATGAGAGATGTTGTCACTTTGCATTCTTTCAATCTTTGTAATTCCCATTTTCTTGTTCACTCAAATAAAAGGATGTCAATTTGAGTTCTTTCAAAACAGAACATCATATTACAACCAAAGTGTCTTTATGATTATGTCAAAACCTGAATGAGTCAATTCCCAACATTATATTGTCGGTGACGATATGGATTCAATTATCCAAATATTAGTGATTTATAGTTCACTAGACTAATTGGCTCATTATTTTCTCTAAAATGTGATTCCTTTCACATTCATTGGAGGTAATTTGTAGATACATTCCCATTCTCACAATTAGTTTTCATATAATAACCGTTTGCACAGACTTCGTAGAAACTTATCAAAGTGTGATTAAATCTTGGTTCTTACAGAGCTCATGTAACTTTTAATATTTATACCAATTAGGAAACAAAGATTGGGCATTTCTTCGCTTGGTTATTACATTTAGTGATCCAATCATCGCATGGTATTATATAAGGAAATGATTCAACAATCAGTTTGATATATTTCCTTAATAGCTTCGTGTAACAAGTGGTGTGGCCTTATTACGTAACAAAAAAAAAATATCGCATTTACTTTAGAGTGTTACAGTTCATGAAGATAATTCATAATGTACAAATGATCCTTATAATCAAATGCTTAAGAGTATTTCAGTCTCATGGAAATGATATAATTTTCATTCCATAAGTGCAGACAATAAATTTAATTCTTATTAACTGGGAAAATTTCTTATTGCCACTGAAGTTGACAAGCATGGGTATGACCTTGTTTTAACATATAGTGAGTTTGTTGTCCTTTAAACTCTCTATATATCTTGTATTTGGTTACTACTATATGATACCTGCATTTCATTGTTTGTACCATTCTCAGTAAAATGTTTATAAGTTTCCAACTCCTGTTTAAATGAGTCAGAATTACATCTCTGTCTCATGCAAGGTAGATACATTTACTTTGTATCATTATTACTTGAGCCAGAATTACATCTCTGGTCCTAGTTTAGAAAAAGGCTTATATCTTCTACTATAATTTATGTGTATTCTTTCACATGTTCTAGTATACAAATGTTGGTATGATTTAGCACATCTAACCCTATGTTCTTCGAGGTTCTTTTCATAATTATTCTTTCCACATTTACCTTAAGTTGAGAAATTTCTTTATCCCAGGTATACATTGTTACTCAAGAGAATATCACATGCATCCCAACCACTTGCATTGGGTTAAATATCTTACGAAAGACTGTGAATCTCTTCTTAACATATTTCAGCATCTATGGTTACTTTAGTATAATGGATGAAGTTGAAAAGATAAAGATAGAAAGATTTTTCTGACTCATGTCACATTTTGTGAATTTCTTTCCACAAAAGTTGAGGTGCTAATTTGTAACCTAACTTTGTAGTCTAACAAGTGGAATCCATCCCACTGCACATTCAAATTTTTGGGGGAAAAATATCGTGAATGTTTCAAAATCTTCATTCAGAGCATTACATAATCTGAAAAGTTAACATGGCTCCTAAGAAACGTAAAAACTTAAGATTTATGTTTGAACGGTGCATTGTTATAGGTAGAATATATTTATTTATTTTTTATGATGGAAGTTTATACTTTTGTACACAAACTTCCACATCAAATACCCTTTAATGGTGCTCAAGTACTTCTGAGTCCAAAAAGACAAATTCGAATCGAGTTGGTTTAATCAAAGTCTGGTCAACTATTTGGTAAAGGCACGGTCCATTGGGTTGACAAGGTCATATTTAACGAATATAAGCATATAAAGTCCATTATATATGAAGTATTCAAGCCATTGATAATTATCTTGAAACTATTAGCATATGAGCCCAAAACATATTGTTAATCCTAAAATTGGAAATTCCATCATCCAATTGTAGTGCTCAGAAAACAATTGTACGCATCTTCTACTTTTTTTTGATGGAAAAAGGGGTTTTAAAAAACCCCTAGAATTATTTATTAGATTACCTCATTCAGATTGAGGTTTGGATTGCTACATAGCAGAAGTGTTAGATAAACATACCCTTCTGTTTCATCATAATACATTGTACAATGATACAACCAATATACAATGTGAATTCTTTGATCTATATGAAACCAAATAAAATGGAAAAGACTAATCTGAATACTCGTATTTTGATTATTCTTCAACCATTCAGAGGCTTCTTCTTCAGTGATATGAAATCCGTCAAAGCAGTTTCCGCTAATCATTGTACTCACGACCCATTCCGATAGCCATTGATCTTCTTTGTATAATTCTTGATCATCGTCACGTCGGAATCGATCGTCTTCAAAGATGTGATTGAATCTCCCATTGAATTTCAATTTAAGAGCACGTAGGCTATAATAAAATTCACTAATGGCGATTAGAATTGAAATTATGAGAAGGCATGATATAGCCATTAAAACAACAAAAACAGAAGAACAATAACATAAAAGTAAAATTCTAAAACCTAATCACAAAGTGATTTTTATTGAAAGCATGGAAGTTAACTATACAATTACAAACCCAAATTTACTTGGAAAATCTGATATATCAGATTCAATCCTAGTAAATCTAGGTTTGAAGAAGAAGAAATTTTGAAGAAACTAGATTTGGATAATTTTTTGGAAAAAACCGGTTATGGAGAGGATTTTGGAGAGCGTACGCATCTCCGATGATTATGATTTTTTTACAGTAGCTTCATAATAATTTTTCGAAAAACATAATAAAATTTCAAATAAATCCAATGGCTAGATAAACAGGATAGTTGGAAATATCACGAACTTTTGAGTATTTCCCATGGTTGGATCTTTATGATTTGTTTTTTTACATTAAACTAATTAGTCAATCAAGCATGATGCCTGTTGAACATTGTTTTTTACAAAAGCATAAGTGTCATGAAATAGCACTCTAAACTCATATTTCGAGTAGTTTGAGTAGAAGTTTGAGGCTATTTCGTGCAGCTTTGGCAACCAATACTGCCTTAGGGAAATACATTCAAAAGTATGAAAATAAGAAATATAATCTACATATTCATCAATCAGTTTGTTGTTGCATCTTAATTAATAATTAGCCTATTTCTTCTTCAGTTCTTTCATGAGATTTTAGTTGTCCAACTGGATTGTACAGGTCCTCTCCCTTTTTTGTTGTGCCCCTTTGATGCTTGCTAAGACCCCCAGTGTTTCGGCTTCCTTCTTCGAGTCTACTTTGCATGTGAAGTTTCTTGCATCTTCAGTGTGTAGTTGTTCGCCTACACATAGGATTAGAACAAGAGAGTGATATTGCTGAGAGTTATAATAGCAGTATACCACAGTTGTTTCCTTATAATTAATTTTTTTGTGTTTGCATCATTTGCAATTGGTTTGATGTCGAGTTTCTGTTGAGTAATAGTTGTGGTTGAAGAGGTGTAGTTTGGGTGAGATGGTTGTTTATCTGGTGGATAGTCATTTCGGGATTGATCTGCACTGCCTTGAGACTCCTATCGCACATATGTTTCCATATATACCAGCAGATTGTTTCTTCTCTTCTTCGTTTGTACATCCCTTCACTCTTTTCGTCTCACGCATCATCAATCCAATCAGTTATCCATTCTACGATAGTGGTGTCTGGTCTACTTGGTCCTCTGCATCCTAAAACTAACCTAACCGCCCTGCTATAAGAATAGTATAGAAACAGTTGAGATATAGTTTCAGCTTCCACTCCATAGGGACCACATAGAGGCGACGTATTTGGCATTCTAGCGTGGAGTTTTGTCATCACCGGCAGGATATCATTATAACATCTCCATATGAACATTTGAATTCTGGGCATCACCTCTACCTTCCAAATTTTTTTTCCAAATAGGACTAGTGTTGGTTGTTGCATCTAATCCTTGTGCTTCATAAATAAGCTGCTGGTATATAGATTTTACAGTGAGCTCTCCAGATAGTGTGTATGGCTAGCTTAGTCTGTCGGGATGATCTTTTGTTTTTTCTAAGTCGACAGTTTTGATGTTTTCCACTTCCTTTGGATGGAAAAATCTGTTGGTATACAATGTTATCCGTTATTTGCATGTCAGGGACAAAAGATGATTGATAAGGAGAGATGAATTTATCAAGGAAAGGCTTTATTATGTTTGCAAGAATCTTCGAGATAATTTTGTAGAGAGTGTTGCACAAATAAATTGGTCGGAAATCCGCCGGTGTCTCCGGCACATCTTTTTTTGGTATAAGGGTAATTAAAGCTGCATTTATTTCTTTTAGGATATGTTTCAAGCGGAAGAATTGATGGATTAATTTTGTGACATCCTATCCAATGAGGTACCAATTGTTTTGGTAGAAGCCAGCTGGGAAACCATCTGGTTTAGGAGATTTATCCGGGTACATATCAAACACCACTAATTTGATTTCCAGATCAGAGGGAAGGGTTAGGAGTTTGACAGTGTCGGCATCAGTGATACTAGGTGGGATTAGATTTAGGATTTGGTCTTGAATAATAGGGTTTGTGGTGGAGGCCATATTATTAAAATGGGTGTAAAAAGTAGCCTCAATATCCTCTCTTTGATGACACCATTCTCCATTTTGTTTTTTGATTGCTTCAATCCTAAGTTTCTTTGCCTTGTATTTAGCTGCCAAGTGAAAAAAATCAGTATTTTTGTCTCTAATTTTAGACTGTTATCAGTGGCTATTATTTTCTAGAATGCCTCCTCGAATTTGTACCATTTATCCAAATCTTCATGGATCAAACGAACTCTGGGACTATTCTCAGGTAGTTTAAGAGTGTTTTTAGCATGTTCGAGAGTTTTATTTATATTTTTGATATTATGCTGAATGTTTCCAAAATACTCCCTATTCTAAATTTTGATGAGTTTTTTTTAACATTTTTTAGTTTAGAAACAAATTTTTAGGCATGAGAGCCTCCTATTTCTAAATCCCAAGCTTATTTTATGACCTTAAAGCACGTTGGGTCTTGTAAATAGATTCCAAAAAACTTAAAAGGTTTTGCGCCATCCTTCCAACAAGGCGAGGTTTTTAGAAGTATGGGGCTATGGTCGGACCCTGATGGTGGCATATGGTAAACCATAGCACGTGGGAATAAGTCAAACCATTCTGGGTTTGAGAAAACACGGTCGAGTCTGGCCTCTATGAAGTGTTGTCCTTCTCTCTTATTTGACCAATTGAATTCATACCCAACAAAGCCCATATCCAAAAGTCCTACCTCATCTATTAGTTGAGTGAAAAACTGATTTTACCCAAAGCTTTTCTTCTTTCCTCCCTTCTTCTTCGTCTCCGTTAGCACAAAGTTTAGATCGCCTATGACCATCCATGGAAGTTCTACCGTTGCAGCTAATTTTTTGAAATAGGTCCAACTCAGATGTTTCCTAATTTTATAGGGACAACCATAAACCGCAGACATTAACCACCCAAATTTACTAGCTTTATTTGTGAAAACCACATCAATTTGGTTTTCGGTACTATTTAGCAATTGTATCGAGATCTTAGAAGTCCAAGCTAATACAAGTCCCCCTGCAGTGCATATCACCCCTGTTGGTTCTACAACTATCATCTCCAGGTAATTGAGTTTTTTGATTAAAGGTTTGATGTAAGCTGATGAATGTTTAGTTTCCTGTAAAAAAAAAGAATATATGGGTTTTGGGTTTTGATTAGGTTTTGAAGGTGTAAGATGGTTTTGCTGTTCAGCCCTTGACAGTTCCAAGCAACAATATTGAGTGACATAATTTTACAATCTATTTCAAAAAAACCCTAGATTATCAATTGAAATTGTAGTTGTAATTGTAATTGAGAAATCCGAATAAAATAATTGATCTAGAGTTACCTAGTTCTCCTCCAAATTCAGCCCCTTTTTGCTTGAGCTAGCAGCATTTTGTCTTGTGATGAGATTCACAGCTCCCACCCATTTTTCATCTATGGCTTTGTTGTATTTCTTTGGGACATTCAGTTGAGGTAGTTCAGTGCTTAACTCCAAGTTTGTATCAGTTTTTGCAGGGATAGGGATTTTCACATGAGTTTGAGGGGAAGCTTTTGGGGGTGTTGATGTTAAGGTTGGGTTTGATAGAGAGGATGGGAAAATGGAGGTTGAGGGTTTGCTATGTGGGTTGGGTGCTACTGCCTCAGTGAAAGGGGTATGACATGAGTTGTTATGTATTTCACTTTGCTTTGGGTTTGGAGTATCCTCATTTTTGTGTTCCTGTTCAGTTCCATTTTACTCTTTGTTGTAGAGTTGGTGTGGCAGCTTGATATTTGGACATAGTACAAAATCCAATTTATGTATCTTTGCACTCTGTTTCTTCTATCTTTTTGCTGTTAAATGGAGCATAGATTTCATGAGTGCTTCTCATAGTTGGTTTTGATCAGTTTCTTTCCTAACTTCACACTGGATTTCTTTTTCCTCCCAGATAATTTTTTTCTCCCTTTCTTGTGTTGGATTTTTCTCTGCCCTTATTTACATTCAGTTGTAGTAGCTAGTCTTGAAATTTTTACTTGCGATTCATCATCTTTGTAAGCTTGAAACTCATAATTTTTCTTTCCCGACTCTTCATCAACAGTTAGTGTTGTCTTTCCTTTCATTCCATTGCATAAAACCTTCACCTTGTTTTCTGATTTGGCTTGTTCTTGCTCTTTTATTTTAGCTTGATAATGAGATACTGTTGATTCACTTCCTTTCACTCTTGTCATTTTCACCCTTCTAGTTGATTTAGTATATTTCTTGAAACTCTCAAAAACTGGAGGAGGTTCTGTGAAACATGTAGGATCAATGACTTGGAATGCATAGTTTGGGTGAGTGGAGAAATTAACCATTTATGTTGGTCCAAGGTTGAATCTGAAACTGCTAGCCTTCCTTTCCCTCCATTTGAATTCTCTTTCATTGCCCAGTCATGTTCTCTGTAACTTGTGAGATGGTGACATCTCTTCCCCTTCAGACAACTGTCTCTTTGAGTGAACATCTTCTGATTCAACTAGTGTTTCCTTGTATTGAATTTCTAGTTGAAATTAAGCTTGGTGTTGCCTTTTTAATTGGTAGTTGAACATCTTCCATTGTTGTATTTGTGTCTTCCTGGTTTCCATTTGATGTATGTCCTTCCCCTGTCAGTGTCAGTATGAGATTTTTACAGTATCTCAAAAAGAACAATAGATAACATATGTTGAAAACACAACATAATCCAATGGTTTGAATTCTTAAATATTAGGTTTTATGAAGTTGTTATAAACTAGGGTTTTTCTAAACATATACAGTTTTAATAAAAGCGAGTTTTAAATATTGCATCGTATTCCGATTTGATTAAAAAATTTATATGTTATGTAATACCTAATTGGGTTAAACATATAAAAATATTGTGAAAATCTAACGGTGAAATATCTATATTTTACAATAATATATTCTAGAACCCTAGAAAATACTATGAAAACGATATTCTTCTGTGGAACGAGAATACCTGGTAACGCATCCATAATAAAAATTAATCTTGAACATAACCACGCTAGTATCTTCCTAAAGGAATCCAGGATTGATCTCGAGCGATACAAAAAAAATTCACAAAGTGGTAGAGTCGTGCTTATAACGTGTTGCAGTGGAAAATATGGAGAAAGTAAAGAGGCAAAGACTATTGATCAGGATAATGATACAATATCCTTTATATATATGTAAAGGTAAACTCTAGGTAACTAGATGGACCGCGTAACAATCATAAAGTTTTTGAACTATAGTATGCATAAGTGGGTCTTCGTCGATCTAGCTCTAGTCTCTAGTCTCTTTTGAAAGAATTAATGCAACTGATTTTCAAAGATAAGTTGGGGCCCGTTTAGGGACGGACCAAAAATATGGACCAATTGTGAACCGATCCCCTGGACCATTAAGATCTATAAGAGGTGAGGTTTTAAGATATGAGTGGGGCCTATAAAATTGGTTTGAATGGTTGGTGTTAGAGCATTGCTCGGTCGAACTCGGCTATCTCAAGCATGTTTGTCAATGTTAGTGATCAAAACTATAAAGTCTTGATTCTAGTCTACTATAGCTAAGGTCTCGGACTAGGATAGAAAGTGTAGTTGAGATCAAGAACTCCATGGCGATCATCATACAAGACGAAGGAATACTCAAGGAACCAGTGGATCTTCATCGACTAAAAGGTATATGGAGACTTGAACTTATCTATCACTCAAAAGTCTATCTATTTTATCTCCTATGTTGAGACAAAAGTCGTATTACTATATAGACTAAGAATATACACATATGTTATTTCGAGCTGCGTATATCTCGCTTATCTATTTCTCAAAATGTGTGTTGGTTAAGATTTCGATTTAGCCAAGTTCATCTTTGCCTAGTGACGATAGTCATGTTACGTTTCAATCATTTTGGAAATCGCTCTGACGAAAAATAGTTTGTGAATAACGACTATATAACATCCTCTGAGAATGTTTCAATGATTGAAATGAGAGTTTAGACAATATAACCATTGGAGGATATAAACATTGTTGTGGTAACACATATTTGTATAAGTCCTTATTGCTTAAACCGAAGTTTGCGAACTTTATTGATCAAGTGAAACCGGAACGTGAGCCGTCAAGGGGATCGGTGTAACATCTTCTTAGATACCTTGCCACAATGCCATCAAAGAGAGATTCAACAGCTCCTAAAAAACATCTATTGATGATAGTAGATGCTAAGTGAAAAACTCTGATGGCCAAAGCATATGGGTTGTTAGATCGGTCGTTTAAAGTTTACCCTTGTTGTTAAAAGCTAGATTTCTTTACATTTGTTATCGCCAGTATGATCATTAAGAAATTTTCAAATCTCTAGTTTGAAAAAGTGTGAGTAAATCATTTTTGTCATATTGTTTCTGTATTAAGAGGCCTCCCACCTTATCAGTTAGATGCTTTTTTACTTTATAAGCTAAGTGTCGTATGTCAAAGTTTTGGTTAATTGTTTTCCGCCGAGTTAAGTGTTTTCTGTTGGGTTGAGTACTTTAGTCAGAAATTGTCTTATCTTCGATCTGAGCGGTGAAAGTTCACTGTCATAACGTCTCTAAGCTCCCGAAGGGATCATCTTTGGTCATCGGTGGAAGCTAGGCTGAAGCGTTATTTCGTCGTTTGAATCTTGTTTAAGAGTAAAGGTAGAACTCGATAAGTAGTGAAGGTATGATCAACTCGAAGCCATCGAGTCGAAATTCCCAGAGCTATGGCTAGAAGGAGAATGGTGAGTACTTCATTAATAAGTCTCATCCTACCCCCATAGTAAAAGCCTTACAGTGTCATAAGAAGACCATGAGAATCCCACGGGAAAGCAGTCTTTCGATAACTCTGATAATCTACGCAGATGAATCACCGGTGAAATAGTCAGAGAAGGCTATCGCTGTTATCAACCTTGAATGAGAAAGAAATTTTCCGACCTAATGTACGGATGATTAATGATTTCTGGCACTAGGAATATTAGGACAAATAATGATTAATGCATAGGGAAAGTACTGAAAGCGACGTATCAAAACACCTACCTAAATTAGTTTCTTTTGGTCAAAACTATTTGTTTGCTGAGGTCAACATGTTAGCATGGATAAAGCTGTACTATGGAAAACTTTTTCTACTATGAAATAGCAGAACTGTTGTACTTCATCCTTAACCTTTTCTAAAACAGTTCGAAGTAAGTGTTGTGTACTTTGTGGACGTAGGGACAAACGGGCGAGCCGACACACTGAAAGCGATACCCAGGGCGATGGAAATCACTTATAGGACTGGTAGGATTCTCAAGAATAGGTCCATAGCGGGATCTAGTGCATATGAAGGACTCACGGATTCCCGACAGGATAGTAGCCGACAAAACCATCAAGGCGGGCCTCAGGTAGCAGGCGGAGAGATGGAAATTGTCGACGAAGAAGTCGATTTAGGCCGAAACAATGATCTCCCACCAAGAGTGCTAAGAATTAACCCAAGCCAGATGAGGCAGAGGGACATGGAAGATGGAAGGACAGCATCAGATACCGAGGAAAAAGAGGAAGTGCAAATGATGCAGGAGGAACGGAGAAGAGAAAGGCATCAAGTGGAGTATCGACGTGCACTGGAATAGGAAGGAGAAAGTCTTAGACAGGTGCGCTTGGGAAGGGACAACCTCAACCGAGATATTGCACCAACAACAGTCGAACCTGCTACAGCTCCAACAGTTCCCCCGGTGATCCCTCCACCAGGACCACCAACTTCACCCCTAATGCGATGGGAAACCTAGTAAACGCCTATTATAGCCACGAGAGCACATACCCTATGTTACTTGCGATCATGGCAAGCCAAAGAAGGCAGGAAGATCTCATGAGAGAGATGCAAAGAAGGAATCTAGCCTTGGAACATGAAAACTACCAGCTTCGCAATCAAAGAGCATGGTCACGAGGTTCTTCGAGCCGAGGTGCCTCTAGCAATCGCACACAGTCGAGACATGCTCCAACCCCACCCTTGAACAGAGAACGTGTGCCCGACCCTAATCGCTAAAGGGTAGGGTATGGCCCGCCCGAGGATTCCTCGTCTGAGGAAGAAGTAACAAATGAGGGATCGGACGCGACAACAAATCACAAACTCGAGCAACTTGAGCAGATGGTCAAGAAACTAGCAGGGAACGGCGAGGATGACAAGCTAGCCGAGGCGATTAGCGAAGCGCAGAAAACATTGTTTACCAAAGAACTGGAGCGAACCCCATTCACGCCAAAATATACGCTGCCAACTTTCCCATCCAGGTTCGACGGCACCGGAAATGCAGGAGAACATGTTAAAATGTACAGCATGTCTTTGCTATAGTGGACAAGTTACGATGTGGTGATGTGCAAGTTCTTCCCGGAGAGTCTCGAAGGCGAGGCGAAGAACTGGTTTTACACCTTGCCCGATGAGTCCATCGGAAACTATGTTGTTTTGGTGGAAACCTTCTTGGAAACTTACATGAACAACAGTATTGCTCGGCCAAGAATCAACACACTCTTCTCGTTAGCACGAAGATTTAGGGAACCATTACGGTCTCTAACTGACAGATGGAGAAAGATGCGTACCGATATTGGGAAGATGCCGATCGATCAACAAATTTTCGGGTTTGAAAACTCATTGGGGAAATCATACCCTATTTGGATAGCAATGTACAACGAGAAACCCCAAACGTTAAGGGAAATCAGGAAAATGCAAGAACACTACATCGCCCTAGAAGAAATACATGGAGGATCACAAGATAAGGGAGTACAAGAAGCGAGTACCGCAGTAGAGGCGATCCCACGAGAACACCCAAAGCGATCCGAGAAAAGGCCGAGCACGCCGCATCAAGGGTCGAACAAGAAAAGCTGGGTCGAGAAAGGGAATAAGCCTCGCCACGAGCCCAGAACTTACACTCCACTAAATGCACCATTGGAGGAAATATTCAAGGAAGTAGAAAAGAGAAACGACCACCAGAGACATTGGCTTGCAGGAATCAAAGGAGTAGCATCGGCGTACCACCAGAGACTGCGGTTTCCATCTTACCGAGGGGTAGTGAAAGTGTTGGGAGATCCCCAGGCATCAAGACAATTTGTACAGATAGATATTCAACATAACGAAGAAAGACGATCAAGGAAGCGCCAAGAGAAGAACAAAGCTAAGGAAACGAAGGCCGGAGAAGAATTAGAGAAAGTGATATCACAAGCCATCACAGCCTACGAAGCGGGAGAGAACGAGATCGTATAGCAATCAAAGGAGTCGACGACAGCCGACGAGCCGAAGCCCAATTTCTCGGCCTTAGAACCTAACCGACAAATTAACTTAGGCACTGACGAAGAACCCAAGGTGGTAAGAATAGGAACTCTGTTGAAAGATACGCAAACACAGCAGTTGAAAACTCTTTTAAAAGAACACATGGATGTATTCTCCTGGCAAATGCATGATATGGAGGGAATCGACCCAGGAGTCTTCTCACACCATTTAAGAATAGACCCCAAATTCAAGCCGATCTGACAGAAGATGAGGAGGATTGCGCCCGATCTACAAGTAGCGGTGGAGGCTGAGTTGAAAAAATTACAAGCAGCGGGAATTATTCGAAAGGCTCAATATCCACAATGGATATCTAACATGGTGATAGTCCCTAAAAGGAATGGATGGGTTAGGGTTTGCATCGATTTTAGCGACTTAAATAAAGTTTGCCCGAAAGATAGCTTCCCCCTCCCCAGCATCGATCAGCTAGTAGAATCTATAGTCGGGTACAAGGCGATAACCCTTATGGATGGGTACTCGGGGTACAACCACATTCCCTTGGCCCCCGAGGACCAGGAACACACATCTTTCTTCACACCAAGAGGGTTATACTATTATACCAAGATGTTGTTTGGATTAAGAAACGCCGGCGCCACCTATCAAAGGCTAGTAGAAGACATGTTCGAAGACAGAATACACAACACCATCGAGGTATATGTGGACGACATGCTGGTCAAAAGCAGGTTGGCCTCCAATCACGTTGATGACCTTTGGGATATATTACAAACAATAAGAAGATACAAAATGAGGGTGAATCCTGCTAAGTGCACTTTTTGGGTTACCTCGAGCAAGTTCCTAGGGTACATAATCACTGACAAAGGTATCGAATCCGACCCAGATAAGATTAGAGCAGTTGTAGAAATGCCTTCACCCGTGACGATTAAAGATGTAACGGGAACTTGGAATCCCTGGGGCGATTCATCTATCTGTCGTCCGATAAGTGCAAGGACTTCTTCGGGACGTTAAGGAAGGGATAAAAATTCAAATGGGCTGAAGAATGTGAAGAAGATTTTTAGAAAATTAAGCAACACCTTGCGAGCCTTCCAGTGTTACAAAGAACCGAGCCCGAGGAAGTACTGACCCTGTATCTGGGGGCGACTATTTATGCCATTAGCGCAGTCTTGGTCAAGTAGGGGGAGAAGAAAAGCCAGTGTATTTCATAAGCAAAACCATGAACCCGACAGAGAAGAACTATACCATGATCGAGCAACTGATATTAGCCTTGGTATTTGCAACACAAAAACTTCGGACGTATTTTCAAACTCATTGAATCCGGGTACTCACGAAATCCTCCATAGAATCAGCACTAGACAATACAACCAGGTCGGGGAGAATATCCAAATGGAGCGCATAGATTAAGTAGTTCGACATTTTCTATTAGATGAGAACAGCAATAAAAGCACAGGCAGTGGAGGACTTCCTGGAAGATTTTCCATTGAGCGACGAAGATGAAGTAGAAGATATCTCGGGGATGGTGGAAGATCAGGAGGACCAGTCTGATTTACTCGAGACATGCAGCCCGACACGATGGGAAGTTTTTGTGGATGGATCGTCCAATAAAGACGGGTCAGGCCTGGGATTGGTCTTCACCACGCTAAAGGGAAAGAAAATGGTCCACTCTTTTAGGCTCGAATTTAAGGAAACCAACAACGTCACAAAGTACGAATATGTGATACACGCTTTGCGCCTGATAGTGGAGATGGGGATTCAAGACGTAAGGCTAACAAGCGACTCCCAGCTGGTTATCCAACAAATCAATGGGAAATACGATACGCATGACCCCTTACTACAAATGTATTTGGAACTCGCTCAGTCTTACATCGACCAGATACCAAGCATCAAATTTCGGCATATATGTAGGAAAGATAATCGCCACTCGGACGCTCTGGCCTACATCGCCTCTATGTTAACAGATGAAAGTGTTGAGGGAATCAGAGTTATGAGAATCTTAATGCCATTAGTACCTGAGACAGTGGGCATAGACATGTATGTGGAAGAAACTACGGCCGACCAGTATAAAGCCGATGATTGGCGAAAACCTATCCACACGTATCTAGAAACAGGAGAACTGCCCAAGGGGCGACCCGCAATCAACAAAACCAAAAGCAAAGCAGCTGCATATGAGCTCCGATACGGCATTCTATACAGGAAATCATACTTAGGACCGTTGTTAACATGCCTAAGCAAAGAAGAGTGGCACACAATCCTGAATGAGCTACACTGTGGGTCCGCGGGCAACCACAGTTCGGGTCGTAGTTTGGCAGCTCGAGCCTTTGGCAGCTCGAGCCAAGACTATGGGATATTTTTGTCCTTACATGAATGAGGATTCAAAGCATATGGCACTTATCTGCGAAGAATGCTAGAAGTTTGGAAAAAAGATACACGCACCGGCAGTAACGTTAAACTCAGTAATCAGTCCTTGGCCGTTCGCCAAATGGGGGATCGACATCGTGGGACCATTACATGTCGGATCGGGACATAGAAAGTACTTAATAGTGGCTACCGACTAATTTACTAAATGGGTAGAGGTCGCTCCATTAAAATACATTCGGGATAGAGATGTTTTTCGGTTCATCAGGGAACACATCATCTGTCGTTTTAGAGTACCAGCGGCAATCGTCTCGGACAATGGGAAATAACTAAATGGCAAGAATATCGACCTATAATTCAATACCTACAACATTCTAAAGAGCAATTCCATACCCCTTTACCCTCATAGTAATGGGAAAGAGGAGATTACAAACAAAACCATCGCTGACAACCTAAAGAATAAGCTTGATGGAGAGTATAGAGAATGGTGTGAAGAGCTCTACAACATTTTGTGGGCTTATCGGACAACTCGTGGAGAGGCAACCATATTATCACCTTTTATGTTAACATATGGGACCGAAGCCATCCTTCCGACCGAGGCAATGATACCCACAACAAGGACCTAAGCGTGGAGACAAAACATCTCGGTAGATCTTATCCTGGACATACTCGACGACTTAGAAGAAACGAGAGAAATGGCCCTACAAAAGATGGAAAAGTACCAACGAAGAATACAACGAGAGTATAACAAGCGGGTCCGGCCAAGAGAATTCTAGCCGGGAGAACTAGTACTAAAGGACCTACCTATCTATGAGCGCGAAAAGAAGGGCAGAAAATTATAAGCACGATGGGGAGGACCCTATATTATTGTCGAAAAGGTCTGAGAAGGAGCGTACAAAATACTAAAACCGGACGGAACACCCGAGCCACGACCATGGAATGCTAGGAGACTAAAGATATATTACCCATGAGATAAGGTATGATATATTGTCATCTATTTCCTTAAAAGGCCGCGTGGGGTTGGAAATATGACAATTACGTCTTAATGGCCGTTTCGAACCCGAGGCGATGGCATTGTGCAACTGTCGGGGCGGCTTACACTCGAATGGTCATTTTGAACCCGGGGAGACAGCATTGTGCAAGTGCCGAGGTAGCCCTAGGTCCCTGGTGGTTGGAAACCAGTGGCCGATTGTCGAGGCATGAGTACTCGACAGTCGAGCATGCAACATTTCTCCCCTAGCAAGTGGCCGGAATCACTTTCCCAAGATGGTTAACTGATAACCTCTTGGGATATCGATCCCATAGAACCTAGGATGGACCGATTACCCTACCACTAGATATTAAAAGACGGTGATGAGATACCTCAATCGGGACATGGCATTGGGCCCGATGACCCTCCATGTTGAGCGTGTTTGACTGAAACGACATTATTTCTAACTGATCTACTCATTCTTATGCAGATGCAAACACATAAGTTATAATAATAAGCACCCACATGTTATTTTCACAGCACGAGCAAAGGCGTCAACATAAGCAACAATGTCAGAAAGCAATTAAAATAACCGAATCAGCGACGCAGCACCCCATTTAAAGTAATTTTTTTACGAGAAAATAAAGGTGTTCAAAGCGGATTACAACCCGAAGCAAAGGGAATGATAGCGACACAGCACTACAAAAGGGGTGAAACTCTTTGGGCGGAACCGATCCGGAGCCCGACTTCTTCGTAGCACCATCGGCCCGCTTATAGTCAAGAACCTTCTTTACGCCATCCTTGACCTTGGTGACAAGCTCATTGTTAAATTTCTCCTTCTCAATAGCAAGATCGAGTGTCAGCTGTGTCGATGCCGCCTCCGTCGTGGCCACCTGCCCAAGTAATTGAGTCACCCTCGCCAGCAGCTGCGTTTCCTTCTCCTTCAGCCGATCATTCTCCTCTTCCAACAGTCTTACCTTCCTCTGCTCGATTGTCAACACATAGGAGTAATTAGCAACACAACGACAACATTAAAGCAAGAACAATAAACACATAATGTACGATGCGCCACGTTCAAGCAAAGGGGTGACTACTCTAACAATTTCTTCAGATTCAGACAAGCTACATTCAAGGGAAGGTATCTTAGAGGATAATTCTAGATAGCGCTGCTCGTTGAATTCATTGGAGGGGCAATATTTTTTATGATCATCCCACTTGGCCCTTTGTCGGGAATGAGCAATCTGCAAACCTGATAATTGAGCCTGAACCCACTCCAAATCCTCAGAGACTTTCTTAGATTATCTCAGCTTCTCGAGATATTCCTGGCTAGACTTTTCGGCCGCACTCTTCTCCCCCAGTATCCGGAAGCGATCGGCATGAAAATCACGAACTTCAAGCCTCAACCGCCCACACTGACTTTCTAAGTTATCATCCAACAACGTTTTGTGGGCAGCAATACCTTGGAATCGAGACAAGCTGGCCCTAAGATTATCCACCTCCTCGAGGACGTACTCAAAGGTCTCGTAGCGATGCACCCAAGATCGAAGGTTTTCAATATCGGCTTCCTGGCGATCAATCTTGTTGACAATCCCCTGTTGTAAATTCGAGACATGATCTCGTTCTATAGCAAGCTCTTTCTTCAATAAACGATAATGCGTAGTAGCATCGGCATCCATACTAGCATTTTCGGCTAGGAAGGTAACGCTAAACTTAGGATATTGGCACCACAAAATCATTCATAAAAGGAAGGGATCAAAACAAATACCTTGAGCCTCTGCCAACTGCCTCTCCAATACCCGAGATCGCTCACGTTCCTACTATAACAAGAGACGAAAACCCACTTTCTCAGCGATCTCCTGGCGATGAATGGCGGCATTTAGCAATGCACGGTTGACATCCTACAAAACACCAAAAGGTATTAGCAGTTACCCCACAACGTGAGCATATAACCTGAGTAACACAACTCACCAGTATATCGAAAGTTCCCTTCGTGCCAGCATCAAGAGACGAGGTGGCCTTGATCTTATCCTCATCCGAGAGAGAGGCGAATTCAGGAGAAATAAGAGCCCCCAAAGAATTACATATCGGGCCCGAAATGGTAAAGGAGGTAGTCCCAGACGATCTCGGGGCATGAACTATAGGAGACGAATTCCCGGACACCTCTTCCCCAGTAGTAACCTGGACTACATTCCCACTAGCAGTCTTTTCGACATTTCCACCGGCTCCCGTCTTACTACCAATAACCTCTTCATCACCACCGATCTCATCTTCCTCACCAAAAAGATCCTCATCATCAGAACATAAAACCACAACACCATCACCAAGATCAACACTTTTACCAGCTGACTATTGGGGCACATCTTTCACTGGAACGGCTTCATCAACCCTTAGCTCCTTGACTTTTTTACCAGGCTTCCCACCTACAAAGGTACATGAAACATCAGAAGTTTTCCGAGGCGACTTCCTCAGGAAATGAGATAGGGCGAGCGGATCCTCGAGATCATCACCATCCGTTTCTAAAGCCCCACCAATTTTATCCGACCTCAGCTTCTGCACATGAGCCGATGTCAGAACCATTCAAGGCAACAAATAGGGGCAAGTACATGTACTGCAGTAAGAAATAAGTATATTTGTTACCTTCCCTGTCTCCTCCACGACTCTTGTGCTAGAACTCCTATCCCTCTTCCGAAGATGGGGAGACTCATAAGGAATGACCTGAGACTTAGGCTGCATAACACAAAAATTAAGACATCGTTCCAACAGTCGCCCGAGCTGATCAACTAAATCAAGAGTCGAGAAACAAACTTACCCGGTCAATATTAATCACCCAGAAGGGATAAGACTCGTCCGGGGAAGGAAACTTGCCACTCAGAAGGGGACCCGAAATAAATAATGGAACTCGATCCCAAGACGCGTTACTAGTATGACGGGAATGTCTGTTGGAACATTTTCCTTCAGGGTCTTCGTTCAACAAAATCTTCTTGACACCATCGGGAAGAGTCTTATGGCGATGAGGGCTAGCAGCGAAACCGAAGAGATCACCATTTTTAGAAGTCCCGCTTCGATAATTGTCAGCAAAAATGGTAGGAGTATAGTCGCCCGCCTGAGAAGAATCGTAGGTGGACCAAGGAGTAGGAGGACACTCACCTTGACTGCGCATCTCCCACTCGGATAGGATTCGAAAGGTGTTACCATTCCACTGAGCCAAAGCACAAGACAGACGAATTTTGTAAAAGGCTTCATACCAAAATAGACGGCTGGGATCATACAAAGGAAAACGCAACCCGAGCTCAAATTGACCCTTGGTGATGATGGTCGCCTCGGCCGAGTGCGAAAACTTCAAGACATCTTCCTTATTCAAAACACCCTTTTGTCCCGATAATAGCCCGACGTCATAGTCATGGAGACTGAACTTATCCTTCAACTGTTGAATAAACTGCTCATCCGACAAGTCTTTGGAAATTCTCTTGTCAGTCCTACATGAAAAGAAAGAAGGGTTATCAGAAAATATGGAATCCAAAGCACGGTGGTCATGCTTAGAAGGACTTTTAATGACGAACAGGGAATCAAGCGGCACATCGTCTTCGTCGGAAAAAAGTATAACTCACGTACCTCTTCTCTGTAATTAAAAGAGTTGAATACGTCATGGGAGTTAATCGAAGAAACATTCGGGAAAACAAAGAAACGACAGAAATTAGAGCTCACAGTGACAACGACATGGAATGGCAGTGAAGCTGGGGAGAATCTGAGGTGTTGAGAAGAAAATAAAGGAAACCTGTTAAAAGGAATGATTGATAAAGACGAAGGAGGAGCAGGAAAACAGGGGAGAAATGAAAAGAAATCGTTAAGGAAAGAATGAAAGAGAAACTAGAGGTTCAAGGATCGGGTTTATAAACCCCATCAACTGCAACCAGTGGAGAAGATTAACAGGTCGTAGTAATTAAAGCAGGTCATAGTAATTAAAAACTAGTGGGGGACAGCATGGCGCAAAACCCGGCATGGCAAAGAACGTGGGAAGCCGAGGCGGTTTCTTCCCCTCAGGGACAGGTGGAACAATCCTAGGCAAAGGCGTATCGAAGGGAAGGACGCCAAAAGCACTGAATCATCTCATCAAATCTGGGCGCGAGAAAAGAGGAACTAAAGCATCCCGTGAGGTCGACGTAAAGAAAGGAAAAGGTCTGATGTGATGCTCATCGAGTACGAAGGAAATTAATGCACTTATAAGGTTGGTGAAGAGATAATAGGAACTCGATCAAACTAGGACTCGGCTAAGGATCTAGAGGGATACGTCGGTCATCGTTGCTAAATGAGAGACATCGGGTAGTGAGTCATCCGAAGAGGACGTTACTCGCCTCGCCCAAATATCTCAACCAAGACAGAAGGTAATATCGGCCGAAGCTACAGCTGATCACCCGAGAAGAACATCAAGGAAGCTATACCATGTCTAGCACCATAGTACCGGTTGTATTGTCACTTGTGACTATAAATAGAGACCCATGTAGAGAGTTAAAGGGGGGAAATCAGTGAGAAAATGGAGAACACCAAGAGCTTGAGAGTGAGAGTCAAGTGCTTGTTAGTGAGATATTCATCTTGTAGCCTTGAATCAAGTAATAAGATCATCCCTTTACCCCCGTGGACGTAGGTAATCATACCAAACCACGTATATCTTGTGTTCTTGTGCACCTCTTGCTTATTTGCTCCATAGTTTGTGTATTATGATTCTTTGGATGTAGTAGTAGGATTTTCTACATCTACAGTAGGAAAGGTTGATGATGGATAAGAATTTAAATGGAAGGAAGTGGCTACTGATAATGATGGGATGGATACGCATGTGAAGGAAAGTGATGGAACAATGGTGGTGAATGAATCGCCTGAACCACATGGTGGTGAAAATACTAGGAGAGATACTCATAGAGGGGTTAGGAAGGTATGTTTGTCACTAATTTCTTTTCTTTATTTTTGTGTATTTATTGTAGGAAAGTTTGCATCATAATGTCTTTGTTTCTTTACTATTCTATTAGGATTTCAATGGCATATCAGAAGAACATGTTCTGAGGGTTTTGCGAAGAATGAGGATCCGAGCTTTCTTAATAGGAACAAGGAGGATGCTTGGAAACCTTTTAGGAACGTCGGAGGTAAGCTGAGAGTTTCATATACTTTCTTTTGATGGTTATGTTTTTCTTCGCTCGCTAGCTGTGAGGGTCTTAATGGAGACAAACTGCTACTTGAGTGCGCTACTTTTTACTTTTTTGGAAAACTGCTATATGCGATTTTGGTGCATTACCTATTTCTTTTTATTATCTGAAATCGAGATTTTTATGGTCACACATTACTTGTCCCCACTCTCATTGAAATTATTTCTATTTCTGGCATAGTGGCACTAATTGTGTATTATATACTAAGTTTAGGAATGTTATTGTTTGTGGTTTGGGGAGCTGAAGGATTATTATTTTTAGACCCTGACCTGCTTATCAAATGTCTATGTGATATAGGCAGTATTCTATTCCTGACAAGCTTTGGAACTTTTTTGGAAACCGATTCTTTCTGCTCTTTGTTTCAGAAATTCCGGAAGGAAGATAAGCAGCTATCGACAATTGATGCATTCATGCTCAAAGTGATTAACGTAGTTGTTGAAGATGATTGGTGGAGTTTTCACTATGGGAGACTTCCATATTAGTGGTGGTGCTTTATCTTGTTGGAGTTGATGGCGGCTGTATGGGTTAACTCCATATATTTGTTTGTATTGCTCCTTTATGCGGTGGTGTTTTATTTTTCTTAACTTGTACTCTGTCCTCTCCTACAGGATTTTATGACCTCATCTTTTATTTTAGATAATTTTTAATTTTTTTAGTTCTTTGGACTTACTGATATATGTGGCATATATTTTCATATAGGTGGAAGTGTTTTTCCAAGGTTTCAACAACTAACAAGTCATAAATGCTCTTTGTTGGACCCGATTTAGACCAGGTTGTTATCAACTGCATAACAAATGAGGGTGTTGTCCAAATCCAGTAGTTGGGTGTTAGCAGCAACAGAACTTTATCAACCCAAGTTCTTATGCCTCTTTGTATGCCTGGCTATACTATGAAGATCAAGTTTTGTGAAGCTTTATATGTTGTATGTTGGGCTGTACTATGAATCTCACTACTTAAACCATATATAGCGGAAACTTTTAAATGCCCGTATATTGGTTTTCAAGATCGAGAATGCAGGATAATCACTTCTCAACGATGATCATTCTTTGGAGAGTTGCTCTAGTCTTTCAGCAATCCCACTATGAGTATATTTCAATTTTGTGATTTATTAAGTATTGGTTTGGTCATATATTCAATCATAAGATCTTTAGGACTCTAGTTAAAATAAGGTATGTAATTTGTGAAAGTAAGATGTCATGATTTACTAATTTAATTTAACTTCAGTGACATTGTTAGGTTTTTCTTCCCAGTTGTTGCAGGATTGTTATACTATGACATCCGTGCGACATCTCGAGTCTCTATTTCTTTATAGGTAGTCTAGAATTTGAGCTTTGAAATCTACAATTTCGATAGGTTATTTGTTTATCTTGAAAATGTGGTTCCTTGCATTTGTCTACACTGAGCAGTACCTCATGGTATAATTGTTGTCTGTGGAGATTGGGTTCTTGTCTTATCTTTGATTCGTCTTCCTACATATTCATGGTTTTTTTATTAAATTGTTTTGAAACAATTTCACCCGCTTAGTGAGTATTTTTGGCCTTGTTTTTCTTCTATACATCTTGGAAATAACTATTTTCTCATTTTTGTTCATTCGTGTTTGCAGACTGGAACTAGTTTAGCTGAACTCATTGCTCTTGAAATCTCTTAACGGGTATATTACCACTTACTATGCCTCTCATCAGTGGTTTTCTTGTAAAAATGCAACCTGCATACGAACTTAATCTGGTAAGACATGTCTCCTAATGTTTGGACTCTCGTTGCAGACACAATCCCCAGTAGAGGAGACACACAAGAAGATTTGGCTTGTGGATTGTAATATCTTGAAAAAAAATTAACTGGTTAGAACACATAGATTGCGTAGCACCCCTTTCTTATTCTTCTCCAGCATGTTGATTTACCTTTCAGGGATTGATTGTTAGCTCTTGTAAGGAGTCACTCTAGCACTTCAAGAAGCCTATGGCTCTTGAGAATGAACCTTTTAAGGAACTCATAGATGTTGTCAAGGTTAAAATCTCTTATCTCACTCGCTCGCTCATGCAATATCTAGTATTTCAAATAACAAGAAATTTCTCACTTTTTTTTTTTGTACATTCTCATTTTTCTTGGCCTTGGGTCTTTCGGAGTTGGACACACATTTATAAAAGAAGTAGTTAAATGAGGCCATGACTTCCTTTAATGAGGTCTATCTCTCTCACTCTTTCTTGCTCTTCTCTAGTTTCGTATTTGAGAAAAATGGAAATTTGATGCCAATTGCCGACTTGATGCAGAAACCATTGATAATTCTATAACCTGGTCTGAGGAGGGAGTTCACTTCAGTATATTGTCCGGGTTAAAAATCCTATCACGTCCTTCATATATTTCAGTTCAGATGCATCTTAAACATTTTTAGTCGAGTTCTATTCTTCTGTACTTGATCTAGACTTTTTATTGGGAAAATTGCGATATTTGGATTTAACCTGGTGGTAACTATTCTTTTTTACAGGTATAGGATATGTACTTGATCCAGACTTTTCATTCGTTAAAATTATGGCCCTCACTGCAAAAGTATGTATATCTTACTTCCATACTATTATTCATTGGTCCCCGTTCACATTCTATATGTACGAACTACTCTCTGAAATTTGAATGAAATTTCCAGGAACTTATATACATCATATAAACTCTATATTGTGCCAACATAATATACACTTCCTTTTTCTCATTCAGCTTCATCTCTGGTAATCAGTTAGGTTACTCTTAATGTATATTTGTTTTGCAAACACTCTAAATGTAAATGACATGAGCTCTCATTGGTGAATTAGATCTTCAAGTTAATATGTTGTCTCTTGATGTTGTAGCAGCATAGTAAGTTGGTTGAAAAAGAAAATTGGAGGAGGGTCCGATCCTGTCACTGTAGGTGTAACTTCAGGTGCTTCTACCCAAGATAAAGTAATTATCTTCACACTAATGTTGGTTGCTGGAAGGAAGCATATCAATTTTTTTGTCATTTTCTTATGTTTTGGAATAAACCATTGATTGTTCTGTCTGCAGAAAAGATGGTATGAAGCTGGTAATGTTATGGATGGATTGGTTACATCCTATCATTGTGCTAAGTGCAGAAAAAGAATCAAGGTACCTTGTGCCATCTAAGTTTGTTGTTCAAGTTGAAACTTGGTCAAGTATTGTAGTATGCCAACATCATACACAGTCCTACTATTTTCTTGTTGATCTAATCATTAAATCTAGGACTAAGTATTGTGAACATCTTTGGAGCAACCTGGTAACAATAGTAACTTTATAGCAATTTCCTTATATTTTCGAATGGATGTCCATTGTGTATATTCGAACCAAGTTCATAATGTTGTAAGAATGACTAATTGTCTTATCAGGTCAGGATTTTATATTATTTGTAATGCTGACAGAATTTCAAAAATACCAATACATATTTTGTATTTTTTTTTAATTCTGGTAAAATATTCGCAATGTATATTTATGTTGCCTAAATTATTTATACATTGCTTAAAGTCTAAATAATGCAACGGATAAAGTAACAGAAGAAGCGTTGCTTTAATTAATTTAAGCAACGGTCCTCAAACGTTGCATAAAATTTGTGACGTCGTGTGGGCAACGTACATAAGGGTTGCTTAAATTATTAGCAACAAAAATAAATGCTGTAAATTTGGGTTTTTGGTATAGTGGCAGTGTTGCTGCAAGTAGATGCAGGGATAAAAAAGCCAATTTATTACATCAGCAAAACATTTAATTCTACAGAGAGAAATTATTCAAAGATTGAGAAGCTAATTCTGGCATTAGTCCATGCAACCTTTAAACTCCGCATCTATTTTCAAGCACATAAAGTAAAAGTATTAACAAAGGTGCCAATTGAATCAGTAATGACGAATTTGAAAAGGTCGGGCAGAGTTGATAGATGGAATGCACAAGTAGGGCACTTTGATATCAAGTACGACATTTTATATTCGCCAAAATCACAAGTTATAGCAGATTTCTTAGCTGAATTTCCTTTAGAAGATGACGAAGATGTGGAAGAGATGATAGATATAAAAGAAGAACATGGAGATCCAAGAGATCTGTTAACAGAACCCAACAGATAGGAAATATTAGTGGATGGATCATCAAATGGAGAAGGTAATGGAGTTGGAGTTGTCTTTATCTTGCCAGAAGGAGAAAAAATAGCTTTTTCATTTAGATTGGAGTTCGTATCCACTAATAATGAGACAGAATATGAAGCTGTGATACATGCTCTGAAATTTGCAATAGAAATGAAGTTGGAGAATGCTAGAATTACCAGTGACTCGCAGTTGGTTATTCTCCAAATCAAAGGAGAATACACAACAAATGAACCATCCTTGAAGAAATATAAGAAACTTGTTGAAGAACTATCAGCAAAAATTCCAAAAATAAAATGGAGACATATCTCGAGAAAAGATAATAGACTCGCAGATGCCTTTGCCTTCATATCCAGCATGATGACAAATCTAGCTGCGAGATGCATAAAAATTCAGACGCTTATATCACCTTCAATCAATAAAGAAAAAGAAGAAGAAGCAGAAGTAATGATAATAGAAAGTGGCAAAGGAAAACCAAAAGGCAATATTGCATATTGGCGGGCAGAGCTCCATGCATATCTGGAAAGAGGAGAAACACCAAAAAATATATTAGAAGCACACAAGTTGAAGAGCCGTGCAACAAACTATGAATTAAGAGATGGAGTATTATATCGCAAATCTTTTAATGGGCCATCACTTAGATGCTTGACACGAGAAGAAGGAGAAAAGGTGTTAAAGATGTTGCATAGTAGAGATGCTGGTAATTACAGCGGAGGGAGGTATTTGGCATACAGAACAAATATGCAAGGCTATTACTGGCCATATACTCATGAAGATGCGAAACAATTATCAAGACGTTACGAAGATTTTCAGCGATACAGAAAGAAGATACATGCACTAGGGGCACCATTATCGTCTTCAACAAGTGTATGGCCTTTTGGAAAATGGGGCTTAGATATTGTGGGGACATTTGTACCAGGATCGAGGCAAAAAAAGATACTTAATTTTCGCAACAGATTACTTCACAAAATGGGCAGAAGTAAAAGCGGTACATCATATCCGCGACAAAGACATATTTACGTTTATATTTGAAAATATTATTTGTAGATTTGGAATTCTAGCACAGTTGGTATATGATAATGGAAAGCAGTTTGAAGGGAAGAACATAGAGCTTCTACTCAATGAATTCAAGATAAGATGTGGAAAATATACTCCTTTGTAACTACAAGCTAATGGTCAGGCTGAGGCAACTAATAAGACAATCGCAGACATCTTAAAAAAGAAATTATAAGGGTACCATAGAGCAAGGTGTGAACAGATCCATAATGCAGTATGGGCTTACAACACAACCATAAGAGGAGCAACTAGGATGTCACCTTTTTGCCTGACATATGGTGTTGAAGAAGTATTACCAACAAAGGTTGCCATTCCTACAACAAAAAGAGAGGCTTGAGAGAAGAATCTAAGCGCTGGTATGATTCTCAATAAACTTGATGAATTGTAAGAGAAGGTAGAAAGAGCTTTACAACATATGGAAAATTATCAGTGAAGATTAGCTCGTGAGTATAACAAACGCGTCAAACAACGTGAATTCCAACCGGGTGATTTAGTGTTGCAAGAAACACCAGATTATCAGCGAGGAAGCGGTGGAAAGTTGGCGAGAAAATGGGATAGACCATATATCATTAAAGAGATAGTTGGAACATGGGCATATAAATTAATGGACCCAGAAGGAAGAGATGTTGGTCAAAGACTTGATAGACCATGGAACAGACTGTACCTAAAAAGATATTATCAGTAAAAAATTCTGAGAAAAGCTAAATAATGATATAATATATGATGAAACAGATAAGAAATGAATAAAATATATTTTTATCAGAGCTGCGAGATAATTTGCGAGAATATAAAAAATATTTAAGAACTGGCGAAATTCGCAAGATATATATAAGAATGGGATGAACCTTTATGGCGTACACCCTAAAAAATAGGCGAATAAAATTTTGCAAGAGGCAAATGTGAGACCTAAAGTACGTCATATAAGGGGGTACCTAATTGCATGGCTCAGGGATAAGGTTATACCACTGATGGAACCTGAGTCATGGAGAAGTGGGGTCCATCTCTATGAGAGATACCTATCCAGGAGAGGTACCTTGGATTTCCAACTATATATAAGGTTATACCCTAGTTGGACGACCGAGGGTCTCTTCTAAGGAGTGCAGAGTATGACCAAGGCGCCGAGGTACACGGTTGAGCCAAGGGTGCCCGGGGCGTACAAAACTACCCTGGCCATTCTTGGAAAGTCTTGGATATGATGCATTCGGCTCGAAGAAAACCCTACTTAGGGTGCAGTCTCGTAACTATAAGCCACATAGGCATAAAGGATAAGAGGCTGCGAAAACAACAGGTTGTTGGTATGACTGGATAGGAGGAACTAGTCTTGTATGGCCGATGCACACCTCCTTGAAGGGGAAACCATGGGGAATATAAGGGTGGAACCCTCCATTAGGGAGTTGAGTGTCTAAAGACGGCAATGTCATGGGGCTTTACGTTCGCAAGAACATTTAGGCCTATCATATTGTCGCGTTACAAATATTATACAGAGGCAAAAAGCCAAGAAAAAAAGATAAGGTGAGATCAATGGGTTTTTACATGAAAGTGTAAAGACGTCTTGCGATGAAATCTTGCGATGTAATGGCAATGTCATGAGGATTTGTTTTCGCAAGGGAAATTAGGCCTATCATATTGTCGCAGAGAAATTGACAATGCATGGATAAGGCAAGATCAATGGGTCTTTACATGCGAGTGTAAGGACGTCCTGCGATTTTGTCGCCATAACATACAATTGGCTAAATAAGGCCTTTAACTAGGAAGGCATGATAAGACCAACAGAATAATCATAAAAATTAACTATTTTGTTCAAATGCAGATAAACTTCATTCATTACAAAAAAGATACTAAGAGGAAAGTATGGGAATTGATAAGCAGAAAATCATTACTATCTTTCTCGCAAGAATATTATTATATTTCTCGCAAGAACAACTGAATAAAAAAATAGTATAAAATACATCACTCGCAAGAGAAGGAAGATATAACTCGAGAAAATAAAGATAAAATTCATCATTCAATGTTAACTTCGCCAGCTACATTATCTTCGCCAATATTCTCCTCATTATGATTAATTCTAGCTTCTTCTTCGCCAGACTTATCACCAACATATGTTCTATCATTGGTAGTAGCTTTTTCTGGAGGGATTTCTTCATTGTCCACCTGGTCTTCTTGAGAAAGGTCTTCTTCGCCATCTTGACAATCGAAATCACTATCACCAGCACGGGGAACCTCATCTTCACCTACTTCCATAGGTTTAATTAACATAGGAGGGAGAGAGCTGGACAGCAAGACATCATTTACTAGAACTTGAGCAGCAAGATGAAATTGACGAAGATGAGCTTTATCACGGTTTCTAATATTCATATTCTTAAAGTATTCAAGATAGTCATATTTTCTTTCTGTTAGATCGCGAAACTAAACAAAACGAGCAGTAAGAACACCATTTTATTTACGAACCTTATCCAGATCAGCACTCAAATCAGAGATAGTATAATGAAGCTTTGCCTCAGATGTTGCGAGCAACAATAATAAAAATAAAGATTATTTCGCTAAAGATTTTGCAAGAAAGTCAACAAAAGATAAATCAACAAGGCAGTCAAAAAGACTACCTTCTTTTTGCGAAATTAAGTTTTGAATTAGTGCCACGCAAGTATTTTCCCAATGACTTATAGCATAATCAAATTTATCTCCAACTAAACCTTTTAGGCGAGATTTTAAATTCTTTTCTTTGGAGAGGAGAAAATAATTTTTCTTCGCAAGAGCGGAATTGGACTCCTCTAATTTGGAATATTCCTCTTTGAGTTGACTTACTTTTATACTTAAATCTATTATACATTGGATAAGTGAATTTCTCTCAGTAATAGATGATTCAGTTACTTATTTAAGCTCATCTTTTAGCGAATGAAGGGATCGTTCTTGGTTATCATAAATTCTTTGAAGAGTTCTTAATTGCTGCGAGAAGTTCGCCACCTTATTTGAAAGATCCCGCTTTTCTTGAGATAAAATCTTGTTTTCATCTGATAAAGTTTTTGTCACTAAGTTAGCCTTGGTTAATGAGTAAGAGATGCGAGATACTTCGCTACTCAGTAGATCTTGTTTTTGTGCTAATTGTGTATTCTCATTGGTAAGGCTCTCTATTTGATCAAGGAAATATGTGTAAAGATTATCTAATCGGTTATATTGGTCCATCCAAGAATCTCTATCAACATGAATCTCTTCAACAACGGATTCAGCTTTGAATATCCCCATTAATCGATTTTGATTTAAGTCTTAATATGCGGACAAAGGATTTTAAGAAAAGGAAGTAGGGAAAGAAGAAAAATAATTAATAAAGGAAAATCAAATATAGAGATAGAAAAAGTTATACCTTTTAGTTCATCATTTTTCTTGCGAAGATTTTCGCAATTCAGCGAAGAATTGTTAAGTTTATGATGAAGAGTTTCACATTCTAAAATCTTGGCTTGGAGAGTCCCCTTTAAAGCTTCAACTTCATGTTCTAAAGATGTTTGCGAAGAAATTCGATCAGAACCGAAATATTTTCTTAAAATCTCGCAGAAACTATGCTTGACAGGATCAGTAGAAAATTTCTTAGCATCATCTAAAATGTCACACAAAACTCTAAAAGCAACATCTACTCCTACTGAAGTTTCTTTAGAAGAAGGGAGATTTGTGGATGGCGAAGTAGTGACAATCAAAAGTTGGAGATTAGAATTATTCGCAACTAATACATCATCTGAAGATGAAGTGTCAGGAAAAGTAACGAATGTGACTGAAGTAGAGTAGAGTTAACTTGAGAGGTTTCTATGGCAGAAGGGGAAGAAACTTCATTCACAGTAATTTCACGAATGTCATTTATAAAAAGATCAGTAGAGGCAGGAATATTTCTGGCAACATTCTCGCAGACGAAAGTTACAGGTTCATCCTGCAAAGGCGTAGGTATAACACTGGCAGGAAACAATTCGGGAGTAGGAACAACAAAATCAACAATTTTATCCCGACGAGATTTCTTGCGAGGAGCACTAGTATTCTCGTCACCCTGCGAATAACAATCTAGATAAGAAATAGAGGCAACAATATTGTTATTAAGAAAACAAATGTTTCTTACTACCTTATGATTCGCAGACTTCCTCTTATTTTCAGTGGGTTGTTGCTCTGAGTTTCTGGAAGGATTAGGGCTTTGGATTACAATTCTAGTGTTAGAGGTGACTCCGCTGAAAAGAAAACACGGTATGGGGATTACATAAAATCAAAATGAGAACAGATCTGCAGCAACACGAAAATTTTCCTAGGGCTTTGAGCCCTAGCCCAACCCATTATGGGGGTTTTATATAAAATGGTTATCCCTTAGTAGCATTACTGAGAGAGAATAGTAGATGCTAGGGGAGACACTAGATAATTTTAGCATGAGAGACACGCGTAAGGCATGAGCAGCTAGGGGCGTTTTCGTTTTTTTTTTTTTTTTCGTCTTCTATAAGAATTGCAATATAACTTCGTTTTTGCCAAAAATCTATCTCTTCTGATTTTCACTCAGAAATCTCTCAAGTAAAGGAAAAATTGTAGCTTTCAAATCCAAAATTGAGTTCAACCCATCAACTGTTTCCGGCTGAGCTTGTTGCTGCAAAGGTAGGGTTTTTATTCCTTTTTGAACTATCTGTTTTCATGGTGTTGTTTAGCTTGTTTTCTGTTTAAATATCTCTTTGACACTTCATGGTTTCTAGAAACTCATTAGAGATCATTTTCAGCTTCATGTGATTTGGTGTTCAGTTACATTTTTTGATGAATTTATTGGGTTTCCTTTCATTTTATTTTGCTATAGTTAATGCCTTCTTTACTCCAATGTAGAAATATTAACTAATTTCATTCATGCAAATCTTTAATTGATTATTTTGAATGTTTTCTGATCATGAATTTGACAAACTTTGTTCATTAACTTTATTCAAATTACCCATGTCTTTTGACAACTTCGCAAATCAAGAAATTTGGTTTGAAATTATAAAAATTCTCTATGTTAAAGTTTTACTTTTGTAGCTTCATGTGGTTCTGAATGTACAAATGGTTTTATGAATTAAAAATGTTTTAATGCCATGAAGGTCCAGTTTTCCATTTGCAGATGAAGCCTTGATTTGATTTCTAAAAATTTCTTTTAGCCAATACGTGTTTGTTAAAACTAGTACGACCGTTTTCATGGTGGACTAGTACGACCGAAGAAGAATCTGAAGATGGGGTTTGTCTTCGACTATTTTTGTCCCGTTAAAGAAAAGGTGATATTTTCACCCCGTTTCCGAAAAAGTAATATTTTTGCCCCGTTTCGGAAAAAGTGATACTTTCTCCCCGTTTCGGAAAAAGTGATATTTTCTCCCCGTTTCAGAAAAAAGTATCGCTTTTTCTGAAACAGAGTGAAAGTATCACTTTTTCTGAAACTGAACGAAAGTATCACTTTTCCCGAAACAGAGCGAAAGTATCACTTTTCCCGAAACGGGAAGTGAAAGTATCACATTTTCTTAAACGGAAAATTAGTCGATCCATAAACCAAAATATGGTTGCATGATGTGTTATGCATCCTTTATGGTGGTTTGCATAATTGCTATGCATTCAATTTTCGAGAATTATGCCTAAAATGAAAGTATCATTTTTCTTGAAACGGAGGGGTACATCGTTTTATTAGTTGCAACGGAAAATTAGTTGATGAATAAACCAAAATTTTGTTACATAAACTATTATGTATCCTTTATGATTGTTTGCATAATGGATATACACTTAATTTTCTAAAATTGTGCCTAAAATGGTAAATATCTATGAATTTTTCGTAAAAACTCAAATTTGATATTGTTGTTTGTGCTCGTTGAATAGGTTTTTTTATTAGCTTTCCAACGAGATAAAATTTGCAAAATTCCAAGGTGCAGATTTTTAAATATGTTATATTAAAGTTTGTTGTTCAATTATACCCCTGAAAAGATAGGATACAAAAGGAGTTATAGTAATTGGACTAAAAGGGAGTGATATTTTTGGTTTTTCGACCCTAACAATTTTCAATCTTTTTGTGTCAATTGATCACTTATATTTTACAAAAAAAGTGGCCATATAAAGGTCCTCCCTCGCTTCGCTCGGTCGGCCCAATGACTTAATGAACTATGTTTATGGAACATTCAATGGGACCTGGTTTTACATCTTAATTCTCATTCAAATTTCTTTTAAATCCGATGATATACTCTTTGGACTGTTCATAATCTCTTTTGCCAAATGAAACCAAAATTTCATATTTGATTTAAAAAGGCCAATAAACTTTGTTTTTCATACTTGGTTGTCATTAATTCTCATCGTACTTTTTGGTCTTCAAATAATTTACTTTGAACTACCATGTTGTGGGAACCAACTTGTATTGGATTAATCTCACTTTTAATTTACTGGTTACTTGATGAAGTTGTCGGGTTTCAAATGGGCTAATCGCTTAGTTCACTTATTATGTTATCACTGGCTTAATTGTTTTATTGGTATTGTTTGGAAATGTGTCTGTTGTACATCCTTGACTTTTATAGATACCTTGAATTCCTTTCTTATTATCCGGATGCATGAATTTCATTTTTGATTTCCCTTGGTGCTTATATCTTCCATAAATGATATATGAGTTCAGAGCTAAGTTTTTGGTTTTTACAGCTGTCTTTCTATCATGAAATGTACTTGTGGATGTTACATTGAATCTTTATCGCACAGTTGAAATCTAGATGACTCTACTATAGGACCGTCAGGCCTTAATTGGCATCCCATCTATGGATGGCAACCCGGAAGACCGTTTGTTTGATAACGGTGGCTAGTATCGGACTACCCTGACAATGGGGTTCGCCAAAGGAATAGTAGAGTAACTTATTTTTATTTGCAGCACTAAATTTTAGTGATCACCTGATTGTTTAAAGCTTTACATTTCATATTTTTTACTCCAACATTTCGTGCAAAATTGTTATATCCCCTACTGAGTTGTGGCTCACTCCTTTTAGTTTTGTTTTCCATAGAGTACGAGCGGAGCTTGCAGTAGTAAGCCGGGCAGAGCTTACGGCAGGCTTTTAACGCGTCAAAAGTTAGTATTTTGATGTTATAATATGTATATCACGGGGATATCTGGGGTAGTTTTATGTTTCCTATAACCCATGCTTCTATTATGTTTTTGTTGTTTATAAAATGTTGGGATCTTGAGTAAAACTTTTACATAGTTTTTGTAGTGTCCTTGTAATGTTGAAAGCTGCTTTTTATGTAAGAGATTGTTAGCAAACTCATTTCACTGTAATGTATTACATACCTCCTCGTGTACATGTATATGCTAAGGTTTTTTTCGGATGCAGTGAACTCGATATCATTCATGAATCTTATTTTAGTATGCTGCTACTACTGCTTGTATAATATTTTATTTTTTATGCTTGTTTATGAAACTTGCATATAATTCCACTTTATTTATTTTTGTTTGAATCTCATTTTGTTGTCATTTAATGGTACTCTGAACTAATTGTGTATGAGTTCTTGCATCTGTGTCATATTTCTTTTTTGGATTTCTACCTTCGGTAGTACTGAATTTCAACTAATGAAAGAGTGGTAGGCATCGTTAAATAAGTGATGGCCTGTTTAAAATCATTGAACTTTTAAGTTGTTATGTTAGAAGAGGAGTATAAGAACAAATGCACATCCGTATCCACAGTTTTAGTAACTTTGGCCTCCTATTTTTCTTTCTAATTTAACTGCTTCATAGTGGCATGCCTTCAAATTTTAGATTGTGAGTTAGTGGAGTGGGTTGAGTGCTTGTATCACGTCCACACAATGAAATTTTACTAAGACGGTTCAGTTGGATCTTTCAAATTTAAAAGTGCACATTTCACTCCTGAAATTACATGAACATTTCCTTTCCATTTTTTTTCCTTCTTTATTTTGTCGTATCCATCTCCTTTATGTTCCCATAAATGCAATTATATATTATTTTACTGTTTTGTACTTCGAGTGACGGAGAGGGGTTTGCTCTGCTAATCGGGTTGAAATCCAACCCGTTAGAGGGGAAATTTTCCCGTCCGTTACAGTTGGTATCAGAGCGTGTTCCGATTTACTAGGACTATGTTTGGTTTTCTTTGTTTTACTAGATTGTTTGATTATTGAAGAATTCAGTTACATTTTTATACTTCAGTTGTTTTGAACCCTATAATAATGTTTATGTTATGTTCTATGTGAGTCTAAATTGGATTGGAAAGAATTTGCATCAGCGTACTCTGATTATTTTTTTTGGACTGTATGTTTCTAAAACTATAATTTGATTTGAATCTTTGAAGTGTTAAACTATGTTAATGGTTTTTCAGAAGATTATATAATGCTAAACTGTTTTACTTTGGGGGTTGAGGAAGACTAGCCAGAATCGTAATATACATATCATTTGGGGTGTTAGTAATGTACATTACTAACCAATTGTGAATCTGACACTTGTTCTGTTTTGAAGATATCGTGGTGTGCGAAATTTGTAGCCTAAGAAAAAGGAAATCAACAAGAGGACGGATCGCCTTAAAATTAATTTAGAACATCTGGTAAGTTGTGTTGATTACGGATGACGTTAGAGACCGCATGGAGTCGAGTATTGTAGGCTGAAAGGAATTTAAGAAAGTTATGAGAAATGACAAGGTGATTAGCGGGACAGAAAATTCTCTCGAAGGTTGATAGATTCCCAGAAGGAGTTCGGTGTTATAGAAGTACTGGAGGAGAAGAAGACTAGGCTTGCACTGAGGCAGGTGATTTTAAAACATATTTTTTCCACGTATTTTTTATTTGAGTTTCACATAGCACTTATTTTTTTCTGATGATATACATTTCCTGTCAAGTGTGTGAAATAGGTTTTCTGTTGCTTTATCTATAATACGTATTGCTAATTAAGTTGCTAGAATTTTTCTTCGCCCATTTGGAAGACAGAGCTGAATGTTTTGATTCTTTCCCTAGATTCGTTTTGTTGATCCTTTTTATGTGTTAATACTTTGTTGTTTTATTAAGTCCCAACAAGATTGTATATTTAATAGTTTTATTATAAAAAAAATCGAATTTCCTTTTTTGGGATTTTCCAACATTACCGAGTGGGAGTTTAGTTTGAAATATAACTTCATTATTAACCATTGAAAAACGTTTAAACCTTGATGACATGAGCCTAACTACTCATTTTTGAAAAGAATCCATTCCTTCACATGATCTTGGTTTGATGTTTAAAACTGTCATAACCTGACCTTGACTTAACATTATACGTCCCTTGTTACCCAATTATCATTCTTGATTAATATTAATTCTTCATCGTACAGTTTTTCCTTGAAGTGACAACCAAAAAAAAAAAAAAAGTTTGTTTATTTTTGTTGCCCACCTCATAGTCACCACTTGACATTTACTGAACATGCAGTCCCTTGTTGGCGTTATTGCTTTATGCTAAATGAAAATGAACTTCTTTGGTCTTACTTGCTAGACGATATCACATACGCATAGAATATTGTTTGCCTAGCTTTATTTGTGATGCACTTGGTGTACTAGATTAATGTGTGAACATTTCTTCCCTTTTCATTTTGCTGAACTTTGAACTTTCGTCTACTGGTTAAACAAAATCTTATAAAGTTTTGTATTACACTTAATTAAGCTAATCATTTGTGGTAGTTCTATAAGTGCAGTTTGACTAGTTCAAACATATTTTATAATTATCATGAAGTTTTTGCTAAAATAATTAGAGCTCACCAACCGGCTAAGCATTTAGATTTCTTTAATTATCCGTTTCCCATGTTTGGTTGCTAACCTTGTACCGTCATTGAGAAAGTTTTCCTAAATGCACAATTAGCCGATGAATGAATTCTTCGCCATTTCTTTGATTTGAACTGATCATGTAGTTGCAGGATTTCCCACACTACACCCATGTTAAGATCTTGCTATAATCAACTCACAATTGAAGATGAAAAACGGAACTTTATTATTTTGTTCTCAGAAATGTATACAGAAATGGAAGAATTCAAGATTACAACTATTCTCTTGAAGTTTCTCTCTCCTCAAGACTTTCTTAACTCTCAAAAATATATCATCCTTTTCTGGACACATTGGGTCTATATTTATAGGGGAGTTACATAGTGGATGACAGCTAAGTTTTCCTCTTATTTCGGGTTGATTCTGCGATTGTACCGCGATTAGTTACAATTGTTCACTCTCGCAAGTTTTGTAACCATCGTAGAACAAACATGCTTTTCTCAAGTCTTCTTCACTCATCATTTATTACATCGCTCTTTTGACTGCTTTTGTGACACTCGCAAAGTGTAGTTGAAGATCTTGCGGTAATGCTCACTGGGAAGTGTTGTTAATCTCGCAGAGAAGTATTGTAGCGATATTCTGGTCCTACATCTTGCCTCTTCTCATGTCTTCTTCGCAAAGTGGAGAGGATAAGAGAATCTTCAATTCTTCAAAGTCCTCGTAGCCTCTCTTCTTTCCATATTTTCTTGTCGACATTGCTCCGTTAGTTTAGCTTAACCGCCTACACGTGTTGTAAATTCATATTTTTACCGACACGTCTTTACTCAACAAGTTACTCCCTTTTTCCAATAAAAGGTAGAGTTAAACTTCAAAACTAATTTTCTTCTTCATCTTCTCTATCTTCTTCATCTGTTTATTTTATCTTCCGTCTGCAACTTTTCTTCTTCTTCATATTCTCCTGCTACTGTTCTAATGGAATCATCAAGGTATGTTTTTTTATTATAATCTTTATTTGATTCAATTTTTACTCATATTTTTCGATCTTCTCTGTTTGATCCTTCATAACTCCCGTATTATGTCTTCTCTTCAGTGGAACTATCCCTAACACCCAATCCTTAGGTCAAAACCCTAATGCTCGCAAAAGACCAACTGATAAAAAGAAGAGAAGTTCTGCGAATGATAAGGTGGTAAGAAACACATCCTATTTCTTAATAACAACATTATTGCCTCTGTTTCTTATCTAAGTTATTATTCGCAAAATGTCGAGAACATCGCTAATCCTCCCAAAAGACCTCGTCAGTTTAAAGCTCTTGAGGATGATTTCTCCATCCCCGCATTAACATCTGCAAGAGTTACTCCCACACCCTCACAACTAGATCCTCTTTCTACCTGCGAGAATATCGCTGCCAACACCTCTACTTCTTTTGATTCATTGACAAATCAAGCTCCTGAAATTGCTGTGACTGAAGTTCCTTGTAGCCCTTTATTGTCTTCAACTGTTGTTTTTCCCAACACTCCTCCTTCTGATAATACAACCATCGTAAATGACTCAAATCGTCAACTTGTCCTCATTACCACTTCACCCTCTGTATCTCTTCCTCCATCTAATGGAATCTTAGCTGGAGTTGATGTTGCTTTTAAAATTTTATCTAATATTTTAGACGATGCTAAAAAATCTTCTACTGACTCTCTCCAATATGAAGCTTGCGAGACCTTACTTAAATATTTTGGCTCTGATAACACTGCTTCACGAGCATCTTTAGAGAATGAAGTTGAAACTCTGAGAAAAAGCCTTCAAGTCAAAATTTCTGAATGTGATACTCTGAACCATATGCTTCGCAACTCTTCTCTTAACTGCGAGAACCTTCGCAGAAAAAATGACGAGCTGAAAGGTACAATTTTCCTTCCTCTACCCTTTTGTTTTTTTGTTTTGCTTTTATATCCCTCTGTACTCAAGTCTCCTTCTTAAATTCTTGATTCATATATTAGTTTCAAATCGGACTCGTTTCATGGAGAGACTTAAATCTGAATCTATTGCTGACGAAGCTCGTGTCGAAAGAGATTCTTGGATGGATCAGTATAATATATTAGATAATCTCTACACATATTCGATTGATCAAATAGATAATCTTACTAATGAGAATAACCAACTATCGCAAAGTCAAAATTTATTAAGTAACGAGATTACTCGTCTCTCAAATTTGTTAACCAAGTCTAACTTGGCAGTAGAATCTTTATCAGATGAAAATAGAACTTTATCCCAAGAGAAACATAGATTTTCAAGCTTGATGGCGATTTCTTCGCAGCAATTGAGTAATCTACAAAGAATATGTGATAATCAAGAGCAATCTCTTTGTTCCCTTAAAGATGAACTCAAGGAAGTAACTGAATCATCTGCTGCTGAGAAGGATAAACTTATCAAGGGTAGGTTAACTCTTAGTTTGAAGGCCAACAAGCTTCAAGACCAATACTCTCAATTGAAGAAGTCTCACTCTTTACTAGAAAAGGAAAACTCGTATCTACGCACCAAAGAAGAAAACATAAAATCTCGTCTGAAGGGTGTGGTTGGCGATAAATTTGATGACGCTATGAATCAATGGGAAAACTGTTTCTTTACATTAATTCAAAACTTAACCTCACAGAAAGAAGGTAATCAATTGACTGCCTTTCTTGCTGACCTTTCTGTTAAATTTTGTGTTATATTTCTTGCAAAATCTTTGACTGAATGATCTTTTATCACTTTTGTTACTCGCAGAATCTGAAAGAAGTCTTCATTCTACCATCGCTGATCTTACTAATAAATTGGATAAAATTCACAAAGAAAACAAGACTCTTACTTCCAATTATATTGAAGCTCGCGACAAAGCAGAAAGAAGACTTGATTATCTCGAGTACTTCAAAAATATAGAGATTAGGAATCGTGACATAGGTTTCCTTCGCAAGGTTCACCTCATTGCTGAAGTTATTATGAACGATATTCTGCTCTCCCATTATCTCCCTCCTATATCTTTTCCTCCTTTAAAAGTTGATGATGATGAAACTCCTCTTCCCATGGATAAGGAATTAGAATTCACTGATGAAGAAAATATCACTCAAGAAGATGATGATGAAGAAAGAAGTCCTCCTAAAGAAGTAACTACAAGCGGTGAGAAGAATACTGATGAAGCTGACAATTCTTGCAAGAATAACGAATCTGGCGAGCAAGAATTGTGAGTCTGGCGAGACAATCGTCAAAACTTGAATTTCATTTTTGCTTTCTTTTTCTTCTTCTTTCTTGCGAATAATGTAACTTTTGAAATTTTTAGAATTAAACTTTTGATTTTGTTTACTTTGAATATCCTCAAGGAAGATAATTAAATCTTATTTCTCCACTCCCCTACTTGCCCTTCATTATCTTTCTTGAAATGGTGAATTATTTCCTGTGTCTCCTTTCTGTGAACTATGAAAATATGAATATTTCTGCGATGTAATGAGTACATCTGCGATATTTCGAAAAATTCTGAAAGAGTTTATGATGTTACGAATCTGCTTTCCTATATATTCTCCTGCGATGAACAAATCTTTCCTGCATCTTAAAATAGAATAGTTAATTTTTTAAGATTATTCTGTTGGTCTTATTTTGCCTTCCTAGTTAAAGGTCTTATTTTGCCAAAAAAGTTTTTCTTTCTGCGACAAAATCGTAGGACGTCTTTACATTTGAATGTATTATCCTATTGATATTGTCTTATCAATATTTTTTCAACATCTCTGCGACAATATGATAAGTATAAACTCTCTTGCAAAAATTAAACCTTATGACATTGCCGTCTTGCGATGAAATCGCAGGACGTCTTTACACTTTCATGTAAAAACCCATTGATCTCATCTTAACTTTTCTCTTTTGGCTTGTTGCCTTTGTATAACTTTCGTCACGCGATAATATGACAGGCCTAAATGTTCTTGCGATCATAAAGCCCCATGACATTGCCGTCTTTAGACACTTATCAGCTCCCTAATGGAGGGTGCCTCCCTTATCTTCCCCCTAGTTTCCCCTTTAAGGAGGGCACATCGGCCATACAAGACTAGCTCCTCCCATCCAGATTTGCCAACAACCAGTTGTTTTCGCAGCCTCTTGTCCTGTATGCCTATATGGCTTATAGTTACAAGACTGCACCCTAAATGGGGTTTTCTTCAGGCCAAGTGCATCATATCCAAGACTTACCAAGAATGGCCAGGGTAGTTTTGTACTCCCCGGGAACCCTTGGCTCAACCGTGTACCTCGGCGCCTTGGTCATACTTTGCACTTCTTAGAAGATGTCCTTAGTCGTCCAACCAGGGTATAACCTTATATAATTGGAAATCCAAGATCCCTATCCTGGATAGGTTTTCTTTAACCCCCAACATCTGCATAACTCAGGTTCCAGCAGCGGTATAACCTTATCACTAAGTCATGTCAAGAGATACCCCCTTATATGATGCACTATTAGGTCTTACATTTGCCTCTTGCGAAATTTTATTCGCGAACTAGGGTGCACGCCATAAAGGTTCGTCCCATTCTATTAATCTCTGCAAAAATTTTATTCTTATTCTCGCGATTATGCTCGCAGTTCTTGCTTTGCTTTGTTATTAGGAGAATCTCGCAATCGTAATCAGAATTTTTTTTTTTTTTTTTTACAACGTACCTGTGTCTCTTATCTTGTAGAAGTTGTCATTGATAATACTTTTTCAGATATAGTCTATTCCATGGTCTGTCAAGTCTTTGACCAACATCTCTTCCTTCAGGGTCCATTAGTTTGTATGCCCCAGTTCCAACTATCTCTTTAATGATGTATGGTCCATCCCATTTTCTCGCCAATTTTCCACTATGATTACCAGCGTCACCATTATGCAACATCTTCAATACTTTTTGTTCTTCTTCCCTTGTCAAACATCTTAGCGATGGTCCACTAAAAGATCTGCGATATAATACTCCATCTCTTAATTCATAATTGGTTGCCCTACTTTTCAATTTATGTGCCTCTAGTCGATTTTTTGGGATTTCTCCTCTTGCCAAGTATGCATGAAGATCTGCTCGCTAATCTGTAATGTTGCTCTTTAATTCTTCTTCGCCAATTTCTACCATCATCACATCTTCCTCTTCTTCTTCCTTGTTTATCGCTAGTAATAAAAGTGTTTGAATTTTTATGCACCTCGCAGCTGGATTTGTCATCATACTGGATATGAAAGCAAAAGCATCTGCAAGCCTATTATCTTTCCTCGATATGTGTCTCCATTTTATTTTTTGAATTCTCGCAGATAATTCTTCGACTAACCTTTTATACTTTCTTAAAGATGGTTCATTTGTTGTATATTCTCCTTTTATCTGGCGAATAACCAACTGTGAATCGCTGGTGATTCTAGCATTTTCCAACTTCATTTCTATCGCAAATTTTAAAGCATGAATGATGGCCTCATACTCTGTTTCATTATTAGTGGATGTAAATTCCAATATAAATGGAAAAGCTGTTTTCTCTCCCTCTGGTGAAATAAAAACAACTCCAATCCCATTTCCTTCTCCATTTGATGATTCATCCACCAATATCTCCCATCTGTCGGGCTCTGTTAATAGTTCTTTTGGATCTCCATGTTCCTCTTCTACATCCATCATCTCTTCCACAGCTTCATCATCTTCTAATAGAAATTCATCTAAGAAGTCTGCGATAACTTGTGATTTTGGCGAGGATAAAACTTCATATTGAATATCAAAGTGTCCTACTTGTGCATTCCATCTCTCAATTCTGCCTGATCTTTTTGAATTTTTCATTACTGACTCAATTGGAACTTTCGTTAACACTTTGACCTTATGTGCTTGAAAGTAGATGCGAAGCTTAAAAGTTGCTTGTACCAATGCTAGAATTAGTTTCTCAATCTTTGAATAATTTATCTCTGCAGAATTGAACGTTTTGCTGATGTAATAAATTGGTTTTTCTACCCCTGCTTCTACTTGCAGAAACACAGCCCTTAGCGCATATGTGGTTGTTGCAAGATAAATCAATAGTTCTTCTCCCGGTTCAGCTTTCTTTAAGATAGTTATGTTCATCAAGTGTTCATTAATTCCTTGAAAATCCTTTTCACACTCATTAGTCCACTTGAATTTTGTTCCCTTCTTGAGTATATCGAAAAAATGTTTGCACTTGTCTGAAGATCGCGAAATGAATCTTCCTAGCGAGGCTAAGAGTCCATTCAATTTTTGCACATCTTTTACCGTCGCAGGCGTTGGAATATCGCGAATTTCTTGTACTTTTTCCGGATCAACTTGTATTCCTTCTTTTGATAAAATATACCCCAGAAATTTTCCGGAAGTTACTCCAAAAGTACATTTATCGGGATTAACTTTAATATTAAATTGCCGCATTTGATCGAAAATCTCTTTCAGATCTTGCACATGATTCTCAGCTTCTTTGCTTTTGATCAGCATATCGTCTACATACACTTCTAATGTTTTATGAATCCACTTTGCAAACACCTTCTCCACCATTCTTTGGTATGTTGCACCAGCATTTCGTAAGCCAAAGGGCATCTATGTATAACAATATAATCCTCTTGGAGCAAAAAATGCGGTATGTTCTTGATCTTCTTCAGCGAGAGGGATTTGATTATATCATTTATATCCATCCAACGATGATATTCTAGCATTTCCCGCTGCTGATTCAACCATCTGTGGAATATCTGGTAATGGAAAACTATCTTTAGGACAAGCCTTGTTTAAATCAGTGAAATCTATACAAATTCTTATCCCCTTGTTCTTCTTTGGGACCACTACCATATTTGAAATCCACTCTGGATATTTTGCTTGCCTTATAATTCATGCGTCGAGCATCTTCTGTAATTCTTCTTCTATTTGAGAATGATATGTTGTTGCGATTTTCCTTATTCTTTTCTTAAATGGTCTTATATTTTTGTTGATTTCTAATTTATGACGTGCTATTGATGGATCTATCCCTAGCATCTCATCCATGCTCCACGCCAAGATATCTTTATACTCTCTCAAGATATTTATAGTTCTTTCTTCCTCATCTTCCTTCATTCTAGTCCCAATTTTCAGCATTTCAGGCTCTTCTTCACTCCCAATATTTACTTCTTTTGTTGGTTCTGCTGCAATATAACTTACTTCAGGTTCTCCCATTGGTGTTGGTGTTCTTATAACTCTCGCGAGTTCATCTCCTTCTTGCGAGATTTCACTGGGTATTCCTTTTTCTTATTTTGCTCTTATCATGTAAACTTTAAATTCTTCTTCCTTTTTTGCTTCTCTCGCCAATTTTCTGCGAGCCTTTCGCAGCTTTGGATGTTCTTCATAATTTCTTACTTCAATTTGGTAACACAATTTCGCAAAATCTATGTCTCCTCTAATTTGTCCAATTCCACTGGGTATAGGAAATTTGATGCATTGATGCAACGTTGATGCTACAGCCTTGATTGCGTGTATCCATGGTCTTCCTAATATCATGTTATATGGTGATTCCACGTCTACCACACATAACGTTACTTGTGTTTCAATCTCCCCTAGTGGAATTCGTACCATTATCTCGCCTTTAGGTTTTGTTAAAGATTTTCCAAAGCCATGAACATGATATGTTGAATAAGACATTTCTTCATCCTTATATCCCATTTTCTTGAAAGTATGATAAAATATTATATCTACATAACTTCATGCATCTACCAAAGTTCTATTCATAGCCCATTCTTCTATATATTTTATTGATTCCTCCTTTCTCATTGGTATAGTGGATACTGTGATTACCAATGGAGATGTATGACTAAGATTTTCCTCTGGTATTTCTCTAACTTTCTTATTTAAATGTGATTTCCTGCTTTTCCCAATCTTTCAATGGTGATATTTTTTCCACCGTCATAATTTTCCTTCCTTCAAAAGCCCGTTTGTGTATCTTCCCCTTAATATTTTCATGAAATCTATCAATCATTGTTCTTGTTACCATAGCACAATCCAATTTTCTACAATCCTTTTTTATTCTAATCATCCTTTCTTCAAATATCTTACTTATTTGTTTTATGATTTTCTTAATCTTGAACAATTCTTATCTTCTTCTTCACCTTTTTATATGATTTTGCTAATTCAATCCTTGTTCACTCTCGCAAGTTTTGTAACCATCGCAGGACAAACATGCTTTTCTCAAGTCTTCTTCACTTGTCATTTATTACATTGCTCTTTTGACTGCTTTTGTGACACTCGCAAAGTGTAGTTGAAGATCTTGCGGTAATGCTCGCTGGGAAGTGTTGTTAATCTCGCAGAGAAGTATTGTAGCGATATTTTGGTCCTACAGATCATTGCTTGGGATTTCCCGTATATATTGATCTCTTTTAAAACTACACGAGTTAGAGCGCATTTCTTGAGTTACTACTTAACTATCAGTTTTGGTGTGGGTACTGGAAAGAACTCTCTTTTTTCCCATTTGTGTTGAGATGTATTACGTGTCTACAAGTGAATTCCAAGTATCAACCACCAGATTCACCGTTACAGACATTGGATTTGCGTCGCTATGAATTTTGCAAGAAATCTGCCTGAAATTTGGCAAGGAAATGATAGGGGTAGTGTGATCGCTAATCAGCTAACCAAGTCAGTTCGTTTTCTTTATGTAAAGCACGCATACATCGTCACTCCCTACCCAACTTGTACTTCAAAGGGGTTGTTATGCTACATGGAATTTCTTGGTCAATTGTTCAGAGAGAGACTTTTTTTTTTCCAACGGCAAGCTATGGGAATCTATAAAGATACAAGTACTGTTGTCCACCCTTAGTAAATGGTCATAACTCATCCTTAGTAGATGGTCATAATGAACTATTCATTAGGAAGACATGGTGCATGCGTATGGATTGACGATAAAGACAATTGGAAGGGGCATCTACATTCTTCAAGTTCTTAGATGACAACATTTACAAGTTTGGTACTAGTACCTGACGTATGAATTTTAGCACGTACACCACTATGTTAGAGCAAGAGGTCATCGAAGGAAGAGTTACAGGTTAAAAAATTATCTCATAAACGGTAGAAATGACAAGAAATATCTGAGACCAATTGAAAGAACCTACGAAGACTCGAAGATGAGAATAAAATTATGAGTCGAAGAAAATGCTTCCCGGAAGTTTATCCAAGGCCGGAAAGAGGTTCGGCAAGAAGACTAAATTAGTTTTGCTTTGTGCTATAATGAACCTTCTGAAAGTTCTTCATCAAATTAGACAAGTCATTTCATAACTAGCGTTACCGACATAATCAGAGGATGTTCACTATGTGCTTCAGATATCGCACAAAATTGTGACATATGATTAAAAGCCAAAAAGCATCATCAGCAATAAGTCTAGTCCTTCTTCCTAAAACCATTAAGATGGTGGATGAAGTGTGACAACATCACTCCCGAAGTAACTACAAGATGGAGTCCGACATGCGAGATAAGTAACCAGGGCTACTTGAAGGTAACTTTCTTAGCTCTTTTCTTAACTTTTTTGAATTTGGGGACCAAATTATTTTTTTAGTGGGTAATGGTGTAGCAACATGAAAATTTTCCTAGGGCTTTGAGCCCTAGCCCAACCCATTATGGGGGTTTTATATAAAATGGTTATCCCTTAGTAACATTACTGAGAGCGAACAATAGATGCTAGGGGAGACACTAGATATTTTTAGCATGAGAGACACGCGTAAGGCATGAATAGCTAGGGGCGTTTTCGTTTTTTTTTCGTCTTCTATAAGAATTGCAATATAACTTCGTTTTTGCCAAAAATCTATCTCTTCCGATTTTCACTCAGAAATCTCTCTAAGTAAAGGAAAAATTGTAGCTTTTAAATCCAAAATTGAGTTCAACCCATCAACTGTTTCCGGCTGAGCTTGTTGCTGCAAAGGTAGGGGTTTTTCTTCCTTTTTGAACTATCTGTTTTCATGGTGTTGTTTAGCTTGTTTTCTGTTTAAATATCTCTTTGACACTTCATGGTTTCTAGAAACTCATTAGAGAGCATTTTCAGCTTCATATGATTTGGTGTTCAGTTACATTTTTTGATGAATTTATTGGGTTTCCTGTCATTTTATTTTGCTATAGTTAATGCCTTCTTTACTCCAATGTAGAAATCTTAACTAATTTCATTCATGCAAATCTTTAATTAATTATTTTGAATGTTTTCTGATCATGAATTTGACAAACTTTGTTCATTAACTTTATTCAAATTACCCATCTCTTTTGACAACTTCGCAAAGCAAGAAATTTGGTTTGAAATTATGAAAATTCTCTATGTTAAAGTTTTATTTTTGTAACTTCATGTGATTCTGAATGTACAAATGGTTTTATGAATTAAAAATGTTTTAATGCCATGAAGGTCCAGTTTTCCATTTGCAGATGAAGCCTTGATTTGATTTCTAAAAATTTCTTTAGCCAATACGTGTTTGTTAAAACTAGTACGACCGTTTCCACGGTGGGAGGGCCGACCGAAGAAGAATCTGAAGATGGGGTTTGTCTGCGACTATTTTCGTCCCGTCAAAGAAAAGGTGATACTTTCATCCCGTTTCCGAAAAAGTAATATTTTCGCCCCGTTTCGGAAAAAGTGATACTTTCTCCCCGTTTCGGAAAAAGTGATACTTTCTCCCCGTTTCGGAAAAAGTGATACTTTCTCCCCGTTTCAGAAAAAGTATCGCTTTTTCTGAAACAGTGCGAAAGTATCACTTTTCCCGAAACAGAGCGAAAGTATCACTTTTCCCGAAACAGAGCGAAAGTATCACTTTTCCCGAAACAGAGCGAAAGTATCACTTTTCCCGAAACGGGAAGTGAAAGTATCACATTTTCTTAAACGGAAAATTAGTCGATCCATAAATCAAAATATGGTTGCATGATGTGTTATGCATCCTTTGTGGTGGTTTGCATAATGGCTATGCATTCAATTTTCGAGAATTATGCCTAAAATGAAAGTATCATTTTTCTTGAAACGGAGGAGTACATCTTTTTATTAGTTGCAACTGAAAATTAGTTGATGAATAAACCAAAATTTTGCTACATAAACTATTATGTATCCTTTATGGTGGTTTGCATAATGGATATACACTTAATTTTCTAAAATTGTGCCTAAAATGATAAATACCTCTGAATTTTTGGTAAAAACTCAAATTTGATATTGTTGTTTGTGCTCGTTGAATAGGTTTTTTTATTAGCTTTCCAACGAGATAAAATTTGCAAAATTCCAAGGTGCGGATTTTTAGATATGTTATATTAAAGTTTGTTGTCCAATTATACCCCTGAAAAGATAGGATACAAAAGGAGTTATAGTAATTGGACTAAAAGTGAGTGATATTTTTGGTTTTTCGACCCTAACCATTTTCAATCTTTTTGTGTCAATTGATCACTTACATTTTACAAAAAAAAATGGCCATATAAAGGTCCTCCCTCGCTTCGCTCGGTCATCCCAATGACTTAATGAACTATGTTTATGGAACATTCAATGGGACCTGGTTTTACATCTTAATTCTCATTCAAATTTCTTTTAAATCCGATGATATACTCTTTGGACTGTTCATAATCTCTTTTGCCAAATGAAACTAAAATTTCATATTTGATTTAAAAAGGCCAATAAACTTTGTTTTTCATACTTGGTTGTCATTATTTCTCATCGTACTTTTTGGTCTTCAAATAATTTACTTTGAACTACCATGTTGTGGGAACCAACTTGTACTGGATTAATCTCACTTTTAATTTACTGGTTACTTGATGAAGTTGTCGGGTTTCAAATGGGCTAATCGCTTAGTTCACTTATTATGTTATCACTGGCTTATTTGTTTTACTGGTACTGTTGGGAAATGTATCTGTTGTACATCCTTGACTTTTATAGATACCTTGAATTCCTTTCTTATTAGCCGGATGCAAGAATTTCATTTTTGATTTCCCTTGGTGCTTATACCTTCCATAAATGATAAATGAGTTCAGAGATAAGTTTTTGCAAGAGGCAAATGTAAGACCTAAAGTACGTCATATAAGGGGGTACCTGATTGCATGGCTCAGGGATAAGGTTATACCACTGCTGGAACCTGAGTCATGGAGAAGTGGGGTCCATCTCTATGAGAGATACCTATCCAGGAGAGGTACCTTGGATTTCCAACTATATATAAGGTTATACCCTAGTTGGACGACCGAGGGTCTCTTCTAAGGAGTGCAGAGTATGACCAAGGCGCCGAGATACACGGTTGAGCCAAGGGTGCCCGGGGCGTACAAAACTACCCTGGCCATTCTTGGAAAGTCTTGGCTATGATGCATTCGGCCCGAAGAAAACCCCACTTAGGGTGCAGTCTAGTAGCTATAAGCCATATAGGCATAAAGGATAAGAGGCTGCGAAAACAACAGGTTGTTGGTAAGACTGGATAGGAGGAACTAGTCTTGTATGTCCGATGTACGCCTCCTTGAAGGGGCAACTAGGGGGAAGATAAGGGCGGCACCCTCCATTAGGGAGTTGAGTGTCTAAATACGGCAATGTCATGGGGATTTACGTTCACAAGAACATTTAGGCCTATCATATTGTTGCGTTACAAATATTATACAGAGGCAAAAAGCCTAGAGAAAAAGATAAGGTGAGATCAATGGGTTTTTACATGAAAGTGTAAAGACGTCCTGCGATTTCATCGCAAGACGCCAATGTCATGGGGCTTTGTTTTCGCAAGGGAACTTAGGCCTGTCATATTGTCGCAGAGAAATTGACAATGCATGGATAAGGCAAGATCAATGGGTCTTTACATGCGAGTGTAAGGACGTCATGCGATTTTGTCGCCATAACATACAATTGGATAAATAAGACCTTTAACTAGGAAGACATGATAAGACCAACAGAATAATCATAAACATTAACTATTTTGTTCAAATGCAGATAAACTTCATTCATTACAAAAAAGATACTAAGAGGAAAGTATGGGAATTGATAAGCAGAACATCATTATTATCTTTCTCGCAAGAATATTATTATATTTCTCGCAAGAATATTATTATATTTCTCGCAAGAACAACTGAATAAAGAAATAGTATAAAATACATCACTCGCAAGAGAAGGAGGATATAACTCGAGAAAATAAAGATAAAATTCATCATTCAATGTTAACTTCGCCAGCTACATTATCTTCGCCAATATTCTCCTCATTATGATTAATTCTAGCTTCTTCTTCGCTAGACTTATCACCAACAGATGTTCTATCGTTGGTAGTAGCTTTTTCTTGAGGGATTTCTTCATTGTCCACCTGGTCTTCTTAAGAAAGGTCTTCTTCGCCATCTTCACAATCGAAATCACTATCACCATCACGGGGAACCTCATCTTCACCTACTTCCATAGGTTTAATTGACATAGGAGGGAGAGAGCTGGACAGCAAGACATCATTTACTATAACTTGAGCATCAAGATGAAATTGACGAAGATGAGCTTTATCACGGTTTCTAATCTTCATATTCTTAAAGTATTCAAGATAGTCATATTTCCTTTCTGCTAGATCGCGACAGTAAACAAAACGAGCATTAAGAACACCATTTTCTTTACGAACCTTAGCCAGATCAGCACTCAAATCAGAGATGGTATAATGAAGCTTTTCCTCAGATGTTGCGAGCAACAATAATAAAAATAAAGATTATTTCGCTAAAGATTTTGCAAGAAAGTCAACAAAAGATAAATCAACAAGGCAATCAAAAAGACTACCTTCTTTTTGCGAAATTAAGTTTTGAATTAGTGCCACGCAAGTATTTTCCCAATGACTTATAGCATCATCAAATTGATCTCCAACTAAACCTTTTAGGCGAGATTTTAAATTCTTTTCTTTGAAGAGTAGAAAAGAATTTTTCTTCGCAAGAGCGGAATTGGACTCCTCTAATTTGGAATATTCCTCTTTGAGTTGACTTACTTTTATACTTAAAGCTATTCTACATTGGATAAGTGAATTTCTCTCAGTAATAGATGATTCAGTTACTTATTTAAGCTCATATTTTAGAGAATGAAGGGATCGTTCTTGGTTATCATAAATTCTTTGAAGAGTGCTTAATTGCTGCGAGAAGTTCGCCACCTTATTTGAAAGATCTCGCTTTTCTTGAGATAAAATCTTTTTTTCATCTGATAAAGTTTTTGTCACTAAGTTAGCCTTGGTTAATAAATAAGAGATGCGAGATACTTCGCTACTCAGTAGATCTTGTTTCTGTGCTAATTGTGTATTCTCATTGGTAAGGTTTTCTATTTGATCAAGGAAATATGTGTAAAGATTATATAATCGGTTATATTGGTCCATCCAAGAATCTCTATCAACATGAATCTCTTCAACATTGGATTCAGCTTTGAATATCCCCATTAATCGATTTTGATTTAAGGCTTAATATGCGGACAAAGGATTTTAAGAAAAGGAAGTAGGGAAAGAAGCAAAATAAATAATAAAGGAAAATCAAAGACAGAGATAGAAAAAGTTATACCTTTTAGTTCATCATTTTTCTTGCGAAGATTATCGCAATTCAGCAAAGAATTGTTAAGTTTATGATGAAGAGTTTCACTTTCTAAAATCTTGGCTTGGAGAGTCCCCTTTAAAGCTTCAACTTCATGTTCTAGAGATGTTTGCGAAGACATTCGATCAGAACCGAAATATTTGCTTAAAATCTCGCAGACACTATGCTTGACAGGATCAGTAGAAGATTTCTTAGCATCATCTAAAATGTTAGACAAAACTCTAAAAGCAACATCTACTCCTACTGAAGTTTCTTTAGAAGAAGGGAGAGATGTGGATGGCGAAGTAGTGACAATAGAAAGTTGGAAATGAGAATTATTTGTAACTAATACATCATCTAAAGATGAAGTGTCAGGAAAAGTAACGAATGGGACTGAAGTAGAGATAACTTGAGAGGTTTCTATGGAAGAAGGGGAAGAAACTTCATTCACAGTAATTTCATGAATGTCATTTATAAAAAGATCAGTTGAGGCAGGAATATTTCTGGCAACATTCTCGCAGACGAAAGTTACAGGTTCAGCCTGCAAAGACGTAGGTATAGCACTGGCAGGAAACAATTCGGGAGTAGGAACAACAAAATCAACAATTTTAGCCCGTCGAGATTTCTTGCGAGGAGAACTAGTGTTCTCGTCACCCTGCGAATAACAATCTAGATAAGAAATAGAGGCAACAATATTGTTATTAAGAAAATAAATGTTTTTTACTACCTTATGATTCGCAGACTTCCTCTTATTTTCAGTGGGTTGTTGCTCTGAGTTTCTGGAAGGATTAGGGTTTTGGATTACAATTCTAGTGTTAGAGGTGACTCCGCTTTAAAGAAAACACGGTATGGGAATTACATAAAATCAAAATGAGAACAGATCTGTAGCAACACGAAAATTTTCCTATGGCTTTAAGCCCTAGCCCAAACCATTATGGGGGTTTTATATAAAATGGTTATCCCTTAGTAGCATTACTGAGAGAGAATAGTAGATGTTAGGGGACACACTAGATAATTTTAGCATGAGAGACACGCGTAAGGCATGAGAAGCTAGGGGCGTTTTCGTTTTTTTTTTTCCGTCTTCTATAAGAATTGCAATATAACTTCGTTTTTGCCAAAAATCTATCTGATTTTCACTCAGAAGTCTCTCAAGTAAAGGAAAAATTGTAGCTTTCAAATCCAAAATTGAGTTCAACCCATCAACTGTTTCCGGCTGAGCTTGTTGCTGCAAAGGTAGGGTTTTTCTTCCTTTTTGAACTATCTGTTTTCATGGTGTTGTTTAGCTTATTTTTTGTTTAAATATCTCTTTGACACTTCATGGTTTCTAGAAACTCATTAGAGAGCATTTTCAGCTTCATATGATTTGGTGTTCAGTTACATTTTTTGATGAATTTATTGAGTTTCCTTTCATTTTATTTTGCTATAGTTAATGCCTTCTTTACTCCAATGTAGAAATCTTAACTAATTCCATTCATGCAAATCTTTAATTGATTATTTTGAATGTTTTCTGATCATGAATTTGAAAAACTTTGTTCATTAACTTTATTCAAATTACCCATGTCTTTTGACAACTTCGCAAAGCAAGAAATTTGGTTTGAAATTATGAAAATTCTCTATGTTAAAGTTTTACTTTTGTAACTTCATGTGGTTCTGAATGTACAAATTATTTTATGAATTAAAAATGTTTTAATGCCATGAAGGTCCAGTTTTCCATTTGCAGATGAAGCCTTGATTTGATTTCTAAAAATTTCTTTTAGCCAATACGTGTTTGTTAAAACTAGTACGACCGTTTTCATGGTGGGAGGGCCGACCGAAGAAGAATCTGAAGATGGGGTTTGTCTGCGACTATTTTCGTCCCGTTAAAAAAAAGGTGATACTTTCACCCTGTTTCCGAAAAAGTAATATTTTCGCCCCGTTTCGGAAAAAGTGATACTTTCTCCCCGTTTCGGAAAAAGTGATACTTTCTCCCCGTTTCAGAATAAGTATCGTTTTTTCTGAAACAGAGTGAAAGTATCACTTTTTTTGAAACAGAGCGAAAGTATCACTTTTCCCGAAACAGAGCGAAAGTATCACTTTTCCCGAAACAGAGTGAAAGTATCACTTTTCCTGAAACGGGAAGTGAAAGTATCACATTTTCTTAAACGGAAAATTAGTCGATCCATAAACCAAAATATGGTTGCATGATGTGTTATGCATCCTTTATGGTGGTTTGCATAATGGCTATGCATTCAATTTTCGAGAATTATGCCTAAAATGAAAGTATCATTTTTCTTGAAACGGAGGAGTACATCGTTTTATTAGTTGCAACGGAAAATTAGTTGATGAAGAAACCAAAATTTTGCTACATAAACTATTATGTATCCTTTATGGTGGTTTGCATAATAAATATACACTTAATTTTCTAAAATTGTTCCTAAAATGATAAATATCTCTGAAATTTTTCGTAAAAACTCAAATTTGATATTGTTATTTGTGCTCGTTGAATAGGTTTTTTTATTAGCTTTCCAACAAGATAAAATTTGCAAAATTCCAAGGGACGGATTTTTAGATATGTTATATTAAAGTTTGTTGTCCAATTATACCCCTGAAAAGATAGGATACAAAAGGAGTTATAGTAATTGGACTAAAAGTGAGTGATATTTTTGGTTTTTCGACCCTAACCATTTTCAATCTTTTTGTATCAATTGATCACTTACATTTTACAAAAAAAAATGGCCATATAAAGGTCATCCCTCGCTTCGCTCGGTCGGCCCAATGACTTAATGAACTATGTTTATGGAACATTCAATGGGACCTGGTTTTACATCTTAATTCTCATTCAAATTTCTTTTAAATCCGATGATATACTCTTTGGACTGTTCATAATCTCTTTTGCCAAATGAAACTAAAATTTCATATTTGATTTAAAAAGGCCAATAAACTTTGTTTTTCATACTTGGTTGTCATTATTTCTCATCGTACTTTTTGGTCTTCAAATAATTTACTTTGAACTACCATGTTGTGGGAACCAACTTGTACTGGATTAATCTCACTTTTAATTTACTGGTTACTTGATGAAGTTGTCGGGTTTCAAATGGGCTAATCGCTTAGTTCACTTATTATGTTATCACTGGCTTATTTGTTTTACTGGTACTGTTGGGAAATGTATCTGTTGTACATCCTTGACTTTTATAGATACCTTGAATTCCTTTCTTATTAGCCGGATGCATGAATTTCATTTTTGATTTCCCTTGGTGCTTATATCTTCCATAAATGATATATGAGTTCAGAGCTAAGTTTTTGGTTTTTACAGCTGTCTTTCTATCATGAAATGTACTTGTGGATGTTACATTGAATCTTTATCGCACGGTTGAAATCTAGATGACTCTACTATAGGACCGTCAGGCCTTAATTGGCACCCCATCTATGGATGGCAACCCGGAAGACCGTTTGTTTGATAACGGTGGCTAATATCGGACTACCCTGACAATGGCGTTCGCCAAAGGAATAGTAGAGTAACTTATTTTTATTTTCAGCACTAAATTTTAGTGATCACCTGATTGTTTAAAGCTTTACATTTCGTAAATTATTATCACTGCTGCTCTTGCCTATGCCTTCATATTTTTTTACTCCAACATTTCGTGCAAAATTGTTATATCCCCTACTGAGTTGTGGCTCACTCCTTTTAGTTTTGTTTTCCACAGAGTACGAGCGGAGCTTGCAGTAGTAAGCCGGGCAGAGCTTACGGCAGGCTTTTAACACGTCAAAAGTTAGTATTTTGATGTTATAATATGTATATCACGGGGATATCTGGGGTAGTTTTATGTTTCCTATAACCCATGCTTCTATTATGTTTTTGTTGTTTATAAAATGTTGGGATCTTGAGTAAAACTTTTACATAGTTTTTGTAGTGTCCATGTAATGTTGAAAGCTGCTTTTTGTGTAAGAGATTGTTAGCAAACTCATTTCACTGTAATGTATTACATACCTCCTCGTGTACATGTATATGCTAAGGTTGTTTTTCGGAAGCAGTGAACTCGATATCATTCATGAATCTTATTTTAGTATGCTGCTACTACTGCTTGTATAATATTTTATTTTTTATGCTTGTTTATGAAACTTGCATATAATTCCACTTTATTTATTTTTGTTTGAATCTCATTTTGTTGTCATTTAATGGTACTCTGAACTAATTGTGTATGAGTTCTTGCATCTGTGTCATATTTCTTTTTTGGATTTCTACCTTCGGTAGTACTGAATTTCAACTAATGAAAGAGTGGTAGGCATCGTTAAATAAGTGCTGGCCTGTTTAAAATCATTGAACTTTTAAGTTGTTATGTTAGAAGAGGAGTATAAGAACAAATGCACATCCGTATCCACAGTTTCAGTAACTTTGGCCTCCTATTTTTCTTTCTAATTTAACTGCTTCATAGTGGCATGCCTTCAAATTTTAGATTGTGAATTAGTGGAGTGGGTTTAGTGCTTGTATCACGTCCACACAATGAAATTTTACTAAGACGGTTCAGTTGGATCTTTCAAATTTAAAAGTGCACATTTCACTCCTGAAATTACATGAACATTTCCTTTCCATTTTTTTTTCTTTTTTATTTTGTCGTATCCAGCTCCTTTATGTTCCCATAAATGCAATTATGTATTATTTTACTGTTTTGTACTTCGAGTGACGGAGAGGGGTTTGCTCTGCTAATCGGGTTGAAATCCAACCCGTTAGAGGGGAAATTTTCCCGTCCGTTACAGTTGGTATCAAAGCGTGTTCCGATTTACTAGGACTATGTTTGGTTTTCTTTATTTTACTAGATTGTTTGATTATCGAAGAATTCAGTTACATTTTTATACTTCGGTTGTTTTGAACCCTATAATAATGTTTATGTTATGTTCTATGTGAGTCTAAATTGGATTGGAAAGAATTTGCATCAGCGTACTCTGATTATTATTTTTGGACTATATGTTTCTAAAACTATAATTTGATTTGAATCTTTGAAGTGTTAAACTATGTTAATGGTTTTTCAGAAGATTATATAATGCTAAACTGTTTTACTTTGGGGGTTGGGGAAGACTAGCCAGAATCGGGATATACATATCATTTGGGGTGTTAGTAATGTACATTACTAACCAATTGTGAATCTGACACTTGTTTTGTTTTGAAGATATCGTGGTGTGCGAAATTTGTAGCCTAAGAAAAAGGAAATCAACAAGAGGACGGATCGCCTTAAAATTAATTTAGAACATCTGGTAAGTTGTGTTGATTATGGATGTCGTTAGAGACCGCATGGAGTCGAGTATTGTAGGCTGAAAGGAATTTAAGAAAGTTATGAGAAATGACAAGGTGATTAGCGGGGCAGAAAATTCTCTCGAAGGTTGATAGATTCCAAGAAGGAGTTCGGTGTTATAGAAGTACTGGAGGAGAAGAAGACTAGGCTTGCATTGAGGCAGGTGATTTTAAAACATATTTTTTCCACGTATTTTTTATTTGAGTTTCACATAGTACTTATTTTTTTCTGATGATCTACATTTCCTGTCAAGCGTGTGAGATAGGTTTTCTGTTGTTTTATCTATAATAGGTATTGCTAATTAAGTTGCTAGAATTTTTCTTCGCCCATTTGGAAGACAGAGCTGAATGTTTTGATGCTTTCCCTAGATTCGTTTTGTTGATCCTTTTTATGTGTTAATACTTTGTTGTTTTATTAAAGCCCAACAAGATTGGATATTTAATAGTTTTATTATAAAAAAATTGAATTTCCTTTTTTGGGATTTCCAACATTACCGAGTGGGAGTTTAGTTTGAAATATAACTTCATTATTAGCCATTGAAAAATGTTTAAACCTTGATGACATGAGCCTAACTACTCATTTTTGAAAAGAATCCATTCCTTCACATGATCTTGGTTTGATGTTTAAAACTGTCATAACCTGACCTTGACTTAACATTATACGTCCCTTGTTACCCAATTATCATTCTTGATTAATATTAATTCTTCATCGTACAGTTTTTCCTTGAAGGGACAACCAAAAAGAAAAAGAAAAAAAGATTGTTTATTTTTGTTGCCCACCTCATAGTCACCACTTGACATTTACTGAACATGCAGTCCCTTGTTGGCGTTATTGCTTTATGCTAAATGAAAATGAACTTCTTTGGTGTTACTTACTAGACGATATCATATACGCATAGAATATTGTTTGCCTAGATTTATTTGTGATGCACTTGGTGTACTAGCTTAATGTGTGAACATTTCTTCCCTTTTCATTTTGCTAAACTTTGAATTTTCGTCTACTGGTTAAACAAAATCTTATAAAGTTTTGTATTACACTTAATTAAGCTAATCATTTGTGCAGTTCTATAAGTGCAGTTTGACTAGTTCAAACATATTTTATAATTATCATGAAGTTTTTTCTAAAATAATTAGAGCTCACGAACCGGCTAAGCATTGAGATTTCTTTACCGCTATTGTACAGTCAACTTTATCCGTTTCCCATGTTTGGTTGCTAACCTTGTACCGTCATCGAGAAAGTTTTCCTTAATGCACAATTAGCCGATGAATGAATTCTTCGCCATTTCTTTGATTTGAACTGATCATATAGTTGCAGGATTTCCCACACTACACCCCTGTTAAGATCTTGCTATAATCAACTCACAATTGAAGATGAAAAACGACACTTTATTATTTTGTTCTCAGAAATGTATATAGAAATGGAAGAATTCAAGATTACAACTATTCTCTTGAAGTTTCTCTCTCCTCAAGACTTTCTTAACTCTCAAAAATATATCATCCTTTTCTGGACACATTGGTTCTATATTTATAGGGTAGTTACATAGTGGATGACAGCTAAGTTTTCCTCTTATTTCGGGTTGATTCTGCGATTGTACCGCGATTAGTTACAATTGTTCACTCTCGCAAGTTTTGTAACCATCGTAGAACAAACATGCTTTTCTCAAGTCTTCTTCACTCGTCATTTATTACATCGCTATTTTGACTGCTTTTGTGACACTCGCAAAGTTTAGTTGATGATCTTGCGGTAATGCTCGCTGGGAAGTGTTGTTAATCTCGCAGAGAAGTATTGTAGCGATATTCTGGTCCTACATCTTGCATCTTCTCATGTCTTCTTCGCAAAGTGGAGAGGATATGAGAATCTTCAATTCTTCAAAGTACTCGCAGCCTCTCTTCTTTCCATATTTTCTTCTCGACATTGCTCCGTTAATTTAGCTTAACCGCCTACACGTGTTGTAAATTCATCTTTTTACCGACACGTCTTTACTCAACAAGTTACTCCCTTTTTCCTATAAAAGGTAGAGTTAAACTTCAAAATTAATTTTCTTCTTCTACTTATCTATCTTCTTCATCTGTTTATTTTATCTTCCGTCTGCAACTTTTCTTCTTCTTCATATTCTCCTGCTACTGTTCTAATGGAATCATCAAGGTATGTTTTTTTATTATAATCTTTATTTGATTCAATTTTTACTCATATTTTTTCGATATTCTCTGTTTTATCCTTCATAACTCCCGTATTATGTCTTCTCTTCAGTGGAACTATCCATAACACCCAATCCTTAGGTCAAAACCCTAATGCTCGCAAAAGACTAACTGAGAAAAAGAAGAGAAGTTCTGCGAATGATAAGGTGGTAAGAAACACATCCTATTTCTTAATAACAACATTGTTGCCTCTGTTTCTTATCTAAGTTATTATTCGCAGAATGTCGAGAACATCGCTAATCCTCCCAAAAGACCTCATCAGTTTAAAGCTCTTGAGGCTGATTTCTCCATCCCCGCATTAACATCTACAAGAGTTACTCCCACACCCTCGCAACTGGATCCTCTTTCTACCTGCGAGAATATCGCTGCAAACACCTCTACTTCTTTTGATTCATTTACAAATCAAGCTCCTGAAATTGTTGTGACTGAAGTTCCTTCTAGCCCTTTATTGCCTTCAACTGTTGCTTTTCCCAACACTCCTCCTTCTGATAATACAACCATCGTAAATGACTCAAATCGTCAACTTGTCCTCATTACCACTTCACCCTCTGTATCTCTTCCTCCATCTAATGGAATCTTAGCTGGAGTTGATGTTGCTTTTAAAATTTTATCTAATATTTTAGACAATGCTAGAAAATCTTCAACTGACTCTCTCCAATATGAATCTTGCGAGACCTTACTTAAATATTTTGGCTCTGATAACACTACTTCATGAGAATCTTTAGAGAATGAAGTTGAAACTCTGAGAAAAAGCCTTCAAGTCAAAATTTCTGAATGTGATACTCTGAACCATATGCTTCGCAACTCTTCTCTTAACTGCGAGAACCTTCGCAGAAAAAATGACAAATGAAAGGTACAATTTTCCTTCCTCTACCCTTTTGTTTTTCTGTTTTTCTTTTATATCCCTCTGTACTCAAGTTTCCTTCTTAAATTCTTGATTCATATATTAGTTTCAAATCGGACTCGTTTCATGGAGAGACTTAAATCTGAATCTATTGCTGACGGAGCTCGGGTTGAAAGAGGTTCTTGGATGGATAAGTATAATAGATTAGATAATCTCTACACATATTCGATCGATCAAATAGATAATCTTACTAATGAGAATAACCAACTATCGCAAAGTCAAAATTTATTAAGTAACGAGATTACTCGTCTCTCATATTTGTTAACCAAGTCTAACTTGGCAGTAGAATCTTTATCAGATGAAAATAGAACTTTATCCCAAGAAAAACATATATTTTCAAGATTGATGGCGATTTCTTCGCAGCAATTGAGTAATCTACAAAGAATATGTGATAATCAAGAGCAATATCTTCGTTCCCTTAAAGATTAACTCAAGGAAGTAACTGAATCATATGCTGCTGAGAAGGATAAACTTATCAAGGGTAGGTTAACTCTTAGTTTGAAGGCCAGCGATCTTCAAGACCAATACTCTCAATTGAAGAAGTCTCACTCTTTACTAGAAAAGGAAAACTCGTATCTACGCACCAAAGAAGAAAACATGAAATCTCGTTTGAAGGGTGTGGTTGGCGATAAATTTGATAACGATATGAATCAATGGGAAAACTGTTTCTTTACATTAATTCAAAACTTAACCTCGCAGAAAGAAGGTAGTCAATTGACTGCCTTTCTTGTTGACCTTTCTGTCAAATTTTATGTTATATTTCTTGCAAAATCTTTGACTGAATAATCTTTTATCACTTTTGTTACTCGCAGAATCTGAAAGAAGTCTTCATTCTACCATCGCTGATCTTACTGATAAACTGGATAAAATTCGCAAAGAAAACAAGACTCTTACTTCCAATTATATTGAAGCTCACGACAAAGCATAAAGAAGACTTGATTATCTCGAGTACTTCAAAAATATAGAGATTAGGAATCGTGACAGAGGTTTCCTTCGAAAGGTTCACCTCAGTGCTGAAGTTATTGTGAACGATATTCTGCTCTCCCATTTTCTCCCTCCTGTATCTGTTCCTCCTTTAAAAGTTGATGATGATGAAACTCCTCTTCCCATAGATAAGGAATTAGAATTCACTGATGAATAAAATATCACTCAAGAAGATGATGAAGAAGAAAGAAGTCCTCCTAAAGAAGTAACTACAAGCGGTGAGAAGAATACTGATGAAGCTGACAATTCTTGCAAGAATAACGAATCTGGTGAGCAAGAATAGTGAGTCTGGCGAGACAATCGTCAAAACTTGAATTTCATTTTTGCTTTCTTTTTCTTCTTCTTTCTTGCGAATAATGTAACTTTTGAAATTTTTAGAATCCAACTTTTGATTTTGTTTACTTTGAATATCCTCAAGGAAGATAATGAAATCTTATTTCTCCACTCCCCTACTTGCCCTTCATTATCTTTCTTGAAATGGTGAATTATTTCCTGTGTCTCCTTTCTGTGAACTATGAAAATATAAATATTTCTGCGATGTAATGAGTACAGCTGCGATATTCCGAAAAATTCTGAAAGAGTTTATGATGTTACGAATCTGCCTTCTTATATATTCTCCTGCGATGAACAAATCTTTCCTGCATCTTAAAATAGAATAGTTAATTTTTTAAGATTATTCTGTTGGTATTATTTTGCCTTCCTAGTTAAAGGTCTTATTTTGCCAAAAAAGTTTTTCTTTCTGCGACAAAATCGTAGGACGTATTTACATTTGCATGTATTGACCTATTGATCTTGTCTTATCAATAATTTTTCAACATCTCTGCGACTATATGATAAGTATAAACTCTCTTACAAGAATTAAACCTTATGACATTGCCGTCTTGCGATGAAATCGCAGGACGTATTTACACTTTCATGTAAAAACCCATTGATCTCATTTTAACTTTTCTCTTTTGGATTGTTGCCTTTGTATAAATTTCGTCACGCGATAATATGACAGGCCTAAATGTTCTTGCGATCATAAATCCCCATGACATTGCCGTCTTTAGACACTTATCAGCTCCCTAATGGAGGGTTCCGCCCTTATCTTCCCCCTGGTTGCCCCTTTAAGGAGGGCACATCGGCCATACAAGACTAGATCCTCCCATCCAGATTTGCCAACAACCAGTTGTTTTCGCAGCCTCTTGTCCTTTATGCCTATATGGATTATAGTTACAAGACTGCACCGTAAATGGGGTTTTCTTCAGGCCAAGTGCATCATAGCCAAGACTTACCAAGAATGGCCAGGGTAGTTTCGTACGCCCCGGGCACACTTGGCTCAACCGTGTACCTCGGCGCCTTGGTCATACTTTGCACTTCTTAGAAGAGGTCCTTAGTCGTCCAACTAGGGTATAACCTTATATAATTTGAAATCCAAGATCCCTCTCCTGGATAGGTTTTCTTTAACCCCAACATCTGCATAACTCAGGTTCCAGCAGCGGTATAACCTTATCACTGAGTCATGTCAAGAGATACCCCCTTATATGAAGCATTATTAGGTCTTACATTTGCCTCTTGCGAAATTTTATTCGCGAACTAGGGTGCAAGCCATAAAGGTTCGTCCCATTCTATTAATCTCTGCGAAATTTTTATTCTTCTTCTCGCGATTATGCTCGCAGTTCTTACTTTGCTTTGTTATTAGGAGAATCTCGCAATCGTAATCAGAATTTTTTTTTTTTTTTACAACGCACCTGTGTCTCTTATCTTGCAGAAGTTGTCATTGATAATACTTTTTCAGATATAGTCTATTCCATGGTCTGTCAAGTCTTTGACCAACATCTCTTCCTTTAGGGTCCATTAGTTTGTATGCCCCAGTTCCAACTATCTCTTTAATGATGTATGGTCCATCCCATTTTCTCGCTAATTTTCCACTATGATTACCAGCGTCACCATTATGCAACATCTTCAATACTTTTTGTCCTTCTTCCCTTGTCAAACATCTTAGCGATGGTCCACTAAAAGGTCTGCGATATAATACTACATATCTTAATTCATAATTGGTTGCCCTACTTTTCAATTTATGTGCCTCCAGTCAATTTTTTGGGATTTCTCCTCTTGCCAAGTATGCATGAAGATCTTCTCGTCAATCTGTAATGTTGCTCTTTAATTCTTCTTCGCCAAATTCTACCATCATCACATCTTCCTCTTCTTCTTCCTTGTTTATCTCTAGTAATAAAAGTGTTTGAATTTTTCTGCACCTCGCAGCTGGATTTGCCATCATACTGGATATGAAAGCAAAAGCATCTGCGAGCCTATTATCTTTCCTCGATATGTGTCTCCATTTTATTTTTTGAAATCTCGCAGATAATTCTTCGACTAACCTTTTATACTTTCTTAAAGATGGTTCATTTGTTGTATATTCTCCTTTTATCTGGCGAATAACCAACTGTGAATCGCTGGTGATTCTAGTATTTTCCAACTTCATTTCTATCGCAAATTTTAAAGCATGAATGACGGCCTCATACTCTGTTTCATTATTAGTGGATGTAAACTCCAATCTAAATGGAAAAGTTGTTTTCTCTCCCTTTGGTGAAATAAAAACAACTCCAATCCCATTTCCTTATCCATTTGATGATCCATCCACCAATATCTCCCATCTGTCGGGCTCTGTTAATAGTTCTTTTGGATCTCCATGTTCCTCTTCTACATCCATCATCTCTTCCACGGCTTCATCATCTTCTAATGGAAATTCATCTAAGAAGTCTGCGATAACTTGTGACTTTGGCGAGGATAAAACTTCATATTGAATATCAAAGTGTCCTACTTGTGCATTCCATCTCTCAACTATGCCTGATCTTTTTGAATTTTTCATTACTGACTCAATTGGCACTTTCGTTAACACTTTGACCTTATGTTCTTGAAAGTAGATGCGAAGCTTAAAAGTTACATGTACCAACGCTAGAATTAGTTTCTCAATCTTTGAATAATTTCTCTCTGCAGAATTGAACGTTTTGCTGATGTAATAAATTAGTTTTTCTACCCCTGCTTCTACTCACAGAAACACATCCATTAGCGCATATGTGGTTGTTGCGAGATAAATCAATAGTTCTTCTCCCGGTTCAGCTTTCTGTAAGATAGTTATGTTCATCAAGTGTTCTTTTATTCCTTGAAAATCCTTTTCACACTCATCTGTCCACTTGAATTTTGTTCCCTTCTTGAGTATATCGAAAAAATGTTTGCACTTGTCTGAAGATCACGAAATGAATCTTCCTAGCGAGGCTAAGAGTCCATTCAATTTTTGCACATCTTTTACCGTCGCAGGCATTGGCATATCGCGAATTGCTTGTACTTTTTCCGGATCAACTTGTATTCCTTCTTTTGATACAATATACCCCAGAAATTTTCCTGAAGTTACTCCAAGAGTACATTTATCGGGATTCACTTTAATATTAAATTGCCGCATTTGATCGAAAATCTCTTTTAGATCTTGCACATGATTCTCAGCTTCTTTTCTTTTGATCAGCATATCGTCTACATACATTTCTAATGTTTTATGAATCCACTTTGCAAACACCTTCTCCACTATTCTTTGGTATGTTTCACCAGCATTTCGTAAGCCAAAGGGCATCTTTGTATAAAAATATAATTCTCTTGGAGCAAAAAATGCGGTATGTTCTTGATTTTCTTCAGCGAGAGGGATTTGATTATATCCTTTATATCCATCCAACGATGATATTCTAGCATTTCCCGCTGCTGATTCAACTATATGTGGAATATCTGGTAATGGAAAACTATCTTTAGGACAAGCCTTGTTTAAATCAGTGAAATCTATACAAATTCTTATCCCCTTGTTCTTCTTTGGAACCACTACCATATTTGCAATCCACTCTGGATATTTTGCTTGCCTTATAATTCCTGCGTCGAGCATCTTCTGTAATTCTTCTTCTATTTGAGAATGATATGTTGTGGCGATTTTCCTTATTCTTTGCTTAAATGGACTTATATTTTTGTTGATTTCTAATTTATGACATGCTATTGATGGATCTATGGTAGGCTCGGAAAGATACCTACTATTGTATAAACTGCAAGTGCACAGTGTCGACAAGCAACACAGGGCAAGCACAGGTCGAACCACAGAGACTTGGAGAGTGTAGAAGTTGATTCTAAATCCTGATTCAGAGAGTAACCAAAAGGGGTTTGTTTTTGTCGATACGACGATATGATTTTCAAGTGACTGAAATAATAAAAGTAAAAGATGCAAATAGCAAGATATGTAAACAATGATAATATGGATACTAGGGTATTCAAATCCACCAATAACCTATGATATGCATTCAACTTGTAATATTATTCTTGTCCTTATAGTAGATTCAAGTCTACCGTATAACTAAGGTATTTCTCCAATGGATAATTTAATCACAACTAAAGTATTTCTCCAAAGCATTAATTGTCTAATTAAGCACAACTAATCTAAAGATCAATATTTGGTTAAGCATGAGTTGTAGCATAATCAACATAGAGATATTCTAACTACAATGGATACATGGCATACATTGTGAGAGCAAGATGTTGACAAACTTGGATTAAATTATATCTTTAAACAATTCTAAACTTTCAAGAACAAGATACAAGATATGAATACATACCAATGAGATTAGGGCTTCATCTAAACCCTAGTAAATGAAACTAGAACATGAAGAACATTACAACAAAACTTAAATTTGATAAACTAACATGAACAAGCTATTCTTGGATCATTTTTCAACACAATAACCCTCTCTATTTATACACAAAAATTCTCTCTCACTTGGATTCGAATTTTGGCAATTATTTACTCAACAAAACATGTTTTCTCACTTGATGGATGTTTTGGAATACAATGGGGTGAGGTGGATGTTTTGGAATCCAATGGTGGTGAGGTGGATGTTTTGGAATCCAATGGGGTGAGGTGGATGTTTTGGAATCCAATGGTGGTGAGGTGGATGTTTTGGAATCCAATGGGGTGAGGTGGATGTTTTGGAATCCAATGGTGGTGAGGTGGAAATGGATTTGGGTCTTGGGTTTTGGATCATGGGTTTTGGATTATGGGTAGTTTAATCCCATGTATTGTAAACAAAGTTGCCACTAATGCGCGAACGGGTTGCAACACTTCCAACTTTCTTCTCTTTTGTCTTCTCAATTCTTCCAAGCTTTATTTAGTACTTAAAAACACAAAATTAATTAATACAAATATTTATTCTTGAAGATGGTAAAAATGCAGAATTTGGGATAATATATGACTTTGAAGCGCGAAAGATGAGTTAAGTGCCAATGAAAAGGTGTATGAATATGCAATATTTGGCACTCATCAATCTATCCCTGGCATCTCATCCATGCTCCACGCGAAGATATCTTTATACTCTCGCAAGAGATTTATAGTTCTTTCTTCCTCATCTGCCTCCATTCTAGTCCCAATTTTCAGCATTTCAGGCTCTTCTTCACTCCCAATATTTACTTCTTTTGTTGGTTCTGCTGCAATATAACTGACTTCAGGTTCTCCCATTGGTGTTGGTGTTTTTATAACTCTCGCGAGTTCATATCCTTCTCGCGAGATTTCACTGGGTATTCCTTTTCCTTCTTTTGCTCTTATCATGTAAACTTTAAATTCTTCTTCCTTTTTTGCTTCTCTCGCCAATTTTCTGTGAGCCTTTCGCAGCTTTGGACGTTCTTCACAATTTCTTACTTCAATTTGGTAACACAATTTCGTAAAATCTGTGTCTCCTCTAATTTCTCCAATTACACTGGGTATAGGAAATTTGATGCATTGATGCAACGTTGATGCTACAGCCTTGATTGCGTGTATCCATGGTCTTCCTAATATCATGTTATATGGTGATTCCATGTCTACCACACATAACGTTACTTGTGTTTCAATCTCCCATAGTGGAATTCGTACCATTATCTCGCTTTAGGTTTTGTTAAAGATTTTCCAAAGCCATGAACATGATATGTTGAATAAGACATTTCTTCATCCTTATATCCCATTTTCTTGAAAGTATGATAAAATATTATATCTACAGAACTTCCTGCATCTACCAAAGTTCTATTCATATCCCATTCTTCTACAGATTTTATTGATTCCTCCTTTCTCATTGGTATAGTGGATACTGTGATTACCAATGGAGATGTATGACTAAGATTTTCCTCTGGTATTTCTGCTGCTGTAAATGTGATTTCCTGCTTTTCCCAATCTTTCAATGGTGATATTTTTTCCACCGTCATAATTTTCCTTCCTTCAAAATCCCGTTTGTGTATCTTCCCCTTAATATTTTCATGAAATCTATCAATCATTGTTCTTGTTACCATAGCGCACTCCAATTTTATACAATCCTTTTTGATTCTAATCATCCTTTCTTCAAATATCTTACTGATGTATTTTATGATTTTCTTAATCTTGAACAATTCTTATCTTCTTCTTCACCTTTTTCTATGATTTTGCTAATTCAATCCCTGTTTCGGGCGCCAAAATGTAGTTGCAGGATTTCCCACACTACACCCCTGTTAAGATCTTGCTATGATCAACTCACAATTGAAGATGAAAAACGACACTTTATTATTTTGTTCTCAGAAATGTATACAGAAATGGAAGAATTCAAGATTACAACTATTCTCTTGAAGTTTCTCTCTCCTCAAGACTTTCTTAACTCTCAAAAATACATCATCCTTTTCTGGACACATTGGGTCTATATTTATAGGGTAGTACATAGTGGATGACAGCTAAGTTTTCCTCTTATTTCGGGTTGATTCTGCGATTGTACCGCGATTAGTTACAATTGTTCACTCTCGCAAGTTTTGTAACCATCGCAGGATAAACATGCTTTTCTCAAGTCTTCTTCACTCGTCATTTATTACATTGCTCTTTTGACTGCTTTTGTGACACTCGCAAAGTGTAGTTGAAGATCTTGCGGTAATGCTCACTGGGAAGTGTTGTTAATCTCGCAGAGAAGTATTGTAGCGATATTCTGGTCCTACAGATCATTGCTTGGGATTTCCCTTATATATTGATCTCTTTTAAAACTACACGAGTTAGAGCGCATTTCTTGAGTTACTACTTAACTATCAGTTTTGGTGGGGTACTGGAAAGAACTCTTTTTTTTTCCCATTTGTGTTGCGATGTATTACGTGACTGCAAGTGAATTCCAAGTATCAACCACCAGATTCACCGTTACAGACATTGGGTTTGCGTCGCTATGAATTTTGCAAGAAATTTGCCTGAAATTTGGAAAGGAAATGATGGGGGTAGTGTGATCGCTAATCAGCTAACCAAGTCAGTTCGTTTTCTTTATGTAAAGAACGCATACATCGTCACTCCCTACCCAACTTGTACTTCAGAGGGGTTGTTATGCTACATGGAATTTCTTTGTCAATTCAGAGAGAGACTTTTTTTTTTCCGACGGCAAGCTATGGGCATCTATAAAGATACAAGTACTGTTGTCCACCCTTAGTAAATGGTCATAACTCATCCTTATTATACGGTCATAATGAACTATTCATTAGTTAGACATGGTGCAGGCTTATGGATTGACTCTAAATAAAATTGGAAGGGGCATCTACATTCTTCAAGTTCTTATATGACAACATTTACAAGTTTGGTACTAGTACCTGACGTATGAATTTTAGCACGTACACCACTGTGTTAGAGCAAGAGGTCATCGAAGGAAGAGTTATAGGTTAAAAAATTATCTCATAAACGGTAGAAATGACAAGAAATATCTGAGACCAATTGAAAGAACCTACGTAGACTCGAAGAAGAGAATAAAATTATGAGTCGAAGAAAATACTTCCCGGAAGTTTATCCAAGGCCGGAAAGAGGTTCGGCAAGAAGACTAAATTAGTTTTGCTTTGTGCTATAATGAACCTTCTGAAAGTTCTTCAGCAAATTGGACAAGTCATTTCATATCTAGCGTTACCGACATAATCAGAGGATGTTCACTAGTATGTGCTTCAGATATCGCACAAAATTGTGACATATGATTAAAAGCCAAAAAGCATCATCAGCAATAAGTCTAGTCCTTCTTCCTAAAACCATTAAGATGGTGGATGAAGTGTGACAACATCACTCCCGAAGTAACTACAAGCTGGATTCCGACATGCGAGATAAGTAACCAGGGCTACTTGAAGGTAACTTTCTTAGCTCTTTTCTTAACTTTTTTGAATTTGGGGACCAAATTCTTTTTTTCGTGGGTAATGGTGTATCAACACGAAAATTTTCCTAGGGCTTTGAGCCCTAGCCCAAACCATTATGAGGGTTTTATATAAAATGGTTATCCATTAGTAACATTACTGAGAGCGAACAATAGATGCTAGGGGAGACACTAGATATTTTTAGCATGAGAGACACGCGTAAGGCATGAATAGCTAAGGGCGTTTTCGTTTTTTTTTCGTCTTCTATAAGAATTGCAATATAACTTCGTTTTTTCCAAAAATCTATCTCTTCTGATTTTCACTCAGAAATCTCTCAAGTAAAGGAAAAATTGTATCTTTCAAATCCAAAATTGAGTTCAACCCATCAACTGTTTCCGGCTGAGCTTTTTGCTGCAAAGGTAGGGGTTTTTCTTCCTTTTTGAACTATCTGTTTTCATGGTGTTGTTTAGCTTGTTTTCTGTTTAAATATCTCTTTGACACTTCATGGTTTCTAGAAACTCATTAGAGAGCATTTTCAGCTTCATATGATTTGGTGTTCAGTTACATTTTTTGATGAATTTATTGGGTTTCCTTTCATTTTATTTTGCTATAGTTAATGCCTTCTTTACTCCAATGTAGAAATCTTAACTAATTCCATTCATGCAAATCTTTAATTGATTATTTTGAATGTTTTCTGATCATGAATTTGACAAACTTTGTTCATTAACTTTATTCAAATTACCCATGTCTTTTGACAACTTCGCAAAGCAAGAAATTTGGCTTGAAATTATGAAAATTCTCTATGTTAAAGTTTTACTTTTGTAACTTCATGTGGTTCTGAATGTACAAATGTTTTTATGAATTAAAAATGTTTTAATGCCATGAAGGTCCAGTTTTCCATTTGCAGATGAAGCCTTGATTTGATTTCTAAAAATTTCTTTTAGCCAATACGTGTTTGTTAAAACTAGTACGACCGTTTCCACGGTGGGGGGCCGACCGAAGAAGACTCTGAAGATGGGGTTTGTCTGCGACTATTTTCGTCCCATTAAAGAAAAGGTGATACTTTCACCCCGTTTCCGAAAAAGTGATATTTTCGCCCAGTTTCGGAAAAAGTGATACTTTCTCCACGTTTCGGAAAAAGTGATACTTTCTCCCCGTTTCAGAAAAAGTATCGCTTTCTCTGAAACAGAGCGAAAGTATCACTTTTTCTGAAACAGAGCGAAAGTATCACTTTTCCCGAAACAGAGCGAAAGTATCACTTTTCCTGAAATGGGAAGTGAAAGTATCACATTTTCTTAAACGGAAAATTAGTTGATCCATAAACCAAAATATGGTTGCATGATGTGTTATGCATCCTTTGTGGTGGTTTGCATAATGGCTATGCATTCAATTTTCAAGAATTATGCCTAAAATGAAAGTATCATTTTCCTTGAAACGGAGGAGTGTATCGTTTTATTAGTTGCAACGGAAAATTAGTTGACGAATAAACCAAAATTTTGCTACATAAACTATTATGTATCCTTTATGGTGGTTTGCATAAAGGATATACACTTAATTTTCTAAAATTGTGCCTAAAATGATAAATACCTCTGAATTTTTAGTAAAAACTCAAATTTGATATTGTTGTTTGTGCTCGTTGAATAGGTTTTTTTATTAGCTTTCCAACGAGATAAAATTTGTAAAATTCCAAGGTGCGGATTTTTAGATATGTTATATTAAAGTTAGTTGTCCAATTATACCCCTGAAAAGATAGGATACAAAAGGAGTTATAGTAATTGGACTAAAGGGAGGGATATTTCTGGTTTTTCGGCCCTAACCATTTTCAATCTTTTTCGGCCCTAACCATTTACAAAAAAGTGGTCATAAAAAGGTCCTCCCTCGCTTCGCTCGGTCGGCCCAATGACTTAATGAACAATGTTTATGGAACATTCAATGGGACCTGGTTTTACATCTTAATTCTCATTCAAATTTCTTTTAAATTCGATGATATACTCTTTGGACTGTTGATAGGTGTAGAACACACCATACTTACTATCCATAGAGTTTATGCTTTCTTTGCTATTTTTCTTGTAAATTATGTATTTTATGCGTGTTTTTGAGTTATTAGGTACTCTCGAGTCGCACGGAGAAAAAGAAAAAGAAATCACCCAATTTGAGCAAAAAGGGCAAAACTGTCATTTCTAGGGAAAACACTATCCGGAGCCGACCAAAGGTTAAGGGACGACTCTTTTGGGAGAGTGTTAAACACAGATTAGCTGAGGCTAAGGGGCTGCCATTGGGTGGTCGTATCCAAGCACAATGGGTGCAAATAGCTATCCCATTACTAAAGCCCTAAAATCGAGAGATGTTTTCTCTCATTCACCACCTCTTTCACTTGAAACGAAAACAAAGTAGTGGTTGATGTTTCTGCTGGAATCGATTAGAAATCGAGAACGAGAAGGCAGAACAGCTAGTTGCTGGCTTGCTGCCATGATTAAACGGGTCTTTGGTTGAATCTGTGATTGCAAAGAAGATGAGAAATAAAGGTATGGTTGCTGTTGAATCTGATATGTGGGTTTGATTTGCATCTGAGAACAGCCAAGAGAACCAGAAATAGAGAATTGGAAGCTGTAAATTGGAGACGGCTTATGAAGAAATTAGGTTTTGATTGGTTCCGGTTATTGTTCAACAACATATGGAAGATAAATTTATGTTAGGGTTTGCCTTTGGTGAAGGAATTATCTGAATAAGAAATCGAGATGAAATCTTGTTGATGTTACTACTACAACTGATGAAACGGGAGATGGGTTCGATTTGTTTATGGGATTGTGGATCTATTTGATCAGATGAGACATAATGGTGCGGTAGTCGAAGGTGTTGATGCTTTTGGTGCTGGTTGAACATGAAATACAGATGGGGATTAGAAGATAATATCATCACTATTGTTGCTTGAATTACAAGATGGAGAAATGGTGTGAGCTCCATGAGAGATGAATTGATGATGCAGTGATGTTGGTGGTCTGTGGTGCTGAGTTGATGTTGCAGGTGCAGCTAGATGCAACAGTGTGCAAAAACGAATGCCTGAATAAGAAGCTGATGTTATGAAGATATGGTTTGCAAACTGCTCAAGCTATAGATTTTAGATGAATGTTAGGCTTGTTACAGGAATTGAAGAATTGACCTGAATTCGGCCTGAGGAATGCCCAGAAATAAACAGAACTCTGTCGTATTTTATGTCGACGAGTTAACCCAGCAACCCACGATTTGACCCAGTTGATTAAGACCGACTCAGATGGCTCAGCTCTGAGTTAGACGGCTGACTAAGAAGTGACTCACTCTTTCCCTTGACCCACTGACTAACGTTTGACTTTCTTGACCGTTTGTTTTAACGGAATCTTGACGGTATATTCTATCGACGGTGACAGAATCTCAGATGCCTGGCGGTGACGGATCCCGGATAATTTCCGGCCAAAAACCCAGTTTTCCGGCTAGCCAAAGTTGCAGATTTTTGTGTGAGTTTCTCTCATGGGATGTGAAGACTTGGGTTTGGAATTGAATGAAGAATTGAGCTTGGACTTGGAAAGAGGAGATGGAAGATTTGAGAAAGGCTTGGATTTGGAAATTGAATTGCTAAAGGAAAGGGATTCTATTCCTTGGAAGATATGGAGAACATTGAAGCCTATAAATAGAGAAGTTCTCTACTTTTCTATATACACTTCCATACATTTTTGTGCACATCTTTTGCACACCTCTCTACACACACAACACTTTTCTTTTCTTTATTCTTTGTGTGAAATCTTTAGCATGAGTAGCTAATTTTCTTATTGATTGAGGATGAATTCCTAGTTCTTAACATGTTTTGAGTTTTGTTTTAAATCTACTTTGAAGTTTTCACATGATTATCGTTTGTTTTTACTAATAGGAATTTTTATACATTCATGATTGATTGATAGATTGTTTAGGTGCACACCTAAATTGATTTTTTAATTGATCTAAAGCTAGTGAAAGTTAGGGGATAAGCAATCGTTTCTTGACTATTTACATAAGTAGAAAACACGAGACCTTGCGGAGGGATTTCGTGGAGCAATTGTGTGTAAAAACAACGTTAGCAAGTGGACCTTGATCTAAGAGTCTAACTACTAATATCAACCTAATAAATTCATAAATCTTAATGCGTTTGACTAAATTACATCTTGAGTGATCTACTACTTGGTGGTTTGGTAAATAGAATCCGGTAGTCGAGAACTTCCGTATCCGGTGATACAAGGGATTTAGGGGTTAGCACTGATCTAGCTTCTATATCTACGGTTGGTGATAATCTGTGACTAATAAGAAGTGGAAAAGAACATAACTTGAATCATTGTTTTTGCAACGAAGAAGGATTCCTTGATCTAATCTCTCTTATTGATTTCCTTTATCTTTTTAATTGCTTTATTTACTTTCCTTTGCTTATAAAATCTAAAACCAAAATCCCCCCTTTTTGTGACATTATAAGACAACTAAAACCTTTTGCTCCTCGTGGGAACTATCTTGACTACCCTATATTACTTGTTAATTAGGTAGTGAAATATAAATTAATTTTTTGTGGTTACGACACGCATCAAATTTTGGCGCTGTTTCCGGGGAGCAGCGGGCGATTTTAGTTGTTTTATTTTTACTTTTTGCTTTATTCTTGCTTTGCTAGATTCTATTATTGTATCTAACTTAGTTTTTGAGAATTTTATTTCAGTACCAGTTTTCCATGTATGGTGGACAAGAGCAAGCATATTTCAACAATCAATACGGTTTTCAACCTCAACATTATGGAAACTTCCAACCATCCTTAGGATACAATCAAAACCAATCTTTTGGCTATGATCAATATCCTACGGAACCTTATGGATATTCTCATACATATCAACAACCTTGTAATGGGTATGTAATTCAAGCACCAAGGTGGGATAAATCTACATCTAATTGGCTTCATTCGAGTTGTATGCAGATTATCAATGAATTGCAAGACATGCGACAAATACTAGACCGTGATAGAAAGAACGTCGCACAAACCAATTTCTGCAACACTTTTTCTTACCCGACTCCGGATCGTAGTTATGATCATTCACCCATTCAAAGGGAAGAGTCATGGGAAAGAGAACCTATTGTAGCCAACGGTGGTAAGCGTGTGAACGTTAGGAAACTTGCACAGAAATTATAAAAATTGGAAGATGATGGAGACTCGGAAGAGCTTGTCGCAAAAATTAGTAGGACTATTAATATGGAACTTAAACGACATCTGGATAAAGGTTATGAAACCGATGAAGATTCTTATTATGGTGAGTCTGAAAATGAAGATGATTGTGTTGAAAAGGACCAACCTTTGGAGACTTTTGATGACGCTAGTATAGATTACTCGAGCCTTGATCTTAATAATGATCAATCGCCTATTCAAAAGGTAGAGCTTGAGGAAGATGCATTTAGTGCTTGGAAAAAATTCCTTAGGGAAAGATATGAGTCCGCAGAAGTGTATAAGCGTTGCAACAATGAGGAAGTTACTCCAACTCCGGATCATAATAATGATCCTTCGCCTATTCAAAAGGAGGAGATTGGGTGTGACTTACCTATTGTTATAAACGGTGTAACACCTTCACAAGAAGATCCTACAATCTATACCGACGAAAATCATTTTAGTGAATGGCCCGATTCTGATGATGAAGATGTTGAGGAGATGATGATCGATAATGAAACCGAATTGATTGAATTTGTGGAAGACCCAATTGAACTTTCTAATGATTATGATGATGCCAAGACTTTAGTTAAGGTAGATGATGAAGAATGGTTGCAAGGTTTGATAGAGGACCATGATATGCAAGAGGTAAGTAATTCATTTGAATTTTTTAAGGATAAGGAGGATTCCGTAATACAAGAAATTGTGCAAGGTTTGTCTAACCCTTTGCATATTGATTCTTCTCCTTTACCTCTTATTGGATTGAATGTATGTGCCTCAAAAGTATTTTTGGATGACTTTGTTTCTCGATTTCCACCATTGGAAACACTTGATGCTAACACCATGCAGGTTTTCCAAGAGGAATACATAGAAATTCCCAAATTCTATGTTCTTTATACACTTCCGGGTGTGGACAAGAATAAGTGTGGGGGAAATTTCTACCGGGCGATAATTTCACTATTGTTTTCTTGTGTTAACATTTGTATGAAGTTATTGTTTGCAAAGCAGGTACTATGGGAGGATCCCCAAATTTTTCGATTGTTAGTATATGGGGAATAAATCTTACAAGAAGCCAAGTCGGGCCGTCGACTTTAAAACAAGCGCTTAATGGGAGGCAACCCATAGGTTTTGTATTTTTTATCCTTTTGCTTTTTATTTTGTTATTTATTTTTCTTGTTTCATATCATATTAGGATTTCCCACCTTGACTTTGCTAGGAGGATTCAATTACATTGAGGAAAATGTAAGGTTTAAGTGTGGGGGAGTGGCTAAGCATTTTTTTTTTTTTGCATAAAAAAAAAAAAATTTGCATAAAACTTCCAACTTTTAGAGATTTTAGAGTCACTAGCATACTTCTAGGTATGTTTACATAGAGAATTCTGACCGACATAATTGAACTTGGAAGTGTTAGGAAACTACGTTCGGATTTCTTGTTTGTTAGAGTGTTAAATAATGGATTTAATCATGCCGGTGATGCAAATTTGGTGCAGCGAGAAGTGCGTTATTAGAGTTGCTGATCAATCATTAGTGGAGACTACCCATTTTCATATCAATCAAGGCACCGACCAAAAATTCTTCCTTGACTAAAGAGCTTCTTTTAAGTGTGTGTCACCGTACGTTAATTCCGGGTAGAATGGTGAGCTACCCAACTTCACACCAATTTCAGCACTATTTTTGATCTCTTGAGTGCTAATTTTTGTCAATCATGAGGGTGACGTCTATGGATGAAAGCCTCCTTCTTTTAGTTCGATTTGCAGTTAGCACCATTCTCTCTCTCGACAACAACGGGTCCATAGAAACACCATAATCATCAACAAGGAGCAACATCAAAATCTACAAGGAAAGTTGAAGACGTTCAAGGTTTACAAGCAACGACGGAACAAGAAAAGAGCAAATTTTATATTCAAGTAAAGCAACATACAATGAGCAGATTTTTACATATATGTTGAAGACTTACAATACAATGAGGTAATTCTATATTCAAGTATGAAGACTAATTTACAATATCAAAGAAAATCAAAAGGTGAGAATTATTGAAGTTTATGATTTCGAGACGATACAAGTTGTGAAGAATCAAGCGGTAAATTACTTTTCCACGGCCATGGTGTGTTTTATTTTTTACTTTGTTTTGTATTTTATTTCTCTTGTTTCTCAAATTAAAAATAAAAATAAAAATAAGACAAGAGAAATTTTATTTATTTTTATGTAATAGGAAGTGGGGAAGGAAAATCTATAAGGAAGTTTCAAGCGACGAGGATTTTAAGGAAAAAGGTTACAAATTGTCAAGGATCTACGAAATTCAAGAGTTTATCATTAATAGTTGAAACCGAAGAAAATGAAGACGAAGACTAAGAAGGCGAAGACGTTTCTATTGGATGCCGTGAGAGTGGTGTTATCATAATTTGCAATCGGATATGAAGGTAAGTAAGTAATCTCATCCTCGATAATAGTGGTTGATTTCCTTTCTTAGAGATTGTTAGAAAAATGGTTTTTCAAAATATTAAAAGATGTAGGTTTTTCAAAATTTCGGAAGATGTCCTTCCCACCATTCAACGTGTTGCAGGAATTCTCTCTTCATTCCTACCTGCGCACATGTGAGACCCATAAAAAAACCGTCTTTTTAGTGCAATTATCATGAAACCCTTTTTGGTGAGGCAGAAGTCGAGGCGAAATGCTTATTGATCGTTTCTCAAACACGTGTTCTCTCATTATGGTGTGGTTATTTCTCACTCAACATTTAAGAATGAGAATATGTTCTTTAGTATTTCTAACTTCTTATTACTAGCATACAGAAACTCTATGTCCTCATAGCTCTTTGGATGCTTGGGACGCTGGAACGCTTTGAAGTTGTAAGTTTTAGTTTGATTTTCTCAAGGACTAGCAAAGTCTAAGTGTGGGGGAATTTGATAGGTGTATAACACACCGTACTTACTATCCATAGAGTTTATGCTTTCTTTGCTATTTTTCTTGTAAATTATGTATTTTACGCGTGTTTTTGAGTTATTAGGTACTCTCGAGTTTCACGGAGAAAAAGAAAATGAAATCACCCAATTTGAGCAAAAAGACAAAACTATCATTTCTAGGGCAAACACTATCCGTAGCCAACCAAAGGTTAAGGGGCGACTCTTTTTGGGGAGTGTTAAACACAGATTAGCTGAGGCTAAGGGGCTACCATTGGGTGGTCGTATCCAAGCAAAAAAATCGAGAGATGTTTTCTCTCATTCACCACCTCTTTCACATGAAACGAAAACAAAGTAGTGGCTGCTGTTTCTGCTGGAATCGATTAGAAATCGAGAGCGAGAAGGAAGAACAGCTAGTTTCTAGCTTGCTGCCATGATTAAACGGGTCTTTGGTTGAATCTGTGATTGCGAAGAAGACGAGAAATCAAGGTATGGCTGCTTTTGAATCTGATATGTTGGTTGGATTTGCATCTGAGAACAGCCAAGAGAACCAGAAATCGAGAATTGGAAGCTGTAAATTGGAGACGGCTTATGAAGAAATTAGGTTTTGATTGGTTCTGGTTATTGTTCAACAACAGATGGAAGAGAAATTTATGCTAGGGTTTTCCTTTGGTGAAGGAATTATCTGAATAAGAAATCGAGATGAAATCTTGTTGTTGTTACTACTACAACTAATGAAACGGGAGATGGGTTCGATTTGTTTATGGGATTGTGGATCTATTTGATCAGAGGAGACATAATGGTGCGGTGGTCGAAGGTGTTGATGCTTTTGGTGCTGGTTGAACATGAAATACAGATGGGGATTAGAAGATAATACCACCACTATTGCTGCTTGAATTACAAGATGGAGAAATGGTGTGAGCTCCAAGAGAGATGAATTGATGATGCAGTTATGTTGGTGGTCTGTGGTGCTGAGTTGATGTTGCAGGTGCATCTAGATTCAACAGTGTGCAAAAACGAATGGCTAAATGAGAAGTTGCTATTATGAAGATATGGTTTGCAAACTGCTCAAGCTATAGCTTTTAGATGAATGTTAGGCTTGTTACAGGAATTGAAGAATCGGCCTGAATTCGGCCTGAGGAATGCCCAGAAATAAATAGAACTCTGTCGGATTTTATGCCGGCGAGTTAACCCAATGACCCACGATTTGACCCAGTTGATTAAGACCGACTCAGATGGTTCAGATCTGAGTTAGACGGCTGACTAAGAAGTGACTCACTCTTCCTCTTGACCCACTGACTAACGTTTGACTTTCTTGACCGTTTGTTTTAACGGAATCTTGACGGTATATTCTATCGACAACGACAGAATCTCAGGTGCCTGGCGGTGACGGATCCCGGCTAATTTCCGGCCAAAAACCCAGTTTTCCGGCTAGCCAAAGTTGCAGATTTTTGTGTGAGTTTCTCTCATGGGATGTGAAGACTTGGGTTTGGAATTGAATGAAGAATTGAGCTTGGACTTGGAAAGAGGAGATGGAAGATTTGAGAAAGTCTTGGATTTGGAAATTGAATTGCTAAAGGAAAGGGATTCTATTCCTTGGAAGATATGGAGAACATTGAAGCCTATAAATAGAGAAGTTCTCTACTTTTCTATATACACTTCCATACATTTTTGTGCACATCTTTTGCACACCTCTCTACACACACAACACTTTTCTTTATTCTTTGTGTGAACTCTTTAGCATGAGTAGCTAATTTTCTTATTGATTGAGGATGAATTCCTAGTTCTTAACATGTTTTGAGTTTTGTTTTAAATCTAATTTGAAGTTTTCACATGATTATCGTTTGTTTTTACTAATAGGAATGTTTATACATTCATGATTGATTGATAGATTGTTTAGGTGTGCAACTAAATTGATTTATTAATTGATCTAAAGCTAGTGAAAGTTAGGGGATAAGTAATCGTTTCTTGACTATTTACATAAGTAGAAAACAAGAGACCTTGCGGAGGGATTCCGTGAAGCAATTGTGTGTAAAAACAACGTTAGCAAGTGGACCTTGATCTAAGAGTCTAACTACTAATATCAACCTAATAAATTCATAAATCTTAATGCGTTTGACTAAATTACATCTTGAGTGATCTACTACTTGGTGGTTTGTTAAATATAATCCGGTAGTCGAGAACTTCCGTACCCGGTGATACAAGGGATTTAGGGGTTAGAACTGATCTAGCTGCTATATCTACGGTTGGTGATAATCTGTGACTAATAAGAAGTGGAAAAGAACATAACTTGAATCATTGTTTTGCAACGAAGAAGGATTCCTTGATCTAATCTCTCTTATTGATTTCCTTTATCTTTTTAATTGCTTTATTTACTTTCCTTTGCTTATAAAATCTAAAACCAAAACCCCCATTTTGTGACATTATAAGTCAACTAAAACCTCTTGATCCTCGTGGGAACGATCTTGACTACCCTATATTACTTGTTAATTAGGTAGTAAAATAATAATTAATTTGTTGTGGTTACGACACGCATCAACTGTTCATAATCTCTTTTGCCAAATGAAACCAAAGTTTCATATTTGATTTAAAATGGCCAATAAACTTTGTTTTCCATACTTGGTTGTCATTATTTCTCATCATACTTTTTGGTCTTCAAATAATTTACTTTGAACTACCATGTTGTGGGAACCAACTTGTATTGGATTAATCTCACTTTTAATTTACTGGTTATGTAGGACCAGAATATCGCCACAATTATATTCACGAGAGATTAACGACACTTCTGCGAGCGTCACCGCAAACTCTTCAACAACATTTCGCGAGCGTCACAAAGTAATTCAAAGAATGACGTAATAGACAACGACAGCATAAAACATGAGAAAGATGTGAAGATGTGAAGATTTTGTAGTTAGAGAGAATGCTCGCGATCACAAGGCGGGAGCTCGCTAGAGCAAGGCAGGAAATAAAGATTTTGTGGTTATAGAAGAGTCTCGCGAGCACGATAGCAGAGCCTGCGAGGAGCATAGCAGAGCCTGGAAGAAGCATAGAAGAAATCCTAAAAAATAGGAAATATGAGTTGAATATGAGCTGTCACCCACCGTGAAGATACCTATATAAAGAGAAGAGCCTGAGAGAGAAAGAAGAGGACATAATTTTAGGAGAGAGAGAGAGATTATGCAGAGAGATTTTTAGAGAGCGAAAATGTATTTTTCTTTATCATCTTCATTCCCAAAACTATATTTAGAAATCCATTAATGGAGATTATCTATGTAAAATCAAATGTAAATTTTAACAATCATAGTGAAGAATCATGGATGTAGATCAAATTGATCGAAACAGGGTGTGTTGTGGGAAAACCTGCAACTACATTTTGGCGCTAGAAACAGGGATTGCTTGTTGGATTGAAGAATATCCTAAGAAATTAGCAACTGTTGATGATGACTTCAATTGTATTTATGAGATACAGGGGAAAATATGTATACAGAGAAAGAACAATGAAGAACAACCAACACAATTTAAGAGAAAAAGAAGCAGAGATATTACGATACAGGAGCAGATTCGAAGAAATCTTTATAGGAATGAAATGAAATCAATCGGCATCAGCTAACTGGTCAAATAAGACAAATTCTTTCTTATACCTTTAATTATATGTTCATAATATAAAACTGGAAGATTTTGAATTTTAAACTATTAATCTTTGTTTTTCACAAAAATTGCTGTTTAGTTGATGTTTTGAATTAAAAAGAGTTTTGATCATAAATTTACATCTATAAACCTTGAATTTAATCATAATTTTGAAAACTAATGTGAACATGATTTTTGTGATTGAAGTCAAAGATGAAGGAATCAAAAGCTCCAGTGAAATTTCTCTTTTGCGATAAGATGCATCCACCAACACCAACATTTTAACAAGAAAATTAAGATTCCAACGGAGGAGAAAGGACAAAAACAGCACAGTGGATATAGGAAAAAGACTAATGATTTATTCACCACGTACTTCACCAACAATCGCGAAGAAATAAAATGAAGTCACACCAACGAATAATTCTACAAGACAAGATCTCTTCTCACTAAAAAAAAAAGAATTGCAACATACAGATTTACGGATGTTGCTTTAAAAATCAATTTCATGAACTTTCAAACTTAATAGACTACTCACTAAATTTAATGGATGAATCTTGCAGAAATTCACTTGCGAAAATCAAAAATCTACTCCAGGCAATAAAAAGGATATAAACAGCTATTGGACATTTTAAATGCCGCTATTGGAGAATAATTACCATCTGCGAAGGGCACTAGCGATTATCGCCACTGTTATGAAAAGATAGAGTGGAAAATATTTTGCATTTCCGCGAGCAACAACGCCAAAGAGTGAAGAAGGACAGCTTATAAAAGAAGCCAACCAATCCAGAAACAAGACCAAAAGCACATCAATCCATCTACACAAAAATGATCGAAGGAGCACAGACTAGCAAGGGAAGGAAACAACAAAAGGCCCTTGCGAAAAGAAAAAGAGAAATTAATGAGTGCAACACGGAAGAGGAAGAGAAGTTATAGTTATACAGTGGAGTATCTTAGCTACAGTTAATGGCAAAAGGATAAAATAAAAGAGGAATAAAGTTAACATTCACAAAAGAATTTTACAGCTAAGAAAATGCGAATAAATACCATACATCTACAAAATGATGAAGTTGCTTCATCAATCATTCCAGCGAAGTCAAAGCTCAGGGAAACAAACAAAGAGAGAAGTTTGGAAATGACCGCCAGTATTAACTTTATTTAAAAGGGATACACAACATAATCAAAAGGGAGTAATTTTATCCTTTCGTTTCTAATTCTAAAATTGTGACATTGCTTCACTTAAACTAAAACTACAATATTTGATTCTAATTGGACAACCACTAATCTATAGCTTAAATTCGCAGAAACTTGTTTTCAGTTATGGGAGCTCCAATGATGACAAATGCAAAAAGTATGCAGTACCCAAGTTCATCAACTTGGAAGCAATATGAGAAAATAGCGATGTCCTTGGAGGAAATAAATATAGTGTGGCGAGCAGATAACCTTTGAAGACACAAAATTCTGCGAAAAACAGCTACCAGCAAAGCAAGGAGATAGAAAAGTTTCTCAAAATCAATAGACAAAGTTAAAGACAAAGCATCAGATGAAAAGATCCTTAAAACTCGCAATAGTTCACTCTCATATCATCAACAAAGAGAAACAAATCTCATCACAGAAAATGATGACGAAGTCAAAAGAAAGTGAAGCAAAAGTACACTTTATCAACTATACAATGTAAAGATAAGCCAAAAAGATGAAGCAGCAAATCAACTCCAGCCACCAGTGAGAAGAGGTTGCGAATAAAACAAACCATGATGAGGAAGGCAACGTTCAGTTTATGGAAAAAGAATAAAAGAAAAATGAAGTTGTGAACAAGTCTATAGAAATGACAGTTGCGAATTTCCAGTTTATAGGTTATACAAATATATAGAAATGATCTCTTACAAGCACTTGACGAAGCAATATATAGTTCACTTCGCTGAAACTTCATTAGCGAGCGAAGAATTTATAGAAGATCAGTTATAATTTGACCAGAGGTTTTGTTATTCCGGGAAAAACCAAGGAAGAATGATAGCTTGCGGAATCCAAAAAGACGTAAGCAAATCAGTTTACTAGTTACCATCTTACATACTCTGATGTTCAGATCACTCCAGCGAAGATAACAACTCATCTCATCAGGAATTGTAGCGAAGAGTACTTCATGAATTAAACTGCAAGGCAAACCAGCGAAGATATAACAAGGTCAGCGAACCAAAGACTTAATAAAGAATAAAACTCTCAACCGTAACACGACGACAATAAGCAGCAGAGCAAATGAAGAAAGAGTGGAGAAATAGGTGAAGAATAGAACAACACTCGATTAAATAAAATACCAGCGAAGAAGAGAAGTTGCGAGGAGAAATGGAATAATATATCAGAACTATGCCTTTATTTCGAAAGCAACAAGTATCCCAGATGGTTATGGAAGGAGTATGCAAACTAGAGGACTTGGGTTCGAATCTCCCTTCTCGCAAAGAATTTTTTGCGATGTTTATTTCGCAAAGAAGAGAATTGCAAAGAAAAAATAGAAATAAGTAACTTGCGTGCCCAATTCATCAAGATCAGACCAGCTCGCGGATATCATTATGTGCAGCAACTTTATTATGTGAAAACAGACTCAGAATTTTGCAAGCAAGCAATCCAAGAAGCAAGAAGAAAATACTAGCAGAGAAGAGAATACAGATGAGGATTATTTCGCAAACTAATCTCGCGAGCAAATCAAATACTTCGCGAGAGACGGAAGCAACAGAAAATCACATAAAAGCTAAGTACCATTTCCTTGAATATTTTATTTACAGAAAATAAAACATTTTTGATTTAATTTACAAAAAATATTCTATTTGCGATACAATCGCAAAATTTCGAAAATTTCAAAAGATTACAAAAAATGAAATCATCGCAAAAAATTTACAGATCTCCAAAATTTTCAAAGATTTCCAAGATTACAGAAAACGAAATTATCGTAAAAATTTCTAAAATTTCAAAATTTAAAGATTTACAAAGAGCGATACAATCACAAGATTTCACAGATTTCTCTAGAATATTTCTTTTACAGAAAAAGATTTTTGATTTAACAATGCGATACAATCGCAAGATTTCAAAGAATATTTATAAGATTTCAAAATATTTTAAAGAATATTTACTTCAAATATGGTGTTATGAGAATGAAAGAAGAAATGACAGAAATGAGTAAAACAAATTTTTATCAGAGCTGGGAGTATAATCGCGAGATTATTCAAGATTATATAAAGAATCGACAGAAATGAAAAAAAGAAGAAACGCGAGAATATCGCGAGAAACGCGAATAAAATTTCGCAGAGACATAAGCATGGGACGAACCTTTATGGCGTGCACCCTAGTTCGCGAATAAAATTTCGTAATAGGCAAATGTAAGACTTAATAGTGCGTCATATAAGGGGGTATCTCTTTACATGATTCAGGGGTAAGGTTATACCGCTGCTGGATCCTAAATCATGGAGATGTTGGGGTTAAAGAAAACCTATCCAGGAGAGGTACCTTGGATTTCCAACTATATAAGGTTATACCCTGGTTGGACGACCGAGGCTCTCTTCTAAGAAGTGCAGAGTATGACCAAGGCGCCGAGGTACATGGTTGAGCCAAGAGTGCCCGGGACGGACGAACCTACCCTGGCCATTCTTGGTAAGTCTTGGCTATGATGCACTTGGCCCGAATAAAACCCCACTTAGGGTGCAGTCTCGTAACTATAAGCCATATAGGCATAAAGGACAAGAGGCTGCGAAAACGACTGGTTGTTGGTAAATCCGGATGGGAGGAGCTATTCTTGTATGGCCGATGTGCCCTCCTTGAAGGGGCAACCAGGGGGAAGATAAGGGTGGCACCCTCCATTAGGGAGCTGATAAGTGTCTTAATACGGCAATGTCATGGGGCTTTATGATCGCAAGAACATTTAGGCATGTCATATTGTCGCGTGACGAAAATAATTCAGAGGCAACAAGCCATAAGAGAAAATGTTAAGATGAGATCAATGGGTTTTTATATGAAAGTATAAAGACGTCCTGCGATTTCATCGCTAGACAGCAATGTCATAAGACTTTGTTCTCGCAAGAGAATTTAGACTTGTCATATTGTTGCAGAGAAATTGAGAAAATACAGATAAGGCAATATCAATGGGTTTTTACATGCAAATGTAAGGACGTCCTGCGATTTTGTCGCAGACACAAAAATTGGAAAAATAAGACCTTTAATTAAGAAGGCAAAATAAGACCAATAGAATAATCTCAAACTTAACTATTTTCTTTTCAGAATGCAGGAAACATTTGTTCATCGCAAGAGAGGTAGCAATACTATTTAGAATCTCTAAGAAATACTATTCAGAATTTATCAGAAGTATTATTCAGAGTCTCTCAAGAGGATTATCTACAATCTCGTAGCACCATTCATCAGCTCGCAGCACTGTTCACGGCACTATTTGTGGCACTATTCACAACACTATTTTAGGAACACTATTCATAATTTCACAGGGTTATTCAGAAACTCGCAGATACATTTAGAATCTCGCAGGCACATTCAGAAACTTGCAAACTCATTCAGCACCTCGCAGACTATTCCATAATTTCACAGAAAATGTGATTATTTTGCAGAATATGATTATTTTATCGCATGATGCAGAGGCAAGATAAGAATAAAGAAACAATTCGTTCATTTAACATTTTCTCAAGGATTCTACCTTCATAGATAAAGAACAGAGGCAACTATGGATTACCAAGAAAACATTTTATGTTCTTTATCTACTCGGCAAGAATCATTTCCAAAATGGACAAGAATTCTCACCAAAAATGAAATAATAATTTCACATGAACATGGGCAATACTTATGATTTTCATTAAAGAACGGATACTTCTTATATTTTGAGGATTGAGTACTTCTTATATATCTTCAAGGATACTTCATACTTCGAATATTTCAAGAATTAATACTTCTCATTTTCTTAGCAAAGATATGGAACTTCACAAAAGAATAGAGGCAAGTATGTACTTTTCAAGTCTAGTATTCTTTCGTTCGTTCCTTCATCAATAAAGATCAAAGACTACTACAACAACAGATTTTTTCTTAAAGATTACTTTTCAAGCAATATTCAAGAAAAAAGAGGCAAGATGTAGGACCAGAATATCGCCACAATTATATTCATGAGAGATTAACGACACTTCTGCGAGCGTCACCGCAAACTCTTCAACAACATTTCGCGAGCGTCACAAAGTAATTCAAAGAATGACGTAATAGACAACGACAGCATAAAACATGAGAAAGATGTGAAGTTGTGAAGATTTTATAGTTAGAGAGAATGCTCGCGAGCACAAGGCGGGAGCTCGCGAGAGCAAGGAAGGAAATAAATATTTTGTGGTTATAGAAGAGTCTCGCGAGCATGATAGCAGATCTCGCGAGCACGATAGCAGAGCCTGCGAGGAGCATAGCAGAGCCTGCAAGAAGCATAGCAGAAATCCTAAAAAATAGGAAATATGAGTTGAATATGAGTTGTCACCCACTGTGAAGATACCTATATAAAGAGAAGAGCAGGAGATAGAAAGGAGAGGACATAATTTTAGGGGAGAGAGAGAGAGAGAGATTTTGCAGAGAGATTTTTAGAGAGAGAAAATGTATTTTTCTTTATCATCTTCATCCCCAAAACTAGATTTACAAATCCATTAATGGATATTATCTATGTAAAATCAAATGTAAATTTTAACAATCATAGTGAAGAATCATGGATGTAGATCAAATTGATCGAACCATGTAAAAAATCTTGGTGTCCGTTTATAATTTTAGCAATTTTACTACCATTTCTATATGTAGATCTAGAAATTAATATCAAGATATGATAAGGGGTGTGTTGTGGGAAAACCTGCAACTACGGGTTACTTGATGAAGTTGTCGGGTTTCAAATGGGCTAATCGCTTAGTTCACTTATTATGTTATCACTGGATTATTTGTTTTACTGGTACTGTTGGGAAATGTATCTGTTGTACATCCTTGACTTTTATAGATACATTAAATTCCTTTCTTATTAGCCGGATGCATGAATTTCATTTTTGATTTCCCTTGGTGCTTATATCTTCCATAAATGAGATACGAGTTCAGAGCTAAGCTTTTGGTTTTTCCAGCTGTCTTTCTATCATGAAATATATTTGTGGATGTTACATTGAATCGTTATCGCATGGTTGAAATCTAGATGACTCTACTATAGGACCGTTAGGGCTTAATTGGCACCCCATCTACGGATGGCAACCCGGAAGACCGTTTATTTGATAACGGTGGCTGGTATCGGACTACCCTGACAATGGCGTTCGCCAAAGGAATAGTAGAGTAACTTATTTTTATTTGCAGCACTAAATTTTAGTGATCACCTGATTGTTGAAAGCTTTACATTTCGTAAATTATTATCACTGCTGCTCATGCCTATGCCTTTATATTTTTTACTCCAACATTTCGTGCAAAATTGTTATATCCCCTACTGAGTTGTGGCTCACTCCTTTTAGTTTTGTTTTCCACAGAGTACAAGCGGAGCTTGCAGCAGTAAGCCGGGCAGAGCTTACGGCAGGCTTTTAATGCGTCAAAAGTTAGTATTTTGATGTTATAATATGTATATCACCGGGATATCTGGGGTAGTTTTATGTTTCCTATAACCCATGCTTCTATTATGTTTTTGCTGTTTATAAAATGTTGGGATCTTGAGTAAATCTTTTACATAGTTTTTGTAGTGTCATTGTAATGTTGAAAGCTGCTTTTTGTGTAAGAGATTGTTAGCAAACTCATTTTACTTTAATGTATTGCATACCTCCTCGTGTACATGTATATGCTAAGGTTGTTTTTCGGATGCAGTGAACTCGATATCATTCATGAATCTTATTTTAGTATGTTGCTACTACTGCTTGTATATTATTTTATTTTTGATGCTTGTTTATGAAACTTGCATATAATTCAACTTTATTTATCTTTGTTTGAATCTCATTTTGTTGTCATTTAATGGTACCGTGAACTAATTGTGTATGAGTTCTTGCATCTGTGTCATATTTCTTTTTTGGATTTCTACCTTCGGTAGTACTGAATTTCAACTAATGAAAGAGTGGTAGGCATCGTTAAATAAGTGCTGGCCTATTTAAAATCATTGAACTTTTAAGTTGTTATGTTAGAAGAGGAGTATAAGAACAAATGCACATCCGTATCCACAGTTTTAGTAACTTTGGCCTCCTATTTTTATTTCTAATTTAACTGTTTCATAGTGGCATGCCTTCAAATTTTAGATTGTGAGTTAGTGGAGTGGGTTGAGTGCTTGTATCACGTCCACACAATGAAATTTTACTAAGACGGTTCGGTTGGATCTTTCAAATTTAAAAGTGCACATTTCACTCTTGAAATTACATGAACATTTCCTTTCCATTTTTTTTTTCTTCTTTATTTTGTCGTATCCAGCTCCTTTATGTTCCCATAAATGCAATTATGTATTATTTTACTGTTTTGTACTTCGAGTGACGGACGGGGGTTTGCTCTGCCAATCGGGTTGAAATCCAACCCGTTAGAGGGGAAAGTTTCCCGTCCGTTACAAGATCAAATAAATTTTGATGAACATAATTTAAAAAAAGTAAGATTGATTTTAGTTAGAAGAACAAATACCTTGATGACTCCATGAAAGCAGTAGCAGATGAATCTTTGGAAGATGAAAGTTGCAGACGAAAGACGAGGAAGATAGAGAAGAAGAAGATTTTTTCTGTACCAGATTCTACCTTTTATAGGCAAAAGAAGGTGACCTATTAAGGAAAGACGTGCCAGTAAAAAGAAGGATATTTGACACGTATAAGCGGTTATACTAAATTTACGGGGCTTTGCCGAGAAGATAAGAAGCTGCGGCATTCTGAAGAGATGGAGATTCTCATAACCCTCTTCACTTCGCGGAGAAGACATGAGAAGAGGCAAGTTGTAGGATCAGAATATCGCCATAGCAATGCTCTTGCGAAATAAACAACGTTTCTGCAAGCTTCTCAACTACACTTTGCGAGCATCGCAGACTGACCCAAAGATTGACTCAAAGAATGACGCAATGAATGACGGTAGCAGAGACACAGAAAGAGCATGACGATCCTGCGAAGACTACAACATCTGTGAGAATTAACATTACAACAACTGCAAGAGCATCGCGAGTCAGATCCGAAATTAAAGGACAACTTAGCTATCATCCACTATGTGCTTACCCTATATAAAGAGAACCAATAGATTCAGAAATGGGGAGATCATTTTTTAAGAGTGTTGAGAAATTCTTGAGGAGAGAGAAAGTTCTTGTGAGAGGTTGTATTCTTGATTTCTTTCATTTCTTGTAACATTTCTAAGAATTAATCAATAAAAGTGTTGTTCTTAATCTTCAAATATGTGTTGATTGTGGTGAATTATTGTATGGGGTTGTTTATAAGTTAAAATAGATTCTGCTGGTTTTGGTAATTGCGGGTGTGAAAGTGAGAAACAATTTAAACCCTAAACAATGTACTTCAAGGGAGTACTTTAGATTCGAGAGATCAATCTGTACAAGTCCGGCCTAAACCAAGAAATGGCCGTTCCAGACTTGCTTCGGTCACAAAGAGGAGGAGAATAGTTTGGTTTTGGGGAGGAAAGCAAGGAGAGTGGTGAGACCAGAATAGTTGATTCTGGAAGAGCAATTGGGTTTCTACGACTTGTTGTTAGAGAAGTATGAGAGCTCACGAGGAGAGCTAGCATGTAAGTACTTCTGAGTGTTGTGTGGTCCGAATGAACTTGTTGTTCAAATGGAAATAGGTTAGACCTATTTATACAAGTCAAGGTAGAAACATACCCTAGTCTCTTTAAGGAGTGGGGAAGTAAATGTGAGGAGGTGGTAACCGTATCCATGGACTTGATGTCCCATAAAGTGGTTAACGCATGAAATTGGTTTTCATGAAACTGTTAACGTTATGGAATTGATGTTCCATAAAGTTTATTAACTCACACCTTTATGTCCCATGAATGTTTCCCACATAACTCATGTATTTACTAGGCGCCTCACCCTTATGACACTTCCTTATGAGGGGCGTAGTGTACGTCGCACGCTGTAGACCACCAAACCAATACCCAAAGAGAATCCCCATGTTTGTGTTGATGTCTCGAATGTTTTATAAAACATGTAAAACTTTTTTGTGGCTTGGCAAGTTGAGCTTGGGGAACTTGCTAGCCAGGTGACCTTCGACGGTCGAGATGTTGAATCTTGAGAGGAGGGGCAACCGTTAATCGTTGCATGCCTTCGTTTTGGTAGCCGCGTAGTGAGGTCCAACAGGGTGGCACGGCTAGGGTGTGTTTGGAATTGGCATGAGGAGCCAAGGGTTCACCATGGGAGTATGGCATGTCTAGGTCCAAGGAAAGGGCGCTTGGCTTGGCATGTCGTGGATAGGTCCAAGGCAAAGTGCGTTTGGCATGGCGCGGATAGCTTGGCTAGGTTAGGTTTGGATTAGCATGTGAGGCCAAGGGGTAGCCATGGGCGCATGGCGTGACTAGCTTGGACTAGGTGCGTGACCAAGTTAGGGTTTTGGGCCTAAAGTCGTGAGGGGACTTTAGATGGCCAGGATTTGCTCCTAGGATTGAAGGGAAACTGTGGATTGTCGTCTGGCTTCACTTTGGTATCCGCATGAGAAAGGCCAGCATAGTGGCGCGGCATGAGGGGACATGGTTTTGGATGGAGCGGCTAGCTTGGCTAGGTGCGTGACCAAGCTAGGTTTTTGGGCCTAAAGTCGTGAGGGGACTTTAGACGGCCAGGATTTCTCCTAGGATTGAAGGGCAACCGTGGATTATCGCATGGCTTCACTTTGGTAGCCGCATGAGGAAGGCCAGCATGGTGGCGCGGCATGAGGGGCCATAGTTTGGCATGGCGAAGCTAGCTTGGCTAGGTGCGTGACCAAGCTAGGGTTTTGGGCCTAAAGTCGTAAGGGGACTTTAGACGGCCAGGATTTGCTCCTGGGATTGAAAGGAAACCGTGGATTGTCGCCTGGCTTCACTTTGGTAGCCGCATGAGGAAGCCCAGCATGGTGGCGCGGCATGAGGGGCCATGGTTTGGCATGGCGCGGCTAGCTTGGCTAGGTGCGTGACCAAGCTAGGGTTTGTGGCCTAAAGTCGTGATGGGACTTTAGACGGCCAGGATTTGCTCCTTGGATTGAAGGGAAACTGTGGATAGTCGCCTGGCTTCACTTTGGTAGCCGCATGAGGAAGGCCAGCATGGTGGCGCGGCATGAGGGGCCATGGTTTGGCATGGCGGCTAGCTTGGCTAGGTGTGTGACCAAGGTAGAGTTTTGGGCCTAAAGTCATGAGGGGACTTTAGACCGCCAGGATTTTCTCCTGGGATTGAAGGGCAACCGTGGATTGTCGCCAGGATTCACTTTGGTAGCCGCATGAGGAAGGTCAGCATGGTGGCGCGGCATGAGGGGCCATGGTTTGGCATGGCGCTTCTAACTTGGCTAGGTGTGGCTGGCATGATTTGCCATTGGCACGGAGGTGCGGCTAGCATGCCTTGGCGTGATTGGTGTGGCTGGCATGATTTTCCATTGGCACAAAGGTGCGGCTAGCATGGTTGGCATGCCTTAGCGCGGTCGGTGTGGCTGGCATGATTTTCCATTGCCACAGAGGTGCGGATAGCATGGTTGGCATGCCTTGGCGTGGTTGGTATGGCTAGCATGATTCGCCATTGGCGCAGAGGTGCGGCTAGCATACCTTGGCGCGGTTGGGGTGGCTGGCATGATTTTCCATTGGCACAGAGGTGCGGCTAGCATGGTTGGCATGCCTTGGCGCGGTCGGTGTGGCTGGCAAGATTTTCCATTGGCACAGAGGTGCGGCTAGCATGGTTGGCATGCCTTGGCGCGGTCAGTGTGGCTGGCATGATTTTCCAATGGCATAGATGTGCGGCTAGCATGGTTGGCATGCCTTGGAGCGGTCGGTGTGGCTGGCATGATTTTCCATTTGGAACTGATGTGCGGCTAGCATGGTTGGCATGCCTTGGCGCGGTCGGTGTGGCTGGCATAATTTTCCATTTGGCACACGTGGGAATTAGGGTTTGGTTCGTTGTTACCCTAATTTTGAAAAATTTACCCGGGTAATTATTTTAGAGACACATTAAAGGTTTCAATAAATGTGCCTAGTAAATGCTTATTGCTTTAAATGTCGTGACATTACTGTCTGCTAGGGTTTAGTGTTTTACGATTTTAACCGTAAACTAAAAACCACCATAAACAGGGGTGTAGTGTGGGAATTCCTGCAACTACAGGATTCTTAACTTATTTAAATTCAATCTTGGGATTTACTTCCTTCTTAGCCGTTATGGAATATCTTTGAACAATATAGAATAAGCATTAATGCACCATGTTCAAAGTGTGTCGACATCTTACTCTTGCAAGTACTTTTTCGTACTTGCTCACTTGAAACCGATTTACCACACTTCCAAACAAATTTAAAATTGTTTCATCTGATTTTCAAGAACTATGTGATTGATCAAGTAACACTCAATCACAACTCGTGGGTTTACGGTTCTACCAAAACAAGTTTCGGTTCTACCTCCATGTGAGTACCGTGCATAGTTACACTAGCTTACCAAAGATACGGCTGACTAGGTTCTAGGATCAGTTCCCTACATATATATGGTGTCTAACTTGTATGCACTGTACATGTCCATAGGATCGGTTCCCCCTTCCCAAAAACGTGTTGCACATATTCATAGGATCGGTTCCCCTTTCTTCCATAAACCTTGCTGCACCTCATACAAGGATCGGTTACCCTTGTGATGCACTGTACCTCTTACTAGGATCTGTTCCCCTTCTTCCAATAATAAATTCAGACACTCACAACCCGATCATACCCTAGGTGATTACTTAAGATCGGTTTCACTAATAAAATTCATACCAATACATAAGTAAGGCCTCATGTGAATAGTTTTACCAAGAACACAAACAAGTCATGAGCGGTTATACTAATCACACATATTGGTCATGAGAACAACCCCAATAATGCCTGGCGATTTCCTTTTCGGTTCACAACACATATCATGAACTTACTTCCTTAGAACACATGTAAAAATTGTTCCCTAAGATGAAATCCTCACCTCATACCCATACATAATCACAATAGCATTCATACGATTATGTCGATATCTTATATACGAAGTTTAATGGTTAAGCAAGAAACTTCATATTGTATTCCTTAATACTATGTTTATCTATAGTGTTCATGCTTCACAGTTTTATGTTTTCAATATGCACAACTTGAAAGATACGTTAGGGAATGAAACAGTTCAAGTCAAATATCATTAACCTCAAGTGGAAGGATGATGTTGTGGTTGTAGCTCCGTACTTCTTCACTTCTTTAAGTCTTCGCAATACTTGTAATATCTCACCCTAATACTTTCAAGCTAACCTATACGAAGTTGACTCTAGTATATTTAAATTAAGCGACTCTTAAATGAGTTTTGGCTCACTAAAATATGACAACCAAACTTGACATACCAACGCTTGGAGGGTTCAACCGAGCAATTCTCTAACACTATGTCTTGGAATGACATGAAAGAAGGACTGAGATGTTTATTATGGCCGATCAATGGTGCTTGGTACGTAATAGAAAATTTTCGTATGCTAAAAATGACGGGTACACCACATGCCTATTCTTAAAACTTCCTTGCATTAGTGAAATAAGTACGTGGCATGAGTGAAGAAGATCATGTGTTCCAATTTTTTTGTTGTACGAGTTCTTGGGTCATTTCTGAACTCAAGAAGCATAAAATTCAGAGTATCCAGATGGCTATTCAAATGGTAAGAGAGCTTACCAGTTGCACAACAACTGAAGATGTGCAAAGCTTTGAAGGAAAGGCCAAAGAAAAGGAAAAATATGTAGGCAGTAAGCGCAAACATGATCCAAAGGTGAACTATTCCCTTCATCTCGGAAGAATAGGGGATATTTCATTTGCAAAGGCTTACATTTCGCTAGAAGCTGTAGACTCAAGGCGCAACTTAATGCATTAGTTGAGGATGACTATGGGAGTCATTCAAGTAAGACTCGTAGAAGCCAAAGTGAAGGTACGAGGAAGAGACCTCGCAGCGAAGTTGTCACTCACTTCGACAAAGGAAGAAACTAAGCTAGAAAAAGAAGGGGTATTATTGTCTCCATGGGAAACACTTGGGGCAGAAAACAAGTGTGTTTTCTAAGCTTGTTTTATATATATTTAGTTGTTGGTTGTTGCAACTCTGTGGGTAGAGTTTGGTTGTGCAGACTTTTATTTGAATCTTCAAGTCTGTATAGACTTACCTTTGGTGTAAAAATTTGCTTTGTTAATGAAGTTTTAGCTTTCAAAATGATCAGTGGATCAATGATGTAATGATACATGGTCTTGCTATGTGAGAGCAGTAATGAATGAAGGTTTTTTCGTTTATAAATTCTTGCTTCTTTATTTACGATGTAAAGCTAGTTCATGGGGAAATGCTGCAATAAAATACTTAGCCTAACGTATGCAATAGTGAGACAAGGTGAAGGCTAATAAGCAAAGCATATGATATGGTTCCTAGTTGATGCAAGAATGATATTATTGTTTAGGAATTTCAATATGGCACGATGGTGGATGGGCAGCGACACTGCAAGCAATACATCAATAAATAAACCATTCAATCAACGAGCATGAGTTGGGTAGAACTTATGGCCTAGAGAAAGGCACACTCTTTCCACACAATGTAACAATGTTGTTTAAAGAAATAGCTGGAGACATATTGGCTTTGAAGGCATGATGTATGGACATCTAAAAGGTTAGTTATGTTATGTCCAAAAGATAGTTAGTCATAGTTGTGTAGATGGGCTGTGCAACTCAATAGTTTTTCTTTAGCGAGTTTGGAAAGGAAAACTCGCATGTTTCTGATTCGAGTATGCAAAATGGCCTAAGTATAGAGAGCTTATGATTGATGGAAACATTCAGATAAATGAGTTCTTGAATGGGTTTTGCATAACCGGAACTTGCGACGTATAAAGTGTTAGGTTCGAGTATTATATGCAAAGAAAACCCCTATGCACTTTGTGACGTGCTCAACGGAGGGAATGGAGGACAATAGTCCAAGGCAGGTGCCAGTAAAATTGATTGAAATTGAAGGCCAAGTCGTTTATAAGTCCTTGCCGTTTTGAGTTAGATGCAAAAGGCAAAGTCGAAAGGTGAAAGACTATGGAAATGATCGTAGTGATCAGTTTGGGAAGAATCATTATGTGCGTACACTTAGGTATAAATGATTCAAGTGGAATTCAAGCCTAATTTGGAGGAATTGGTTTAGAAGAATTTAAAGTTTGCATTTGGGTATTGATGCATGATTTGAGTAGCAGTTGAAGTGTAGTGCGCAACGCCGAGAAGTGGCTCAAGTATATGAGATCAATAACAAGGAAGTAAACCTAAGTGGTGTTGATATTAAAGCATGAAAAGTTGGATAAGGGTGTCTTGCGAAAGCCATCAAAGATTACTGAATTTGAGAAGAGGTTATGAAAGTTTATACAAAAAATTTTAGACAAGTATTGTATTTATATTGGCTTGCGTTCAACGAGGACCTTGAAAAAATTAGATGGGGAAGGTCTATGACCGGTCAGGATAGTGAAGCGCCAAAATGGCACGATACAACATAGTCATCTTAGTTAGTGTTCATCCAATGGCGTTGCACTGCATAGACTGTTAAGCGCCGAGATGGAAGGATCCTACAGGGTCAGCGATGAGCGAAGGCGGCGCTAGACTTTAAGGACATTGGCCAAGTAATGAAGCTTATTGTCCGACACAATGAAGCTTCATTGAAGGAAAGGTAAGGACAAGTAGACAAATGTAACATGCGATGTTGGCATTAAGGCATATCCATGGAATTGAGTTGGACAAAACTCAAGTATGATGCCAGAGAGTAGAATAGACCGAGAGTTGGCCTATGCATCAGTTCAAGGCTGGCTAAAGCTTGAAAAGTGCAAGCAAGTTAGTAATGCAAGAGTGACATTACTATTGTCGAACAAATTGGCTAAGTGAATCATATGAAACATGAATAACCAAAATGAGCTAAGAAAGTGGCCGAGATGATTGTAGCACAAATATAGTTGTACATTGTGACAAAGCGGGGGTCTAACAACCTCACACAATATTTCGATTAGTAATCTGTATGGACGAACTCAAATATACTTTTAAGAGAATTAACTAGACAGTCAGACTCAATCTTAAAAATAAGTATATCAAGGAGTTAATATCTCTATCTCTCGAGTTGATCTATACTCAAGCAAATAGAAATCTGCGAGTCTTTATCAAATACAAGAGAGATATAAACTTGGATGGTACCAAAGACCAATATCCAAGGATCAATCAATTTCCAATCAACGACCAAAGGTTGGATTTCACAATTGATCGATACAACGCACAACCTGTGATATTTCAATTACATAACAAAATATAATACAGAATATAAATAACACAGACACTAGAAGTTTGTCAATGAGGAAACCATAAATGCAGAAAAACCCTGGGATATAGTCCAGATTGAACACCACATTGTATTAAACCGTTACAGACGCTAGCCTACTATAAACTAACTTCGGTCTGGATTGTAGTTGAACCCTAATCAATATCACACTGATTCAAGGTACAGTTGTACTCCTTATGTCTCTGATCCCAGCAGGATACTACACACTTGATTCCCTTAGCTGATCTCACCCACAACCAAGAGTTGTCAAAGTCGAAGAATTTAATAAACAAATCTATATCACACAGAAAAGTCTATGGTAATAGATAAATCTGTCTCCCACAGAAAAACCTACGAGTTTTGTTCCATCTTTTGATAAAATCAAGGTGAACAGGAACTAATCAATAACCTGGACTTATATTCCCGAAGAACATCCTAGAATTATTAATCACCTCAAAATAATTTAAATCATATGGTAGCGAAACTAGATATTCTGGAATCACAAACGATGAGATGAAGATGTTTATGATTTAATTTTATTTTTCCCAATCGGAGATATAATCACAAGCCAATTATTCAATTAAACTTGTACGATAGAAAATGGCAAGATCATATCGCTCAACTACAAGAGAAGTAGTTTCGTCTGGCTTCACAATCCCAATGAAGTCTTTAAGTCGTTAACCGACAGGGTCTCGAGAAGAAACCTACGGTTAAAGGAGAATCGACTCTAGCAAACCAACTAATATCACACAGGAGGTGTGAGGATTAGTTTTTCTAATAGTTAGACTTTTCCTTTATATAGTTTTCAAATAAGGGTTTGCAATCTAAGTTACCTTGGTAACAAATCATTCAATATTCACCGTTAGATGAAAAACCTGATTTATCCAAGCTATTATATTTCAACCGTTAGATCGAAACTTAGCTTGTCACACACACAAATGAAATGTATTCATTTACGTTTTAGTAACTGTACCTAAACATGTACACTTAGTTGGTTCACAAATAGTTAACCAATGGTTAGCATTATGAGCACTTTCATATCAACCATATTCATCTTCTTCATAAATAGTTCAAATGACACATAAGAACTAGTTCAAGAGTTGTTCAATTGCTTAGATCTTTATACATAGACACAATTGAAACAAAATCGGTTTGATTCACTCGAATCAATTCATGATTGCATTCCTTATTGATTTATTATTTAAGTTCATGTGTGTTTGTGGGAGAAAACTACTTCTGTCGGTTTAGGTAATTTTGGGTGTGTGTGGATGAGAAGTGAGTTTAAACCTTCAACAAATGTGCTTCACGATGAGCACTTTAATTCGAGAGATAATCTATACAATTCTGACCTAAACCGAAGACACGGCCGTTCCAGATTTGTTTCGGTCACAGGTGAAGGATGTGAGGTTGATCTTAGGGAGGGAAGCGAAGAAGGTGTTGAGAGTATGAAGGTGAAGGCTATTTGATGACTTGTTAACAAAAGGTTGAGAAGGCTAGCAAATTTTACAGGCAGGCTCTGTGTGTTGAATACGATTAACACTTGGTTTTCTGTGTTTGTTCGAACTTCTGTTTTTGGAAATAGGGAGGAGAACCTATTTATACAAGTCATTAAGCCTTCTTCAGGTCTCTCGTGGGAAGTGGAGGAAGTGGAGTGAGGGAAGAGTGGAGTTGTGTGTGAGTGTCACACTATCAGAACTTCCCACTTCTCCCATCTTGACTTAACCGCCCATGTCTTCCTAACACGTTCTTGTGATGGCGCGTTGCACGCTGTAAACCGCCAGACTAATACCCCAGTTTGTATCCCCTAGTTGTGATGTGATTAATGTCTCGAGTGTGTGGATCGCGTGACCCACAGAAAATAGTGCAGGGTGAACCGTGAACTTGGTATAACATCGCATGCATCCATCTTCAGGTGACCGTTTGGAGGTTGTATAGACAAGCCATGCCTTGGTCGGTTACCCTGTGAAGAAGAGTGGCGGATGGTGGTCATAGTGATACCTTGTTTGCTGGTTGATTCACACCCTAAGCCATTCGTCCAAGCTTGCAAATCCGGACAGACGATATGACTCGTAGCCTTGCTTGCGACCGTTGGATGGGAGGCACGCATGCTGCCTCTTTCGGCCCAAACGTTTGCATGCTTAGAGAGTTCCATTGGAGGAACCGATCAGCCCTGCATGGAGGTAGTTCAATGGTGTTCATGCCCATGCCTGCTTGACTCGCAAAGATTTAATCTAAGCCACTCGACTCAGGTGGCAAAGACGAGTGGTCGAGATTAGAATTTATGGAGGGGCCGTGACATGTCACCTTTGGGAGCACGTACCGAGGAGATTAACCACTGTCGGTCTTGGACGATCAGCTAGGCGTGAATCCGGGCCCACGGTGGTCATGCTAGCATGCTTGGTTCCTTATAATTATTACTTTGTATAATTATTACTTGAGCCAGAATTACATCTCTGGCCCTAGTTTAGAAAAAGTCTTATATCTTCTACTATAATTTATGTGTATTCTTTCACATGTTCTAGTATTCAAATGTTGGTATGATTTAGCATGTCTAACCCTCTGTTCTTCGAGGTTCTTTTCATAATTATTCTTTCCACATTTACCTTAAGTTGATAAATTTCTTTATCCCAGGTATATATTGTTACTCAAGAGAATCTCACATGCATCCCAACCACTTGCATTGGGTTAAATATCTTACGAAAGACTGTGAATCTCTTGTTAACATATTTCAGCATCTATGGTTGCTTTAGTATAATGGATGAAGTTGAAAAGATAAAAATGGAAAGATTTTTCTGACTCATGTCACATTTTGTGAATTTCTTTCCACAAAAGTTGAGGTGCTAATTTCTAACCTAACTTTGTAGTCTAGCAAGTGGAATCCATCCCCTGCACATTCAAATTTTCGGGGAAAAAATATCGTGAATGTTTCAAAAACTTTATTCAGAGCATTACATAATCTGAAAAGTTAACATGTCTCCTAAGAAACGTAAAAACTTAAGCTTCATGTTTGAACGGTGCATTGTTATAGGTAGAATATATTTATTTATTTTTTATGATGGAAGTGTTATACTTTTGTACACAAACTTCCACATCAAATACCCTTTAATGGTGCTCAAGTACTTCTGAGTCCAAAAAGTCAAATTCGAATCGAGTTGGTTTAATCAAAGTCTGGTCAACTATTTGGTAAAGGCCCGGTCCATTGGGTTGACAAGGTCATGTTTAACGAATATAAGCATATAAAGTCAATTATATATGAAGTATTCAAGCCATTGATAATTATCTTGAAACTATTAGCATATGAGCCCAAAACATAATGTTAACCCTAAAATTGGAAATTTCATCATCCAATTGTAGTGCTCAAAAAACAATTGTACGCATCTCCGATGATTATGAATTTTTTTACAATAGCTTCATAATAATGTTTCGAAAAACATAATAAAATTTTAAATAAATCCAATGGCTAGATAAAGAGCACAGTTGGAAATATCACGAACTTTTGAGTATTTCCCATGGTTGGATCTTTATGATTTTTTTTTTACATTAAACTAATTAGTCAATCAAGCATGACGCCTGTTGAACATTGTTTTTTACAAAAGCATAAGTGGCATGAAATAGCACTCTAAACTCATATTTCGAGTAGTTTGAGTAGAAGTTTGAGGCTATTTCGTGCAGCTTTGGCAACCAATCCTGCCTTAGGAAAATACATTCAAAAGTACGAAAATAAGAAATATAATCTACATATTCATCAATCAGTTTGTTGTTGCATCTTAATTGATGATTAGCCCATTTATTCTTCAGTTATATCATGAGATTTTTGGTGTCCAACTGTATTGTGCAGGTCCTCTCCCTTTTTTGTTGTTCCCATTTGATGCTTGCTAAGACCCCCAGTGTTTCGGCTTCCTTCTTCGAGTCTACTTTGCATGTGAAGAGTCTTGCATCTTTAGTGTGTAGTTGTTCACCTACACATAGGATTAGAACAAGAGAGTGATGTTGCTGAGAGTTATAATAGCAGTATACCACAGTTGTTTCCTTGTAATTACTTTTTTGTGTTTGTATCATTTGCAATTGGTTTGATGTCGAGTTTCTGTTGAGTAAGATTTTTGGTTGAAGAGGTGTAGTTTGGGTGAGATGGTTGTTTATCTGGTGGATAGTCGTTTCGGGTTTGATCTGCACTGCCTTGAGACTCCTATCGCACATATGTTTCCATATATACCAGCAGATTGTTGCTTCTCATCTTCGTTTGTACATCCCTTCACTCTTTTCGTCTCCCGCATCATCAATCCAATCAGTTATCCATTCTATGATAGTGGTGTCTGGTCTACTTTGTCCTATGCATCCTAAACCGAACCTAACCGCCCTGCTATAAGAATAGTATAGAAACAGGTGAGATACAGTTTCAGCTTCCACTACACAGAGACCACATAGAGGCGACGTATTTTGCATTCTAGCGTGGAGTTTTGTCATCACCGGCAGGATATCATTGTAACATATCCATATGAACACTTGAATTCTGGGCATCACCTCTACCTTCCAAATTTTTTTCCAAATAGGACTAGTGTTGGTTGTTGCATCTAATCCTTGTGCTTCATAAATAAGCTGCTGGTATACAAATTATACAGTAATCTCTCCAGATAGTGTGTATGGCCAGCTTAGTCTGTCGGGCTGATCTTTTGTCTTTTCTAAGTCGATAATTTTGATGTTTTCCACTTCCTTTGGATGGAAAATTTGGGTTAGATAATCCAAGTTCCATCTCCGTGTAGTTTTGTCAAAAACCTCACTCACCAGTTTAATGGTATTTGTTATTATTGGTTCAGTTTCTGCCTGAGTTAGAAAATTTGGATTGTCCGTTGGGAACCAACGGTGTTTCCACAGATGGATGTTATCTCCATTTACTATTTTCCAAATACCCTTACGTTTTACTATTTGTAACCCTAAACTGAATCCCTTCCAAAGCCATGAGGAGTTGGATTTTATTTTTTCAATACTCAAAGGTGATATTCCTTTAAAATACTTTCTTCCATCACTTTGTCCCATAGTTGATCCCGGTGTTTCATCATTCTCCACAATGTTTTTGTAATCAGATCTTTATTAAAACATTCAAAGTTTTTGAATCCTAGTCATCCTTCTGCCTTTGGGATACAGAAAGTAAACCATTTTTTGAGACACAATCCTCTTTCATCTTCTCTTGTATGACCCCACCAATAATCCCTATTATGCTTATCCATCTTTTTTGAAAAAAAATTGGGTATAATAAAACATGTCATTTGGTATGTAGCTAACGGATCCGAAACATGTTTAATCATTACTACTTTTCCAGCTCCAGAGAGAAGTTTTCCGGACCAACCGGCTAGCCTATTTCTGTGTTTTTCAGCTAAGGAAGCAAAACAATGAATTTTAGATCTATGAGTAAAAAGAGGTACTCACAGATATTTGTCCTCCATGTTTATTCTGCCCACCTTGAGGATGTTAATTATTTCTCTCGCCTTTCGATTAGAAACCGTTTTACTAAAGAATATTCCCGATTTGTCATAGTTTATTAACTGTCCATAGCCAGCAGTAAACATTTCAAGAATTTTCAATAGTCTTTTGGCCTCTTTCTTGATAGATATCGTAAAAATTAGGCAATCATCGGCAAATAGGAGATGGGAGATAGTGAAAGAATTTTTGGAGAAATTGACCCCTTTTATCCATTTCTTAATTTTGGATTCAATGAGAACTTTGGAGAGACTCTCCATGCAGATTATGAAGAGATATGGGGAAAGCGGGTCTCCTTGATAGATTCCACGGGAAGGGTTGAAAAAACCCGTTGGGGAGCCATTTATTAGGACAACACTTGTGGTAGTGCCTATGCATTGCATGATAAGGCCAATCCACTCCTTGCAGAAACCTAATATTTTTGATATTATGCTGAATGTTTCCAAAATACTCCCTATTCCAAATTTTGATGAGTTTTTTTAACATTTTTTAGTTTAGAAACAAATTTGTAGGCATGAGAGCCTCTTATTTCTAAATCCCAAGCTTCTTTTATGACCTTAAAGCACGTTGGTCTTGTAAATAGATTCCAAAAAACTTAAAAGGTTTTGCGCCATCCTTCCAACAAGGCGAGGTTTTTAGATGTATGGGGCTATGGTCGGACCCTGATGGTGGCATATGGTAAACCATAACACGTGGGAATAAGTCAAACCATTCTGGGTTTGAGAAAACACGGTCGAGTCTGGCCTCTATGAAGTGTTGTCCTTCTCTCTTATTTGACCAATTGAATTCATACCCAACAAAGCCCATATCCAAAAGTCCTACCTTATCTATTAGTTGAGTGAAAACTGATTTTCCCCAGAGCTTTTCTTCTTTCCTCCCTTCTTCTCCGTCTCCGTTAGCACAAATTTTAGATCGCCTATGACCATCCATGGCAGTTCTACCGTTGCATCTAATTTTTTGAAATAGGTCCAACTTAGATGTTTCCTAATTTTATAGGGACAACCATAAACTGCAGACATTAACCACTCAAATTTACTAGCTTTATCTGTGACAACCACATCAATTTGGTTTTCGGTACTATTTAGCAATTTTATCGAGATCTTAGAAGACCAAGCTCATACAAGTCCCCCTGCAGTGCCTATCACCCTTGTTGGTTCTACAACTATCATCTCCAGGTAATTGAGTTTTTTGATTAAAGGTTTGATGTAAGCTGATGAATGTTTAGTTTCCTGTAAAAAAAAAAGAATATATGGGTTTTGGGTTTTGATTAGGTTTTGAAGGTGTAACATGGTTTTGCTATTCAGCCCATGACAGTTCCAAGCAACAATATTGAGTGACATAATTTTACAATCTATTTCAAAAAACCCTAGATTATCAATTGAAATTGTAGTTGTAATTGTAATTGAGAAATCAGAATAAAAGAATTTATTTAGAGTTACCTGGTTCTCCTCCAAATTTAGCCCCTTTTTGCTTGAGCTAGCAGCATTTTTTCATGTGATGAGATTCACAGCTCCCACCCATTTTTCATCTATGGCTTTGTTTCATTTCTTTGGGACATTCAGCTGAGGTAGTTCAGTGCTTAACTCCAAGTTTGTATCAGTTGTTGCAGGGATAGGCATTTTCACATGAGTTTGAGGGGAATATTTTAGGGGTGTTTATGTTAAGGTTGGGTTTGATAGAGAGGATGGGAAAATGGAGGTTGAGGGTTTGCTATGTGGGTTGGGTGCTACTGCCTCAGTGAAAGGGGTATGACATGATTTGTTATGTATTTCACTTTGCTTTAGGTTTGGAGTATCCTTATTTTTGTGTTCCTGTTCAGTTCCATTATCCTCTTTGTTGTAGAGTTGGTGTGGCAGCTTGATATTTGGACATAGTACAAAATCCAATTTATGTATCTTTGCACTTTGTTTCTTCTGTGTTTTTGATGTTAAATGGAGCATAGCTTTCATGAGTGTCTTCTCATAGTTGGTTTTGAGCAGTTTCTTTCCTAACTTCACACTGGATTTCTTTTTCCTCCTAGATAATTTCTTTCTCCCTTTCTTGTGTTGGATTTTGCTCTGCCCTTATTTACATTCAATTGTAGTAGCTAGTCTTGAAATTTGTACTTGCGATTCATCATCTTTGTAAGCTATAAACTCATAATTTTTCTTTCCCGACTCTTTATCAATAGTTAGTGTTGTCTTTCCTTTCATTCCATTGCAAAAAACCTTCACCTTGTTTTCTGATTTGGCTTGTTCTTGCTCTTTTATTTTAGCTTGATAATGAGATATTGTTGATTCACTTCCTTTCACTCTTGTCATTTTCACCGTTCTAGTTGATCTAGTATATTTCTTGAAACTCTCAAAACCTGGAGGAGGTTCTGTGAAACATGTAGGATCAATGACTTGGAATGCATAGTTTGGGTGAGTGGAGAAATTAACCATTTCTGTTGGTCCATGGTTGAATCTGAAACTGCTAGCCTTCCTTTCCCTCTTTTTGAATTCTCTTTCATTGCCCAGTCATGTTCTCTGTAACTTGTGAGCTGGTGACATCTCTTCCCCTTCAGACAATTGTCTCTTTGAGTGAACATCTTCTGATTTAACTAGTGTTTCCTTGTATTGAATCCCTAGTTGAAATTAAGCTTGGTGTTGCCTTTTTAAACAAAACATAATCCAATGGTTTGAATTCTTGAATATTAGGTTTTACGAAGTTGTTATAAACTAGGGTTTTTCTAAACATATACAGTTTTAATAAAAGCGAGTTTTAGATATTGCATCATATTCCGATTTGATTGAAATTTTTATATGATATGTAATACCTAATTGGGATAAATATATTAAAATATTGTGAAAATCTAACGGTGAAATATCTATGTTTTACAATCATATATTCGCAGAACCCTAGAAAATACTATGAAAACGAGATTCTTTTGTGGAACGAGAATACCTGGTAACGCATCCATAATAAAAATTAATCTTGAACATAACCATGCTAGTATCTTCCTAAAGGAATCTAGGATTGATCTCGAGCGATAAAAAAAAAATTGCACAAAGTGGTAGAGTCGTGCTTATAACGTGTTGCAGTGGAAAATATGGAGAAAGTAAAGAGGCAAAGACTATTGATCAGGATAATGATACAATATCCTTTATATATATGTAAAGGTAAACTCTAGGTAACTATATGGACCGCGTAACAATCATAAAGTTTTTGAACTATAGTACGCATAAGTGGGTCTCCGTCGGTCTAGCTCTAGTCTTTTTTGAAAGAATTAATGCAACTGATTTTCATAGATAAGTTGGGGCGCGTTTAGGGACGGACCAAAAATATGGACCAATTGTGAACTGATCCCCTAGACCATTAAGATCTATAAGAGGTGGGGTTTTAAGATATGAGTGGGGCCTATAAAATTGGTCTGAATGGTTGGTGTTAGAGCATTTCTCGGTCGAACTCGGCTATCTCAAGCATGTTTGTCAATGTTAGTGATCAAAACTATAAAGTCTTGATTATAGTATACTATAGCTAAGGTCTCGGACTAGGATAGAAAGTGTAGTTGAGATCAAGAAATCCATGGAGATCATCATACAAGATGAAGAAGGACTACTCAAGGAACCAGTGGATCTTCATCGACTAAAAGGTATGTGTAGACTTGAACTTATCTATCACTCAAAAGTCTATCTATTTTATCTCCTATATTGAGACAAAATTCGTATTACTATATAGACTAAGAATATACACATATGTCATTTCGAGTTGCGTATATCTCGCTTATCTATTTCTCGAAATGTGTGTTGGTTAAGATTACAATTTAGCCAATTTCATCTTTGCCTAGTGACGAAAGTCATGTTACGTTTCAATCATTTTGGAAATCGCTCTGACAAAAAATAGTTTGTGAATAACGACTATATAACGTCCTCTGAGAATGTTTCAATGAAAGAAATGAGAGTTTAGACAATATAACCATTGGAGGATATAAACATTGTTGTGGTAACACATATATGTATAAGTCCTTATTGCTTGAACCGAAGTTTGCGAACTTTGTTGATCAAGTGAAACCGGAACGTGAGTCGTCAACTCAGTCCGCGAACTAGCGTAGTTCTCGAACCCGAGAATTTCTGCTGGAGATGTAGCTCAGTTTCAGTCCTTGAACTGAAGGAAGTTCTCGACCAGAAAATTTTTGCTGGAGTTTGGACACTCCAACCGGTTGACTTGAGTCCGCGAACTTGAGTAGGTTATGTATAAAAACGATATTTGTGAACTTATCTTAATAAACTAAGGAATGTTATTGCAAACCGTGGATATATAATTCATGAATCAATTCGAGTGAATCACATCGTTTTTGCTTCAATTGTGTATTGTGTAGTACATGGGATCTCATAGAAATTTAACAACTCTCTAAATAGTTCATTTGAGTCATTTGGACTAGTTATGGTGAAGAAGAATATGCTTGATATGAAAGTTATCATTTGTCTAACCATTTGGTTAACTAGTGTTGAACCAACTAATGTACAAGTTTGGGTACGTTTACACAAACCCAAAATCGTCAAGTACATGTGTGTATAACAAGCTATGTTTTCGATCTAACGGTTGATAAATATTAGCTTGTATCTAATAAGGCTTTCATCTAACGGTGAATATTGAATGCTTTGTTACCAAGCTAACATTGATTGCAAACCCTGATTTGAAAGACTATATAAGGGAGAACTCGAGTAACTAGGAAACTTAATCCCCACACCTTAAGTGTGATACTAGTTGCATAGCTAGAGTCGATTCTCATTTAACCTTTGGTTTTCTTCTTCTAAAACCAGGTTAACGACTTAAAGACTTCATTGGGATTGTGAAGCCAGACCGATACTACTTTTATCGTAGTTGTGTGATCTGATCTTGTTGTTTCTATCATACGAGTACAATTTTAATAAATATCTTGAGATTTCTATCTCCGATAGGAAAGATATAAAAGTAATCACAAACATCTTCGTCTCATCGTTTGTGATTCCACAATATCTTTTTTCGATGCGTCGATTAAGACTATTGTGAGTTGATTGATAAAGCTGAGTTGTTCTTCGGGTATATAAGTCTGGTTTTATCAGTTGGTTCTTATTCACCTTGATTTATCAAAAGACGGAACAAAACTCATAGGTTTATTCGTGGGAGACGAATTTATCTATCTTGTAGACTTTTTTGTGTGAGACAGATTTGTTTATTAAAGTCTTCGACTTTGGGTCGTAGCAACTCTTGGTTGTGGGTGAGATCAGCTAAGGGAATCAAGTGCACAGTATCCTACTGGGATCAGAGGCATAGGAGCATAACTGTACCTTGTATTAGTGTGAGATTAATTTTGCTTCAACTACAGTCCAGACCGAAGTTAATTTGGAGTAGGCTAGTGTCTGTAGCGGCTTAATACAGTGTATGTGTAATCTGGACTAGGTCCCGGGGTTTTTCTGCATTTGCGGTTTCCTCGTTTACAAAATTTTGGTGTCTGTGTTATTTATTTTTTGCATTATATATTTATGTAATTGAAATAATACAGGATGTGCGTTGATCAATCAATTAGAATATCCGACCTTATTGGTTGTTGATTTAATTTGATTGACACTTGGATATTGGTCTTTGGTACCATCCAAGTTATCTCTCTTTGATTAAGACTCGCAGATTGTATTTGCTTGAGTAGATCATATTGAGAGATTGAGATAATAACTCCTTGAGATATTTTTTATTTGATTGATTCTAGTTGATTCTCTAGAAAGTAACTCGGAGTTGTCCATATAGATTGCTAATCGAAATATTGGGTGTGGTTGTTAGACCCCCGCTTTTTTAATTAGTATCAGAGAAGGCAAACACGTTCAAGACCTCACAAGTCTGTGTTTGTAGCGATCTGATTCTATGGACAAGAGTAATATCTTTGATAACACAACACCAGTCCAAAGTCACTCAGGTGAGACTCAAAGTCTTGAAGCTTCTGAGAAAAACTACATCGCATGTCCCTTGACTAAATCCGCATCTGACTGGGAAAAATCTCTTGATGAGAAATTGGATGACCTTTCAGATGACAGTGATTCAGAAGAAGGACCAAGTATCGATAAGGAAGACTCTCAATATATCAAGATGTTTGACCATGCGTTAAAACAAAAAGGGTCAACAACTTGCCTGAGTAAGTACATTGCTCCTCTTTGTCAAGAAAACAGGAAATTGAGAAAATTATTTAAACGATATGATGGTGGGTATAAACTCCTAAAGTCTATCATTAAGGAACGTGAAGAAGATATTCGCACAAAAAGGTCTAAATGTGACAATCTTCTCCGAAATCTCTATGTGTTTAAAGAAAGACTTGCAGATGCTGAAGCAAGATATGACTCTCAACAGAAATGTTTTAATGACAAAGAACTCAGTCTTCTTACTAAAGAGAAGTCATTGGAGACTGACCTTGCAGCTGCTCTTGACAGAGTTAAATCATTAGAAGAGAATCTGAGAAGATTCAATTATAACTCTACGAAATTTACTTCTATGATTGGAACATGTAAAGAACATCGTGATACACGTGGTCTGGGCTATAAAGGGATAGATGCTCCAAAAACTAGTAAGATCAATTTCGTTAAAGCTGTTGATAATTCTTCATGTAAAAAAATGTGTCATGTCTAAAACATGCCTAAGGACGAAGGGACTCCTCCCAAATTTACCCACATGAGAACAGGTAAGAATAATTCCTTTAACTACTATTACTACAGAAATAAAGGACATTCTGAGCGAAAATGTCGTTTTCGTTTAAGAAATAAAAAACTTCACAACATTCTTTTATGGATGTCTAAAGAAGTGGTTAAACTTGTTTCTCATGTTGTTGGAATAAAAGGCACATTCAACAATCAAGAAAAATACCTTGACAAGTCATTTCTTATTCATGACTTTGAAACAAAAAATGTATATCAAGGCAGAAGGAGGAACAACAAATGGGTAACTGACAACCCTGAAAGGAAAAGAAGGCATAGGAGAAAGAAAAAGAGATCAAGTTTTTTGTCCCCTTCTGTAGAAGGATGTGAATCCAAGAATTCTGTCCCAGATTTCCTCCACATAAACAATCGATTCTCAGAACTTAAGACAAGTATAAAGAGACTCAGACGAGGCATTTCCAAAACATGGAAAGCGGTTAACTCAGGTACTCCTAGTAAAAGTTCTTTAATATTGTTGAGTGATTTGTCTCTGCATTCCTTTAAAGGAGAAGTCAATAATGATGAGCAAAATGTTCATCCTAATACACCATGACTACTTCCTGTAGCATACTTCTTTCAGAATAAGAAGGATGCTCTGTCATCTCAAAAAAGTGTCTTGAGAAAGCTATTAAAGGTGTTTTTTCTTTGTTCTCGAAAATTAATCTGAGTCTCCTTGTTTGAAGACTGTTTTTAATGTTTTTAAGAGAAAAATACTTGTTGAAATGTCCCTCCTTTGTTTGTTTTCCTCTCCACATTTTGGTCTTCAATGACCGCTTGTGAACGATTCACGAGACCCTCACAGAAGTTCTGTTACCTAGGGTTTTATATGAACCACCTTATATGTCATTAATTGACACTTTATCCTATAAGGTCAAAAGTATTCTATTGAATTGTTAATCACAATGGAGAGAAACAACAAAGATATGAACAAGTAGGAGAAGACGATCGAGTTACATGAAGACCCGTTTTCATAATCTGTCATCAAGCTATTGATCATAAAAATAACCTACCAGTTCAGATGTCTTCTTATAAAGAACAAACTGAAGAAAGCATATGATGAACTTACTCTTGTTCGATCTTTAGTTTCAAACCGGATTTAGTTTGCCTAGTAAATCTTCTATTTTTCTCTTTTGTTTAGAAGAATAACTAGTGTTTGGAATAGCCATTATTGTGATTACATATAGATATGTCCAAAGTTTTCATCTTCTTGTTTTTAGATTTATTGTGTAAAATTCTAAACTTGTTTGGAAGATGGTGGTTGCAGTATTAATCTTTATGGTTTTATATATTGCAATATTTTTATGGGATATGTGTGTTTACGTCTGTGAACTTAATTGTCCCATATTTTGTCAAAAGTAAATTCGTTCGTGAATTGATATGCAAATATTGATAAAAGAATGAATAGACTTTTGGCAAAACACAAAAGTTAAGCCTATATTGTCAAGTATTGATGTAAGATAGGGTAAAATCTTTTGTGATTCAAGGATTATGTCTATTTTGTGTTATTTTGCAAATGGTGATGGAAACATAGAATGAATCCTTGTGTATTCCGAAGTAATTGATCTTCCCTGATCCATCCTTTTTGTGTATTACTGTGAGACTCTGTATTGTGTCTTATGTTGAGCACTAGACAACCAAGTTGATTATCTTTGTGATTAGCTTAGTTGTGTTCCGTAAGGTACTTTACGTAGAGTAAATTAAACTAAATCAATCATCCTGTGTGATTATTTAGCTATGACTCCATAAGTTTTTCTCATGTTGAGCATGATTGACTGGGTTGGTTATTTTTATGATTAACTTAGTCATTGCTCCATAGATTTTCTTATGTGAGTATAAACAAATTGATTGATTACTTTTGTGATTAGTTTAATTGCGTATTCCGGTTAAATTAATTATGAGTTCTCTTGTAAAAAATTTACTTGTGTTGAGCATATTTAGTCAAATTAATCTTGGTTCGCATTGGTTAATATGATTAAATATTTCTTGTTGGATTCCAAATTCATACTTGTATGTAATTTGTTGAGTCTAAAGAAATCCTTCTTTTCTCTTGAAATTAAGGTCGCTCTTGTTGTTCCCTTGGGAATGACATTTTATGGGGGAGAGTTCTTTTGAACTTGTGCTTAATTTCCAAATCTTTGTGGGGAGTGCGGTTGTGGAATATTAGAGGGGTTATCTTGTATCTTTATAAACTCCTTGATGAATGCATTTAGCTTCGGATTTATGATTGCATCTAAACAAGATGATATATATTTACCTTTGGTCATGAAATGTCTCTTACAGAAATTTCATTAGGATCCCGTTCTTGTACCTTTGCCAATTTTATTGACAAAAAAGGGGAGATTTAATATGTAGTTCATACTACAAATACATATGGTTTTCGGATCATTATGTAAGGGAGAGTGGTTTCCATGTGATATGGAGTATTGACTAAAGGGGAGTGAAGTATCACCATAGTATTGTTGTTAAAGTTGTGATACAGTTGGACTTTGACGCTGTGTAATGATACTATGACATTGTATAACAATAATTGAGAACTCTTGTTTTCTCATTGTTATAGCTACGGATTTTCAACAACGATGATACTAAACTTACAACCTTTGGGATCATTGGACTACTTGTAAGTGACTAAGATTCGAGTATTGTTGAAGATTAGACACGTGGAATAGGAGCTACAAAGTTTATTTATATATTTTTTGTATTCCATATGTATTAATAGTTTTGCCACTAAAATTGATAAAAGGGGAGATTGTTAGAGCATTGCTCGGTCGAACTCGCATGTGTTGCTATCTCAAGCATGTTTGTCAATGTTAGTGATCAAAACTATAAAGTCTTGATTCTAGTCTACTATAGCTAAGGTCTCAGACTAGGATAGAAAGTGTAGTTGAGCTCAATAACTCCATGGCGATCATCATACAAGACGAAGGACTACTGAAGGAACCAGTGGATCTTCATCGACTAAAAGGTATGTGGAGACTTGAACTTATCTATCACTCAAAAGTATATCTATTTTATTTTCTATCTTGACACAAAAGTCGTATTACTATATAGACTAAGAATATACACATATGTCATTTCGAGCTACGTATATCTCGCTTATCTATTTCTCGAAATATGTGTTGGTTAAGATTTCGATTTAGCCAAGTTCATCTTTTCCTAGTGACGAAAGTCATGTTACGTTTCAATCATTTTGGAAATCGCTCTGACGAAAAATAGTCTGTGAATAACGACTATATAACTTCCTCTGAGAATGTTTCAATGATTGAAATGAGAGTTTAGACAATATAACCATTGGAGGATATAAACATTGTTGTGGTAACACATATATGTATAAGTCCTTATTGCTTGAACCGAAGTTTGCGAATTTTGTTGATCAAGTGAAACCGGAATGTGAGTCGTCAACTCAGTTAGCGAACTCAGTCCGCGAACTGGCGTAGTTCTCGAACCCGAGAATTTCTGCTGGATTTGTAGCTCAGTTTCAGTCTGCGAACTCAATCCGTGAACTGACGGAAGTTCTTGACCCGAGAATTTCTGCTAGAGTTTGTACACTCCAACCGGTTGACTTGAGACCGCGAACCCAGTCCGCAAACTTGAGTAGGTTATGTCTAAAAACGATGTTTGTGAACTTATATTAATAAACTAAGGAATGCTATTGCAAACCGTGGCTTTATAGTTCATGAATCGATTCGAGTGAATCACATCGTTTTTGCTTCAATTGTGTCTTGTATAGTACATGGGATCTCATAGCAATTGAACAACTCTCTAACTAGTTCATTTGAGTCATTTGGACTAGTTATGGTAAAGAAGAATATGGTTGATATGAAAGTTATTATTTGGCTAACCATTTGGTTAACTAGTGTTGAACCAACTAATGTACAAGTTTGGGTACGGTTACACAAACCCAAAATTTTCAAGTACATGTGTGTATAACAAGCTATGTTTTCGATCTAACGGTTGATAAATATTAGCTTGTATCTAATAATGTTTTCATCTAACGGTGAATATTGAATGATTTGTTACCAAGCTAACATTGATTGCAAACCCTGATTTTAAAGACTATATAAGGGAAAACTCGAGCAACTGGGAAACCTAATCCCTACACCTTATGTGTGATACTAGTTTCATATCTAGAGTCGATTCTCCTTTAACCTTTGGTTTTCTTCTTCTTAAACCAGGTTAACGACTTAAATACTTCATTGGGATTGTGAAGCCAGACCGATACTACTTTTATCGTAGTTGTGTGATTTGATCTTGATATTTCTATCGTACGAGTACAATTCTAATAATTAGCTTGAGATTTCTATCTCTGATAGGTAAGATATAAAAGTAATCACAAACATCGTCGTCTCATCGTTTTTGATTCCACAATATCTTTTTTTGCTGCGTCGATTAAGACTATTGTGAGGTGATTGATAAAGTTGAGCTGTTCTTCGGGAATATAAGTCTGGTTTTATCAATTGGTTCCTATTCACCTTGATTTATCAAAAGACAGAACAAAACTCATAGGTTTATTCGTGGGAGACAAATTTATCTATCTTGTAGACTTTTCTGTGTGAGACAGATTTTTTTATTAAAGTCTTCGGATTTGGGTCGTAGTAACTCTTGGTTGTGGGTGAGATCAGCTAAGGGAATCAAGTACGCAGTATCCTGCTGGGATCAGAGGCATAGGAGCATAACTGTACCTTGTATCAGTGTGATATTGATTGGGTTTCAACTACAGTCTTGACCGAAGTTAATTTGGAGTCAGCTAGTGTCTGTAGCGGCTTAATACAGTGTATATTTAATCTGGACTAGGTCCCGGGGGTTTTCTGCATTTGCGGTTTCCTCGTTTACAAAATTATGGTGTCGGTGTTATTTGTTTTCCGCGTTATATTTTTATATAATTGAAATAATACAGGTTGTGCGTTGATCAATCAATTAGAATATCCGACCTTATTGGTTGTTGATTTAAATTGATTGACACTTGGATATTGGTCTTTGGTACCATCCATATCTCTCTTTGATTAAGAATCGCAGATTGTATTTGCTTGAGTAAATCAAATCGAGAGATTGATATAATAACTCCTTGAGATATTTTCTATTTGATTGAGTCTAATTGATTCTCTATAAAGTAACTCGGAGTTTTCCATACAGATTGCTAATCGAAATATTGGGTGTGGTTGTTAGACCCCCGCTTTTTCAGTTGGATTTCATCGGTCCGCAATTGGACTATGAAATTTGGTCCACCTTTAGATTTTTGTCATAAAGACCTTACATATTTCTCTCCTTTGTATAGACTATAGATGAGATAGGATGTGGTACAAGAGTGAAGTACAAGAAAGTAAAGGAATAAACTCACATAAAAGGTAAAAGATAAAAGTAAAACTATTTTACTCTAACATATTTGTGTATGTGGTTTGTTCAAACTCGGGATCTTTGGAACCGGGTCATCTTTGCTCAAACTCACAAGTCAGAATCTTCCTTTAACGACCATTCGTAGATCCCTGAGGATGAGCATTGCCTCTGCACGTCCCTTTAACCACATATATGGGTAGTCAACCCCCAAGTCTACTCACCATTAATAATAATCGCGGATGGAGTATGGGAATGTTAAAATCTAAAGCCAAGTCTCAGAACAAAAAAATAATTAAGATTTCTACATTAGTTATTATCACTGTAACCAAAATTTCTTGGTGGCAATGACTAGCTCTACATTGGAAGATATGGCAAGACTTACTAATCAGATGGAGGAGCAGCTAAACTTACTAGACAATGAAATTGAAGAGGTTCTTATGGAGAAAAGTATTATAATACCGGATATAGATATAGATTGGAATCTCACCATGCTCGGGAGGATAGTTTCAAATACAAGTGTTCTACAATGGGAGTTCATTAATGTTGTGAGAGGAAATTGGAAATTAACAACAACACCAACTATTTCACCCTACAAGCACAAGTTTCTGACAAATGTATACATACTCAAATTCCATAACAAATCAGATTTTCACAAGGTGAAGGATTTAAAACTGCGGTTTGTTAAAAATTATGTGGTTGCTCTTAAAATTATCCCACCTATAGGTATTCCAAAAGATAATAGCTTGTCTCTTACTGAAGAACTATTTTGGCTCCAAGCAATTGATGTGCCAATTGGGTATATCTCAGTAGAAGGTATAACAAGAGTAGTCAGGTCTACTGGGGTTTACCAAAAGCATGATAAACCGTTTGGTACAAACATGTTGGAAAAGAATGTTATGGTCCAAGTTTTGGTGGATCTCAGGAAGAAAATAGCAAAACAAATTGCTGCAGTGACCGAGGATAAGGAAAAAACTATCATCAAATTTGAATATGACCAGTTACTACTATTTTGTAATGTATTTCACATCATTGATCATCTGATGCAGCTGTGTGAAGGAAGCAACAAGTGGATAAACCCCAAATTTAAAGAAAGGGGGAGCAAGTAGTGGAAACACTAGTGGTTCAAATAGGCTTAATCAAATCAATGAAGAAGAGAGTCATGGAGGTCAGGAAAAACAGAACTTTGGCCTTCCAGATAGTGAAGCATTGATACTAAAAAGTGGGGTTAAAGTCAAAGGAACAAGTGTTGGAGCAAAATTATATCAGCATGAAATCATTGGGTTAGAAAAAAGGGGGCAGGAAAAACGGAACTCTGCCTCCATAAACTAGGATATCTTGATGTTGGAAAGTGGGATGGGGAGAGTAAATCATGAGAGTGCACACCTAATTATAGAGAAAGGAGCAGCAAAATCCATCATTGGGGAGAAACAGAACAATGTGCATGTAGCGCCCCCTAAGCTAGCAACTGACTAATCCAAGAGATTAACTAAATAGAGAGGCACTAAGAATCTAAAACATTTACTTAAACATTCAATTAAGAAATCTGCTACAAAACTTAACCCAAAACTAACCTCGCTCAGAAATATATATACAAGAACTCCTCTCAATTGATACATATACAATAGTGATTTGGTTTGCAAATAGAATATACAACATAATAAATATAGCAGAAGACTCAACTCCATAAAGCTTCCGCTGCGCAACTTTGATATGTCTCTAAAAATGAAAGTGGGAATGGGTGAGCACATCGTCCCTAAAAGGGGTGCCCAGTGGAAATAACAACTAGCTTTCAAGTAATCATTAATATGATTCGAAGATAATGCAGGTTTTATCGAAATTCGGTAATACAAGGAAAGACAATAAAACATAATGTAGAAACTTCTTCAAAGACATTCATAAATAACAGTAAACATCCATGTATGAGATGTGTGTTGCCGCACATAAGGAAGAGTAATATTGTTGCCAATTCCACACCTATTAGGTAATAATACGGTGCATCGCCCTAGCCAGAAAATACTGGATATAAAGAAAGAATAATATTGATGCTAATTCCACACCGATTAGGTAATATTGCGGTGTATCTCCCTAGCCATAGAATACTGATATTGTGTCGGCACACATCTCATACCACACCAAGTACACAAAGATATGCATGAATTTCACAACACAAGGATTTATTTGTAAAACAATAATAAATACAAGAGAGTTCGTTATCGATTCCCACCTCTTTTGATGACAAGCCTCGCCTACCTCGAGATCCATGATCCACTGGTTCATCCTTGAATCGATCGTTGTTAAAATAGTCTAATTGTTAATCATACAAGAAGTCTAAGAAACTAGCCAAAATGCTCACACAAGAATCATACAAGTCTGATTACTGGTTGTAGGTCCATTTATGACTTTACACCTTTTATTATCTATCTTTAGTACATCTAAGGTCTAATAATTCAATTAGATTAGTTCTAAAGTCCATTACCTAACTCTTATGAATATCTACAACTCTGTAGAAGAAGTCAAAAGCTAATTCGGACCACAAGAGATCCAAATTATCAAACTAGTAAAACTAGCCCTAAGCCCAAGTCCACTAATCTGGTCCATTAAACTAAGGTCAAGTCCAAAGAGTCAACTAACGGTCAATGTGATTCAACTAAATGTCAAAGTAAGTCAGGGTAAAATGTTAAGACAATGGTCAAACCCTAGTCAAGCTCACCTGGTCAAGTCACTGAGTCAAATCGATCAAGGGTCTAACTCAGGTCAAGTCAGAGAAACGGTGAGTCGACTCAGTCCACAAGACTGATTCAGGTTATACAAACCAAGGCCCTTGCACATGCCAAACTCTTTCCTGCACCATCATGGTGCAACAGCAACAAACTTTACAGTCCAAAATCCTATTACAGACTTCATTTTAAACAATCACAACAATACAAATCTCAACTTAAACTTCATAATCAAATTACAAATATAACTACAACCTACCTGCAGTTTAGCAATTCCAAGATTTATAGCAAGCACAATCTACAACTCTGTAATCACCAATCTTCAGTTGAACAACTCAATTACAAATTCTCACAGCCTTGCTCAAACTCAGTTCATATCATCACCACCAACATGACACAATCATCTGTTACACAAACTCACTAACTCAAACCACTAAGACCTCTTTCCTGTATCCCACTTCAACAATCATTTATATAGATTTCAGTTACCATAACTTCATAACCACAATCTTCATAGCCACAATCAACATTCAACTAATCTTGTTTCAGTCACAGCCATTATAACCATTTTAATAACACCAATGACTCTAATACAACACCACTAGTTATAGTAATACAATGCTTTATACTTCAATTGTATTTCATTTATTTAACCTTCTACCACTCATCACCCAAATTCAATATACAACCCCTATGTGCATCAGAACAAACCTTCACCTACAAAATCTGCAACTCTACTACTATAATCCCAACTTCATTTTTATTCCACCTTCATAATCAAACTTCAATAACTGCAACTTCAACAACCCTGCGGATGTAAATACGAACACTAGCAGTTTAATCTAAAAGCAACGACACCAGCAACACTTAAATTCTTCTTAGCCAAACTCTTCATCAAATCCAACCTAAACCTTGTTCTCAAATCAACTCATATTCATTCAAATTCAATGCTTCTTCACTTAGCACATCTTACTAGCAATCCGCTAATTCCACTCTTCAACTCCATACACTCCCTGCAATAACATTATGTGACCCCCCCCCCCCCAACAATTCAAATCTACACCCATTCATTATTTTCATCCTCTATGATTCAAGTGGTAATTGAACTTTTGTCCTTACTTTTGATGGTCTACACAAATATCCTTATCACATAATAATTTTGTCCCTCTTTATTTATAAGCCCATCAGGGGCCCATCAACAGTTTTTTTGTTTCCACATTTACCCTCCTCACATATTAACCAATATCGTTTTTCTTTATTTTTATCAAAACACTCGACAAAAATCTCTCCCACCTTCTCCATCGTCGCCACCACCACCACCTCCATCTCCTCCACACGAACCTGTCTAAGTCAGCACAACTCGTTTTTCTTTGGTTCAGGTTCGTCACTAGCTTCATCGTCATCATCGACGAATCTTAATTATCGTTTTAATATACCACTTCCGGGTAAGGTTCATCTTCCGGTACTCCAACAAAGTGCTTGATCAACAATCTGTTTCTCGCTCAATCAAATCAAGTTGAAGAATTATGGTCAGTTGAAGAATTAGTTGAAGCATTTAAGTTAATTGATAAAGATGGTTATGGTAAAATTACCAGATCTGAATTCTTCACCCTCCGGCAGATGTTCAACCATTCACAACAACCAACACAATTACCAGATCTGATCGGTAAGTTCCTGGAGTGATGTTCTAGTTTCTTTCAGAAGCTTTATATCATTTTCGATATTATCAAACTCGATATGCTTCTTTATCAATCTGGTGGTTAATTCTTCTTTATCAATCTGGTGGAATAGGACAATTTTTTTGGAACTGCTCGTCGTTGAGAGTTAGTATATCTCTCAAGCTTTCATCGTAATTCAAATTTAGAATTCAGTTTTGAAAACAGTGTATCTTAACTTGAAAACCCATCAAATTAATTTGAATTTGATTCGTTTTCGATTTTATGTAATCCGCACTTATACTTCTATTTGAGATAAATTGCTTCAGCTCTTGTATGTAGTGAAGTAATAAGGCAATCAACTGTTGAATTTCAGTAACTAATTAAAAATTATGGTTCCCTGTTGTCGGAATCATTATAAAGGCCTCTTGAATCGGATTTCGATTGATGAAGAAGTAACTTGTGAGATCAAGGAAGAGCAGTAGCTGGAAATTTATGAATGCGTGATCACTTGAAACTGCAGCTGCTTTTGATTTTCCATGTGTGGTTTGGTTGATGCTGTTAGTGCAGTGCTGAAGAACGTGATCACTTGAAACTGCAGCTGTTTGGTTCATGGGTAGTATTCCCACGTCTCAACGGATTTTGGCGCTGTAAGTGATGTATTCTCTTTATAAAATGATCTACTGAAGTGGTGGACACTTTTATTATTGTTCTTTGAATTGGTAACATTTCACACTGCTAGTTCCCTGTTCAATAGTAAAGTGATGTATTCAAGTGTAGCTTCTAATCCCATTAGTAGGCAGTGAAGAAGGAAGTGATATTGGATCAACTATGGTTGTTGATATTGGATCAACTATGGTTGTTGATCCATATATTTTGGATCAACTATGGTTGTTGATCCAACTGCAATGGATAAACATCCACTGTTGATCCAACTGAAATGGATAAACATCCATTGTTGATTCAACTGAGATTGGTTTTGAAGCTGGTCTTGGAGCTGTTGGTGTTTATGAAGCTACATGTAATGAAATATGGTGGTTATATGGGTTGAAGCAGGCAGTGATATTGGATCAACTATGGTTGTTGATCCATATATTTTGGATCAACTATGGTTGTTGATCCATCTATATGGGATCAACTACTGTTGTTGATCCTTTGAACTCATGTTTTGTTGTTTAAATCATGTAAATTTGTTATAATGTTGAACTTGTGGTGCAATGGTAGCATGACTGACTCCATGTCAGATGATGCGTGTTCGACTCACGCCAAGTTCACTCCATTTTACATGGATAAACTATCATTATTGATCCAATTTTACATGGATCAACTTCCATTGTTGATCCACTAAAATTGGATCAACTTCTATTGTTGATCCTTTTTTCTTGGATAAACTAGATAAACTTCTAATGTTGATGGTTTTGTTGGTGAATCAAAGCTGCAATGATGAAGTGGTAGCATTTTTCCATCAAAGATGGATAAACATCCATTGTTGATCCAACTGCAATGGATAAATTTCTACTCATCATGATCCAACTGCAATGGATAAACATCCATTGTTTGATCCAACTGAAATGGATCAACTACTTTTTGTTGATACAAAAAAAATTGAACCAGTGATGGTGGCGGCGGCGGTGGCGACGGTGGTGGTGGCGGCGGTGGTGACGGTGGTGGTGGGTGGTGGTGGTGGGCGACAAATTTGTGGTGGAGGAGGACTAGTGGTGGTGTAATGGTGGCGATGAAGGAGTGGTGGTGGAATATTGGTGGTGGTGGCGGTTGGTAGGTGGTGGTTGTTGAATGGTGGTGGTGGTGGAATGGTAGTTGAATGTTGGTGGTGGTGGTGCTAGTGGTGGTGGTGGTGGTGCTAGTGGTGGTGGTTGTGAAGTGGTAGAGGAAGAAATTTGTTGTATTTTGAAATAAAGAAAAATATTATATGAGTGAGGGTATTAAGGTAATCTAATATTAAATGGATAAGGTTATAAAAAAGGAGGGACATCATTATTGTTGCATAAGGATATATTTGTAGGGAGTTAAAAGTAGGGACATATAATTAATATACCCATGATTCAATAACATCAGTTCATCAAAAACAAACCTAAATAATTCATATCCCCTGAATATCAAACACACTGCCATTCCAATCCATCACCACTTATAATTTAACTTGACTAACAACAATCTCATAACTCTGTTCAAACCATCATTCAAAATTTGACTGCACATCTTTTTAATTGTAACTCAATTCAATTTAAGAAGAAAAGATTACCTCAGGTGAAATCCAAATCTCATACGGCTAGACGATCTACTCTGCTAATTCAGTTCAATTTCAACCAAATCTAGATACCCCTCTCTTATTTCTACAATCACTATCTGTTCCATCAGTTTGAGCCTAAAACCCCAATACTCGATTTGACGAAGAACATGACAAACCCTAATTCACCAGTCCTTCACTGAAATTGTAATTCGACTATTGATTCTTCTTTTCGATTCAATTAACATAAAACCCATCTCGAATCTCTCCTTTCAAGATTTAATTTCTATTCCAAATTATTCTTTTAATCTCTTCAAGCAACTCTAGCCTTCTGATAAATCTACAAATCGTCATCTCTCCTTCTTCTCACGATCAATCAACAAGAACACCACCAACAATACTTAATTCTTGATCATTTTCTTCTTATCTCGATCTCAGAATCTCTCAAATCATCAGCCGGAAAGAATACAGAAGGAGAAAGAAGAGAAGAATGAGAAAGAAGAAAGAAGAAGGGAAGAAAGAAAATGAACGTATCTTCTCGATTAAAACTGGAGATAAGGCCGGACCAATTGTTGAGACACCCACTCGCTCGACACGTACAGCCACAAGGATAATATCCAAAATTACTATTTTACCCTTTGAAAACAACTTGATAAATCTTCTTCACCCAGTGTCCGAATGACGCGTGCGAGCAGTCCATTTCACACAACTTTTCGAGATCTATCGAGTGGTACCAGTTTCGTATCTAAATCGTTGTTAGATTAATTCCTATTCATTAATGTCCGCGTTAAACTAATCGAGTTATTCGCAGATATGACCTCTCTTGACTAGTCTAATAGCATTGACGAGTTTGAGTGTCCTTACAATGCAAATGGAAAACAAAAAGGAAAAATGCAAAGTTTCAACTAGTGTTACGGAATGTCAAGTAACTCCTACGGAAAGAGTGCCAGACAATACGGTGAAGCACTTTGAGGAGAAGAGGAAATATGTTAGAAAAAATAACACAAGTAATAGAAAAAAAGAAGGTTCACAGTCACAGCCAAGAGTTGTAATCGAAAAGGTGCAGGGAACCAAAACTTCTCTAGCAAAGAGGAAAATGGATTTGGATGAATCACAAAATATGGTTAAATCTCGAAGATGCAACAATGGAACAATAACAATATGTAATGGAGTGGTGCTACCTATTCAAGATGGATCAGTTTTTAACATTGGCACAACCAAAAATCAGTTACCTAAGACACACAGAAACCAATACAACCAGAAAAAAGCTTTTTTTTATCTCAATTTCTCTGCGGGTGCTACAATTGCTCTGATGGGTGGTACCAGTATCTGGTCTCAAAGTACTATGGTGTACAAAGCAACTGATGGGATAAAAGGTTCATAACAGAAAAACCAGGATATTCCCACTAGACATGGCAACCAGGATCCAAGTTTCTCTCATCCTAAAAACTATACTTTGCATGTATTTTGTCTCCCCTATATTAACCAATTTCACTATGTCAATATGAATGTGCTTTCTCTATTTTATCTAAATCACTTTGACCATTTCAGTGCCTATCGTAACTCCAATCATGATCTTATATTTTGTTTTAAATTCCATTTGTTCAAAAATCACTATACGCATTATTATGTTGGAAACCTTAGAGTGATTAGTTGAAATTGTCAGGGGTTGGGTAATGATGAAACTCAATCACACTTAAAGGATATGGTTAATTATCAAAACCCAGATATTGTTTTCTTAAGTGAAACAAAGAACAAAAGACAATTTGTGAGTAGAGTCATTTTGGGTTTAAATTATAAGTCTTACTTCATTGTAGACCCAGTGGGTCAGTCGGGGGGATTAGTTGTGGCTTGGAAAGTAGTAATAAACATTCGTGTGGGTCTGTTCTGTGATAATTTTATAAACTATCATGTTCTAGACAATGCTACAAGAAAGGAATGTGTTCTATCCTGTGTTTATGCACCCTCCAACTGGCCGCAAAAGTTATCTTTTTGGAAGTATATGGCTAGCTTGTCTAATGATTTTAGAGGAGAATGGATTGTGATGGGTGATCTTAATATGACTTTATACGCCTAGGAGAAAAATGGAGTTGGGTGTTTCAACAGTTCTAATACTGAAAATATTAAACATCTCTCAAGTCTGGCAAATCTTGAAGACTTGGGTTTCGTGGGATACAAGTTTACTTGGTCTAACAGAACAGAGGACAGTGGTATGACTGAAGCGATACTGGATAGGGGTCTAGCAAGTGCGAGTTTCTGTGATCAAAACATGAATGCAAGCATAAAACACCTTCTAGCAGTGGGCTCAGACCATTCTCCAATCATGCTCAATACTAATTATTTAACTAAATCAGGTCACAATCCTTTCAAGGTCCTTGGGATTTGGCTAAATGAACATCCATGTCTGGATATCATATTTACCACATGGGGGAATCCAGTTACGGGGAGCAATGCCTATAGAATATTTCAGAAACTAAGTAACATGAAGAAAAATATTTGGTTATGGAACAAACACTCATTTTGTGATATCAGAACCAACATCAGTACATCCAAAATCAACCTCGACAAAGCAATTTCAAACACATTCATCAATAACAGGTCCCAGTTAATAAGACAATATGAAGAAATTTTGGCTCATTGGTACAAGGTAGAGGAGACATTCTGGAAGGACAAAAGTGGGGAACAAGATATCCAGTTGGGAGATAGAAATACACAGTACTTCCACAAGAAAACTCAGAAGAGATGGAGAATAAATAGAATCGAAGTAATAGAAGACAGCCAAGGCAATTGGGTAGAAGGCAAAGAAAGAATAGCATTCGTAATAACTAATCATTTCAGTGGTGTTGCTTATACATCGAATCCTGGACCCAGTAATGATTACCTGAACATGGTACATCAAGTGGTCAAATAAGAAGACAATGAAATGCTCATTCATCCTCCAACTTTTAAGGAACTAAAACAGATAGTATTCTCCATGAAACCTGATTTTTCTCCTGGATCGAATGGTTTCACTCCTAGATTCTTTCAAAAGAACTGGGATGTGGTAAAGAATTATGTTTTTGCTATGGTAAATAGTTTTTTCATTTCTGGGTACATTTTGAGAGAAATAAATGCAATATTTATATCTCTCATTCCTAAGACTGAATTCCCTCATTCCGCTAGTGACTACAGACCCATTAGCTTGAGTAACATTGTTTACAAAATTATTTCTAAAACACTTGCTAATAGGTTAAAATGTCTTACCCAGACTAATATCTCCATATTAGCCTGCTTTTGTTCCGGGTAGAAAAACCTCTGATAATGTGCTAATTGCACATGAAATAATTCATACTATGAGGGCCCAAAGGGGAAATGAGTTCCTAATGGGTATTAAAATTGACATGTCGAAGGCGTTCGACAGGGTCGAGTGGATTTTATTGCAAAATGTCATGAGAAAGCTTGGATTTAGTGAACTATGGTGCCAACTTGTAAACCAATGTGTCGGCCTTATTTCATCTTTGGTGCTAGTAAATGGTGTTCCTGGGAATTAATTTTTTCCCTCTAGAGGCATAAGGAAAGGAGATCCGTTATCTCCTTACCTTTTCATAATGTGTATGGAAGTGTTATCCCGTGCTATTTCAAAGGCAGAGGAGACTGACCTTATGCATGGAATAAAGGTGGGAACTAATAGCCCATCAATATCCCATTTGTCATTTGTTGATGACCTGCTGGTCTTTTCATTATCGACTTGTTCAGAGGGCGAGAACATTCTAAAAATCTTCACTGATTTTAGCAATGCGTCTGGCCAGTTGATAAATTTTGAAAATTCGGGAATTTTCTTTAGTCCTAACTCTCATCAGACCACAATAGATAGTGTTAGTAACATTTTGGGAGTCACTAGAATTGCTTTGAATGATAGGTACTTAGGGACACCATTGTTCACACACACTTCTAAGCTTATTTCATTCCAAATTTTATTGATAGAGTCGAAAATAAGCTTCAAAACTGGGACTCTGAAAATATGTTTTGTGTTGCTAAACCTATATTGCTTCATACTTCTACTACGACTTTACCAATGTACCAGATGAACTATTTTCGAGTACCGGTTGTTGTGTGTGACAAGATTAATAGGATACAACGCGAATTTTTCTGGGGGAAAGATGTCACAGTTACAAGAGGAGTTTATCTTAAAGCTTGGACTAAAGGAGTTTGCATACCAAAGGATATTGGAGGGATGGGTTTTCTGAATCTTCGAATTTTCAACAAGGCAATGATAGCTAAGGTTACATGGAGGCTAGTTAGTCAACCATATGCTTTGTGTTCTCAGGTAATGAGACATAAATATTATCCAAACCATAGCCTTCTCAACAGAGAAATGGTAAGTCATACAACTGCTTCATGGGGATGGAAGAATATTCACAGAGAAATGCCTAAAATTAGAAACAACTGTAGTTGGAAGGTAGAAATGGAAAGCATATCAGAATCTGGGAGGATAGGTGGGTTTCAGAGTTACCGGGTAATCTGCAGCCGCCGAATGAATACAGCAAGAACTTCACTTTTGTTGCTGAGCTCATTGACTGTACGGGTGAGATGTGGAAATGGAATACAACCTTATTTTGGTGCTGTTTCCAGGAGGAAGTAGCGCAAATAGTCAGTGGAGTACCAATTTTTGAGGGGAAGAAAGATACTTTGTTCTGGAATCTAGAAGCAAACGGAAAGTATTCCACTAAGTCCTTGTACAACCAAATCATCACAACATGTCACCAGGTACTGCCGAATGATAGACACATTTGGAGAAATTTGTGGGACCTAAGCACAATACCAAGAATCAAAAGTTTTCTTCGGAAATGTGTTCATGCCATCTTGCCGCTAAATGAAAGGATTGCAAGAATCCTACCAGACATAAACAAGTTGTGTCCAATGTGTGGATTGCAGGATGAAACTCTTAACCATATTTTTATGGAATGTTCTTTCACTTTAAGCATTTTGAGTTTTATTGGCTTTAATTCTAACTTTGTTTTCAATAACCAGGTACAATTTCTTGGATGGATGGCCATCGGGGTAGCTGTCTAGCCGACTGCCAAGGGAATTGGGTAAAATACGATTTAGTCCAAAAGTACAGTTTGGTCCAGCACGAGTTAACTAGGTACAAATTAGTCCAAAATATGGAAAGTATACTAATAACCTGTATTATTACAATTTAGTCCAAATATTTGCAGTTTAGTCCTCAATGACTCACGATGATGTCAGCAATTTTAAATAATATATAAATAATTAAAAAACAATATATCTATCGAACCGCTCGTCCAAAATTCACAAACTTTATATATTTGGAAAGCTCTTTCCGATATCTACAAAAAGAGTACCCATATGACTATATAATTTTCACTTTTTTAGAATTATAATTTACACTGTTGTGTACAACTGTGTACACCGCTGCAAAAATCAAAAAAATCGAACATCCAAACCCATATAACATGTAATATATCCACGAGGGGTTCCAAACAAATGTGACAAAACGTCATTAATTCCATCCATCTTATGCACGACTCAATCTGACAAGAAAAAATGGAAAAATAAATAAATAAGGGGTTCCGAACAAATGGGAAAGAAAATAAGTAAACCAACAAAGGAAAATCCATAATCCATAATGCCGGATGATAAATGTTATATGCATAGTTTCATTAATCAGTATGAATCTGGTAAAAAAAGATCGTCGCAAACCTAAGTAATTTCAAATCTCCCATATATTTATTACATAGGAGAAGCAAATTTTAAAATAGTGGTTTATGTGGTCATGACAAGAAATACAAAATGAGAAAATCTACTTGAAATGTTGAGGAGGAATGTATTTCGTAGGAAACTGAACTCAAATGACAAAAACTCAGTATACTTTCATCACATGACAAACTCAAAATACCTTGGATAAATGATACTGATGGAATTGCATCCTGCAAAGTTAAAAAAATTGTTAGTTATGGAAAAACCACCAATATCATTGTCTCTACTCTCAGCATCATTGGATTTCCATGCAGCATGAGTAGCTTGTACACCCTATTTTTAGGCAAGCATAAGCTTATGAAGTGAATTTTTTACACGTGTACCCGTTTGTACACCCTAGTTATTTAGCAACATTAGCTTATGGAGTCATTTTTTTTCACACGTACACCTAAGTTATTTATGCATGCATAAGCTTATGGAGTCAATTCTCGTTCATGTTTACCAGTTTGTACACCCAATTTATTAACCCTAGGATAAGCTAATAGTCATTTTTTTCCACATGTGTACCAGTTTGTACATCCTAGTTTTATGCAAGCATAAGCTTATGGAGTCAATGTTTTACATGTGTACCAGTTTGTACACCCAAGTCATCTACGCAAAGCATAAGCTTATAAACTCATATATATCACAGGTTGCACACATATCAAATTAACTCTATGGGGAAATGCAAAACTGAGAGCAGCAATAACCCGAGATCTATGCAAAATGAGAATATACTCGTAACATATTACTTATCATAAAGACGTCACATTGAGCATATGGTAGCCGCGATCTCAAAAGTATATTGATTATAGTGTGCAACTTTAGTTTATTCGCTCAATTTTTATATTTTAAACATGTTGGACCGTACCGTGTTTTGTGTGTAATAATTCTAAACAAATGCATGCACATAGGACAACTTCTAGTTTGTGTGTATCCCATATGATATAATCTCAAAACCTACATTACTAGAAGCAGTTTCAGATCTAATATGCATACCAATGATAAAAAGAGCGGTTTTCCAAACATCAGTAGTGGCTCGGGGGAAAAAAAATCCAACATTTAGAAGTGAAGAATTGAATTTTATGAACCTGCATCCGCTATTTTTCTTTTCACCCATGTTTTTTTCGAATCTGTATAAGTACAACAATAAAGACCGCAATTCAATGAACACCAGCTACTACACATTTCTAAGCAAGTCTTTACCGCCCAATTAAACTGTAACAAAGACAACAAGTAAGTGAATGCAGAAAATATCCAAAGTACAACAGTAGATAGAATGGCGATCAAAGAATAGATTACAATCTCCGACATTAGTAGGCTATTAAAAAAGTAAATGAAATTCAAAATATTTGGCCAGTTGGCCACCTCTTAGATGAGATAAAATTAAAAAAATACCACTGAAGCTCCATCCGAAGTACACTAAACAAATGATTCTTAGACAACTCACTAACCACAAATTTTAATCGTGACTGTTCAATTAAAGAATTCAAAACAAAATTTGATGCACGACAATATAAGCGAACATGTATCTACCCACAAAAATCAATCATCTATACCCACAAAACATGCATATATTATTGAGATAGCATAGTGGTGTACAACTATGTACCCACCTATAAAAAATCTAAAATATCCATCCATACCCAAAAATGTTAATCTAATAAATAAGCAAGAAAATAAAAAATGTTAATGTGTACAACTATGTACACATTGATAATAAACAAGTGTACAACTATGTACACATTAAACTATCTGCACATTAATAATCAACATGTATATATGTGTACAATTATGTACACATTTAAAATCAACATGTGTACAATTATGTACACATTTGAATTACTACCGGCTTTGAACCATCAATAACATCCTTACTTTTCAAGAAGGTAACAAAAGTTCCACACATATTCGATTCGCTGAAACCACAAAACGATAATCCAAAGTAGTATTCAGCCTTTTAAGCCTATAGTTATAGTAGCTGAAGATATGCCTGAGGTGCGAGATTTTATTATGATCCTTGTATGAACTTCACTGTCATGTACCAATATTGGCTTTATGACTATAACATTAGAATGAGCAAAGATCATAATAGTAAGAGGCCAAGTATGATCCTAAGCAAGTATTGCTAGTTACCCTACAAGATGATAAGTTAGATGCCATTACCAAACAGATCTTATCAAATAAAATATCAAATCCAAGAATCAACATGTGCATTCATCAAAGAACTAACAAAATGATTATGTGCACATTAACGGTCAACAGGTGTGCAACTATGTGCAATTAATAATAAACAGGTGTACAATTATGTACACATCAGAAATCAATATGTGTACAATTATGTGCACACTAAAAATCAATATGCATACAACTATGTGCACATTAAAAACCTTAGCATTAACTATGGAATTCATTTCAAAATTTAAAGTTCATAAAAGTGTAAGAACAATCCCAAGGAAATGAATCCATCTAAAATTTGGTAGAAGATTTCATGGTTGCCAAAAGAGGGTACCAATATTAACGGGTACCAATATTGCAAAAAAAAAATTGGCAGAAATCCATAATTAACATGAGAGACTGAGATTCATGAGTCTACTTACTAACCAATCCCCGAAGTAAGATCATTGTCTACGAATATTAAAAGACCGAACATGGAGTCATTTTACCTGCAAAGAGGTACTTCGGTAGTCATTAGTACTACATTAACAGATGGGCAAAAAGTGACAAAAGCTTTAAAGCATCTTGAGACCACCAATATTAAATAAGAGGTAAAACTAAGAGAGTCATAGGAGGTATGCATCAAAATTTGTCATGAAAATGAGGAAGTTGTAGATATTCCACATGATATTACATCCCTGCAAATGGCAACATGTAAAAACGATTTTAAAAAATGGCAAATACACTTGAGGGTATTCTTAGAGGTATACGTGATACGTATGTGAATTCGCGAAAGCATGAGTTGGCTTCATGGTTAGGATGGATAAAGAGGAGAGACATTCCCTAACACCTTGGCTACAATAAGGAAAATTTCACGATATTGGTAACCGTCCAAGGTATTGAGGGGCAGTCAAGAAAAAATTTCACAACTACTGTTTCTTTTTTAACATGTATCTTTGCAATTTCCTTATTAGTAGAAAATGACCTTCCAAAATGCAATACTAGCTGCTAAGACTCATAGAAGTAAACTTGAGTTCCCAATTGGAACACTAAAGCCTTTGCATCCATAAGATTAGAATGACTGGTAGATAGTTTAAATTTGCTCCCACAAATTTGGACTAAACAGTTGTGTTCTGGAATCAATTATAGCAAAGACATTTGTTTCCATATATCAAATCAGGTCGAAAATGATCACATGGACCTGTAGTTAAGGATAAACCAAATTTCCAAAGCATACAACTTTTAGAGAATTTTAATTTTGGATTCACAATAAAGAGTTTAAAATCAACTACATAAATTAAAGGTTAAGTATGTTTCAAACAATTCCTACTCTATTTAACCCTAAACAGTCTTATAGGATTTTTCATGAAGATCAAAAAATTTACAAGCACCTAATATATTGTTTAAACAATGAGATCACAGATCAAAATAGACCTATAATATATAATCAAAAATTGAATAAAAGGAAGAAAAAATCAGTAAGCATGCATCAAATCGAGAAACGGATCAAACTTAAAATCAAAGAAGAGGAAATCAATCAAATAAACATAAAATAAAAAGCTCAGACACTAACCTGAAGTACGAATCTCTGCTAAACAAAAATGGCACAGAATCGCATTCATCTCTCTTGCGTCCGTCTCTCTTTCTCTCCAATTTTTTTTTTCTAAGATCTGAAAAATGAATACGGAAGCATGAAAAGGGTAACGAGAGTAATCAGCAAAGATTGTATTTTCTAAATCGGTTGAAATTTGGTCTAACTCGTCTGAATTTGGATTAAACAATACACGCGTTGGAAAATAAGGATTAAAGAGTACCGGGCTTGAGGGGGTAGGACTAGACTGTCCAAAGCCCAACTAATTTGGGATTAAACGTTAATTTCTACAAGGGAATTCATGAATGCTTGTAAAAAAAGAGTGAGATGCAACTAAAATTTATCAAATTCTCACCAGCTGTATAGTAGAACTATATAAAGACAATCTATTACATTACATTACTGAAGATCAGCATCCGCCTATGATACATATTTCCCTCGTTAAAGAAGCAGAATACATCTTTTGAGAAGAACCCCACAACAACCGACTGATACCCACTACCCGGTATCACAAAAACATCCAATAATTTATTGACGGTATCAAAAAATTTAGCTGGTCGGAGTGAAAAGAGTTCCTCTCTGCGAGAAATATACTTGTAAAAGATCAAAATGATTTCTGGCTGCACTGATCATCTTTAATCTGAGAACCGAACTTTATATACGATAGCTGCATGTACATCACTGATAAAAATTAATTTTTAAATGTCGAGATCGTCTAACTTGATCTTGCGTGCAGAATCTTGAATAAGCTGCTTTCGCACATCCACCTGGTATACAGAATAAAGACATGAGAATTGCAACATATCCATGCACAACTTATGAAATGTGTGAACATCCAAAAAACTTGAACAAAAAAGTGGCCTAAAGCCCATTCCTCCTACTATGTAATTTAATGGTGGAAATGGGTATCCACTAAAAGAACACCTAACAAATCCAAGAACCTGTGTTCCTGGTTCAGGCCAACTAGTATCCAGATTGATTGTTCGACATCCCTGGAACGGTGGAACTAGAAGGAAACAGCTTGCAATCGGAACTGGTTTGACCAAATATTAGTTTTGTTGTACTTGACTTGTTTTGGTAAATCTTAAACATCGACAAATGACCCAACTACAATCAAAACACCCTGATTTGATTCACCTATCTGTGCACCCATTGGACTTGGCAAAAAAATAAATATCTGTGCACCCGAAGGAGAGAACAAAATGCTTCCATTTCAATGAAGCTCAAAAATCCAACTGGAACTAATATTTTGACAGTCCTAAAAATGACATTAACACTCTGCGCAATATGCCTAGAAATAATAGGTTCCCCAATAGGCCCGAAGAATATTATGTTGTAGATTCACTTAAATATCTTTGCTAATCTAAAGAAAATTCCTGGACTAACAGTTGGGTTTAACTTACCGAGGCGCCCATGAGAGAGGAAAACACCATATTGGCTTCAGCAGCATCTTCAACTACCATTCGCTTCAGTACCCTTCTTTCAGGATCCATTGTGGTTTCCCATAGTTGTAGAGGCATCATCTCACCCAAACCTTTTATGCATGAAAAACAGAAATTTCACAGTTTGTATGTATTTCGTATCCAAACATACCAAAAGACGAATTCAAAAATGATTTAAATTAAAACAAACTTTAAAAAAATAAAAGACAATATACTGATTCTCCAGCAAGAACTCAGCAACCGAAAGAGAAAGCGGCTACATGAGATACTTCTAATAGATCCCTTGATAAACTGCCAACGGAACATATCTCGCATGCTCGTATAACCAAATGATGCTCCAAAGAACATACGAGTGCTTATGACATAAGTGTGGGGGGAATTTAAAACAGATTATCATACAATACAAGGATCAACGAAAGAGAAATCATGAAGTCAGGAGGTGTATAAGATGGTTAATTGTTTATTGCTGTGAGATTATGGTGGGGGGTCTTAGATGGTTAATTGTTGTCGTACATTTGACTTCTATCCACATGACACGTACTAGGATCTTTCTTCTTCTTCTTCTTTATCCCGTTTAGTTTATGAGTAAGACATGCTGGGTTCTTACTATCCAACATTAGACATCGGTCAACAAGATCGAAATATAAAACTAGATGTAATGCGCTATCCATACAAAGTGAACTAATTTCATGGATTTACTTTCATCTAATCAAACTGCAATAACTACAAAAACAATAATTTCAAACATTTAGACAAGTGCCTTGATACTATCTGACTGTACCTTTGAATCTTTGGATGTTATACGAAGCGTTTGAGGGGAAAGTACTCTGAATACGCTCAAGCTCTTCTTTATCATAGCAATAATGTGCTTGCTTACCCCGTTCGACCTGGCAACACAGAAGTAATTAGAAGATGGGAAGTGTTAAGCGGGTAACATAAATGGAAATGCAGTTCACACATACACATAAACAGAAGGTGTCACCTTATACAGTGGTGGAACGCCCACATAAATGCAACCTTCGTCAAATAGCGCTTTCTGCTCATGAGAAGAATCCATCAACCACATGAAATTCAAACCACCCAATTCAAGAAGAGGACACAGTATCTTACCTGGTATCTGTAGAAGAATGTCAATAAAAGAGTTCGAATGTGTGCACCATCAACATCAGCATCAGTTAGAATAATGATTTTATGGTACCGGAGGGCCTCTTTTTTAAAATCCTCTCCCTGAATGTGGAAATAACCAGTTAGTTATAAAATTATTCCAAAACCTAAATGATGATCACAGAAACTTGATTACAACAAATATATAATAAATAACCTTCACTCCAAGTCCAAGCCCAAGAATCAGATTTTGAATTTCCTGATTCTTGTACATAGCTGCCTCGTCCTTCCGCTCAATGTTTAGAATTTTACCCCTCAAGGGAAGAATAGCCTACAACCAAGTGAATTTTAGATATCATTGAATTTGTCAAGAAGCATGAAGCTAAAAGATACTCCCTCAGGTGATTAACGAGATTTGAAATCAAGTGCTAGTTTAAAATAATGACACTTCTAAGGTATATGCTAAATGTTTCACCTGAAATCGCCTGTCACGACCTTGTTTTGCACTACCACCAGCTGAATCCCCTTCAACGATAAATATTTCTGCAGAATTATAGTGTGAAACCTTTAAGCTTAATGATGAGTCAGATTTTGGAATTTCCATCATCCATGAGAGAACACAAAACAACTACTTCTGCAACAAGTGATATGCGGGAAGGGCTTCCATCCTCCATGCCTTTATACACTTACCTCGGGTAACTGGCAGTTCACTAACGAACAAATTTGGGACTAGTCTCGCTTACATTGGATGTTCCACATCAACAGTGAGAATTTTAGCAGCCTAGTGTTTCCATACTGTTAATATAGATGCACACGTTTTCTTTTCTTTATTAGCTTAATCATTTGTCTAGATAGCTTTTATGTATTCCCTTTTTGCACATCTAAAACATGCACTATTATTATGACATCAAAGATCAGCAAGAACGACATCAAACATCAGCGAGAACTTCAAACAATTGAACTTGCACATTTCCATCCAAATGTCTACTGTGGGATTAAGAATCTCCTTTTGCAGATCTAAAACATGCACTAATACGTAATTCAAAGGTCAAAGAGAACTAATATGACATTCAAAGGTCCGTGAGAACTTCAACAACTATCTGTTTGCTGGAAAGAACATTAGGAAGTGGTCACATGCGCAAAATGTATTTTATCTGAGACCCAAATACTTTGGATCAATGGTCAGAGCAATCTAATAGAGTAACCAAGGATTTCTCATGTCAAATACTATTTATAACTACGGGCATTTTCCAAATCATTCTAATTAGGGATGAGTTGATAAACAAAAACATGAGTATATAAAAAAAAAAAAAAAAAAACTGTACAATATAACAAGCACACAATTACACGAAGAACCATGAAACTTCCTTTCCAACAAGCTTACACATTAAGAAGGTATTTCAACTAATTAACGACCTCAACCATTAAATCATCAGATGTTATGTGCATGACGCCTGTGTGGCGAATAGTAGAAAGAGTGGCAATAACGTACCAGCTTCTGCGGGATCAGTAGCTGAGCAATCAGCTAATTTCCCAGGAAGAGAAGATGACTTCAGGACGCTCTTTTGCCTCACCAATTCCCGTGCTCTCTTAGCCGCCAAAGCTGCCTAAATAAATAAGGAACCAACATTAAATATCAAATAATGTTGTATAAGCAAAGAAGAATATATAGCCAACACAACAAGCCAAGGTGATCTTTAAAATAAAGTCCCCAAATGCAAGAAGTCATCAACATTATTAATAAGTCAAGAGTCCAAGACACGTGATAACAATTCAGGAACTGTACTTTTCTATAAAACAAACAGATAGCCTCATCATTTTGTAAAAACTCAACCGGGCAAAAAAAGAAGCAATTTGATACGAACACAACTTGAAAATCAGAACTCCACACAAATTGAAGTAAAAATATAGTAAAAGTACCTTGAGAGCATTTAGAGATTTGGAGAGTATAGAATCTAGTACGTCAGGATGCAACTCTAAGTACTCTGAAAGATACTCCTGAACAGATTGGTCAACCACTTTTCGAACCTCTGGATTTCCCAACCTCGTCTGTCAAATACAAAATAAAATAGGTACTGGAGTAAGATCTAAGCACCTCGAGCCGGCACAAAATCAACCCGTCCTTGGAAAAACCTATTATAATAATTTATCGACATAACATTGAAGGGATCAGAAACCTTAGTTTGTCCTTCAAACTCTGGATTTGGGACTTTGACAGAGACTACACATGTTAATCCCTCCCTCACATGTTCGCCACTTAAACTGATATCTTTCTCCTGGAATACAAAACAAATAAAGGGGGTTAGAAGAAAGTAATACAAGAAAAATACTTTAACCATCACTAACAGAGTAGACATCATCTAACAAAGTAATACTGTAAACGTTCTCCTGTAGGCAGTAGGCTTGCTCAGCGTATAGTTACTTTCAAAATGCTAGTCACTGAACTGAAGAGCAATCTAACATCAAATGGCTAAGGAAATATAGATATGGCTGATTGTATGTATATACCCACCTTGATGACTTTTGACGTCTTTGCCAGATTATTAAGAGTTTTTGTTATTGCAGCCTTCACGCCTTCAATATGAGTACCTCCATCAACTGTCCGTATGCTATTAGCATATCCCAGCAATGTATCTGAATATCCATCTGAACACCTGATTGAAATTGAGACTCAATTACAGTTTATAAATGCTGGCGCAAGCACCAGACAAAATGTATGTGAGGTGTATTATACTATAATTATAAGATGAAGACATGAAGTTATCCACATCATCTACCAAAAAAAAAGGTAGATATTTTGGTAACCTATATCATGAACAGAGACTGAACCATCCATCCCTAATAGATGGGAGAGGCCAAATCAATCGCTTCATTATTCAGCCCAGAGGTCCAGTCAAATGAGTCCGACTTCAGTCGGCGAAGGGGGGATGTTACTGCATCATACTACCCCTTGAAAAGCCTCGAGCTTGATACCTTTTGCTATGACACCACTTAGTGATGGGAGATCGAACCATATTTCCCAAAGCCGTTACTGATGGGAACTGTCAAATCAATTCCAATTTTCATAGGCTAGGGTACAAGGGTTAAGACACAATCCAGTTACAAAAGAGAGCAAGCTCGAGCATTGCATAGGATCAATGTTTCATGTGAGGATATCATGTAAGATCCCACTTTCACAGATGTTCAGGATTCCCCGGACTGACGAAGGCCTAGTGTCCGATTTAAAGTATTCCATGAGGCATGTGCTTCACTAGAAAATTTGCTGGGGTGGAGAATGAATGTAGATGAGAAGTAGATCAGTGTAGACAAGCATAAAGAATAAACAAATTTATACCATTCAAGGGCGACGTCAATAGTGATCCCATCTATCTGCTTCCTGAATCCGACAGTTTCATGGAGCGGGGTCTGGATCAGAAGAAAACAGTCATTAGATCCTTCGTGAAAAATGAAACAAAATGTCGAACTACTTAGAAAATCAAGTGTGTAGTAGAAGTTGTTGCAATTCACATGAAAAATACTAAAAAGGTGTATATATTTAAAATACGAACTACAGAGTAATAAGACGGTGGAGTTAAATGGTCAGCCTAGATTTTAGTCAACGCTCTTATACATGGATAATTAAGGGGAGCTTTTAAATAGATTAGATGTTTGATACATCCTTAAAAGTTATATCCAATCTACTTTCCAGCATATCAGACATTATAAATCTCTCAAATGTGAATTTAGCATCCCAAAAGCACTTCCAACTCCATTCTGTAAAATACCCATACCTTAGGCTATACTCGAATCACAAAAATATTCAAAGAAACCAATGAACATACCTTGTCGGTGTTCAGCCATTTAACATACTCAATCAATCCACCAGCATAGCAGTACTCATTGTGTTCTGCCTTCTCTGAATCTATATCCTCCTTCCGCAAAGCAATTGTTAGCTGTGGAAATGGAGGCCAAAAAACTCTAATTGAAGCAATGGGGGAAAAATACAAAACAGCAACCCTATTGCACCAAAAAAGAAGCGCTAACTAGGAAGCACGATATAAAAAAATAATAATAATAATAAAATTATCTCGCCGTAGATTGCGGTAAAATGTGAACTATTTCACAGTGACTAAGAAGTTACCTCGGGGTTAAGAAAAGCAAGCTCCCTTACTCTGCTAGCTATTGTTTTGTAATCAAACTCAATTGAAGTCGTAAAAACTGCAACATAATTGACAACCAAAATATTAACTCAAGCAGATACGGAAAAGAAAAAAAAAAAAAAAAACTAATTAAGCAGCAGGATAAAGCAAGACCTTCTCTATCAGGCCAAAATCTGATGCATGTTCCTTGACGAGAACCCATTTCAGCAGGGAGTTCATGACAGGATAGAGACGTCACTGGCTTTCCACGAGAGTAGGTTTGCTTGTATTCCATACCATCTCGCCATACAGTAACTTCTAATGCCTTTACGAAAAACAAGAACGCATTACAAGAATGATAGCCTAAATAGTTACAATTTTTTTTTTCATTTTCCCAATATCTACCAGAACTAGGCATAGCTCAAAAAGGTGGCATTTTTTTTCATAACTCGCACAGGTATGTTCTAAATTTTGACACAAAATTTTTTTAGATCTTAGCCATCTACTTCACACTTTTCTCTTCATAGTAACCAACAAAACTAGCTACAGCACAAGAAATCTGCCTTTTCATTTGTGTAGCAGCATATAGCAAAACAAGAAACGTTGAAATCAACATATGTTGAAAATTTGTACTTCTGAAGGAAAAAATAAGTAATACTTAATCACATCCTCTCTAAGATGGATGTAAAATATAACTATCAAAAGACAAAATAAAATAAGAAGAAAGTACACACCTCAGATAATGCATTAACAACCGATAAGCCCACTCCATGTAACCCTCCAGATACGCTGTAACCACTACTTGCACCACCAAATTTCCCCCCTGCATGTAAGACCTGTACAATTTTGAATACAATCAAATTGAATTACCACTTTCACTGATAGGGGTTGAAATGCAACTTTTAAATATCTATGATACTACACAACGTTCAAGAGATTGTAAACGACTAAGAAAGTTCGTAGACATCAGGCAGGTATGCCACCATCATCTAACGGTTCAGGACATCTCTCTTTCAAGGAGGCAGCGGGGATTCGACTTCTCCTGGGGGTGCTAGGAAAGGAGGTCGATCATGGATTTATCCATAAGTCTAAAATGGATTCTTTTTTGTGGCTAACTTTTCATACTGTGATACTAACACACTTTTAATCACATCCTTATTGATAACCTAACTTTCTTTAATCAGTCTTTATTGGTAGGATGTCAATGATAGCAAATTACATTAAAAAAAAAAAAAAATCTGAAAGAAGACCTTTAGTAATTGATGTATACCATCACTCTATTAAGAGTCATGCCACATTATCCCATTTTCTGTGCGTTGCTTTAGCCGTTTCACAAGAAGAAGTCAAGAAACTCAATATGATGAATAAAAATATAATGCACAGAGTAATAAGGAGTAGTAATTTATACCGTCAAAACAGTCTCTAATGCAGATTTCTTGGTGGCTGGATGAAAGTCTGTTGGTATCTGCAAGAAAGGACATATGATATAGGGAAAAAAAAAGGGGAGAAAGCAACAGACTAAAAAAGAGAAATGAAGATGCATACCCCACGACCATTGTCAGTGATGCTCACAGAATTATCTGCTAGTAAGACAACATCTATCCTGGACGCAAATCCCGCCTGAGCTTCATCTACACCATTGTCTAATATTTCATAAACCTGAAAGAAAATATGAGCATTAAACATTAGCAAAAGCTAAAACAAGTCTAACTAAACACACAAAAGGAATGAGAATACCAAATGGTGCAATCCGCGAAGCCCGGTGCTTCCTATGTACATTCCTGGTCTTTTCCGGACGGGGTCTAAGCCTTCCAATACCTGAATAAAAAAGCACATCACAAACAATAACATATGGAAACTAGGATTACCACCCAGAAGTAAAACCAAGACCACATATAGCTGGCAAATTGTAGAATGTAATCTACTAATTGTTCGATAAATCAATTAAACTAATTCGAAATCGCTTCCTCTCAGTCACAAATATAAGTAGTTAACACTTAACAAAATTGAGTATTAATTCATTATATCCCATCATCTTTCTAACCAATTGAGAAGTTTAAGCCCATAAAATCGAATAAGCAAACAAGCTAATATAGCCATGGCCCTGAGCATTCACAATCATTGAACTCACACAGCTTATCTGGTGCAGCACATGACCAATTTCTTACTCTATACACAAAAACTCTGGCCTAAAAAGTTTAACAATAACCTAAAATCTAATGTGGATAACGATTTCAGGGATGATAGAGCGAATTTGCCTGAATCTGTTCGGAACCATAAGCTTTGGAACCTGAACTCTCGTGTACTGCTTCAGCAGCTGTAGGCGTAGACATGAAAGCTCTAGTAGAAACAGCAGCATTTCTCACCAAAAACCCACTCGAAACCACTCTTCCCGAGCATAAACTCGCCCTGAAACAAATGAGCAAAATTAAATTTTTATCTGTAACTCGGACGACAATTTTGAAACAGATAAGGATAGTGTGATACCTGTTTTTAGATAAGAGTGGTGAACGAGAGACATTGCAGAATACCGAGGAAGATGATGAAAGAGAACGACACCGAGAACGTAGAGAAGCGGAGATGAGAAATCGAATAGCGAAGGGACGAGGCTTCAGGAGCACCATCAAAACTAGGGTTTCACTTTCCTCTGTTGGTGTTTGTTTTCTAAATTTTGAGCAGATAAACCTTTCACTATCCAATACTCCCTTCCCTCTAAAACCCTTCTTCAGAGTTCAGACATACGAGTAAGAGACACGTATTGAAAAATAGGGAAACCATCTATAAACCCCGGAACGATGGGGAATGTTTTTTTCTAGCCCAATTTTAATTTTTTTTATAAAACTAGGTATCACCCCGGCCTACGGCCGGGCTCAACCTCTGTCGACTTTTTTATGTCGTTTGGTCAGTCGATTCATATCCTTTTATAATATTTTAGTATAACATGTAAATTAGTCAGGCTCACGAAAAATCAATATTTAAATAGTTTGGTTGTAATATCGTGTTTAGTTAGCCAGGATCCCAGGACATTAGAAACTCACTATTACTTAGTTAAGGCGTGAGATTCTGGTGTTTTGTCGGTCGGGTTAAATTAGCCGGGCCTTACATCCCGGACATGATTTAGGAAATCTAAAGTGTAACTTCCCTCGAAAAATTAGTTGTGGTTTGGTATATATGCCCCGGTCCCCGGCTGAGGCTCCGTTCCACCTTTATCTATTAGAAGAAAAAAGAGAGAGAAATGTTTTTTCATTATAAGGCCAATTTAGATCAACACATTCTTTATATGTCGGTATCTATGTGAATCTTCATAAATCTAAGGGTATTTTCGTCATTCACACTTATATTATTATATCATCTTCATTCCAGATTCCAAAAATAATTTCTTCTAACAAAATCTTTCCCAAATCCTTACACAGTGGAGAGGTCGATTTTTTCCTAACATTTCTATACACACAGTGGAGAGGTAAATTCCCCACCCAATACATCATCTATCGAAATCATCCAATCTAAAAATTTCCCTAAATATGAAACCTCCATATTTTTTCACCCACAAAATCAAAATCATTTCTTCTCAATTTCGTCAGAAAAATCAATCACCCATTATGTTGCATCTTAGATTTTCGTTTTAATCTGGAATTAAGCTTTACAATACTGAATAAAGGAATTCTATCGATTACTTATTTGTCAGGTATGTCGATTTTTGTTGTTAGGCAATTTTTTGTTTGTTTATCTTTTGTTAATTCATAATATGAATAAAGGAATTTGACCTAGATCGATGCATTTTTGACATTTGCATGAAGAAAATCTTCAGAGGATATCAAATGCAGTCTGGTCATTTGCTTAAATTGAGTATATACACTTTAATAGGTGGTGTGATTTTAAGTTTATCCTCCTGTATCTCTGCTTCATTTGGGTTTTTGAATATTTGTGCATCTAAATTCTAATATATTGGTCGACAGGTACTGCGGTGTAATCATTTTAATTAGCTCAAAATATTTCATACAATACATTAGTGGATTCTCGATTATTAATTTTTATGGTCAAAATATCAACAATGGTGTTGATCGTTAGGATTATTGATGTACCAAATTTATGTTATATTTTGTGTGTTATGGAGCGTTTAGAGTTTGGGGACAATAGAATGGAATATTTCAAACTTGGACATAAGTCCACTTAGGTACCCAACTTCTTATCTACCATAAATGGTGTCTTGAGGATACTAACATGATGAGATGTGAAAATGACTTAAGTTTCGTTGTTTTGATGTCATTAAATGCTAGATAATTATCGAATTCAAATACTGATGTACATTAGATTGATGCATATTAACATCTTCACTACTAAAAACTTTGAAGTATATTAAGTGCAGTCTATAAACTTCGTTAAATTGAGTTTATACGCTTTTATAGGTGGTGTGATTTTAAGTTTATCTTTCTGCATCCATGGCTCATTTGGGTTTCTGAACATCTGTAATTCAAATATATTTTTCAACAGGTACTGCGGTGTAAGTATTTTTAAATTAATTGTGTAGTCTTACAATTCCTTCGTCTGGCATCTAACATCCTTCTCCTTGATCTGATATGTATAGGATGCATCTGCCGTTGTAAAATCAACTTATGCCAAACGAATTATCGGATGCTCTGGTGGTGAATGTGGTAAGTCATTGTCTAATTCTGATTTAGTTGAAAGTTTTGATCTTTCATATAACCTAATCAAACTACTTTTTTAAACTTATGTAGAAGATGAGCATGATGTTGTTTGGTTTGGCTGGAGAAAGGAAACTCACATGAATCCCTGTATGATCCAATATTTCCACGTAATTTTAGGAAGCTTGAATTGTCATTCTTGAACTACTATTGAAAACAACTTGCTCCAACGGCAGTATAGTCAATTAGTTATTATCTTTTGGAATTTCTATGTTCCCATTCTAGTTGGTAAGGTATCTCATAGTCATATCTTCATTTTCATTCACTAGTTTCAGACATCAACATCAGATTCTAATGGTTTATTCACCATATCAGTCTTAGTAGGTGTTTGAATTTTTTGTGCGGGTTCAATGGAAATTCCTTTCAAATTCTTTGTTTCCCTAAATCATTGTCATAGTCATATACTTCTCTTGCAGTGAGACTTTCATAGTTAAACGATTCTTATAGTCATTTTGATATGCATGTTTTCCCCATTGCATCAGTTATTTGTGTCATATTCTCAGATGGGTTTTCCTGCGTTTAGAATTCGTTCCTGTAATGGTTAGATAAACTTGATAAAAAAGTTCATTTTTGTAAGGTTTGTTTTTTTATGACCATATTTTCAACCATCTTTTTTGTTGTGTCCTACATATCCACAATAATGGGTGTGCCATTTGAGTCCCTTACCATCAGTTCAAGCTTGAATTTGTGGTAGCCTTAGAATTATCTCTGTTGTCCAAATCCAGATCAATCGGTCGTGGAAGTTTAGTCTTTGGGTTATCCAGATCAACTGCTTTGTGAATCCACCAAAAACAAAACAAAAGAAAATGATTTAGATATTAGGAATATAATATAGATAGATGAACCTTGAACTGACCAAAAACAAATTGTTCTGTATCAATTTACAAATGGTCTACCCAAATAATGAGTTTGTTAACTAATTTTAGTTATTACAAATATTGCAGAAGGTTTCAACCAAAGAAGCCAATAAGTGGAGACTGCGTTCTGTAACACATCATGTAAAGAAGCTGAGCAGCGCAGGCACTCTTTTATTCTTGAACTTGTGTTTGTTGATGACTTCCAAGGTTAGTAATCTTAAGCAATTACCATTTCCTTCAATAAAATTGTTATGTTTAACACTGAATCACCAAAGGGTTGAGTCAAGCATTTAATTTCATAATAATTTATCGTAATCGATTAGTTAACATGTTGGTTCAGATCTCTGTATATTAGTCAATGGACAAAATAGTTCAGATCTTTGTATAGTAGACGTATATGACAAAATAGTTCAGATCTCTGTATATATTAGCCGATGGGCAGAATAGTTCAGATATTTGTATAGTAATAGGCATACACTCCCAAGTCTTAAACACCCGCACGTTATTAAATATTTCCTTTACCTGTTTCAATGTATTTATAGGTAACAATCTTTATAATCCATATTTTTTGTATTCATAACACAGTATAAATATTCAATAACATGCAAAGATATTAGAGATGCTTGTCGAGAAGGTGTCGAGATTTACAAATGTAGTACCTACATAGAAGTGCCCCTTAACAATTAATAACAGATAAAAATTTATATAGTGGCAATAAATTACAATGGAACTTCTGGAAATACAATGTTAGTTGTTTCAAGTTCTTCAGTATTGTCTTTGAGAAGTACTGTTATTCTATTGGCAGCAGTGCATCTTGATAAAGCCACATAAAGTTGTATGTGGCTGAACATAGTGTTTTTAATTCGACCCCAAGTACTTTACAGACTGTCCATGTAATTTATTAATTGTCATTGCATAGGCTACCCTGAACCTACGGCTAAAATGATATCCTAGGTAACAATATTGTCTCTCCTGGGGTGTCCTGTTAGAATTTTTGCATGTAGTACATGTCTACCACATTTAGTAAACAATCATCTGGTACCATTACAAAGACCCTCGGATGGAGATAGATTTCTCGTGAAAATAATTGGACATCCAATTTCAAGTTTTAGCCTGAACAAGGGCATTCCTGGTGGATTTAAATTCTATAGAAATTCGTTGCTGTAATTTGATATACTGCAGCTTTCGTCAGGATTCAATTTGTCTGCGGCTAAATAAGTGAATGTTTTTCCATCCAAAATATTCAATGCTTCCATGTTAATATCGTTAACATCATCGTTACGTGCTGATAAGATGATTCTCCATGTCAACTCTTCAGGTGATACTTGATTAGATGTCCCTAAAGAGGGGTAAAATTTAGATATTAACTCTTTCATGTCTTGGCATCTATTTACTGATGAAGGGTGTTTGATCTTTTCTTCTAGTTTTGAGCCATCCTAACATAAATTGGTATAACATATAAGCAAAATGTCGTTTTTTTTCCATGTCAACTTTTCTGGATCACATTGATTAAGGCGCATATTCTTCGTGAGCGTCGGCACTATTTTATTAATCCACATGACTATTATCACCGTGTATAGAGAAACATGGAGGTACCACCTCCCTTTGTTACCCTTGTGTCGTATTTGCATCCAAGACTTGTAAATGCACTTGCAGGATTGTAATTTTATTTTTTTTGCAATCTCCTTTAAAAAGTTCCTTTAACAGCTGGGGAGGTTCAAGTAGCGGTGGTAGATTAACTTTTCCCTTGTGGCAGCATTTACTGAATTCAGGATTCCTGAATGATGAAACAGACGTTTTCTCATCTAGCCAATGCAATGCACCACAAAAAGGGCATGGTACGTCCATTTTACCGGCATAATTTCTTCCAGACATATCTGAAGTTGTACGAACATTTCTAACATTCATATGCAAATTATTGTTTTAATCTTCGAAACTGTCATCTGAGGAATAGCATTCATTAGTAAACTCTGCAGCTGGAATAGACCTGCTTTAGATAAATTTAGTCGTATTACATTTCATCAATTATGGCAAAATGCATTGAGTTGGCCTGTTTGCATATTGCTTTCCACTTATAGTGTATTCATATGCAATAAAAGAAAGATTAAACATAATACTCACGAGTATATAGCAGTAAAGAGTTCAGGACATGCACCAGCTGTAAATAATCCATTTAAATGTAAACTTTAACAATGTAAGAATAAACAACAAAGGTTAGTTTAATTTTTTAAATTTCTGGTTTCTGAAGATTGCTGAGAATGATAGACCATTATGATGTATTCAAAATGTAATTGGATATATGGTGATAGGTGTTGAATACACCGTATTTACTATCCATAGAGTTTATGCTTTCTTTGCTATTTTTTTGTAAATTATGTATTTTACGTGTGTTTTTGAGTTATTAGGTACTCTGGAGTCGCACGGAGAAAAGAAGAAGAAATCATCCAAAATGGAAAAAGAATGGAAAAATTGTCGTTTCATGGGCAGACATTATTGGGAGCCGGGCCACTGTTAATGGACAACTCTATTTGAAGGAGTATTAATTACAGATCAACTGAGGTTAAGGGGTAGCCACTTGTTATAGGGTATCCATTGGGGTGTCCCCTAGCTTATCCACTGGGGTGTCGTTAGCCATCCCCTACTTTTACCCAACCCTAAATCGAGAAGTGTTATCTTCTCATTCATTTCCATCGCCTAAAATTCAGAGACAGAAGCTGTGAAGCAGCCATGGAATCGAGCAGAGTGGGTTTGGTTCCAAACTCAGGTGACGAAGATAGGGGTAAAGATTGTGATGGGTCTGTATGAGATTTAAAGATGGTTCTGAGACAAATAGAGACAAAGATGAAATTGAAGGTGATTAAAGGGTAAAATCGAGAGAGGGATGCTAGATTTTGAGTTCTATTATGATTGGAAATGTTGGGTTCTTCTCATATTTGAGATATAAGTATATCTAGTAGTGTTGTGATGGTTTCAGAAGATTGAACTCGAAGCTGCAGTTGGTGAAATTGTAGACCGATGGCTTCCCGGAATTGAGATTTAAAGATGGTGATTTTCATGGGAATTGGGGTTGAGTTACTGATGATTTTCATGGGTTGATGTTTGAGAGATTGAATCAGAGATGGAATTTGAGGGTTCGATGGTTGAAGATGTTGTTGTTAGACATGGAGAGATCGATGGGCAAAAGCAACTAAATTGAAGAATGGGTTACTACTGCTGCTGTTCTGAGCTAGAAAGATTGGTTCTGAGTATGGAATAGAACAAATGCTGCTACTATCGCCGTTTCTAGGTTCGAATGAGAAGAATAAAACAGATGTTGCAGCTGTGACAGATTCAGATGAGTTGAGTTGTTGCTGTAATAGGTTGTGTATGAAATTGATGAATTGATTAGCAGAGGAATGGATTATGGCAAGACAGGGTGTGGTGATGTCGCTGGAGTGCAGAGCATTAGATGTATGATTAGGATTTATTGAATGATGCAGGAAAGAACGGCCTAAAATCGGCCTGAGAGTTGTCGTAAAAACAGGGGAAACTCTGCCGGAGTCTTGGCCCGGTGAGTCGATTCAGAGATCCAGACGACTCGGTAACCTAAATCAGAAATAAGACGACTCAGGCCGACTAAGATAGCTGATTTGAGCTGACTAACTCACTCCTCTCTTGACCCATTGACTAACGGTTGACCTCCTTGACCGTTTAATTTAACGGCACCTGAACGGAATATTTCCTAACCAGTGAAGAATCTCAGGTGAACGGCGGTGACGGATCCCGACTAATTTCCGGCCAAAAACCCAGTTTTCCGGCGAGCCAAAGTTGCATATTTTTGTGTGAGTTTCTCTCATGGGATGTGAAGACTTGGGTTAGGAATTGAATGAAGAATTGAGCTTGGATTTGGAAAGAGGAGATGGAAGATTTGAGAAAGTCTTGGACTTGGAAATTGAATTGCTAAAGGAAAGGGATTCTATTCCTTGGAAGATATGGAGAGCATTGAATCCTATAAATAGAGAAGTTCTCTACTTCTTTACACACTCACATCTTTTGCACACTTTTTACACACACATACAACACTTTTCTTTTCTTTTCTTTGTGTGAACTCTTTAGCATGAGTAGCTAATTTTATTGATCGAGGATGAATTCCTAGTTCTTAACATATGTTTTGAGTTTTGTTTTAAATCTACTTTGAATTTTCACATGATTATCGTTTGTTTTTACTAATATTAATGTTTATGATTGATTGATAGGTTGTTTAGAGTGCACGCTAAATTGATTTGTTAATTTGATCCAAAGCTAGTGAAAGTTAGGGAATACGTAATAGTTTCTTGACTCTTTACACAAGTAGAAAACACGAGACCTTGCGGAGGGATTTCGTGGAGCAATTGTGTGTGAAAACAATGCTAGAAAGTGGACCAAGCGAACCGAGTCTAACTACTAGTACTAAACCTAAGTTCATAAATCTTAATGCGTTCAGGGAATTACATCTTGTAAGCGAACCTCAAGGTGGTTCTTTTGAATAGAATCTGATAACTAAGCGGACCTGTTACTCAGTGAAATAAGGAATTTTGGGGTTAGCTAAGCGAACCTGCTATCCTACGGTTTGTGATAATCTGTGACTAATAAGAAGTGGAAAAGAACATAACTTGAATCATTGTTTTGCAACGAAGAAGGATTCCTTGATCTACTTTCTCTTATTGATTTCCTTTATCTTTTTAATTGCTTTGTTTATTTATTTTATTTACTTTCTTTTTCTCTTAATATCTAAAACCAAAACCCCCCTTTTGTGACATTATAAGATAACTAAAACCTTTTGCTCCTCGTGGGATCGATCTTGACTACCCTATATTACTTGTTAATTAGGTAGTAAAATATTAATTAATTTGTTGTGGTTACGACACGCATCAAATTTTGGCGCCGTTGCCGGGAAGCAGCGGACGGTTTTAGTTGTTTTCTTATTTCTTTTTGCTTTTTGCTTGCTTTGTTAGATTCTATATCGTATCTAACTTAGATATTGAGAATTGTTTTTCAGGTACCGGTTTTCCATGTATGGTGGACAAGAGCAAGCATATTACAACAATCAATACGGTTTTCAACCACAACATTATGCCAACTTCCAACAACCCTTAGGATACAATCAAAACTAATCTTTTGGCTATGATCAATATCCTACGGAACCTTATGGATATTCTCATACATATCAACAACCTTGTAACGGGTATGTAAGTTAAGCAACAAGGTGGGATAAATCTACTTCTAATTGGCTTCATTCGAGTTGTATGCAGATTATCAATGAATTGCAAGACATGCGACAAATACTAGACCGTGATAGAAAGAACGCCGCACAAACCAATTTCTGCAACACTTTTTCCTACCCAACTCCGTATCGTAGTTATGATCATTCACCCATTAAAAGGGAAGAGTCATGGGAAAGAGAACCTATTGTAGCCAACGGTGGTAAGCGTGTGAACGTCAGGAAACTTGCACAAAAATTATAAAAATTGGAAGATGATGGGGACTCAGAAGAGCTTGTCGCAGAAATTAGTAGGACCATTCATATGGAACTTAAATGACGTTTGGATAAAGGTTATGAAACCGATGAAGATTCTTATTATGGTGAGTCTGAAAATGAAGATGATTGTGTTGAAAAGGACCAACCTTTGGAGACTTTTGATGACGCTAGTGTAGATTACCCGAGCCTTGATCTTAATAATAATCAATCACCTATTCAAAAGGTAGAGCTTGAGGCAGATGCATTTAGTACTTGGAAAAAATTCCTTAGGGAAAGATATGAGTCCGCGGAAGTGTATGAGCGTTGCAACAATGATAAAGTTATTCCAACTCCGGATCATAATAAGGATCCTTCACCTATTCAAAAGGAGGAGATTGAGAGTGACTTGTCTATTGTTATAAACGGTGTAACACCCTCACAAGAAGATCTTACAATTTATACCGAGGAAGATTTTATGAGAGAAGAATTGCCTGATTCTAATGATGAAGATGTTGAAGAGATGATGCTCGATGATGAAACCGAATTGAATGATATTGCGGAAGACCCAATTGAACTTTCCAATGATTTTAATGATGCCGAGACTTTGGTTAAGGTAGAAAATGATGAAGAATGGTTGAAAGGTTTGATAGAGGACCATGATATGCAAGAGGTAAGTAATTCACTTGAATTTTTTAAGGATGAGGAGGATTCCGTAATACAAGAGATTGTGCAAGGTTTGTCTAACCCTTTGCATATTGATTCTTCTCCTTTACCTCTTATTGGATTGAATGTATGTGCTTCGAAAGTATTTTTGGATGACTTTGTTTCTCGATATCCACCATTGAAAATACTTGATTCAAACACTATGCAGGTTTGCCAAGAGGAATACATGGAAGTTCCCAAATTCTGTTCTTTATACACTTCTGGGTGTGGACAAGAATAAGTGTGGGGGAAATTTCTATCGGGCGATAACTTTACTATTCTTTTCTTGTGCTAATATTTGTATGAAGCTGTTGTGTGCAAAACAGGTACTATGGATGGACCCCCAAATTTTCAGATTGTTAGTATATGGGGAATGAATCTTACAAGAAGCTAAGTCGGGCCGTCGACTTTAAAACAAGCGCTTAATGGGAGGCAACCCATAGGTTTTGTATTTCTTAAACTTTTGATTTTGATTTTTTGTTTATTTTCTTTTCTTGCTTCATATCATGTTAAGCTTTCCCACCTTGACTTTGCTAGGATGATTCAATTACATTGAGGACAATGTAAGGTTTAAGTGTGGGGGAGTGGTTAAGCATATTTATTTAAAAAAAAAATTTTGCATAAAACCCTTCAACTTTTAGAGATTTTAGAGTCACTAGCATACTTCTAGGTATGTTTACATAGAGAATTCTGACCGACATAATTGAACTTGGAAGTGTTAGGGAACTACGTTTGGATTTCTTACTTGTTAGAGTGTTAAATAATGGATTTAATCATGCTGGTGATGCAAATTAGGAGAAGAGAAGAATGCATTATTAGAGTTGCTGATCAATCATTAGTGGAGACTACCCATTTTCATATCAACCAAGGCACCAACCAAAAATTCTTCCTTAACTAAAGAGCTTCTTTTGAGTGTGTGTCACCGTACATTAATTCCGGGTAGAATGGTGAGCTACCCAACTTCGCACCATTTTTAGCACTATTTTTGATCTCTTGAGTGCTAATTTCTATCAATCATGAGGGTGACGTCTATAGATGAAAGCCTCCTTCTTGTAGTTCGATTGGTAGTTAGCACCATTCTCTCTCTCGACGACAACGGGTCCATAGAAACACCATCATCATCAACAAGGGAGCGACATCAAAATCTACAAGGAAAGTTGAAGACGTTTAAGGTTTGTAAGCAACAATGGAACAAGAAAAAGAGCAAATTTTTATATCCAAGTAAAGCAACATACAATGAGCAGATTTTTACACACATGTTGAAGACTTACAATATAATGAGCATAATTTTACATACAAGTTGAAGACTAATTTACAAGAGCAAAGAAACTCAAAAGGTGAGAATTTTTGAAGTTTATGATTTCGAGACGATACAAGTTGTGAAGAATCAAACGGTAAAATACTTTTTCCACGGCCATGGTTTGTTTTATTTTGTATTTTGTTTCTCTTGTCTAAAAAAAAAATGAAAAAAAAAATGAAGAAAGAAAAAAAAAAATGAGACAAGAGAAAATCTTTTATCATTGTTTTTATTTAATAAGGCGTGGGGAAGGAAAATATATAAGGAAGTTTCAAGCGATGAGAATTTTAAGGAAAAGGTTACAAATTGTCAAGGATCTACAAAATTCAAGAGTTTATCATCAATAGTTGAAGCCGAAGACGAAGACCAAGAAGAGAAGACGAGGAGCGAATATGTTTCTATTGGATGCCGTGAGAGTGGTGCTATCATAATTGGCAATCGGATATGAAGGTAAGTAAGTAATCTCATCCTCGATAATAGTGGTTGATTTCCTTTCTTAGAGATCGTCAGAAAAATGGTTTTTCAAAATGTTAAAAGATGTGGGTTTTTAAAATATTTCGGAAGTTATCCTTCCCACCATTCAACGTGTTGCAGGAATTCTCTCTTCATTCCTACATGCGCACATGTGAGACCCATAAAAAAGCTGTCTTTTTGAATGCAATTTCATAAAACCCTTTTTGGTAAGGCATAAGTCGAGGTGAAATGCTTATTGATCGTTTCTCAAACACGCGTTCTCTCATTATGGTGTGGTTATTTCTCACTCAACATTTAAGAATAAGAATATGTTCTTTAGTATTTCTAACTTCTTATTACTAGCATGTAGAAACTTTATGTCCTCATAGCTCTTTGGATGCTTGGGACGCTGGAACGCTTTGAAGTTGTAAGTTTTAGTTTGATTTGCTCGAGGACTAGCAAAGTCTAAGTGTGGGGGAATTTGATAGGTGTTGAATACAACGTATTTACTATCCATAGAGTTTATGTTTTCTTTGCTATTTTTCTTGTAAATTATGTATTTTACGTGTGTTTTTGAGTTATTAGGTACTCTGGAGTCGCACGGAGAAAAGAAGAAGAAATCATCCAAAATGGAAAAAGAATGGCAAAATTGTCATTTCATGGGCATACATTATTGGGAGACGAGCCACTGTTAAGGGGCAACTCTAATTGAAGGAGTATTAAATACAGATCAACTGAGGTTAAGGGGTAGCCACTTGTTATAGGGTATCTATTGGGGTGTCCCCTAGCTTATCCACTGGGGTGTCGTTAGACATCCCCTACTTTTACCCAACCCTAAATCGAGAAGTGTTATCTTCTTATTCATTTCCATCGCCTAAAATTCAGAGACAGAAGCTGTGAAGCAGCCATGGAATCAAGCAGAGTGGGTTTGGTTCCAAGCTCAGGTGACAAAGATAGGGATAAAGATTGTGATGGGTCGGTATGAGATTTGAAGATGGTTCTGAGACAAATAGATACATAGATGAAATTGAAGGTGATTAAAGGGTAAAATCGAGAGAGGGAGGCGAGATTTTGAGTTCTATTATGATTGGAAATGTTGGGTTATTCTCAGATTTGAGATATAAGTATATCTGGTAGTGTTGTGATGGTTTCAGAAGATTGAACTCGAAGCTGCAGTTGGTGAAATTGTAGACCGATGGCTTCCCGGAGTTGAGATATAAAGATGGTGATTTTCATGGGAATTGAGGTTGAGTTACTGATGATTTTCATGGGTTGATGTTTGAGAGATTGAATCAGAGATGGAATTTGAGGGTTCGATGGTTGAAGATGCTGCTGTTAGACATGGAGAGATCGATGGGCAAAAGCAACTAAATTGAAAAATGGGTTACTACTGCTGCTGTTCTGAGCTAGAAAGATTGGTTCTGAGTATGGAATAGAACAAATGCTGCTACTATCGCCATTTCTGGGTTCGAATGAGAAGAATGAAACAGATGCTGCAGCTGTGACAGATTCAGATGAGTTGAGCTATTGCTGTAATGGGTTGTGTATGAAATTGATGAATTGAGTAGCAGAGGAATGGATGATGGCAAGACAGGGTGTGGTGATGTCGCTGGAGTGCAGAGCATTAGATGTATGATTAGGATTTATTGAATGATATAGGAAAGAACGTCCTGAAATCGGCCTAAGAGTTGTCGTAAAAACAGGGGAAACTCTGCCGGAGTCTTGGCCCGGTGAGTCGACTCAGAGATCCAGACGACTCGGTAACCTAACTCAGAAATAAGACGACTCAGCCCGACTGAGATAGCTGATTTGAGCTGACTAACTCACTCCTCCCTTGACTCGTTGACTAACGGTTGACCTCCTTGACTGTTTAATTTAACGGCACCTGAACGGAATATTCCCTAACCAGGGAAGAATCTCAGGTGAACGGCGGTGACGGATCCCGTCTAATTTCCGGAAAAAAACCCAGTTTTTCGGCGAGCCAAAGTTGCAGATTTTTGTGTGAGTTTATCTCATGGGATATGAAGACTTGGGTTTGGAATTGAATGAAGAATTGAGCTTGGATTTGGAAAGAGGAGATGGAAGATTTGAGAAAGGCTTGGACTTGGAAATTGAATTGTTAAAGGAAAGGGATTCTATTCCTTGGAAGATATGGAGAGCATTGAAGCCTATAAATAGAGAAGTTCTCTACTTCTTTACACACTCACATCTTTTGCACACTTTTTACACACACACAACACTTTTCTTTTCTTTTCTTTTCTTTTCTTTTCTTTTCTTTTCTTTTCTTTTCTTTTCTTTGTGTGAACTCTTTAGCATGAGTAGCTAATTTTATTGATTGAGGATGAATTCCTAGTTCTTAACATATGTTTTGAGTTTTGTTTTAAATCTACTTTGAATTTTCACATGATTATCGTTTGTTTTTACTAATATTAATGTTTATGATTGATTGATAGGTTGTTTAGAGTGCACACTAAATTGATTTGTTAATTTGATCCAAAGCTAGTGAAAGTTAGGGAATACGTAATAGTTTCTTGACTCTTTACACAAGTAGAAAACACGAGACCTTGCGGAGGGATTCCGTGGAGCAATTGTGTGTGAAAACAACGCTAGAAAGTGGACCAACGAACCGAGTCTAACTACTAGTACTAAACCTAAGTTCATAAATCTTAATGCGCTCGGGGAATTACATCTTGTAAGCGAACCTTAAGGTGGTTCTTTTGAATAGAATCTGATAACTAAGCGGACCTGTTACTCAGTGAAATAAGGAATTTTGGGGTTAGCTAAGCAAACCTGCTATCCTACGGTTGGTGATAATCTGTGACTAATAAAAAGTAGAAAAGAACATAACTTGAATCATTGTTTTGCAACGAAGAAGGATTCCTTGATCTACTATCTCTTATTGATTTCCTTTATCTTTTTAATTGCTTTGTTTATTTATTTTATTTACTTTCTTTTGCTCTTAATATCTAAAACCAAAACCCCCCATTTTTGACATTATAAGACAACTAAAACCTCTTGCTCCTCGTGGGAACGATCTTGACTACCCTATATTACTTGTTAATTAGGTAGTAAAATATTAATTAATTTGTTGTGGTTACGACACGCATCATATGGCACCTTAATTCGAATGCCGTACGGAAATAACCCAAAAATCATATATCCATAACATAATTAAGGAGTAGAATGATGTTTGGTTTTTCTTGGTTTTCTACTTCCATCAGAATTACTTTAAAAAAATCTCTACCTGATCACCACATGCAGCTAAATTTTAAGGGTTTGTTGGCTCTGCAATAAAAGAAACTTTCAACTTAATTCTTGTGACGGCTAATAGTTTTACACATTTGCACCAGCTGGAAACAATCCACTATAATGAGAAATTTGGCAATGTTATAACAGGCGGCAATAGTGAGGCATAATGTCTATTTTTTTGACAATGAATTTTTTTGATGCTTCTTGAATTGTTACATACCGGTAGATCGCTTGGTAGGACGGGATGTAAGGATTCTAATGTCGCAGAATATTCATATTGTTGTTTTTGAGCCTAAGCTAAGAATCCTTTTGATGTTGTTTCTTTCGGCGGTAAATTAAATTATTCCTAGCCAACCATAAGGTCCAAAAAAGAAAACATAATGAGGTGGTAGAGGATATTGGTGATGATTGTTGTAGGATTTGGGAAATAGTTGTCTGAGGCGTTAAATAAAATGTGGGTGTATAGTTGGAGGTTAGCATAACGGATAGTTGTGTGAATAAGGTGTGCCAAGTTATGGCCGCAATTTGGCAGTGAATTAACAGATGAGTCGTTGATTCCAGATCAGTGTTGTATTTGGGGAAAATGTCAGAGTTAATCAGATGGATGTGATATAGAAAATATAATGTTGGAACACCTTCGTTGCTTACTTTCCACAAGAAAAGCTGATTTTTTGGTGGACACAGTAAAATACACAAGAAATTGATTAGTGGGAGGGGGTTTTGAGTGGGTTGACCAAGTTTTTGGGTTTGACATTTGTATCCTAATAACATAGTGTACTTTCCCGATTTTGAATGCGGCCATATGATTGTGTCTTGAGGGCTCTCTTGGGGGGAGGTGGATGTTGATGATTATTTGGGATGCAAAATTGGGGAGAGTGTTTATATTTTCTTTATCCAGTTATGAGAGATCGGATCGATGATGTCAGCTACCTTTCGGATGGGGTAACAATATTGTGTTGGGTCTAGGTTTGGGGAGTGCATAATCCAGTTGGATTTAATTGGTGTTGATAACCTATTTCCAATACGATGAAATATTGATTGTTGCATGGTAGGGACAAAGAATGCTCATTATTTTTATTGAGTGTTGGAGGAGGACAATATGGTATCAATCCCATGTAAAATTGGTTGTGATTGAGATATTTTTCACTGTAAAAACTTCCACGGATGAAGTTAGGTTGTTCATGCAAACTCCAAATTCTTTTCATGAGAAGAGCCTTATTATGATCACTGTTTTTTTCTTATGCCTAGTCCTTATTCGGTTATTGGTTTTGTTACTTTATCCCAGTCAATAGGATGAAGCTTTTTAACTGATGAATCATGCCCCCATAATAAATTTCTTGTGATACGATCTATTTGTTTGGGAACATTGATGGGTAAATTTTATGTTTGCATAATGTGGTTTGAGGTGGGGGTTAAGGATGTTTTAATGAGGACCCTCTTGTCAGCTTGAGTTAGACATTTTCGAGTTAATTAATCTTCGAAGGAGAGGCGCAAAGGTGTGATTAGATGCTCTTCCTTTCTTGAATTTTATATTTGATAGATCTGATTGATTAGTTGCGTGAGATAGGCATTCTCTATATTTCTATTTGAGATCCACATTGATTGAGTGTGAATCTAGACTTGACTATTTTGGTAGTTATATTTAGATTGATCTAACCAGAAAAAGGAGTTTGTTAGATTGAACATAAGATCCTTTGTCAACGACTCATCTATATCTTGCAGCAAGATTGATTAGAGTGGTTACCAAACAAATTATTCCTTTTACATTTGGAATACGATCCAAAGGAATTTCTATTCACGTGCGTGACTCTAGAAGTCGAAGCGCAAGGATATTGAGGGAACTAAGTAGCTAGGGGTAGTCTGCTTGGTTTCAACTATACGAAGTTGGAATTAGATTTTGTATAGCGGCTTAATTATGAGAGTATTCAAAACTGGACTAGGTCCCAAGGTTTTTCTGCATTTGCGGTTTCCTCGTTAACAAAATCTTACTGTGTCATTTACTTTTCTATTCTGCAATTATAATTATTTTTTATTATAATTAAAAGTAAATTACACTTGCACGTTAACTCCGTAATACTGGATAGTGATCTTATAGAGTTTGGTTATTATCGAACCTATTATCAAGTACACACTTTGTTGTTGTACTGTCTCGATCTCGTGTCCATAGACGATCACACGAAGTGTGAACCGAATTATCGTATTGTCACGACTCTGTCCATAGACGACCATGTTCCGTAGAGGACTTAGAGGTTAAAAAATAAAATATCGTGGTGCATTTAGGTACCCCTCATCTTTTCAATTGGTATCAGAGCAGGCAAACACGAAAAGATCTAACAATCTACATTTGGTGCGATCCAACCTATAAGACATGAGTCGAAATAAGAAAAGTAAAGCTAAACTTATAAATGACTCAGTTAGCATACATCAATATGTTGAGAATCTCTCAAAAAGGGTCAATGGAAATTGGTCACGTAATTTTTTCTAAAATCAAGAACAAAGTCTATGACTGATAAACACTTGATTGAGAATCATGTTCATGATAAAGAAAAGAATGTATCCAAAACAAAAGGCACAAGTGCCTGATTCAAAGTCTGTTTTGGATCCGATTTCAATTACTGGTGAAAAATCATATGTTACTATTTCCAGGTGTAAGAATGATTTATTTTCACAATCCCGCTTTAATCCTGAATTAGTGACTAGATTGCAAAGGTTTTTCAATAAAGTCAAAACCTATTCTGAAGCAGAAAAATCCATTGATAGCTTGAAAGATGTCTTAGAACTTATTGTTCAACTGAACATAAGAATTTGTGAAACAAAGCGAGATACACTTAGCCTTCAAAATAATCTGGCAGATTATTCGAAACAAAAATTAGCTTTGTGTAATGAAGTGAATCAAAAAACTTCAGAGTGTGAGTATCTTACACAATCGCTGGAACATTCACAAATAAGGAATAAAATCCTTGAAGTATAAATTCTTACAGAATCATGTCAAGAGGTATGCTTTGGCAAATCTCTAGAAAGACATTTTCAATAAGGTATGGATACCTTAAAAAGGCATATCAGAAGTCTTGAAAGAAAGATCCCTGCAATCTGTAAGATGTCTGATCAATACTACTTCAATTTGAATAAAAAGGAAATACCATCCTAGGCTTAAAAAATAATCAAGAATATAGTGTCACACAATAATCATGATGAAAAGGATGTATCAAACACATTCGAAACCCATACAAGGACACAATATCATGTCCCTAAAGATAAAAAGGAAGATATTGCTCCAATGGTACTTGGTGAGGAAAATTCCTCTCACCCCAACACATAACAATGTTGTAAAGTGCATCCTTACAATGCCCAATATTTTTATGTAAGGAAGCACAAGTATCTGGGCATCCGGGATCCTATTAGAGAGAATACAAAATATACTTGAAGATATTTAAGAATTCTTTATGTGTGGAAAAGTTGTCTTACAACAACTTGTGTAAACATGATAGGTTTTCTCGTCTAGAGTATTTTTAGATACATGATTGATTCTTTTCGAAATATCTTTTGGATTTGGAAACACATAAGATGCGAAATTATTTTCGAATTTGGTCAGAATTATTTATTTAAGGTTGATACCCATGTTTGGTATGTGTTGAAATCATCTAGTATATGTACTCATCTTGTCTGGGAACTTATACTAAAAAGATGTATCCTCAAGCCAAGATTTGAAAGCCTTGACTGAAAAGGTTTCTGGTGAAACTATTAATCTTGTTGATTCCTTCAAGAAATCTGGTTGTGAGGATAAATGAAAAGAGAATAAAGATGTGAGACCTCAAGTAGGAGTTACTAATCTTCTTTTCCAAAATAGTTTGGATGCTAAGATTGATATTCTCAATCTTCATCAAGTCCTCCTCAGTACCGTTGAAACTCATCATATACAGGCGACATTACTAAGAACTGTTATCCGTGACCAAAGAAAGCTAATTAAACTTGGAATCGATAATAGGGAGTATGCTCGGAATATTTATCGAAAGGTTAATGCTTTAACCCGTGAATATATTCAAGGTATTATGCATAGAATCCGGGAAACCAGTCGTGATGTTGTAGATGAAAATCCCGAGAAATTTTAGGATATTGAAGATGATCTTTAAGAAAGAATATTCAAAGATCTAATATGAAAATAGATATCAATGTATTGATTTATTTTGATATTTTTGTATAAGGTCTATTTTGAATAAAACTATCCAAAGAGACGAGGGTACCCAAATACACCACAATCTTTTATTTATACACCTATAAGTCCTTTTACCGAAAGTGATCGTCCATGGACTAAGTCGAGACAATACAACAAATAAGTGTTCACACTTTGTGTGATTGTCTATGGATATAAGATCGAGACAATACGACTACCAAAGTGTGATACTTGATAATATGTTCGGACATAACCAAACTCTATAAGATCACTATCAAGTATATGTAGAGTTAACATTTGTGTAATTTACTTTAAATTATATAACAAATATATATAATTACGGAAAATAAAAGTAAATCACACAGCAAGATCTAAACCAACTTCGTATAGTTGAGACCAAGAAACTACCCCCGGTTCACTTAGTTCCCTCGGTATCCCCGCGCTTCTGACTTCGATGAGTGCACGCACTGGAATAATTCCTTTGGATCATATTCCAAACAGTAAAGGAACAACAAATCTGTTTGGTAACAACTCTTTCAATTCTTTCAAGATAAAGATATCTCAAGTCATATGCAAAGGCTCTTCCATTTAATCTAATAAATCTATCTAATAACTACCTAAGTAGTTAAGTATAGATTCGCAATCAATCGATATAGATTTCAACAAGAAACTATAAAGTGATACCGATCTCACGCAACTATAATCAATCGTATAAATCTGATTCTAGTTATATTCCAACTGATCAAGGTTTGTGCACACCTAAAGATAAGAGAACCAAATAAGAAATCTTCTTTATCTTCAAATCTTTTTTAATCTTCAATAAACACATGTACAACACCACTTGAATCTCTTGTGATCAATCACACACATAACGAAGTCTGATTGATACTTCGATCTTGAAATAGTTCTAAAGATACCGTCGATACTTCGATCTAGTTTGAGTGAATCTTAAATCAGAAGAAAAGATTCTCAAGAATAAAAAAACTAGGTGCAATCAAAGTTTCAACAACCATTAGTCAATCAAACCAATCGAAAACTAATAACACTGCAATTATCTAGTTTCCCACCAACGGTACTCGTAGAGCTTCTTGATCCCGAAAAATACTTTAAATGAGCGGTCGTAAGAGATTTCACCTAATTATGATATTTTCCTCTCCGATTAGACGGCTCCACCAGAAACAACAAAAAGATAAAGTTTGTCTGGCTCTTAGGATAGTTTGATAGAAATGCAAACTTAGGTATTTATAGACCAAGGATATTTGGACACCAAGGAATTTCCAAAACAAAAAATATTCTTAAGATATGCAATGACTATCGACCATGGTTCTCTCACCGACGATTTTTTTGGTGATTGAAAGCCAGGTTAATTCACCAGATTTGCCATGGTTTTCCTTAGCTTTCTTTTAGTTTTTGTTTTGCAGTTGATTTCCCTTCCACGGTTTTCCATTTTTCTGTTTTTACGGTACTGTGTTTTGTTTTGGAAGAGTTTTTTTTTTCGTTTTAGGTTTTTTGTTTTCCGTCGTTCTGTTAGATTTTTTTTTCCAGCTTTCATGGCGAGAACAATTAGAGCATCCTCTACTAGGCGGAAGTCGATAACCCTTTCCCAGGGGATTGAAGACTCTTCTTCTTCACCTCCTATTGCAGTGGACGCTGCCATCAACAATGGCTATTGCCATTGCCCCTTCAAAGGCTTTGATATATGTTCAGATGGTGTTGGTGGTAGGGGTTATGCCAAGGGATCATTTTTGAAGCATCTTCATGATCGACACATTTCTTCTGAAGCTAAAAAAGGAGAACTACAGGGATCTAATTTCCAATAATCTGCAGATTTATCATGCTTGGGAGAATGTTCTTGGGTATCTTCAGATGTGGATGTGTCATTGGTGTATGCATCTTCACGCCTGGAAAATTCCATGTAAGGGAGGAGCGGCTCATGGGGATGTTGTTGTAGGGCCATGCAATGGCGCAGGCACATAGTTTCTCATACATGGTGTTTCTAAACCTAAGGTAGGTGTTGAGGGATTGGGAAATGCAGTCTGTGATGTGGGAGAGGGTTCTGATGTTGTTATAGAGACTGTCGCAGAGACTGAGCTTTCTATAGACCTGCTAAATACTGTTTTTCAGAGGCAGTTCACCACAGTGATGAGTATCCCCCATAAATATCGATTACCCTTCTCAAGGTTACTGAAAACCTGCCTCGACAAGGTGATCATGAACCCCACCAATCTGTCAGTATGGTTGCAACTTATTTTGTTTCCTATATGCACTTTATCTTTGTACAGACCAAGGAATTCTACGCAAGCGAAATTAGGTAATCGCAAACGTTTACAAGTCGCTGCCATCAACCATTATTTAACGGTTTGGAAGGAGGCCAATGGATGTTTTACCCTGATTTCTAAGATGTTACAACTCCATGTCCGTACAGTGAAGGCAACAGATGGGGAGAAACAGAGCTTGGCTAATTTGACAGATTGCCGCAAGAAAATAAGTTGCGGTCATTTTGCTGTCGCGATGCGTGTGCTTTCTTCCCATGGTGTTACACCATGTAATGAGCAAACTTATGCGGATTTAAAGGATAAACATCCAGCAGCGCTTCCCCCTGACATTCATGGTGATGATGTTGTAGTTGATCCAGTCGTGGTGGATTGTCGGGCAGCTTTGGGGGCTATTAAAAGCTTCCCCAAGAATATTTCTTATGGTCGAGATGTCTTGTGGGCGCAACATTTAGTTGATGCAATGAGTGGAGCGGCGGTGGCAGTGGCAGATGACTTACTCTCTTCGATTACATGGGTTGTCAATCTTTGGTTGGCTGGAAAATGCCCTGCAGAGTTGGGTGAATTCATAGCTAGTGCGCCCTTAACACCATTAATCAAGCCTGGGGGTGGAATTAGGCCCATTGTGGTTGGCACAGTTTTGCGTAGATTGGTTTCTAAGGTGGCTGCTTTTTCTATCGGAAAGGATATGTCTTCTTATTTGGGTGATTACCAATTTGGAATTGGTGTACCTGCCAGGGGCGAAAGTATTTTACATGCTATAAATGGGCTACTTTAGCTGAAAGGTCATTCGGACATGATGGAAATGCTCCTCATTGACTTCTCTAATGCGTTCAACATGGTGAGCAGAGCTCAGCTTATCAAAGAGGTTCGTCTTCATTGTCCAGGTATTTCTCGATAGGTTGAATTTTGTTATATGCGACCTGCTAAGCTCTACTATGACCAATATATTTTGTCGTCTGCACTTGGAGTCCAACAGGGTGACCCTCTCGGTCCCTTGTTATTTGCATTGACTCTTCACACTCTAGTGAAGATTATTGCTTCCATTTGCAAACTCGATTTGCATGCCTGGTACCTTGATGATGGTACGATCATTGGTGATACACTTGAGGTGGCCAAAGCCTTGCGCATAATTAAAGTTGAAGGACCAGGTAGGGGTTTGCATCTCAATATAAAGAAAACATAAGTCTTTTGGCCTTCTTTTGATCCTAGAAGCACTGTTGATGGTGTTTTCCTCCATGATATTGGTAGACCGTCTAACGGTGTTAAACTTTTGGGTGGTCCTGTGAGTTTGGATTCGAAATTTATCAGTGATATAATGATAAACAGAGTGAACAAAACTGTTCAACTTATGTATGCCATCAAAAAACTCAAGGATCCTCAAAGTGAGATGATTTTACTTCGCAATTGCACGGGTGTTTCTAGATTATATTTTGCTTTGCGAACTACCAATCCGGCAGCCCTTCAACAAGCCACTGAGCTCTTTGATGATCATTTGCTCAAGTAATTGAGTCTTCTTGTCACTGGTGATGGCTCAGGTTTTGGTCCTTTACAGCAGCATTTGGCTACCTTGCCCATTAAATATGGTGGTTTAGGCATCTATACCATGGCAGACACCCATACTTAATGTTATCTTGCTTCTCATAGTCAGACGGCTGCAGTGCAAAAGGTGATCCTTGGTGACTTATCCTCAACAAACAAAGGTTCTTCTTATCAGCTGGCTCTTCAGAACTTTATTCAGGTATGTGGACTACCTTCTTGTCGATGGTACTTCCCCCCCCCCCCCCTTCCATGCACTCCCTGGCGGTTACTTACTTTGACGCAAATAAGAAGAAAATCCCTGACCAATATTCTATGTTTGTAAGAGATTCCATTCTGTGGCAGTATAACAGAGTTAAGCATGCACAAGATTATTTATTGGCCGTACCTATTAGTGGGCTTAATCAATGCATCATGCCGAGACAGTTTAGAGTTGTTCTTTGTTACCACTTGGGTATCCCACTGTTTGTTGAGAATAGTTTATGCTCAAGTTGCAACAGCCCTATGGATATATTTGGAGGTCACACACTTCATTGTGCTAAGGATGTTGGACCTAAGTTTCGACATGACTTTGTACGTGATGTAGTCGCAGACATTTGTTATAAGGCTGGTGTACCTGCGCGTAAGGAAGTTTCCCTCGGATTTCTGTCGGATGATGGGAAATATTTACGTCCTGCTGATATCTTCGTTCCTAACTAGGAGAATGGTCAAGATGTTTGCATGGATGTTACAGGGGTTTCTCCTTTCACAGGTGAAGGTGTTCGCTCTTTTGTTCCAGGAAAAGCTATATCTAGTGATGTTTCGCGAAAACGCATTAATTACTTGGACAAATGTGTGTCTCATGGCTATGGTTTGGGTGTTTTAGCTTTCTATACTTTAGGAGAACTTGGGGATGATACTTTATGTTTTTTTAAGTGTCTGAAGAATTGTTTAGCTAGCAGGGACGTTAGTAGTGGTTTTGGTAGTTTTATTTTTCATAGATTAGGCATTGCTATTCAAAAAGGTGTTGATGCCCAGCTTGTTGCTAGGTTGCCCACCAAAAGTTTGTAATTGTCTCAATTTATAAGCAAATTAAACAAAAATACTATGAATAGCAAAATTTGGTTTTCCTAATTCTAAAAAATGCTTGTCCAAAATTTCTTAAATCTCTAAATAGAAAATCTCCAATAAGTAAATGCACATTACTAATTTTTATTCTCTAGAGATACGCATTTAATTGCTGGTAATTAAAACATATAAAACCAGACAACCTTAACTAAAATATTCTCAATTTATTTTGGCTCAAGATCTCCTTGAGTACTAAGGAATATCTTTGAACAATAAATGATAAGAGTTAATGTACGTGTTCAAAGTATGTTGACATTTTTTCACTGTAAATAATTATTCATATTTACATGGATTTACATTCTTGGAATCGGTTATACCATACTTCCAAACAAGTTTAGAATTAGTTAACCTGTATTCCAAGATCACTATGTGATTGATCAAATATCAAATCACATACATGGGTTCAATCGGTTCTACCAATCACTAGGATCGGTTATACCTTAATATGGAAATACTTGTGATCGGTCACACAAGTTACCAGGACCGGTTACATCAGTTACCGGGATCGGTTACATCAATTACGAGGACCAGTTACCATAAACTCATGATATTGCTTCTGATCGGTCACACCAGTTACCAGGACCGGTTACACAAATTACCAGGATCGATTACACCAATTACAAGGATCGATTACACACACTTTATGATTGGTCACACCAATTACTAGGATCGGTCACACCAATTACAAATATCGATCATACCATCTCATGGTGATTACTTAGGATCAGTTACACTAATTAATAAAAACTAGTCATACCAAATCATAAGTCAGGCTTTGTGATTAGTTATACCAAGATACATAACAAGGTTACGATCGTTTCTACCATCTCACACATATTGGTAATCCAAAGATTGGCAATGAATAACCGTACCAATAAGCCTAATGATTTACATTTTGATTCATAAAACAAGTTCACGAATGTACTTCCTTTAAACAAATGTAAAACATTGTTTCCTAGGATGAAATCTTCACCATAAACCATTCACATAATCATAACAGTCATACAAGATTATGTTGATGTCATATCTACGAAGTTCAAAATATAAGCGTTATACTTAGTAGTCTAATTCCCTAATACTATGATCATACAAATATGACCATGTCACATCACAGAGTATTATACAATATGTACAGTATATACAGCTTCGTTGTTATGTTTTCATAGCACGACTTGAAATCTACGTTAGGAATGAAACAGTTCAAGTAAATATTACTAACCTCAAGAGGAAGGATGATGTTGTCGTTGTAGTTCGCTTCTTCTTCACATTCTTCAGGTCTTCGGAGTAATACTTGTATGTATTCAACATTCCTAGACTTTCTAGTCTAACCTAAACGAAGTTGACTCTAGTATACAATCAAGTGAATTTAGATGAGTTTTGTCACACTAAAATGTGACAACCAAACTTGACATACCAACGCTTGGTAGGTTCAACCGAGCTATACTCTAACACTATCAATATTATTATTATGAATAAAATTATTTTATAATTTGTTTCATGTGATAGTTTCCGATTACATAGCATGTGAATGAATGTCTATATTTTTGCTATGTGATTTCGGTTTATGAGATGTTTAATTTTTTTTTTTTCATTAGCCTTTTTATTCGATCTCATAGAGTGTAGCGAGATTAAGTTTTAGCCAATGTTGGTAGGCTTTATCTAAGGATCATAAGGTGTTCCGATTGAAACACATATGTGAAAAGTCACAATATGTTGAATCAATTATGTTTACATAAATTGTGTTTATCATAACATATGTGTTCCGGTTTTCCAACTTTTGATATTGGCACGCATTAGTTAAAACCGATTACACCTTTCTCTGGTAAAGGTTGCTTTTGTTGTTATTCTTTTGTTCTTGCGAGAGGATGACAACACACTAGGGGGAGTTCTTATTTTAACTTGCATTTAATGATATATGTTTATGGGGAGATGTTATTGCGGAGATTGAGGTAACGATTTTATTTGTTAGTTAATCATTTTCCTGTTTAAGAAAAACATGTTTATATTGCTTTTGCTTTTGCTTAACAAAATTTCGGTACAATTGATATGTTCAATTATTTTGTGTATAGATTGTTTATGTGATTCAATTGTTTTTGGTTATGAAAAACCGTGTTAATTTATTTGGCCTATGGTTTGGTATCTTCTTTATTGTTGGGTATCAAGTATTTTTGCTTAACTAAATTCGGTGCAATTGCGGTGTTGTAATGTATATATTTGTTTCAATTGCTTCCGGTTAAGAAAATAATTGTGCAAGTCAACTTATTTTGGTTTGTATCTATTGTTTTTGTCTTAACAAAATACGGAATCATTTGTTTAGTCCAATTGATTCCGGATAAGAGAAACTAAGTTAATTCTGATCTTAGTTAGATTTATCAATTGGAGGATTCGGTTATTCAAGTCTAATTGAATGCCTTTACAAGAAAAGTTAGTTAACTAACCTAGTGTTTGTCTTGTCTAAAGGGAAAGGTTTAAGTTATTGTCTGAATAACTAGAGCCTGATGAGAAAAATAAAGTTAATTCTGATCTTTATTTTGGTATTGTCCAATGAACCGATTGTGTATGTGTTTGAACCGTAAACCAAAATTTTTGGTCAATCGGGTTCAACAAAGGAATTAAGTTTCTTAGTAAATTTGTTGTACTATAGGGAAAAGTGCTTCGGTCAATTGTTTCCTTGATAACATAGTGAAACTAAATTACTTTTCTAGTTTCGATTTTAATATTGGTTATCTAAAATGGTACGTGAAACCTTCGTGCTTAACTCATATAGGTTGTATACAAGTGGTCTGGTGGTTGGTATGCTCCCTCTCACTGTGGAGGCAGTGGTTCGAACCCTGTAATTGCCAAAATCCACTCCAATTTAAGGAGTTTGGATGTAGTCCATGGACCACTAGTCTAGGGTATACAAAAAAAGTCTTATGGATTTGTAGGATCCTTTAGGTTTGTCCTTTATTTACTCGAACCTTTGTCATTTTGTGACAAAAAGGGGGATAAATATATGGAGTGATTTTTAATCACTAGGAAAGGACAATTGTGCTTAAAACGTTATATCTAACGAAAGAGTAAAGCATTGACTAAGGGGGAGAAACATATCATATTATTGTGTAGTAATTCTTACTAAAAAAGGGGACTAACAAAGATGTCCAGATTGAATATTCACCTAGCTTTCCTTTAGGGGGAGTAAAATCTTTTGTTATTCAAATGTCAATAACGATATTTATTGATTGAATATATGCAGGTTATTGTGATGTTGAAATTTGAAATCAAGCGTATCAAGAATGAGTTATTTTTTAATTCATTTAGCTTCATATGTAATAAGAGTTTTTTCACTAAAATTGACAAAGGGGGAGATTGTTAGAGCATAGCTCAGTTGAACTAACCAAGCGTTGGTATTTCAAGTTTGGTTGTCATATTTTAGTACCGAAACTCATTCAGAGTCAATTGATTAAGTACTAGAGTCAACTTAATTTAGGTTAGACTAGAAAGTCTAGGAATGTTGAGACATACAAATATACTCCGAAGACCTGAATAATGTGAAGAAGTAACGAACTACAACGATGACATCATTCTTACACTTGAGGTTATGATCGCTGTCGTAGGCGTCAAAAATAAATTACACTTTCTCACTACTCAAAATATAAAATATAGCAACGGTAAGAAAGGATCGTTCCCACAGAGAGGACTTAGGTTGTCAATATGTTTTGGTTTCCTATATAAAACAATGGGGGGTTTTCTGATTTTTATATACTAAAATAAAATAAAAGCAAAACAAAGAATAAAGCAAGCAATTCAAATATGTGAAAGTATTGGTTAAGGAAATCGTTTTCATTCACAAACATGTTCTTGTATTAATAACTAGAATTGAAATTTAATCTATCATTATCAAAATCCCTAGGATACCTTGATTGTAAGTATATCCCGCTAATTTCCTCTTAACATCGACAAACACATTAAAATATGCGAATATGAATTCTATCTTAGAGAACAACCTAACGTGTAAAAGAACTAATCAAATTTAATTCCCTAGATGCATTAAGTTCTATGAAATCAGGCCAATCAACACAACCGAACGTGGAAAACACACTAATCCGATTTAACAAAGGTTATGACTCACTTGTGACTATTAGGATGTATCACTACAAGCAATATTCACAATTATGCTACTTGTATTCAAGGTGTATCACGTTTACGTATAATAAACCCTAAACTAGTAATAGATATGATTACGAGTTCTACCAATTTGCAACTTGACAAAACTAACAATCAATCATACATGGCGATATTTCCAGTGAATCATAATCGATAATATTGAGACAAAACTAATATATCAAACAAGAAACATGCTTTGTAAAATCCAACTAATCCATAACCAATAATAAAATTAAGTACTCATGTTAATGGAGTTCATAACAAGGAGAAAAAGAAGTTCTATCATGTTGTAAACCCTAGAAACAAAAGTAGAAGTAGAAGATAAGATTATCTGTAGAAAGATATATATATCCCTTTTATACTTTCTCCTTTTCCATACTGCATAAGTCGATTGTTGCTTCCAAAGGAACCCAAAAGTCAAGCCCACATATCAGATCCCAAGTCTAAACTCCTGGATCGGTAAGTCAGCTGAGTTAACTCGCCTGGGGAGAAATTCAGGCAGAGTTTTCTCTGTTTTTGGCGGTATCCCGGCCATAATTTCAGCCATTTCTTTACTTCCATACACAACCTAGCATTTATCTATTCAAAGTCGTTCATTCTGCATCACTACAACATACTCAAACCTGCCAATCCTATCTCACCTGCAGCTCAATGCACTCTGATTGCAAACCAACAACTCCACAATCTTCATAACCAGCTTCTGCAACAACACAATGTGAACCTCAAAGTTGTAGCTTCTCATCTTTCGCACCTTATGCTCACCTGTAGTTTCAGCTGCATAAAAACCCATGCACTCATTACCAATTCATCATTCATAGATATTCAATTAAGCCAATAGCAATACAGTTAAACCATCATCACCAGCTTACACATTCCCTGGTAGCAACAGTCTTCATGCCAGCACACAACATTTATCTAGACCCAAAGCAGTCAGCACCATGTTCCAAATTTGAGTCTCGGCAACATCAATTCCATTCCTTCACGGTTTTAACTGTCTCAGAACGATCAACTTCACTTCCCATAACTCTTAACACCTAAATTACCAGCAGTTCAGCTCAATACCATTGTAGCATCACTTCCAACTAGCTCCAGTTCAACCTTGCATTTCAACTCAGTAGCAGCTGCACTACCTGCACTGCCATCTCAACTCCTCAAGCTAACTACAACCACTTCTACCAGATTCACACCTGATGTAACTAGGCTACCCCTGCAAGTCATTTCTTCTACGTATCTCAGTAGAAGCATATAACATGCCTTCACTTATGCTCGAACTCATCCACTGCTAACACCATCGTTCTGTTTCACCAATCAAGCTACATCAAGAACTCACTACTGAGTCGACCTCACAGCTCCATTTCAGTCTGTATCACCATTACCAATTCAATCCATCCATGGCAGCAAGCTCCAATATACCCGATACCAACTCTTTCCATTGCTTCCATGTTTCCCAGCTCCAGACTATCTTCTATATCGACAACCCACTGTCAATCACCGTTGACTCGACCTCCATCAAGTTTAGATCATTCCATCTTCTAACCATCACCACGATACCACATAACCATCCATCTCCGTCAACTACCAGTCGCAGTTTACATTCCATTACGATGGAAGCATGCCATTTCATTCCAAGCTCTCCATATCGTTCTATCGCTGGCAACAACCGAAGTTAGTTTTTATTTTGTCAGTCCAACAACCATCGTTTCCGGCACTCACTACCATGAACCACAGCTAAGAACGCCACCTTTCTTCCGAGCTCCAAAATTGTATTCACCATCATCACCCAGATCACCAGAAGCTTCTACCATCTTCTTTGTCTGTTCCACCACCATACAAACTCGCAGTGACCATTCCCGATCTCTTCTTAACCCTTCAGCAAACCTCTCCGTTAACCTCAACCATCGAGCAACACCAATAACTACACTCCACAGATCATGGCTTGCAGCAACTGCATCACCACAAGCTCATACGCACTACCACTCCTGACTAGCACTTCTATTTGTTGTAGCTTCTGCAATTTCATATATCTGGCAGACATCATCCAATTCTCATTTCTTGTACTTCACTGGCAAACACCATTTCCATTAACAACTTAGTGTTCGATCCATTTCTTCTCAGCAACATCAATGATTAGTCTTCAAACCCTGTAATTTGAATCTCAGAGCCAATCTCTGCTTCTCAGCTCGACTGCACTGTCCAGTTAAACCTTGAATTTTGGATCAGTAGCAGCTGCACTACCTGCACTGCCATCTCAACTCCTCAAGCTAACTACAACCACTTCTACCAGATTTACACATGCTGTAACTCGTCTACCCCTGCAAGTCATTTCTTCCATGTATCTCAGTCGAAGCATATAACAGGCTTCTCTTATGCTCGAACTCATCCACTGCTAACACCATTATTCTATTCCACCAATCAAACTACATCAAGAACTCACTACTGAGTCGACCTCACAGCTCCATTTCAGTACGTATCACCATTAACAATTCAATCCATCCATGGCAGTAAGCTCCAATACCCGATACCAACTCTCTCCATTGTTGACATGTTTCCCAGCTCCAGACTATCTTCTATATCGAAAACCCACTGTCAATCACCATTGCCTCGACCTCCATCAAGCTCAGCTCATTCCATCTTCTAACCATAACCATGATACCACAGAACCATCCATCTCTGTCAACTTCCAGTCGCAGTTTACATTCCATCACGATGGCAGCAAGTTATTTCATTCCAAGCTCTCCATCTTGTTCTATCACTGGCAGCAACAAAAGTTAGTCTTTGTTTTGTCAGTCCAATAACTATCGTTTCCGGCACTCACTACCATGAACCACAGCTGAGAACGCCATCTTTCTTTAGAGCTCCAAAACTGCATTCAACATCATCACCCAGATCACCAGAAGCCGCTACCATCTTCTCTGTCTGTTCCACCATTATACAAACTCGCAATGACCATTCCCGAGATCTTCTCAACCCTTCAGCAAACCTCTCTATTAACCTCAACCATTGAGCAACACCAACAGCAACACTCCTCAGATCATGGCTTGCAGCAACTGCATCACCATAATCTCATATGCACTACCACTCCTGACCAGCACTTCCATTTGTTGTAGCTTCTGCAATTTCATGTATCTGGCAACCATCCTGCATTTCTCATTTCCTGTACTTCAATGGAAAACGCCATTTCCATTAACAACTTAGTGTTCGAGCCGTTTCTTCTCAGCAGCATCAACGATTCTTCTTCACACCATGTAATTTGAATCTCCGAACCAATCCCTGCTTCTCAGCTCAACTGCACTATCACAACAAACTTAAGCTCCCTGTAACCTCTTCTCCTCCGATTCTCGATACAACCAAAACCCAATCTTCTACTGTATGCATCTCAGTTAATTTCATCTTCTCAAATTCATTCAAACACTAACCCATATCAAACCACTTTATATCCTTCTCGCCAGAAGCAACAACCAATTCCACCTTCTTCAACTGAGTTCTCGATTCAATCTCCTCCTCATTCCCAGATTCAATCTAGTTCAATTAACAATTACAGACTCCCAGAAATCTCAAATTGGAGACAAACCCTAAATTTCATATTCAACTCAAATTTGTCTTGTTAAGCTCAATTTAGAGCCAAACCTCAACTGAAGCAAAACCCATGTCCGTTTTCATCACCAGAATCATCATCACCAGCTTAATATCCCATTGAATATGTTAATCAAGAGTTTACATAAGCTCTCGTTTTCTTACAGTAGCAACAAGCATTATTGCTTTAAAATTCAACCAATTCATCGTCATCACATCATCAATATACCATTCTTCCATGTCCTCTCGAGCATTAACATCATTAAGATCAGCATCTGTAGCTGCAACTGGGGAAGAACAGCTGAAGGATAAGAGAAAGAAAATGTTGATTGAAGCATCAGTTCGACCGAGTTGGGTCAAATAATATGGGATGGCTATCAACACCCATTGGTGTTTTAGCAATTCTCCGTTGGTTGTGCCTATCCTTGACTGGGATCCAGGTATCACTCGCCTGTAAATGAATAAATTGCCCTTCTTGCTCAAAATGGATGGTTTTTCCTTCTTTTGCTCCCAATGACTCCAAAGTACCTAAACACTAAAAGGTAAACATAAGATACATATTTTACAAGATAACTAGCAAAGAAAGCATAAATACTAGATAATAAATAAGGTGTTTACAACACCTATCAAATCCCCCACACTTAGACTTTGCTAGTCCTCGAGCAAATCAAATAAAATAATTTTTAAACATACATATAACTCTGTGTCGTCGAGGCTACTGTTACTTTTAGCATAAATAACAAGCCTTTGAACTCCTAGGTGTCCCTAGTGGACGAGTTATAGTCTCGTGAAGGTTTACAAGAGATGTACCTACAAAACCTATATTTCCAACTCCAACTACCTGTGACAAATCTATGAACGAATCCAAAATGGCTATTGGAAGAGGTACCCTGATGCAAATTAAAATTAATATATATGTAAATTAAGCTCTACTCAGAAAGTTGAACAAACCACAATACTCGAAATCTGACTAACCACAATCACACATGAATAGATTAAGAAGATGGATACAGAAATAGATTTATGTGAATGTTGTCTAAAGTGAACGGTGTTTCCCATATCTGTTTGAAGGTCACCGCCAAGATGAACCTATGAATCCTATTGGATTGAGATACTGGTCTGAATTCTAGTATCAACACAGCGGGCATAAACAAGGGAACCAACGGTCGAAAATCTTAATTCTAGATCAACTCAACTGGTGCATACAAGGGAACCAGGAGTTGATTTTATTGAACAATAATAACATTTTTTTTTTACTTGACAACATGATTAGATCTTTTAGATCCAAGCGCATGCTTCTTGTCAGCAAATTACATGATAGTTCCCATGGATCCTGCGTTCCATGCTTGTTTAGGTGACGGAGACAGGGAGAACACACACATATTGCTATCCAAGTATCATTTTTTTTTATATATACACCGGTTGGTCTAGTTGGTTTGTTTTTTTTTTGTTTTTTGTTTTAGTAACTGAATCACTCTATTTCATCCTAGCAGTAATAACAATTCAATGTTAGTGACCTACCAAATCACTTAGAGAAACAAAAAGTTGCAAAAAGAAAAAAAGAAGGTGATATGGTGACATTCCGAGATATGCTAACAACTATCATATTATTTCTAACACTTGAATAAATTTTTCCTTTTAGTTAATGGGTTCCTCAACTCCTGCAGCCAAGATGGTTCCATCCATTTAGATTGATAGTGTCATCCTAAAGGCACATATTTCTAGGTTTCGGAGTTTATAAAGAAATTATTTTTCTTTTACTATTTTTACTAAAGGCATCAAACAAACTATACACACATATAAATGATCCCCCACACTTAAACTTTACATTGTCCTCAATGTAAAATTTAGTCATTGAAAGTAAAGTTCAAGATGGGAAATTCATAACATGATATATATACATAATAATAAAATAAAATGCATAATAAAAACTGATACTCCAACTCATAGCTATTTCTGAACAATAGAGGATAAACACTAAACAAGCTATTTAGTTGGCATCTAATCCTAACTCAGCCAAAATATACCTCATCATCAAGAAAAAATTCCATCTACTTAGAAAGGCTAGTGTTTATTCTAAATTGTTCAAAAATCTCTAAAAGTTGGAGTTTTGATATGCAAATATCCAAAATAAGAAAATAAAGATAAAAGACTAAAAAATAAAAAGATAGAGATAGATACACAAAACCAGTGGGTTGCCTCCCATTTAGCGCTTAGTTTAAAGTCGTCAGCCCGACTTGCAAGACGAATCCTCCATACACCAATAATCGGAAAAGTTAGGGATCCACCCATAGCACCTGTTTTTCAAACACTAGATTCACACGAATATTAGTAATATAAAACAGAAATGAAGCTATTAACCGATAAAAGTTTCCCCCACACTTATTCTTGTCCACACTTGGAAGTGGGTAAAGAATATAGGAGTCGGGTACTTCCACAGTGTCTTGTTCACAAACCTTCATTGTATGAGAATCAAGCATCTCTAATGGAGGATATCGAGAAAAAAAGTCATTCAACAATATTCTCAAAGCACATACATTCAAACCAATAAGAGGTAAAGGAGAAGAAACAATATGCAAAGGGTTAGAAAAACCTCGCACTATATCTTGTATCACGGAATCCTCTTCATCCTTGAAAAACTCAAGTGAATTTTTCACCTCTTGTATATCATGGTCCTCTATCAAACCTTGCAACCATTCTTCGTCTGTTTCTGCGTTAACTAAAGTCATGCCATCAACATCTTCATTACAATCCTTTGCAAGCTCAATTGGGTCTTCCACAATATTGGTCATAACGGTTTCATTCTCAACATACTCCTCTTTGTTGTAAGGCACATACTCCACTACGGATTCAAGTCTCACCATAAGGAACTTTTTTAGAACACTCATTGCATCATCCTCAAGCTCTACCTTTTGAATAGGTTCTTGATTGTTATAAAGATAAATGCTTGAGTAAGCTACACTAGTGTCATCATATTCCTTTTCAACTTCACCTTGATCGCAAAAAGACTCCATTGTACACTCTTCGGGGATGACACCATAAATTGGTTCAAGCGATGTATTTTCATAGTCATCGTCACTATCATAGTTAACATTAATTGGCTACCACTTCCCAAAGATTGGTCTTTCGCAGAATTCTGCATGTCCTTTTTGTATTCTTCAATGCCTTGTCTTAAATTGGAAACACCTTTTTGAAGCTCTTGGAGTGATCCATCCAAATTTTGAAAATAACGTTCCATTTGTTGGTAAAGCTCGTTCGACAAGGAAAAAGTAGAATCACTTACTTCACTATTGCTAGGCTAATTATCTGCCCTTTGAATGGGTGAATGATCATAACTACGATCAGAAATTACGCCAAACATATTATTAGCATATTCGATCGATGAAACAAGCTCCATGCTTGGTTGTCTACAAACTGACTCCATGCTGACCATTAATTGTTGCATCTCATCTACCAAACTAGAGGAAATATGAATAGGAGCACAAGTATCATCCCCTCTTTGTGGTTGCTCACTTACATAACCACCATAAGAAGGTTGGAATATATGATAACAACTAAAAGGGTACCAGGAGTATTGACCATAATCAAAGGATTGGTTTTGATTATACTCCCCATAAGGGTGATAGTTGTCATGTTGTTGAGGTTGAAAGCCGTATTGATTGCTCCAATATGCTCCGTCCATGAGAAACAAGTACCTGAAATAAGATTCTCAAACCAAGGTTAAAAACTAGAAAATAAACAAAAAATAAAACTAAAAACTAAAAATAAGAAACCAAAAACAAGTGACAACCGCTGCCTCCTCGGCAACGACGCCAAAATATGATCGCGGTCGTAAGCGTCAAAAATAAATTACACTTTCTCGCTACTCAAAATATAAAATATAGAAAGGTTAAGAAAGGATCGTTCCCACAGAGAGGACTTAGGTTGTCAATATGTTTTGGTTTCTTATATAAAACAATGGGGGGTTTTCTGATTCTTATATACTAAAATAAAATAATAGCAAAACAAAGAAATAAAGCAAGCAATTCAAATATGTGAAAGTATTGGGTAAGGATATCGTTTTCATTCACAAACATGTTCTTGTATAACTAGAATTGAAATTTAATCTCTCATTATCAAAAGCCATAGGATACCTTGATTGTAAGTATATCCCGCTAATTTCCTCTTAACATCAACAAACATATTAAAAGATGCGAATATGAATTTTATCTTAGAGAACAACCTAACGTGTAAAAGCACTAATCAAGTTTAATTCCCTAGATGCATTAAGTTCTATGAAATCAGGCCAATCAAAGCAACCGAACGTGGAAAACGCACTAATCCGATTTAACAAAGGTTATGACTCACTTGTGACTACTAGGATGTATCACTACAAGCAATATTCACAATTATGCTACTTGTATTCGAGGTGTATCACGTTTACGTATAATAAACCCTAAAGTAACAATAGATATGATTACGAGTTCTACCAATTTGCAATTTGACAAAAATAACAATCAATCATACATGGCGATATTTCTAGTGAATCATAATCGATAATATTGAGACAAAACTAATATATCAAACAAGAAACATGCTTTGTAAAATCCAACTAATCCACAACCAATAATAAAATTAAGTACTCATGTTAATGGAGTTCATAACAAGGAGAAAAAGAAGTTATATCATGTTGTAAACCCTAGAAACAAAAGTAGAAGTAGAAGATAAGATTATCTGTAGAAAGATATATATCTCCCTTTTATACTTTCTCCTTTACCATACTGCATAAGCCGATTGTTGCTTCCAAAGGAACCCAAAAGTCAAGCCCACATATCAGAGCCCAAGTCTAAACTCCTGGATCAGTGAGTCATCTGAGTTAACTCCCCTGGGGTAAAATTCAGGCAGAGTTTTCTCTGTTTTTGGTTGTATCCGGCCATAATATCAGGCCATTTCTTTGCTTCCCTGCGCAACCTAGCATTCATCTATTCAAAGTCATTCATTTTGTATCACTACAGCATACTCAAACCTTCCAATCCTATCTCACCTGCAGCTCAATGCACTCTGATTGCAAACCAACAACTCCAAAATCTCCATAACCAGCTTCTGCAACAACACAATGTGAACCTCAAAGCTGTAGCTTCTCATCTTTTGCACCTTATGCTCGCCTGTAGTTTCAGCTGCATAAACACCCTTGCACTCATCACCAATTCATCATTCATAGATATTCAGTTAAACCAAGCAATACAGTTAAACCAGCATCACCAGCTTAAACATTCCCAGGTAGAAAAGTCTTCATGCCAGCACACAACACTTCTCTAGACCCAAAGAAGTCAGCACCGTGTTCCAAATTTGAGTCTCGGCAACATCAATTCCATTCATTCAATGTTTTCACTATCTCAGCACGATCAGCTTCACTTCCCATAACTCTTGACACCTAAATTACCAGCAGTTCAGCTCAATACCATTGCAACATCACTTCCAACTAGCTCCAGTTCAACCTTGCATTTCATCTCAGTAGCAGCTGCACTACCTGCACTGCCATCTCAACTCCTCAAGCTAACTACAACCACTTCTACCAGATTCACACTTGCTGTAACTAGGCTACCCCTGCAAGTCATTTCTTCCCTGTATCTCAGTCGAATATTATAACATGCCTTCTCTTATGCTCGAACTAATCTACTGCTAACAATATCGTTCTATTCCACCAATCAAGTTACATCAAGAACTCACTACTGAGTCGACCTCATAGCTCCATTTCAGTCTGTATCACCATTACCTATTCAATCCATCCATGGAAACAATCTCCATTACCCGATATCAACTCTCTCCATTGCTGCCATGTTTCCCAGCTCCGGACTATCTCCTATCTCGAAAACCTACTGTCAATTACCATTGGCTCGACCTCTATCAAGCTCAGCTCATTCCATCTTTTAACCATCACTACGATTCCACAGAACCATCCATATCCATCAACTTCCAGTCGCAGTTTACATTCCATCACGATGGAAGCAAGCCATTTAATTCCAAGCTCTCCATCTTGTTCTATCGCTGGAAGCAACCGAAGTTAGTCTTTGTTTTATCAGTCCAACAACCATCGTTTTTGGCACTCACTACCATGAACCACAATTGAGAACTCCACCTTTCTTTCGAGCTCCAAAACTTCCTTCGCCATCATCACCCAAATCACCAGAAGCTGCTACCATCTTCTCTATATGTTCCACTACTATACAAACTCGCAGTGACCATTCCCGAGATCTTCTCAACCATTTAGCAAACCTCTCCGTTAACCTCAACCATCTAGCAACACCAACATCAACACTCCTCAGATCATGGCTTGCATCAACTGCATCACCACAAGCTCATATGCACTACCACTCCTGACCATTACTCATTTTTTGTAGCTTCTGTAATTTCATGTATCTGGCAGCCATCCAGCAATTCTCATTTCCTCTACTTCACTGGCAAACACCATTTCCATTAACAACTTATTGTTCGAGCCATTTCTTCTCAGCAGCATCAACGATTCTTCTTCACACCCTGTAATTTGAATCTCAGAACCAATCTCTGCTTCTCAGCTCGACTGCACTATCACGGCAAACTTAAGCTCCATGTAACATCTGCTCCTCTGATTCTCGATGCATCCAAAACCCAATCTTCTACTGTATGCATTTCAGTTAATTTCAGCTTCTCAAATTCATTCAAACACTAACCCATATCAAACCACTTTAAATCCTTCTCGCCAGAAGCAACAACCAATTCCACCTTCTTCAACTGAGTTCTCATTTCAATCTCCTCCTCATTCCAAGATTCAATCTACTTCAATTAATAGTTACAGACTCCCAGAAATCTCAAATTGGAGACAAACCCTAAATTTCATATTCAACTCAAATTTATCTTGCTTAGCTCAATTCAGAGCCAAACCTCAACTGAAGCAAAACCCATGTCCATTTTCGTCACCAGAATCATCATCATCAGCTTAATCTCCCACTGAATCTGTCAATCAAGAGTTTACAGAAGCTCTCATCTTTTTACTGTAGCAACAAGCATTTTTTCTTTGAAATTCAACCAATTCATCGTTATCACAACATCAATATACCATTCTTCCATGTCCTCTCGAGCATTAACATCATTAAGATCAACATCTGTAGCTGCAATTGGGGAAGAACAGCTGAAGGAGAAGAGAAAGGAAATGTTGTCTGAAGCATCAGTTCGAACGAGTTGGGTCAAATAATATGGGACGGCTATCAACACCCATGGGTATTTTAGCAATTCTCCGCTGGTTGTGCCTTATCCTCGACTGGGATCCAGGTATCACTCGCCTGCAAATGAATAAATTTCCCTTCTTGCTCAAAATGTCTAGTTTTTCCTTATTTTGCTCCCAATGACTCCAAAGTACCTAAACACTAAAAAGTAAATATAAGATACATATTTTACAAGATAACTAGCAAAGAAAGCATAAATATTAAATAATAAATAAGGTGTTTACAACCCCTATCAGGTTAGTAATATTGACTTAAATTGTTTCATTCCTAACATATCTTTCAAGTCGTGCTATATTGAAAACATAACTGCGGAACTGTATATACTATACATATTGTATATAATACTCTAGTGATGAGACATGATCGTAATAGTATGATCATAGTATTAAGTACTTAGACTACAAAGTATAACGCTTATCTTTTGAACTTCGTAGATATGACATCGACATAATCTTATATATAATTTTATGATTATGTGAATGGGTGTGTATGGTGAAGATTTCATCGTAGGAAAAAATATTTTATATTTTTTTAAAGGAAGTACATTCATGAACTTGTTTCGTGAATCGAAAGGGAAATCAATAGGTTTATTGGTCCGACTATTCATTATATATTCTTTGATGAATAATATGTATGAGTTGGTAGAACCGATCTTAACTCAGGTTATGTATCTTGGTATAACCGATCACAATCCCTAGACGTATGATTTGGTATGACTGGTCCTGGTAACTGGTGTAACCGATCCTAAGTAATCACCATGAGATGATATGATCGATCCTTATAATTGGTGTGACCGATTCTGGTAATTGGTATGATCGATCATAAGTGTTGTGTGACCGATCCTTGTAATTGGTGTGACCGATCCTAGTGGATGGTGTGACCGATAACAAGTAGATACCATGTTTTAGGTAGAACCGATCCTAGTGATTGGTATAACCGATCCGAACCCATGTATGTGACTTGGTAGGACCGATCACAACTAACCATTGTGATTTAGTATGACCAATCACATAGTAGTCTTGGAATACTGGAAAACCAATTATGTATAAACTTCATTGGAAGTGTGGTAGAATAGATTCCAATAATAAAATCCATGTAAATATGAAATAAGAATTTGCAGTGAAAAGATGTCAACATACTTTGAACATGAGCAGTAACTCTTATCATTTATTGTTCGAAGATATTCCTTGGTACTAAAGGTAATCATGTGCCGAAATATATTAAAAATCTTTTAATTAAGGTTTTTGGCTTTATGTGCTTTAATTACTAGCAATTAATGCATACTCTAGAGAATAAAAATTAGTAATGTGCATTTACTAATTGGAGATTTTCTATTGAGAGATTTCAGAAATATTGGACTAGCATTTATTGGAATTAGGAAAACCGAATCTGGGCATTCATTGCATATCTTGAGAATATTTTCGGCTTTGGAAATTTCTTGGTGTCCAAGTTAATATCACTGGTCTATAAATATTCAAGTTTGCATTTCTATAAAATTATCCTAAAAGTCAGGCAAACTTCATTTCTTGTTATTTCTGGTGGAGCCGTCTATTCGGAGAGAAAAGTATCCTAATTAGGTGAAATTTCTTACGATCGCTCGTTTAAAGATTATTGTGGGATCAAGAATCTATAGAGTACCGTTGGTGGGAAACTAGATAATTGTAATGTTATTAGTTTTCGATTTTATTTGATTGACTAACGGTTGTTGAAACTTTGATTGCACCTAGTTTGTTTATTCTTGAGAATCTTCTCTTTTGATATAAGATTCACTCAGACTAGCTCAAAGTATCAACGAGATCTTTAGAACTGTTGTTAGATCTAAAGATATCTAGTGATTATCCATTATTAACAGACTCTGTTCTATGTGTGATTGATCACAATAGATTCAAGTGGTGTTGTGTAGGTATTTGAAGGAAATTAAAGATTTGAAGACGAAGAATAATTCTTATTAGTTTTCATATTTGGGGATTTAGTGCACAAACCTTGATCAACTGGGATCCAACTAGAACCGATTTATCTTTGATAGATCTGATTGATTAATTGAGTGAGATCGACATTCTCTATGTTTCTCTTTGAGGTCTATATTGATTAAGTGTGAATCTAGACTTGACTATTTCGGTAGTTATAATTAGATTGATCTAACCAGACAAAGGAGTTTATTAGATTAAACATAAGATCCTTTGTCAACGACTCATCTATATCTTTTAGCAAGATTGATTAGACTGGTTACCAAAAAGATTTTTCCTTTGCTATTTGGAATACAACCTAAAGGACTTGTTATTCACGTGCATGACTCTAGAATTCTAAGGCGCAGGGATATTGAGGGAACTAAGTAGCTAGGGGTAGCTTGTTTGGTCTCAACTATACGAAGTTGGTATTAGATTTTGTATAACGGCTTAATTATGAGATTATTCAAAACAAGACTAGGTCCTGGGTTTTTATGCATTTGCGGTTTCCTCGTTAACAAAATCTCGTTGAGTCATTTACTTCTCTATTCCGCAATTATAATTATTTTTTATTATAAAAGTAAATTACACTTGTATGTTAACTCCGTAATACTTGATAGTGATCCTATAACGTTTGGTTATTACCGAACCTATTATCAAGTACACACTTTGTTGTTGTATTGTCTCGATCTCATATCCATAGACGATCACACGAAGTGTGAACCAAATTATCGTATTGTCTCGACTCTGTCCACAGACGATCATGTTCGGTAGAGTACTTATAGGTTGATAAATAAAAGATTGTGGTGTATTTGGGTACCCTCGTCTTATCACTAGCTTTTAATAAATTCATTGAATCATGATAGATATTAATGGTCATTCTAGAAGTATGCAAATGATTTAATTGTTGATCTTGAAACACCCAAAAGTATTTGTCTCTCCGTAGACATCAATCCACGGTGAAGATGGAACATATAAAATACCTACCATTACCACTGACTAACTATTTTTGAATCCAGTCTTTAATATATATCCTAGTACCAGCATCAAATAAAATCGAACTACCATTCAGAATAGTAGCCCATATAGCTATGGAATAACTCCAATGAAAAATTAAGTTTACTACACTTTATGGTAAGCCAAATCACACATCCCGCACCTAATATCTTGGCTAAGAATATACTTACAAAATATAACTTTAGATATCAAGATGTTTTTGAAACATTTTCAAATGAATAATTGGATTTTGGGTATAACATGAGCTGACTAAATCAGAATGTAAATGGGGTTATTAGAGTTATTCGGGTTAGGGAGTTCACCCGCTAATAATTTAGATAACAAAATTCTATTTGACTGATTTTCATTTCATCAAAATCATGCTTAGTTTCTAACAAATTTTTTTATCTCACTTTTCAAGTGATTTCATTTTGCATCCTGTTGTTTTAGAAGTTTTTAATTCTGTCCCTCCATCAATTTTTAAGAGTCATGTTATTAGGAGGGAAAGAATGGATACGAGGAGGGAATGATTGTGAGGAGGGAATCAAAAAAATTTGAGGAGGGATTGACTATTTACAAGATTGATGGAATGTCTATAATATCCTTAATATGTATCACAGCTAGGTTATCAACCAAACAACTCACAACTAAGAAGGAAAAGCTAAAAAATACAATGACAAAATCTTATGTTACGCGAAACAAAAAATTCCTACACAACTGTAAGAAGATCAAGTACACGGTAGATAGACCACCGGTTAAGGAACATAGGTTTCTTTGTTTTTAGTTATCATCATGTGAAGATAAGGTTATACACGGATCTAGACATGAATGTATCAGTGATTCCTTGATCCCATACATTGAAAGAGATATTCTTGGCGGCCTTGATAATGAGGTTGTTGTGCACCCTGTTGGAGATTTAAAAATCAGTAAAAATGGCATTGTAGGCTCGTAGCTACAATAAAATAAAAATTATTTGTTCTGTCTTTTGCTATTTCACTTACAAATTCTTGTAGCGGTTGAGTCATGCAGTAGTCTCATCACCTGAAGATCAATTGGTACACGTAAAAAATCACAAAAAACCAAGTGTGATTGGTACAGATGTGAGTAAATGGTAATGGCGGTAGACTAATCAAAGGAACTTAAACACATCACTCATCAATAGTAATCACACTAGAAAAATACTTTGTTATTCTTTTTCTTTTTTCACTTTTTCTTTTTCTTTGTAATCGATTTTTTTAAGAGGTTAGGGTATTCCAATTTTAGATGAAGAGATAAACATGATCATGGATTCTTGGGAAATAAGGATAAAGAACATTTAAGATTATCTCCCCCCTTTTAAGGCGAGTAGACGAAACAGAAAGTTTGACTTTTAGAATTTAATTTCATTATCGGACGTTGGATGGGCTCACTTTACAATTCACCCGTCAGATCTAGGAGGGGAAATTTCCGTCTGAACTATCAACGTTGGCCGTTGGATCATTTTGATAAACACGGTATGATTTTGTTCTTCTAAAGACATTACAGGAAAACCCTTACTTTCCTTCAATATTACAAAACTACCTACTACAAAAAACTGCCCCCAAGGACGTGCAAAGCACGTGCCCTCAACTTGTAAGCCTTTAACGGTAGGGTGGATAAGTTAAATTTTTTTTTACTGAATCTCATTGTATTTGACTCTGACCGAACATTGAATTTGGCCAAACAAAATCCCTCCTCGTATCTATTCTTTCCCTCCTAATAACATGACTCATTTTTAACAGCTTTTGAAAGTCGTCATTTATATATCTATCTCACTGTCTTTACTAAGGTAACTAATGGGACCAAGCTGAGCTATTGTAATTCTTTCCCTCCTGATAACAGAAATCAAAGATAAACATGATCACGGACTCTTGGGAAATAAGGATAGAGAACAATTAGGATTATAAGCCTTTAACGGTAGGGTGGATAAGTTAATTTTTTTTTTTGCTGAATTTCATTGTATTTGACTTTGACCGAACATTGAATTTGGCCAAACAAAATCCCTCCTCATATCTAATTGTTCCCTACTAATTTTTTACCTCCTAATAACATGACTCATTTTTAACGGCTTTTGAAAGTTGTCATTTATATATCTGTCTCACCGTCTTTACTAAGGTAACTAATGGGACCAAGCTGGGTTATTGTAATTCTTTCCCTCCTGATAACAGAACTCATTTTTAGCGTCTTTTGAAAGTTTCCATTTGTTCTTAAAAAAAAAATGCCATTTGGGCCTGCGCTGGGGCTTATACTGAATATTAAGAAAACTGAAATATTTTGGCCCTCTTGTGATGGACGAAGGATAAGTGATGGGATGTTTCCTGTCGAAATCTCAAGACCAGATAAGGGAGTCAAATTATTAGGTGGTGCGATTAGCCTCGACGATGGTTTTGTGAAGGGCCTTGCCATTAAGAGGGCTGAAAAAGCGTGGATTTGATGCGATTTTATCCAAGCTCCATGATCCTCAAAGTGAATTCTTTGCTTTACGAACGTGTATGGGTATCTCCAAGCTGCTTTTTGGCCTTCGTATTTGTCACCCAGACTATATTATGGAGGCGGTAGATATATTTGATAGAGGCTTGCGAGAAGTGGTGGAAGGCATCATGGTGTGCGGGGGACCGTTCTTTGGAGAGCTACAGTGGAGACTATCTACTCTACCTATCAGATATGGAGGTCTTGGACTTTACACTGCTAGGGAGGCGTCGAGTATGTTTTTGTGGCTTCACGTGTGCAATCTTGGGGATTACGGGATCACATATTGAGGAGTAGTGGTGTGGACGGTATGGATGATAATTTTAATAAGGCTTTGGAAACGTTACAAGTGACTCTTCCGATTTTGATCTTAACAACTTCACCAATAAAGACAACGCCCCCTAAAGCACAAAGCATCCCGGCGAGTGCTCTTTTTGGTAAAGTGGTTAAGGACATTGATAGAGTTTACATGCTAACGGAGAGACAGAAAGGTTTTTGGTTGTTTGCAAGCAAGACATGCCCAAGATTTTCTTACTGCTATTCCGATTGAGGGGTCATGAAGATGTCTCCTTTGGAGTACCGGTCTATCCTCAAATACAGGTTAATGATCCCGCTTTATCCCTCGACTCTCGCTGCCCGCTTGCATCACAGGTTGCTTGGATTCATATGGTGAACATGCAGTTCATTGTAAAGTAGACCCTGGTTATAAATATAGACATGATCATGTGAGGGATATTTTGTATGATGTCTTGTGGAGGTCCGGCATTTCGGCAAAGAAAAAGAAGCACTGTGCATTTCTGACAGACCCACTTGAAGGGAGATCGACACTAAGACCAGCTGATGTTCTTATTTTTGGATGGGCTAATGGGAAACACACATGTGTTGACCTCACCGGGGTATCTCCTTTGGTAGGAATTGGACATGGCACCTTTACGATCGGGGGCGAGCGGCGCTAAAGGCTGCCTCGGGTAAGATATCGAAGCATGAGAAAGCATGTGTTGACAATGGGCATGCTTTCGTCCCTTTGCTTTTGATACTTTTGGCTATTTGGCTCCGAAGCGGTTGGACTACTCAAGAGGGTCCAGAAAGTCATGCGCAAAGAATGTAATGACCCCTGGCTCACGAGATTTTATTTTTAATAGGATAGGTTTTGCTATTCAAAAAGGGCTAGCGGCACAGCTTGTCGCTCGCTTGCCTAGTATGTAATTTTTAACTTTGTTTAGAAACTATTTCTAAGGTCCAAGTAACCGGGTAGATTGCTGTTTAGACAGTTTTTTTTCTTTTTTACTATTCAATTTATTTACTTATTATTTGTATATCTGTCTTACAATCTTTACTGAGGTAACTAGTGGGACCAAGCTGAGCTATTGTGTTGTACATGTGGGAAGTATAAGAATCAAAAATTCCCATCTAGTTTCTTTATTCCCCCGTATCACATAAGATGGCGGTAGCAGAGAGTACGATCGAGGTTGCATGCGAGAATTTTGAAAAAAACAAGGAACCACTTCACATGGCTATTCTTAGAGCTTTTACAATGGAATGTATGTGAAGATTGTAGATGCATTTTACTACAAACTACATCCAAAGGATATAAACCTACTACTCATACAAATGAAGGTAAAGACTCAACAATGAACACAAGATATACGTGGTTCGGTATGATTACCTACGTCCACGGGGTGAAAGGGTGAATCTTATTACTTCCAAGTGTTACAAAGGTGTTACTCTTCACCAAACTCCCTTACACGATCCACTCTCTTCTCACTTTCTCACTCTTGCTGAAATGTCAAGTCTCTCTCCAAAATTACAACCTACCTCTCTTGGATATAAGTTCCTCTATTTATAGGAAAGATTACATATAACCAAACTATGGTGTTAGTCACACTACATCTAATCTGAAGTTCTGCGGTCGGGCCTACTTATGTCGTCCATTCTTCAGTTCATGTAGCCGATGTGTTTTGACTCCTCCGTATGTCTCTCGTCCGAGCCGATCCCTTCGGGTGTTCTCATGGTACGATGTCGCCTTCTCGTCTGTCGCTCTTGTAGTTGGCCGATGTGACACATATCTTCTTATCCGCTTGACTACCGCTCCTCGTTTGACTCACTATGTCTTGTCTCGTCAGATTTGTCATGGGCCTGGGGCCGAGTCTTGTCCGACAGCTGTAGAGCGATCATGCCCGATCCACGTGGCTTCTTGAATCTCGCGCCTGCCAGTTCTTCCTTCTATGCTTCACATCTCTTCGTTTTTGGGTGCATCAGAGCTTAAGATGTTGCCACCTGGCCCTGTGGATAATTTACACCTACATTTATGCCCCTTCTTTCGCTCGTGCGGCAGACACGAGTGGAAGAAAGTCGTCCCAACTTCCCACGTCCTCGTCCATGCCGCGAATTCCGCCATGCAGTCCCCCATTAATCCACTTTATTACCTGTAACCGTCGGCGTCGGTTATAACTCTCCACTTTAAATAGCCCTCTTCCCTTCCTCTTTCTTCTCCTTTGCCATTTCTTTTTCAGTTCCCCGCCGCTGCAACCTTCTCTTTAGAATTTCTTCATCACTTTCTTCCTTCAAAAGCCCTTGTTTTCTTGATTTTCTTCCCTCATCTCTTCCTCTCCGATTGCTATAGTATCCGTGGTTACGTTTTCGTCGTCCCAACTCTCTTCGTCGATTTCCGAGTTCCGCATTGTTTCCGCTGATGGCTTCTTCTCCCTCTATGACTGAGAAAAGGTCTGTTGATGATGTTTTTTCCGAGATTGATGCTTTTTCCCTTTCTTCTCTGTTTTCATACGAGAGTCCCACCAAGTACGATGATCGTGCCATGAAATCTATCTTTCCTGATGATTCTCCTTCTGTTTCATGCAGGTCCGAGAAAAAGGGGAAAGATCTTTCTAACGAAGAATTTATTGAGCAGCTGAAGGAGAAGTACGATCTTCAAAATTACGAAGTCACCCTTGTCTCGGGCCGGAACAACCTCTTGAAGAAGTCCGATATAGTGAAGCACGAGCAGTCAGCTAACTGCGTGGTTATCACTCAGGGCCAACTGGAGCTAGGCCTTCGTCTTCCCTTGTATGACCCTGATATCCCTTTTTACTATGAGGTCCTCTCCCAACTCAAGCCTTATCGCGCTTTGGCTCAATGGACTGGCAACATTTTTCGCATTATGGATGAGTGGAGAGATCGCCGAGATGGTCATGGTTCCGATGCCGAGTGGTCGACCTACAAGCCCGAGGACGCTCCCGCATATACTGTTGCCAACTTCTTTGCCAACTACCGAGCTGGTACTTCCACCTTAGGTGACCTTGCCGGTTTTGCTGCTAGTCCTCATCGTCACCGATCTATGCTGGATGTGGATCCCATCGACCAGGGTTCTAACAGGCGACCCCGTCATTCCAATGACCCGATTTATCCCCGAGTTCCGCTTCTTGTCCGAGGTCCCATTCTACATGGTAGTTTCCCGCCGCCTTCTTTTCCCGTCGAGCCCTATCCTTTCTGGGTTGTTAATGATGATAAGGCTGATAAGGTATGTATTTCCTTCTCTTTTTCTCGATTTCTACTTTGTTAGCTTTGACTCCAATTGGCTGTTTGTTGTTATTGACACCTCAGGGCGATTCTACCAAGGCTGCCGGATCGTCGAGGAAAAGAGGCGCTACAAGGGTTGAGGAAGACCAGGGGAAGGTAACAAGCATAGTGATTTTATTATAAGTACATGTACTTGCCCCTGTTTTTTGCCTTCACATGTTCTGACGAGAAGCCTTGTGCAGAAGTTTCCAAGACGCGATGATGATAAGGCCGATGTGGAGGAGGTTGATCCTCAACCTTTGAGACATAACCCTCACAGGGGGAAGCATGTCGTTGCTAAGCCACATCCAAGGCATAAACCGATCTATGATATCCCCGATGAGGATGACCTATTCGGCGAGGATTTATCGGGTTCAAAGGGCGATGAAGGTGGCAAGGGTTATGGGAAGGAGATGGGCGAGAACGTCGATCCTGAGGTGGTTGTTAATTCTGAATCGGCCGACAAACAAGAACCTTTGAGGGCGCCCGAGCTAGGAAGAACTGTTGATGCTGGGTCGAAGGTGCTTCATCGTCTGCCCCAGATTACTGGAGGGTCCTCGTCCGGTATCGAGACCTCTTTTACTGTCTCGGGTCCCATCATGAATTCTCTTGGAGCGCTGACTTCCCCTGATTTTAGTGCGTATACAGAGTAGCAAATGCTTGCTGCGGTGCCCCTTTATGGCGATATTGCCTAGACTCTCGACACGGTGGTGAGCGACTCGTCTTAGTATGGTGATGCCCCATTTCTTATTTCCGTTCTCATCGCCGCTTACAATTGAATTTTGTTTACTTGTGTTAGATCCTAAACCGGGTTCGTTTGGATATCGCCAATCGTCACAGAGAAAAGCAATTGTTAGAATCTCTCCAAATCCAGTTACAGAACGAGAGGAGCCGCGCGCGCGATCCAGAAATTAAACTCGCCGATGCCCAAGGTATGTTACAATTATGCGAAACTTAACTTATGTTGATTGAGTTTATTGTGCCAACATCCTGAGTCGGGTATCCTTCTGCTAGCCGAGGTAACTAGTGTAGGCTTAGATGCTTCTTCAGAGTTTAGGATCATGAAGAGGAAATGGGATATTGAAAAGGATTTAGTGTAGAATTTCTGTCGGCGAATGGCAAACAAAGATGACAAAATAGATCACCAATCCGGAGAAATCGAAGAACTCGAGGATGAACTAGAACGGTATCGTCAGTTTGAGTACGACCCTGCAGAGATAGACAATTTACGAGCTCACTTGGGCTCTTCCCAACGCCTTGCTGCTGAAAAAACTACTCTGGCCACGAACCTAGAGCAACAGGTAGACACTTTACAATTGCAGAATCGAGACCTTCATGAAGATCGCCGACGAATACTGAGGGATAAAGATTTGGTGGAGCGAGCCAATCGGGATCTTCTGGGGCGAGTGGGCGAATTTGACAAAGTTGCGGGAGAACTGGAGTGGAGTAGGTCGCAGCTTATAGTGCTTCAGTCGTCACACAATCGCTTAATGGATGAGTGGAGTGAACACAAGAAGTCTTGCCCCAGTAACGAATTCAACGAGCAACACTATAACGAGTTAACCATGAAGTTGTCCAAGGCCGGGGATGAGTTATCCAAGTCAGTAGAGTCACTTCAGTCAGTGTTACCAGCCCTTTCAGGTCTCTTAGACGATGTGTTGAGGCCGTTCCTTAGATTTAGATTATGCCTTATTCTTGAAAAATTGTTAAACCGTGTTCGATGAATAATGTTCTGTCTTTGTGATCTTGTAGCCGAGCAAAAACGTTCTCAGGAGATGGATCTGGAGGTCCGCCGATTGAAGCAGGTCGAGGTCGATTTGGGTTCCAAGCTGACCGATGCCGAGGAAACCATTTCTTAGCTTACCCAGCATCTCGAGGAGGAACGCGTCGCTCATGCAGAGGAGGTAGACGAGAAGGTTCGTACGGGTATCGAGGAGTGGGTCGAGAATAAACGGCGCGAGGTCGCGCAAAAGAGGGCTGGCGCGATTCCTCCCAAGGCTTGATTCCTCTTTTTGTAGTGCTGCGTCACTAATTCGCCCTTTGTTCTTGGTTGTAAATCGCTTTGAACACCTCTTCCGCTTCTTATTTTTGATATTCTTCTTGTTTGTTTATGTGGGGTGCTGCGTCGCCGATGTTGTCCGCTTTACTTTCGCTACACTTTACGTTTCGTATGGTCGCTTGATACTTTCCGCGCTTTATTATTGGACGCATGGTGCTATCGATTTAACTTCTGTTTCTTATGTTATTCCGGAAATCGTTGATTGACGCACAACGCTATCGATTTAGCTTTTGTTCCTTATGTTATTCCGATAGTTGTTGATTGACGCACGACGCTATCGATTTAGCTTTTGTTCCTTATGTTATTCCGGCAGTTGTTGATTGACGCACGACGCTATCGATTCAACTTTTGTTCCTTATGTTATTCCGGCAATTGTTGATTGACGCACGACGCTATCGATTTAGATTTTGTTCCTTATGTTATCCCTGCAATTGTTGATTATGTATGTTAGTATTTTAACCTTTTCTGCCGAACACACCCAACAAGGAGGGTCATCGGGCCCAATTCCATGTCTTGATTGGGGTATCTCATTACTATCTTTTGGATTCATTGGAAGGGTACCAGTCAACCTAATTCTAGGATCGATTTCCCCGAGCGGTTATCGACCAACCAATCTTGGGCAAGTGGTCACAGCCACCTGCGATGGGGGCGGCCTTTCAGATGTTAGTAGGCCACCTAGCTGAGGATACCTCGCATCTCAACAACCTTTGGAAATGGTTTCCAACCACCATAACCCTTAGGCTACCTCGGCACTTGCACACTGCCACTTCCCCGAGTACGAATAGCCAGGCGACTGTAAGGCACCTCGGCACTTCCACACTGGCGTTGCCCCGAGTACGAATGCCCATTCGAGTGTAAGTCACCTCGGCACTTCCACACTAGCTTTGTACCGAGTACGAATGACCATTTGAGTGTAAGTCACCTCGGCACTTCCACACTGGATTTGCCCCGAGTACGAATGACCATTAGTTGCTAATGCCCTATCTCATACCCCTCACAGTTTCAAAGAGATAGAAGCCATGTTTGCTTACCTTTTCGTCATGTCGCCCTTCAGGGGTGGTAGAGTTTCAAATATTTGATATTCCAAGGCTTCGGCTCTTTTTTTTCCATCGAGTTTCAATAATCGATATGATCCCTCGCCCATTTTATACGCAATTATATACGGCCCACCCCACTTTGGTGCTAATTTTCCGCCCTTTTTGTCTCGCTCCCATTCGGCCAAAAATTTCAACACTTGCTGTCCAGATTGAAATCCAGATTGAAATTCCCTCGGTCAAACGCATTTGTTATATTCTCGTTGTAGCCTTCTTTGATAGTTTTCCATCTTTTGTAACGCCATCTCCCTCGTTTCTTCCAAATCGTCGAGCTTTGCCAAAATTAGATCAGACAAGACGTTTTGCCTCCATGCCTCCGTTCTAGTTGTAGGGATCATTCCTTCCGTTGGTAGAATCGCCTCTGTTCCGTAAGCAAGCATAAATGGCGAGAACCCTGTGGCTTCCCTCTGTGTGGTTCTGTACGCCCACAACACGTTGTACAGCTCCTCGCACCAATCACCGTACGATCCATCTAATTTCTTTTTCATGTTGTCGGCGATTGTCTTGTTAGTGATCTCGGCTTGCCCATTACTCCGGGGGTAAATGGGGGTAGCTTTGCTCTTCCTGATGTTGTATGTGTTGAACAAAAGATCGATGTTTTCCCCTTGGAGTTATTTACCATTATCGGAGACGATAGCTGCCGGGACCCCAAATCGGCAAATGATATGTTCCCAAATAAATTTGAAGACGTCTTTTTCTCAGATGTGCCTTAGCGGTGGCCACGATCAAGTATTTCCTCTGCCCCATTCCTACATGTAATGGTCCGACAATGTCTATTCCCCATTTGGCAAAGGGCCATGGGCTTATAATAGAGTTCAAAGGTGCTCCTGGCGCCTGGATTTTCTTGTCGTACCGTTGACATTCTTCACAAGATTTCGCCATTTTCTTGGCGTCTTCGTTCATGTACATCCAAAAGTAGACCATTATTTTTGCCTTGGCCGATAAGCTTCTCCCTGAGGTGTGGTTGCCGGCGGCTCTGTAGTGTAATTCATGCAAGATTATGTGGCCTTCTTCTCTACTTAGACATCGCAAAAGTGGCCCTAGGTAATATTTTCTATATAATATCCCTTCCCTCAGCTCGTAGGCGCCCGATTTACTTTTGATTTTATTTATCTCTGGCCGACCCCTGGGTAGATCGCCCGTCTCCAGGTATTGATGTATCGGCTTTCTCCAATCGCCTTCTTTGTATCGCTCGGCTGTGTTGACAGCAATATTGATTCGCTCTTCGGGTGTTTCAGGGATAGAAGGGGTAAGAAGCCTCATAACACGGATGCCTTCAATGTTTGGGTCTACTAGATGAGAGGCGATGTATGATAGAGCGTCCGAGTGCCTGTTATCTTTTCGACAAATGTGGCGGAATTTAATGTTCGGTATTTGATTGATGTAAAATTGGGAGAGCTCCCAATACTTTTGCAGCACAGGATCGTGCGTAGCATATTAGCCTGTAATTTTCCGGATCACCAATTGTGAGTCACTAGTCAAGCGAAGCTCTTGCAGTCCCATCTCCACGATTATTAGCAAAGCATGGATTACCGCCTCATACTCGGTGACGTTGTTTGTTGCCTTGAATTCTAGTCTAAATGAATGTACCATCTTCCTCCCCTTTGGCGTGGTGAACACTAGCTCGAGGCCCGATCCCTCTTTTTTTGATGCTCCATCGACGAAAACTTCCCATCGCGTAGGACTGCTGGCTTCTAAAAGGTCAGTAGGTTCTTCCCGCTCTTCTATCATCCCTAGTATATCTTCCACCTCGTCTTCGTCGCTAAGTGGGAAATCTGCTAAGAAGTCGGCCACTACCTGTCATTTAATCGACGTCCTTGTCTCATATACAACATCATACTATTTGATCAAGGCCCCCCATTTAGAGATTCTCCCTGATCGCCCTGCATCATCCAAAACTGCCTCTATCGGTGACTTGGTGAGCACCCATATACGATGAGTTTGAAAATAATTCCGGAGTTTTGAAGCGGCAAAAGCTAGGGCCAACACCATCTTCTCCATTCTGGTATAGTTTTTCTCGGCCTGGCTTAGTGTTTTGCTGGTGAAATATACTGGCTTCTCGGTGTTCCCCTCAGTCTTAACCAATACTGCACTTCTCCTCCACTTTGTGACCGAAGCAAGTCTAGAACGGCCATTTCTTGGTTTAGGCCGGACTTGTATAGATTGATCTCTCGAATCTAAAAGTACTCCCTTGCAGTACATTGTTCATGGTTTAAATTATTTCTCACTTTCACACCTGCAATTACCAAAATCAGCAAAAACCATTTTCACCTATAAACAATTGGCGACCACATCGGGAGGATTGGTCTATCGGTCCCAATATCAGGCTTTGAATACGTTTCTCTAAAGAGAATGGATGGTTGGTCTTTGGACTGAATCTGTGTCCTCTGATTCCACTCGGGAAAATGGCAATGTTTCAACGCCCAACAATACCGCCAACAAAGGAGCTCCAAGGCTGATTGACCTAGTATGGGTTCAGGGGATTCACACCAGAAACATGGGGCTAATGAGAGATGCAATCAATGCCATACTGGATTTCCTCATCGAAATGACGTCAGAATTGAGCGGTTCGCCTGCCTCGGAAACTTCAGAGCTGAGGACTGACGTCCCGAATGATCGCTCTTAATCCAACAACTTCACTACCAATCAGAGGCCCGTAAGCCAAGAAGAGGTCTCGCTGGTGGAAAACTTATGTGAACTATTACATCTTTCAAGGGATCAACAGATGGAAACGTTCACCGTCATCAATCGGATAACGTTAAGGGTGCCCTTGGTTCCCCCATGCTCGGAAACAGCAAAAACGCAGGATTCGTCCATTAATAATATCACGTTCACCGACGACGATGTGATGGCAGAGGAAGGCCATAACCGCGCCCTACACGTCACAACTCGAATAAAAAACGTGGAATTCAAAAGGGCCCTCGTCGACACATGAGCGTCCTCTAATGTTGCCACCCTTAGGACGCTCAAGACGGCCAAAGTACGACCAAGTGAGGTTACACGACAACCTACTACTATGACCGATTTCTAAGGTAACCAAACCAATACATATGGGTACGTAAATTTGGATCTATCGGTAAGACCTATCCAGTCAAAAGTGAGATTCGAAGTAATTGAAAAGGAGCCGGACTACCACATGATACTGGGGAGACCATGGCTCCACGACAACATGATCATTCCTTCGACGTACCAGCAATGCTTGAAAACCACGCTAAACGAAGAAGTCATTCGCATCGCAGCGTCATCATCTCCCTATGCGCCAATCTGTGGCATAATTTTTTTTGAGCCAAGACAGGGGCCGTAAGTCACAACCAACAAGGCTCACCACACTACGCTGCCGAAATGGACGACCATTGAAGAAAGAAATATTCCTACACAACCCCGCAAAAAAACTCAGCCTCACATCACACCTTCAGAAGAGAGGCGCACTCTCCTTCATCCACAAGACCAAGGTCTGGTTCCAACCAAGCGAGGACGGACATTCATTACGGGTCACGACGAAAAAGGGAAAACCGTATATCAACATCGTTGTTAGCAATTAACAGGGGAGACTGCCACGCAGTATCCCCGCCCAATAGAATGCCAGCCTAGTGACGATACACGAGAGGAGATACCTGACGCACCACAACAACTACAAGACGACACCAATTCAACCACGAACGAGCTTGAAATTTTTAATATCGGGAATGAGGAATCTCCACGACCCATCTCCATAAGCTCGACTCTACACACAGATGAGCGCACAAAGTTGGTAGACCTCCTCAAGGAATATCAAGACGTGTTTGCATGGACATACGAGGAGAATCCTGGCTTGGACGAGAAGCTGGTCATTCACCACTTACATGTGATATCCGGATCCAAACCGGTCAAGCAGACCCCAAGAAAATTCCGGCACGATGTTGAAGAAAAGATTAAGGCAGAGGTTTAAAAGTTATTGGTGGCTGGTTTCATCAAACCAATCCATCACCCCACCTGGTTGGCAAACATAGTTCCAGTAAAAAAGAAGAATGGTCAAATCAGGTGATGTGTCGATTTTAGGGATCTAAATAAATGTTTCCCTAAAGATGATTTTCCGCTCCCCAACATCGACATGTTGGTAGATGCCACCAGTGGACATGGCATGTTTTCTTTCATGGACGGGTACATCGGCTATAACCAAATAAAGATGTACGAGAATGATGCGAGCAAGACGGCTTTTCGAACTCCTCTCGGAAACTTTTACTACACTGTGATGCCCTTCGGTCTGAAGAACACTGGCGCCACATACCAACGCGCCATGACCACCATATTTAACGACATGATGCATAAGCAAGTTGAGGATTATGTATATGACATAGTAGTCAAGTCAAAAACTCATGCGGCCCACGCAAGGATTCTACAGCAGGTGTTCGAAAGATGCCGCGAATACAAGCTAAAAATGAATCTGTTAAAGTTTGCTTTCGGTGTCTCCTCGGGCAAGTTCCTAGGCTTCAAAGTAATAGTTGAGGGGATCAAAGTTGACCCAACCAAAACGCAAGCCATCCTCACAATGCCACCACCGCGGAACGTGAAGGAACTCCAGAGTTTCATGGGCAAAATAAACTACATTAGCCGCTTCATACCCGGATTGGCTCAACTTATTGCTTCGTTCACCCCCTTACTAAAGAAAGGAGCAAGCTTTGTCTGGACCCCATTACAACAGGAGGCACTCCGGAAGATTCAACAAACGTTATCTTCCCCGGCTGTCATGAAATCACCCATGCAAGGAAGACCGCTACACCTCTACACCGCTTTCAGTGACACTGCTTTCAGATCTCTCCTCGCCCAAGAAGATGACAATGGGATTGAATACCCTATATACCATTTCAGTCGGACTTTAAGATATGCCGAACTCAGGTATCCCAAAGAAGAAAATGCATGCCTATCCTTGGTCTACTCCATCCAAAAATTCAGGCATTACCTGCTGTCTAATAAAGTGGTGCTGATATCCAAATCCGATCATGTGAAGTTCCTCCTCTCAAAAACTGCCCTGATAGGAATATCATCCAAATGGCTCCTCAAGATGTCAGAATTCAACATAACATGTGCTTCCCCGAGGGCCACCAAAGGACAGGCAGTTGCAGATTTGTTGGCGGTATTTCTAGGAGAAAATGATGTAACATTACGCGAAGACCTCCCTGGGGACTTTCCGGAAATCTCTTTCATCCAAGAGGAAACTTGGATATTGTTTTTCGACGGCTCTGCCACCCCTAACAATGGCACGGGAGGAGCCGACGTGGTTCTGGTATCCCCAACTGGTGAAGTTTTCTCACACTCCTTCGAGCTAGACTTCCCCTGCACCAACAATTGAACAGAGTATGAAGCTTTCCTTATTGGGTTGTCCTTGGCTAAACAAGCCGGAGCCACACGTCTGGAAATAAGAGGGGACTCTAAACTACTGGTCAACCAAGTAAATGGAGTATACGCACTAAAGGAGGTAACCTTAGCCCCATATAGAGCTGAAGCGCAAAAACTACTAAACTACTTCATCGACGCAACAATAGCCCATATCGGGCGTGACAGCAACCAACATATCGACTTCCTAGCAACGTTAGCATCGAAACTGCGATTTGAAGGCACTTAGGAAACTATGACGGTGAAAAGAAGGACTGTGGATTCAACGTGGCTTTCACAACCTGAAAAAGATAAAGTTGATGACTGGAGAACACCGATTATCTAAGGGCTTAGCAGTTCACTCTCTCAAGGAAATGTCAGCCTTAAGACTTTGCATGATTTCTTCATGCTTCGAGGGGTATTCTATCATCGAAATCCAGACGGCACTTTGTCAAGATGCCTCGGAGAAGAGGAAGCACAACAACATCTCAATCCCATCCATGGTGAGGTCTGCGGACAGACATTGGTGGTGACCCTTTACCGTCATTTACAACGCCTTGGTTATTATTGGCCGGAGATGGAGGTCCAAGCTCGGTTAGTTCAAAGAACCTGTTCCAACTGTCAAGCGTCGCCGCATCAATTAGAAATTTTCAACATTGGCCACGCCGGTGATCTCTGTCGTATGCGTCAAAAATAATTTACACTTTGTTACTACTCAAAATATAAATATAGCAAGGGCAAGAAAGGATCGATCCCACAGAGAGGACTAGGTTGTCAAGTTGTTTCGGATTCCTATATAAAACACCGGGGGTTTTCTGATTTTTATATACTAAAAGTAAAGTAAAAGCAAACAAAGAAAAGTAAACACGCAAATCAAGGTAATGAGAATATTGGTTAAGGATTCATCTTCATTCACAAATATGTTTTCTTCACAATAATTAGAATTGATATTTTAATCTCAACTTTTATCAAAAGCCCTAGAATATCTTGATCGCAAGAATATCCTGCTAATCTCCTTTTGTCATCAACAAACACATTAAAAGATGCGAGTATGCATTCTATCTTAAAGAACAACCTAACGTGTAAAATCACTAATCAAGTTTAATTCCCTAGATGCATTAAGTTCTATGAAATCAGGCCAATCAAAGCAATCGAACGTGGAAAGCGCACTAATTCAATTTAACAAAGGTTATAATTCACATATGATCATAAGAATATATCACTACAAACTATAATCATATTTATGCTACTTGCAATCAGGAATCTATCACTTTTACGTATAACAAACCCTAATCTAGCAATAGAGATGAAAAAAAACTCAACCGATTCGCGACTCGATCAAACAAGCATTCAAATCATATAACAATATAAATTGTGAATCATAAACGATAAAGTATGGAGACAAAACTAATTTATCATATCAAAAACCATATTATGTGAAATCCAATTATTCCATAACCAATAATAAAATTAACTACTCATATTCGAGGAGTTCATAACAAGAAGAAGAAGAAACCCTAACATGTTTCTAAACCCTAGAAACAAAAGTAGAAGATGATATATGATATAAAAGATAAATTTTTTTTTTAAAATATGTGCCTAGGCTTCCCTATATATAGAGTTTTGTAACCTCTTCTTTAAGAAACTAGAAAACCTAGCAAAAAAAATAGGAAAGTGCACCTCCTTAGAATTATGTCCGTGCATAACACCCCGTGCCAAAGCAGGTTGCCAAAGTCACGGCCAAATTTCCACTTGAAGTAGCCGCACCACCCTTAATTCTGTTCGTGTAATTTGGCTCAATAGCCTAATGGGCTCGTGCAGCAGCTAAAGTCCAATCTCATTTCTTCATAGGCCTGTGTAATGTGGGATGCGCAGTAGCAAAAGCCCAACCCATTAGCAAAGACAACACCCACAGGAAATCACAGCAGCTGAACTCGTTCATTATTGCCTTTGAGAATGCCATGCTCCATAGCTCAGACCATCACAACAGCTATGTTTCCATCCATACCGGCCTCAGAAATCCATTCATCAAACAAGAATCCGCCATCATCATCACCGTGTCACAGCAGCAGCCTCCATCACGCAATCACTATTCATAAAAACTGCTCAACTTCCCAGCTCGAGCTCTTATCCTCAGCCAGCTCCAAACATGCAGCACCATGCAGTGATCTTTCCTATTCTTTGTCATTGCCAGCAACGTTCAACATTACTGCCATGCATTATCAACTTGACTCCACTTCAGTTATAATCTTCCAAGCTCGAGTTAACAGCAAACCATTGATCGTTGTCGTATGCGTCAAAAATAATTGCACTTTCTCACAACTCAAAATATAAAATATAGCAAGGGAAAGAAAGGATCGATCCCACAGAGAGGTCTAGGTTGTCAATATGTTTTGGTTTCCTATATAAAATACCGGGGGATTTTTCTGATTTTTGTATAGTAAAATAAAATAAAAGCAAACAAAGAAAAATAAACAAATCAAAGTATTGAGAATATTGGTTAAGGATTCATCTTCATTCACAAATATGTTTTCTTCACAATAATTAGAATTGATATTTAATCTCAACTTTTATCAAAAGCCCTAGAATATCTTGATCGCAAGAATATCCCGCAAATTCCCTTTTGTCATCAACAAACACATTAAAAGATGCGAATATGAGTTCTATCTAAAAGAACAACCTAACGTGTAAAAGCACTAATCAGGTTTAATTCCCTAGATGTATTAAATTCTATGAAATCAGGCCAATCAAAGCAATCGAACGTGGAAAGCGCACTAATTCAATTTAACAAAAGTTATAATTCACATACGATCATAAGAATATATCACTACAAACCATAATCATATTTATGCTACTTGCATTCAAGGAGTATCACTTTTACGTATAATAAACCCTAAACTAGCAATAGAGATGAAAACAAACTCAACCGATTCGCGACTCGATCAAACAAGCATTCAAATCATATAACACTATAAATTGTGAATCATAATCGATAAAATATGGAGACAAAACTAATTTATCATATCAAAAACCATATTATGTGAAATCCAATTATTCCATAACCAATAATAAAATTAAGTACTCATATTCAAGGAGTTCATAACAAGAAGAAGAAGAAATTCTATCATATTGCAAACCCTAGAAAAAAGTAGTAGAATAGATAATAATTCTAATGTAAAAGATATGTGCCTAGGCTTCCCTATATATAGAGTTTTGTAACCTCTTCTTTAAGAAAACTAGGAAACCTAGTAAAAATAGGGAAGTGCACCTCCTTAAAATCCACCAAAAACCCTAATTTTCATGTCCATAGCAAGCCCAAAACGCATCTCTCCTTTCTCTTTTCGCGCAGGCCCAATAAGGCCCAACAGAAAACCTAATCCAAATTGGTTTCACCATTTTGCTCATAACTTCTTCATACGAACTCGGAATGACCTCATTCTTTTTGCGTTCTTTTCGCGTTTGAATTCTCTTCGAGATGGTGATAATAATTCCTTGATTGAAATGAGTTAAAATTGGTCTTCCTTCTTCATCAATAACACTTTACTTGTTTGCTCCTTTTAGCACTTTGTAGCTCCCAATGGCTAATTTCTCCTTCTTTTGCTCCAAACGACTCCAAAGCACCTAATACACTCAAAAGTAAGCATAAGATACATAATTCACACTAAAACTCGCAAAGAAAACATAAATACTAGATATAAAATTAGGTGTTTATCACTCCTATCAACCATTAACTCCATTGTTCAACAACACCCCCACTGTTAGAATCCGTGACGTACTCCAACTCCGTTCACTCGAGAAGATTCCTTGGAAATCTGTCACGACCCTCAGACTAGTAATTATCACCGAGCCATATCACAACTTCAACATTCCAAGCTCAGTCCTTGTGTACAACTGACACATCACCACAACCTCACCAGCTGCATATATCCACCAGCTCCATTTGCTTCATACTCGAGCCTTTATTCCCTGTCCATATCTCAATTCCTATTCATGCATGAAAGAAAGCCAACACTCCCCGGGCTGGTTATACGTGAGCATAATTGTATCTGGTTAGTTATACTCACGAGTATCACTATCAGCTTCTTCTCAGACTCGAGCATTGCTTCGACCAATACAGCACTAATCGTCATATCCCATTCATTGCCTTCCTTAAGGTTCGAGCCTTCTCACTTCATCAGCATCTGGCAACAGACTACAACTCAACTTGAGGTTCTCCATATATTCCCTATCTCGTCACCCTGTCACATTACTGGCTTCATATGTCATTCAGTCTTTCAATCCATTACTGCTAGCATCAATACCCATTACCACAGCAACAACGCCACTCCTCAGCATCATAACCATCATCGAAGTGGCGTCCAACCTCTCTGTTTAACTCGAGCATGAATAACCCAGCAGCACCAATGTCCCTTCCATGCCATCTTTCTCCCGTTCACTACCATGAACCGTCTGTGTTGTTTTCAGCTGCAATACAACACCACTCCTCGAGCTTCATCAGCTGTTGGCATCATATAACGTCACAACCACCATGCATTCCATGAATTATCATTGTTTCTCTTACAGCCAACAGTCAGTTGAAACAGCACTCGCATCAAGCAGCTATATGTCCCGCTGCTACATCAAATTCCCGGCAGTCTTCAGCATCGTTTCTCATCACTCTCTCCCACTTCCATCACACAGCTGCCATGCATGTCCCAGTTCAGCTCCATCTATGCCCTGACTCTGTCCAAATACCAATTCACTCAATCTCGTCATCCAACTGCTGCAACTTTAACTCCTCCCTGTCGCTGGCAAACCACACAAATACCTCATTTGTTCGCTACTACTTCCAACACCCATTCAAACAACGACATCAGCGACATCTTCATACTACCATTTCCAGCCACCAGTTCAATGCCTTATCATGCTCTTCCTGGCTTCACACGATAATGGCATCACCTCTATCACAAGCTCCAACTGATCCAGACTCCATCGTCTCGTCATCTCGACTGCCATGAACTATTGTGTCAGTCGACAACATCATCGTCATTTGTTGGAGGAGTATTTGGCAGTAATTAAGAAGCTCGTGCTTATCATCATCATCATTGCCTTAGAGACTCCCTGACTTTCGTAGCTCAGACCACACAGCAGCTGAAATAACTGCCATGTATCATCATTGCATACTTTCTCAGCTGCAGACTCCAAACTCATAATTCCCTTGGTACAACCCGAGCTGTTCATCACTAAGATCAGCACAACTCTCCATGCACATCCAAGCTTGAGTTATACTCCAAGCTTTCCATATTTTTCTATCAGCTTCAGAACTTCTTCCTAAATCCGTAGCTGACTACATCTGTTGAACACATCTCACCATATCCAGCTGCTTTCCGTGTACAAGTTCTCTCATAGAACTCTCAGACGCTGTCTAAATACCACCAAAGACTCTCCAGATCGAGTCACATCTGCACCACGTAGCTCCTTTGCTATAGTTATCAATCACCAACATCACTTCTGTATCATGCAATACATGCAAAATAAATGAACTAGGTGGGCCTTTGTTTACTCCTGTGGTTGTAACTTATTGCAAGGCCATCCTAAATCTTCATACAATAAAGCTCAAAAACTACCTAGCTTATGGTTGTACTGCCGTGAACTCCAGTGCGGCTATGATGTGGTTTCCCATGCAATGATAATTCCGCCTCACTTTTAGTAAATTGGACGATTTCTTGTTCTTTTCGGGAATAAGCTCCAAAATTCCCGTAAAATATAAAAAGAAAGATAATAATACAATTTCACACGAAAAATAGCTAAGAAAGCATAACCAATCGATACTTAGAGAAGTGTTTTTACACACCTATCAAATTCCCCCACACCCAAACTTTGCTAGTCCTCGAGCAAACAAAACGAAAGAAAAATAAAATACAACTCCATGTCGTGAGGATATGGTTACTCTTAGCATGAATAACAAGCCTTTAAACCCCTAGGTGTCCCTAGTGGACGAGTTATAGTCTCGTGAGGGATTACGAGAGATATACCCACAAAACCTTTACGCCAAAAAGAATAACATACCAATTAGAAATTACTCCCCGGCAACGACGCCAATTTTGGTGAGCGTCGTTTACTCAACAAAATAAAAATATATTTCCCACTAATTAAATATAATATAGCGTTAGTAAGAGATCGTTCCCACGAAGAGTAATGCAATTGTTATGTTATCTAAATCGGCGAAAATAATAAAGAAGGATAAAAAGATAAAGATATTGAAGAAATCCTTCGCAGTTACTAACCCGTTAACTCAACATTGTACCCGTTTATCTCTTGTTAGAAACAATTGTCACCAACCGTAGGAAAGCAGGTACGCTTAGCAATCCCCAAAAACTCCTTGTATCACCGGATACGGAAGCGCTCGACTACCGGATTCTATTCAAAAGAACCACCTTGACACGGAAGCGCTCGACTACAAGATGTAATTCCTAGAACGCATTAAGATTTGTGAATTTAGGTTTGATCCCAGCAGTAAAACTCAGTACGCTCGGTCCACTTACTGGTGTTGTCTTTACTCGCAATTGCTCCACAAAATCCCTCTGTAAGGTCTTGCGATTTCTACTTGTGTAGGAGTTAAGAGACAATTACGGGTCGACTCAACTCTCTACTAGCATTAGAATGATTAATAAACTAATCTGGTTGCGCACCCAAACCAATCTAAGAACCAATCATAAACCTTCGATATGGTAAAAAAAATCCACAATGAATCAATTTAAAACTTGAAACAAACTTGCAAAATAATTGAGCTTCAAAATTAGAACTTTGAATTCATCCTTACAATATAAAAGAGATAGTTCTCCCCATAAGGGGGAGAAAACGGTGAAAAGAAGATATGTGTCAAGAAGATTATATCTATAAAATTGTGCCTAGGGTTCTCTATATATAGAGTTTTGTAACCTCCTCTTTAAGAAAACTAGAAAACCTAGCAAAAATAGGAGAGTGTCCCGTGCATCAAACCCCCGTGCAAAGTAGGTCACAAACTCTTGCACACTCACGGCAAAGGCTGCTCAAAGTGAGCCACGGCAAAATAAATAGCCGAAACCTTAATTAAAAGCATGTTGGGCTTGTCAGTAGCTGTATAATCACATCTGATTAAATCATCTCAGCCCAATAACTCTTTGTTTATATACGATCTCTGCCATCATTCATTCCCTATTTAGCTCGTCACTGCAACCTCCAAGAAACTAAGTCACTGGATGTATCGCCATCATCACTGACAGCAAGTGACGATCCCTGATGTCGTTCAACTGCATCTTCAACTCGAGCTGCTCCATTCAAACTATGTCCATATTCTGGCCAGTAATTCACCATGCAACAACGACCAACATTCATGTGCTTCAACATCATTGCTGCTAGCAACAGTACCTATTACCACAGCAACAACGCCACTCCTCAGCATCATAACCATCACCGAAGTGGTGTCCAACCTCTCTGTTTAACTCGAGCGTGAATAACCCAGCAGCACCAATGTCCTTTCCATGCCATCTTTCTACCGTTCACTACCATGAACCGTCCGTGTTGTTTTCAGCTGCAATACAACACCACTCCTAGAGCTTCATCAGCTGCTGGCATCATCTAACGTCACAACCACCATGCATTCCATGCATTATCATTGTTTCTCTTACATCCAACAGTCAGTTGCAACAACACTCGCATCAAGCAGCTATACGTCTCGCTGCTACATCAAATTCCCGGCAGTTTTCAGCATCGTTTCTCATCACTCTCTCCCACTTCCATCACGCATCTGCCATGCACATCCCAGTTCAGCTCCATCTATGCCCTGACTCTGTCCAAATATCAATTCACTCAAGCTCGTCATCCAACTGCTGCAACTTTAACTCCTCCCTGTCGCTGGCAAACCACACAAATACCTCCTTTGTTTGCTACTACTTCCAACACCCATTCAAACAACGACATCAGCGACAGCTTCATACTACCATTTCCAGCCACCAGTTCAATGCCTTATCATCTAAGAAAGTGTTGGAAATATATATTTTTAAAACAAAATTTATTTCCATTTAATATTTTTTATTAAAGTTATTTTTGGTAATCTTAAAGATACTCATAAAAGAAATTTATTCCTTTCATAAATTCCGTTACCGTTTCATCTTACAAGAGTAATGGTTTACATTAAACCATATTAATGTTTTCATTAAAACATTATTAAGATCCCTTGACTATAAAGCAGATTTGGTTGGAAATCAAATGAGAGTTTTTTATTTTTTAATGTTTTTTGGAGTTTTAAAGAATAAAAATAATAATTTTTGAGAGAAAGAAAGCTAGTGTGTTCATCACATGTTTTCTAAAAGTTTGATTCTGAGCAAGAATAGAAGTGTACAAGTATCACATACTCTCAAAGTGCAAGAGTGATTATGAGAGAGATTCTACTCGGCTGTTTTATCCTGGGGACGACGCGACATGGAAGAAATGCTTGCACAATCTTGGGCAGAGCCGCGAAACGTCTTAAAGAGAGCGACCTGGTCGTGACTTAGCCATAACATTATTTGTTTGGTTTTTTCTTTGTTATTGTTTTGCAGGCGGATTTCGACAATTGTTCCAACAATTTTAAGACCATTTATTCTTCCATGGATATCAAAAGAAAACGCTTGCTGAAACGCGATAAGTATCACTGTTTTAATATGTTTTAAAAAAATTATATGAATTGTATAATTTTTCTTTAACGATTTAATATGATGCTTGGAAATCTTAGGTTACTAGATACCTAAAGTAAAATTTTATTTATGATTTTGATGGACTAGGGTTGTATTATGATTTCATCATGAATACCTAACATACAAAAATGTTATTGATGATAAAAAAATGTTTTTTAACATGTTGTATAGTTTTATTTTTATCTCATACACGAAAACGATTTGGGTCTAGAAATTTTAACCAGATATATTAGACATTATGACGATCACCCATGTCAAATATCAGAATTTTTGGAGTCCAAAAAAATATTTTTAAAGTATTTTAGAAAACTTCATAACGTATTTGAAAACTTATGACGGGCACAAATTTAATTATGATTGAATTCATTTTTCCTAATATTTGTGTAGATAATTCAAATTCGTGTAACATGAAAAATATTACTTAGATCAGGAATTTATCCTGAAACCCCATTTTGAAATTTTCCATTTGATTTTTATTTTGAGAGATGTGGTGATTTCCAAATCGTTGTGTATGTATGCCCAAAAGTATGAGATGTGATGCTTGAGTTTAGAGATTAGAGATGTAAGAACTTAAAATAAAAATCATGTTTGATTTTATTACTTTACTATTGTTTTGGTAATGAAAAGATAAGATCATTATTGGAAATCAAGCTAGTGCACGCCATATGTTTGATAAAATGCTTGATAGAAAGTTATAAAAACATGATGTTATAACTATAGAACTTTGAACCGTTTTTTGACACTTAAGAGAAACTCGGTGTACTAATTTTTTAATTGATTTTTTTTAATGTACATACCTTACTTATTTTTGGTTTGAAAATGCTCACATGTATTTATTGTGACAGGTGAGAATTCACTTACTTGAGCAAGTTCTTATTGAAATAAAAATTGTGAGCAAATACCTGAGATTAATCGATGTACGGAGCAATGGTTTTGATGACTTATTTGTTGGTCTGGAAAGAGTGGACGTTGGTTTATGACTAGTTGAGATTTCAAAGCAAATGAGGTATGTTTGATGAACAATTTGTAGCTATTGTAGCGATCAAATAGTTGCATTCTACATTGAAAATGAATTGATTCTTCAATGTTAGAATGAGTTGTACGGAAACTAGATATTGCGAATTATTGTTTATGACAATAAATGAGTGACTCATACAAGTTTGGAACTTATGAGATAGAACTTGATACCAAACCAAAACCGAAAGAATAAGAAACCTAGTCAAAACAAATATGAATACCAAATCTCACCAAGAAATGAACATAATTTTAATTATGAAGTTATTTGCTACGCTTGCATTAAACCAAGTCTTACGACACAACATTGCAAGAATATCAAATATTATTAACAATGCTTTTCAAGCTAAGTTAATGTGAATTGTGGATACGGTGAGAGGTTGGTATATATTGGTTTTTTACACCATGTTTGTTTTGATAGGTTATGGTTCAAAAGTTGAACGGAATCGTTTGAAATAAAGTGGTGTTGAGTTATACTCACATCTCTAGGATTCTTGGTATTGGTATGGTCTAAAAAGTTTGCTTCCAGTAGAACTATCTTGTTAAAGATGTTCATACCATCAAAATGAGAAAGAATCTAGTTTCCGCCTATCTTGTTTTTAACAAGATTGAGATTAAAAATAAAAAATAAAAAATGTTGAACTTGATCATTGCACTACTACAATAAATTTGTTATCAATGGAATGTTTGAACCAAATATTTTTTTATTTATCTGATATGGTTGAAGCTTTGGAGTGCTTGAAATATGTGATTTTATCTTGCTTCTATGAAATTTTTTGAGTTAGTGAGCATGCTGTGTTTTCCTCTAAAATTTCTAAGAATATTTTAAGTGACATGTATCAAATTTTACCCAAGTCTTCAAAGCATGTAAAACTCTAAATCTTACTAGTTTACAAAAGCATCGGATGAAATAAAATGTTTGAGAATTTTATAAGATATTTTTGGTTTTTCACGAAGTCTAACTTGGTGACTAAAATTGATCTTTTGAGTAGTGAATAATGAAATGATGTCTTCATGAAAAATGTTTGTTTGGTCATCCTCTATATTGTGCCAAAAGGATTTTGAAATTGGATAATTACTTTATTAGTAATGAGCAAGAACACATAACGCGTCAAATATGAATTTAAGAAATTATTTGCGCTTAAAAAAAATTATTTTTAATTTTTGTATGAATGAGGAAATTTTATAGTTTTTTGAATTGGTATTAAGCACCGAAATATGACATCTAATGAAGTCTATAGAAATTTTTGAATGAACGTGGATGAAATGCAATTTGCATAAGTAACTTCTCAATTTTATATTTTGGTGTTGATTTGAAGTTTCCTTTGGTCGAGAAATAGTGGGGGTTCTCTACCCTATGTATGTTTGAATGCTAAACTGAGATTAAAGAGCTAGCTAGAAATGGAGATCACAAGATCATTAAGAATTGATGTGTAAGTAGTAAGACTAAAACAAACTTTAGTCATAATTATTATCTTGTTTGAGATACTTAGCTCCTCATAATTTTAATCTTTGGAAAAAGGTTTTAAGAACCAAATATTTTAGTTTGAAAAATAAAGAAAGGGTAATTAATTTCAATACTTGCCTTCATGTCGCTTGATTTACATTCTTGATTGGTGATGTTGTTTCTACGATGCGTAATTTGTTGTGTATCATATGTAGAAAAACTAGCCCTTAACCCGTGCCGTAACGGCATGGGCCATGATGATGGTTCATTTATAATATATCGTATAATTTGTGTTCCGAATACTTATCAACTCCTTATGATTTATTATGTGTTTGTCATAAAAATAGTTGGGATTTTCCTCTCTTTTTTTCTTTGTTTTTACCTTTAATATTTTACCGCCGGAGATTTGCTCAAACGAAAGAAATATAATCTTAACTTCCAGACACTTTTTCATTTAGGTTCATTTCTTATAATGAGATAATGTTGCACATGAATATGGAAGTTTAAATATTTTTTGGAAATATGCGTCAGCATCGCTCATCTCAGTGAAATCAACTAATCAATATCGTCCATAAAAGTCTCCACATGCTCCTATTTCGCTCCAGCTGACTCATCAATCATGGTCATGTTGTCGATCCTCCAAATAGGCAGAGAATTGTATTTTTTTGCATCGAACGAATAATACAAACTATCCAATGTAACATGATTTTCCTGTAATTTTTCAACACCCATTAGATGACAATGTTTAAAATGTGTACCCATTACCTTTTCTAAGGGATTGTATATATGCGAACCTCTGCCATTAAATATTCAACAAAGTATTGTTCCCAGCAATTCGTTTTAACAAAGGCTTTGGTAACTTCAAAAGTCTTGGACATTTTGTCACTTCCGTATGTTCCTACCTTCACTTGGAATACAATCTGGCGACACATTACCTCATACAGAACCTTGAACACATATTGTACTCCCTGATCCTATTTCAAATTAATAGGTTGCCAATAGATCCTTTACCAAAAGTTGACATATTCTGCGTTGAATATTTTTTTAAAAAAAATTATGGTATTGTGGATCGTTGATTTCTAAGATTGTAGTTTTCAAAATTGGCCTCTTCAAGTCCTACGGCTTTCTAAGTTTATATATCTTGTTTTTTTTTTTACATTTTAGTTAGACATATTATGTTTGTTACTAACTTTAAACTTGATGTCATCTTCTACTGTGAACTTTATGTGATTTCAGAGTCGAAATAGTTATACCTCTTTCATTCGTATCAAGTAATTCGTTGTATATCCCAACAATTCCTTTCTTTTGCCGTTTCCGGACCATCAGTAGCCATTATTGTCAAACGCAATCTGTCTAATATTTGTTGATGTTATGTATTTGCAATGTTTATTTTTCTTAAATAAATAGATTGTGGAAAAACTAAAAAGAAATAAAATAACATAAGTATTACATTGGTTCTAAGTTACTATATCCCAAATACTCCGGACACTGCTTCTGGTGCCTTGTTTCCTCAAATTCCTCGTTGCATTCTAGACAATACATGCAACACCAATCATTTGCGAAGTAAGCTATTTGTGCAAGTGTGGTCAATGTATCCCTTGCCTATAATAATAACAACACATCAATTTTTTTCAAGGCATCCAGTTGTAAATGGTATGAATCTAATAATTTGAATTATACCTCAAGCTTAGATATCACCTTCTTCTCACATAACATAGCAATTGAGGAAGGAAAAATCTTGACCACTCTTTACATAAGCAGAGTTAGCCAAACTATGTTTTGCAATTGTCTTACGTGAAAATTATTATTAATCCATATTTTAGTCACCTCCTATCGAAGCCGATCTAATTAGTCCTATAGAAAGTTAATCTTAAAATTTTGACCTTATCTCTTGACCAAATTATTGAAGTATTTTCTCAGTCATGTTCTGCTTTGTGTGATCTAACCATCTGTGTCTACTCTACCTTCTAACCCAGTGAATGAAACCTATACATATTGATCCGTAATTTGATTTTGTTGATTTGTCATCAAGATGTCACATGACTTGAGAATGTAAAATATAAAAAATATTCTATAAACATCGGAGGAAAAGTTTAGATTTAAGATTTAGAGTTTTTTATGATGATTTTGATGAACAAACATAATTTTCAAACAAATATTTAGAATGCAAATACATTTTCCCAGTCAATGAGGTTGTATATGGGGAATTGAGTGAAAGTTGTTGCCTTTGTAGGTAGTTGTCGCGAAACAACTTGACATTGATGGTCTTTCAGGAAAAAGAATGTAATAGTACTTGAGAGAGCGATAATGTTCTATTACGCGGGTACACCAGTTGCCTTTATATAATACGGGTGATTGAACAGTCATGATCATATTGTCTTATAGGTTCCTGTATCATCCTCGAAATATTTGGTTTTTATCCTTATCAATCATGCTAAAAACAACCAATTACATCTTTCACAATACAATGTTGCATGTTTTGTGAAGATTATTTTTTTACTTGCTCAATAAAACTCACTAAAAAGCAAAAACTATTATTATACACTACTATTACCAACACCCACCACCATAAAAACCATCCACCGCCACTATTTCTTCCACCAATAGTAATGTTACCGCCTCCACCATTTACAAACACCCGTCACCGCTTATACTAACCCTACTTCCACTACCACCATTAAGATTAATATAGTTTTTAGGAAAATTATTTATTAATAAAATTATGTATTTATGTTAGATTATTAATGGGACATTTATAATAGAAATTTAATTAATCATTATGAACAATCAATGAGACATTAATTAATAAAGCGTTTAAAAATGGTTAAATTGAACAAACCCCGGCGGTAAATTTATCTTTGCTAAGGACAAATCCTGACCACTCTTTAATAAAAAAATCGATAATAAATAATTTCATATTTTATGTTCTTTATTCGTGTCGTTCGTTTATTTATTACATAACATGGAAATTGATTGCACCATTTTTTTTAAATGGACATGTGTTTTATCGAGTTTATTTTAACATTAGAATGATCAACCACGTTTTATACTCTATATAATATAACGTTATACATTTTGTGGCGTTACGAAATTAGCATAATATGTTTTTGTTCACCATAAAACCATATGAATCCACTTTTTTTATCCACAACCACCCAGTGGCGGAGCCAAGGGTTGACTAACCTGGATCTAACCCCTTAAATTTTTAGTAACTACATAAAGTTTTTAGTTTATTTTATAAATAGTATTTTGTCCATATATATTTATGGTTTAGTCCACCAAAGTTTACATGTTTTTTTTTTTTTTAAATAGACCTCCTCAATGTCAATTTTTGACTCCACCACTGTCGGCCATCCCATGTAGGTTGTTGGATGCAATTCTAATTTTCAATCACAAATGCCATGTATGAGGTTTAGATTGAAAAAAAATTCGCCAATTGATTAGTTTCTTATTTTTTTCCGTGTATATATTCTTTTTTGTATTGCAATCAATTTTCTTTTAACATTAAAAAATCATGATTTATACGATATAGTACCAAAGATAACATGGCTACCATTTGGGTGATCCAACTACGATCATGTAAATATTGTCTTGTATGATATCATCCCTCAAATATATGGTACCTTCCTTTATCAAAAGTGTTAAAAACAACCAACCACATCTTCCACACTACGATGTTGTAACGACAACATAAAATTAATATTGTCCATCACTACTCACCAGCATTCACCGTCACTACTTCTTTCACCACAAACCAGGGGCAGAGCCAGGATTTTGAGGAGAAAGGGAGAAAAAATTCTTGGCAAGTTGGATACATGTGAAAAATGGACTTTGTATCCCATTTTACGATAAAAGAACAAAAAGAAATATAATTGTGCTTGGCTCCGCCCTTAACCACCACTATTCTTTCGGCCTCCACCTCTTCTATTACTCATTGTCGCATAAAATGTCTATTGATATTATTTATCAAAATTCTTTATTAATAGAAATAAATATTATAATTAATTAAGAAAATATTTATAATTAAAAAATGATTAGTCATTTATTATGAACAATTATTGAAACACTAATTAATAAAACACTTTATAATGAATAGATTAATTATTATGTTCAATTAGTGAAACACTAATTAATAAAGCAATTATGGTATTTAAGTTGAAAAAACCACCACTATTGATTTATATTTTCTATCAATTCCAACCAAGGTGGAACATTGGTCAGAGGCTACTCTTATGACACAATAGATCATGAGTTCAAACCTCCCCATTATAATTTTTGAAATTCCATATCTTGACTTGAGTATTCATTTTTCATTCATAATATTGGAATTAATGCCACACATGCGACATGTAGGGTGTGGCATGGAGAACCACAACCTTTGATTTATCTTTCCCACGGACAAATCCTGACCACCACTAACACAAGCAAACTTAGCCTAGCTTTGTTTTGTATTCTTGATATATGGAATGTATAAAAGATAAGAATCTATGTAGACCAAGCATGAAAAATTGTGTAGTTTCTACAAGAAAAAAATGGATATAAGTTAGATAAGTTATCATCATATATATTCTGAAACAAACTTTGAAACAATTGAATGAGACAAAATTAATTTTTTGATTAGTTTGAATAATTTCAGAATTTTTGAAAATGAAATGCATAATGCTCGTTGTTGTATATGCATAAGTAATTTGTGGAATTTAAATTCTAACTTATATGATGTTAATGAAAATGAGAACATGCTTAGTTTACTATTTGACATGAAAGACTTGAGGGAAGATAGTGTATATGCTTGAGTTGAATTTGTTCTTCTCTTGAATATATTTAATACAATGGAAAGAAATAGAAATATATATAGTCTAACTGTAAACTAGTTTTCACTCATTTGATTTAGTGCCAATTTTTTTTGAGATTGTGTGTGATTGAACTAGAAATGAGTATGGTAGCATGGCATTGCTTCTTGCTACATGATAGACTATATGTATATTACTTTGTAGTGGGGGTTACATATATGCAGATTTACTAATAATCCATGTATGGATAATTAATAAAACATTGAGAAGGTTATGAGGTGTCCGAAAAGAACCTTAAACCTATAAATACACTATTTAAAATGTTTGCCGCAATCCTTTAAGGGTATTATTGCGATGCTGATTGAGATATCCTCTCATATGAATCATCTAAGGGATGGATTAATTCAGTCCTCTACTAGATAGAGGAAGAAAAAAACATATTAATCCAATGTGATAGTACCGCGGCTATTGCAAGAGTTGAGAACCGTTAATTACAACGGTGGAGTCGACATATATGGTGATAGAAAGGCATTTTTGATGCTATGAGAATGGATTATATATGGTCCGAAAAGAGTTATCGTTGATCCTTTGACGAAAGGATTAATAAGAAGGTGTGAATACATCTTATGGGATGATATTGATGCCCATTGAGAATTGAGTCATTTGTGATGGATACCCACCTAGAAATAGGTTCAAAGGGATTAACGATTCACAAATGATATGGACATAGTTGTTTGTGATTGACACCCAACCTATAACTCAAGATTCCAGAAGTAGGTTCAAAAGGTAATCCCTACCTATGAATGGAAATCCCAAAATGTAGGTTCAAATGGGTCTAAGTCACGGATAATATGTAGACGCTTAATCATGCTTTTGAGAATTCATCCCACGCATGATATCCTGAAGCGAGTTGAGGTTGAATTTTCATTTCTAAAAATCTTAATGACGTCTATATCTCTATTTAGAGTGGAGTACTTAGCTACAGGAGTACTCTTGATAGACTCACCTATATGGATGTGAAAGTGTGGCCGCTTTCTATGAGAATATGGGCAGTTCTCTAGATCATTCATTAAACCAGGATTCAAGCACAGGGCCGTAATGTGTTGGCTTTAGACTTTACACTAGTATAGTTTTGTGTGTGTTAGACAAACTTCTTATCTCCTAGAGTTCAAAGACTTACGTTCACTCTATGGTCAGATTTTGAGAGAGTCAAGCACTACGTAAAGGTTCAAAATCGAAAGATACCTTTACTTATGCACATCACTATATAGATCTTGCTCAATGTTTTAAAAAATATAAGTGGGGGATTGTTGGAAATATATATTTTTAAAACAAAATTTATTTCCATTTAATATTTTTTATTAAAGTTATTTTTTTTAATCTTAAAGATACTCATAAATGAAATTTATTCCTTTCATAAATTCCGATACCGTTTCATCTTACAAGAGTAATGGTTTACATTAAACCATATTAATGTTTTCATTAAAACATTATTAAGATCCCTTGACTATAAAGCAGATTTGGTTGGAAATCAAATGAGAGTTTTTTATTTTTTAATGTTTTTTTGGAGTTTTAAAGAATAAAAATAATAATTTTTGAGAAAAAGAAAGCTAGTGTGTTCATCACATGTTTTCTAAAAGTTTGATTCTGAGCAAGAATAGAAGTGTACAAGTATCACATACTCTCAAAGTGCAAGAGTGATTGTGAGAGAGATTCTACTCGGCTGTTTTATCCAGGGGACGACGCGACATGGAAGAAATGCTTGCACAATCTTGGGCAGAGCCGCGAAACGTCTTAAAGAGAGCAACCTGGTCGTGACTCAACCATAACATTATTTGTTTGGTTTTTTCTTTGTTATTGTTTTGCAGGTGGATTTCGGCAATTGTTCCAACATAAAGCATAACCAATCGATACTTAGAGAAGTGTTTTTACACACCTATCATCGAACAAGCCACAATACTCGGAAACTAACAAACCACAATCACAATGAAAAGATTAAGAAGATGGATATAAATGTAAATGTTGGCAAATGTTCACAAGTGATTGATGTTTCCCATATCTGTCTGAAGGTCACTACCAAGATGAACCTATGCATCCTATTGGATTGAGCTACTTGGCTGAATTCTACATCAACTCACTGGCATATACAAGGGAACCAGAAGTGACTTTATTCAACCAATATAATACTTTCTTTCTTCTTCTTTTCTTTTTCATTTTTTTTTCTTTTTCTAGACAGCATGATTAAATCTTTTGGATCTAAGCACATCTTCTTATCATCAAGTACATGATAGTTGCCTTGGATCCTGCATTCCACGCTTGTTTAGGCGACAGAGACAGGGACACCGTTTCACACATACTACTATTCCCAAGTGTCTTTTTATTCCGTTTGGTCTAATTGGTCGGTCTCTTTTTTTTTATCATTTTTTTCTTTTTCTAGTAACTCAATCACTCTATTTCATCCTAGTAGTAATAACACGTCGATGTTTAGTGACCCACCAAAGCACTTAGAGAACAATAGATAAATATGGAAAAATAAAAATAGAATGTGATATGGTGATATTCCGAGATATGGTAACAACTATCATGTTAATTGTGTTTTCTGAGCTATGTTCGTCCCTTTTAGTTAATTGGTTCCTCAACTCCTGCAATCAAAATGGTTCCATCCACTAATGGTGTCATCCTAAAGGCACAAGTTTCTAGATTTCGGAGTTCAAAAAGCACAAATTTTTCTTGGTTTTTCTAGTTTTTTGATTTTTTTTTTACTAAAGGCATTAAACAAACTAAAACAAACTATACAAACATATAAATGCTTCCCCACACTTAAACTTCACATTGTCCTCAATGTGTAAAACCGAAAGTTCTGAATTCTGACGTAACAGCAGATAAAACGCAAAAACTGTGCAAATTGGTAAGGAATTTGGAAAAACTCCATTTCACAAAAGTTGTTCACCTACGTGTTTTCTACACAGTGTAAAAATTTCACAGTGTGTTGATAAACGGTCTGACAGTTATAGTCTCTGGACTAAACTACGCGCAGTCTGAAATTTTCTGACGAAAAGGTATTCGTCATAATTCTCTTCTAAGATAGATTACGAACTTAATGAAATGAAACATGGGGATGCAAATATGATATGAAAACAATAAAAAATAAATAAACGAAACAATAATAAAATAAAAAGCAAAAGGATAAAGATAAGAGATACAAAACCGGTGGGTTGCCTCCCACTAAGCGTTTGGTTTTAAGTCGTGAGCCCGACATGCAAGTTGAATTCCCCATACACCAATAATCGGAAAAGTTGGGGATCCACCCATAGCACCTGTTTTTCAAACACTAGCTTCGCACAAATATTAGTAATATAAAACAAAAATTAAGCTATTAACCGATAAAAGCTTCCTCCACACTTATTCTTGTCCACACTTGGAAGTGCATAAAGAATATAGGAGTCGGGTACTTCCACGGTTTCTTGTTCACAAACCTGCATAGTATGAGAATCAAGTTTCTCTAATGGAGTAAATCGAGAAACAAAGTCATTCAACAATGTTTTCGAAGCACATACATTCAAACCAATAAGAGGTAAAGGAGAAGAATCAATATGCAAATGGTTAGACAAACCTCGCACAATCTCATGTAGCACGGAATCCTCTTCATCCTTGAAAAATTCAAGTGAACTATTCACCTTTTGTATATCATGGTCCTCTATCAAACCTTGCAACCATTCTTCGTCCGTTTCTGCCTTAACCAAAGTCTCGACATAAACATCATCATTACAATCATATGCAAGCTCAATTGGGTCTTCCATAATATTGGTCATATCGGTTTCATTCTCAACATACTCCTCTTCATTAGACTCAAACCTTGTTGCAAAATTCTGGAAAACACTAGTTTCATCATACTCATGTACCTTTTGAATAGGTGCTTGATCATTATAAAGATCAAGAGTTGAGTCAACTACACTAACGTCATCAAATATCTCCAAAGGTTGGTCCTTTTCAACACAATCATCATCGTCACTATCATAGTTAACATAAGATTGGTTACTACTTCCCAAAGATTGGTCTTTCGCCGAATTTTGCATATCCTCTTTATATTCTTCAATGCCTTATCTTAGATAGGAAACACCTTTTTGAAGCTCTTGGAGTGATCCATCCAAATTCTGAAAATAGGTTTCCATTTGTTGATAAAACTCATTCGACAAGGAAAAGGTAGAATTACTTACTTTGGTCGATGAAATTGGTTCCACGCTTGGTTGTCTACAAATTGACTCCATGCTCACCATAAATTGTTGCATCTCATCTACCAAACTCGAAGAAATATTCATAGGAAAATAGTTGTCATAATATTGTTGATGTTGATAACCGTACCCATTGTTCCAATATGCTCCGTCCATAATAAGTACCTGAAACAAGAGTTCTCAAAACTATGTCAAAACCAGAAAATAAGAAAAACTAAAAACAAAACAAAAATAAGAAACCAAAAACAAGTGACAACCGTTACCTCCCCGACAACGGCGCCAAAATTTGATCGCTGTCGTATGCGTCAAAAATAATTTACACTTTCTTACTACTCAAAATATAAATATAGCAAGGGCAAGAAAGGATCGATCCCACAAAGAGGACTAGGTTGTCAAGTTGTTTCGGATTCCTATTTAAAACACCGGGGGTTTTCTGATTTTTATATACTAAAAGTAAAGTAAAAGCAAACAAAGAAAAGTAAACACGCAAATCAAGGTAATGAGAATATTGGTTAAGGATTCATCTTCATTCACAAATATGTTTTCTTCACAATAATTAGAATTGATATTTTAATCTCAACTTTTATCAAAAGCCCTAGAATATCTTGATCGCAAGAATATCCCGCTAATCTCCTTTTGTCATCAACAAACACATTAAAAGATGCGAGTATGAATTCTATCTTAAAGAACAACCTAACGTGTAAAATCACTAATCAAGTTTAATTCCCTAGATGCATTAAGTTCTATGAAATCAGGCCAATCAAAGCAATCGAACGTGGAAAGCGCACTAATTCAATTTAACAAAGGTTATAATTCACATATGATCATAAGAATATATCACTACAAACTATAATCATATTTATGCTACTTGCAATCATGAATCTATCACTTTTACGTATAACAAACCCTAATCTAGCAATAGAGATGAAAACAAACTCAACCGATTCGCGACTCGATCAAACAAGCATTCAAATCATATAACAATATAAATTGTGAATCATAAACGATAAAGTATGGAGACAAAACTAATTTATCATATCAAAAACCATATTATGTGAAATCCAATTATTCCATAACCAATAATAAAATTAAGTACTCATATTCAAGGAGTTCATAACAAGAAGAAAAAGAAACCCTAACATGTTTCTAAACCCTAGATACAAAAGTAGAAGATGATATATGATATAAAAGATAAAAGATTTTTTAGATATGTGCCTAGGCTTCCCTATATATAGAGTTTTGTAACCTCTTCTTTAAGAAACTAGAAAACCTAGAAAAAAAAAAAGGAAAGTGCACCTCCTTAGAATTATGTCCGTGCATAACACCCCGTGCCAAAGCAGGTTTCCAAAGTCACGGCCAAATTTCCACTTGAAGTAGCAGCACCACCCTTAATTTTGTTCGTGTAATTTGGCTCAATAGCCTAATGGGTTCGTGCAACATCTAAAGACCAATCTCATTTCTTCATTGTCATGTGTAATGTGGGATGCGCAGCAGCAAAATCCCAACCCATTAGCAAAGACAACACCCACAGGAAATCACAGCAGCTGAACTCGTTCATTATTGCCTTTGAGAATGCCATGCTCCATAGCTCAGACCATCACATGAGCTATGTTTCCATCCATATCGGCCTCAGAAATCCATTCATCAAACAAGAATCCGCCATCATCATCACCGTGTCACAGCAACATCCTCCATCAAGCAATCACTATTCAGAACAACTGCTCAACTTCCCAGCTCGAGCTCTTATCCTTAGCCAGCTCCAAACATGCAGCACTATGCAATGATCTTTCATATTCTTTGTTATTGCCAGCAACGTTCAGCATTACTGCCATGCATTATCAACTTGACTCCACTTCAGTTATAGTCTTCCAAGCTCGAGTTAACAGCAAACCACTCACTTAATTGTTCAACAACACCCCCACTATCAGAATCCGTGACGTACTCCAACTCTGTTCACTCGAGCAGCTTCCTTGGAAATCTGTCACGACCCTCAGACTAGTAATCATCACCGATCCATATCACAGCTTCAACATTCCAAGCTCAGTCCTTGTGTACAACTGACTCAGCACCACAACCTCACCAGCTGCATATATCCACCAACTCCATTTGCTTCATACTTGAGCCTTTATTCCATGTCCATATCCCAATTCCTATTCATGCATGAAAGCAAGCCAACACTCCCGGGCTGGTTGTACGTGAGCATAATTGCATCGTTACTGGTTAGTTATACTCACGAGTATCACTATCAGCTTCTTCTCAGACTCGAGCATTGCTTCGACCAATACAACACTAATCGTCTTATCCCATTCATTGCCTTCCTTAAGGTTCGAGCCTTCTCACTTCATCAGCATCTGGCAATAGACTACAGCTCAACTTGAGGTTCTCCATATATTCCCTATCTCGTTACCATGTCACATTACTGCCTTCATATGTCATTCAGTCTTTCAATCCAGTTCAAAACCTAATCTCGACTCACAACATTACTGCCATGATGTACTGCCATTCATTGCATCAACTTCCCTGTGACTTCAACTACCGATATCCATCTCCGTCGACAGCAAACATCAACAACAGCAGAAACACATACTCGAACCATCTCTCTTGACTTCCATCACAACTCTATAACTGCAGCAACAACGTCACGGTCTCATTACAGATCATCTACATCCATGCCATCAACAGTATCCGCTGCCAAATTCCATCATCGTCGACACCAACATCACAGTGTCACTCCTCCATACAACTGCATCTTCAACTCTTCTATTAATCGTTCAGTCTTGTCACTGCCTGGCTCTTCTCAACAACTCAATCATCTTCATCATGGCAGCATCAGTCCATCTCTTTCTTAACCCAGCTTACGTCACAGAACCACCATGCACTTGCTCAAACTCCTCCGAGTTCCTTCTCCATTCTCCATCGATGACAGTAACACTCTTCACCTCTCGTCAGACTAGGGCAAACACCCATCGAACCTGAGTCTTATTACCTTGGAATGCCATCCCAGGCACGTACATACTACTGTGGTGAATTCCACTTATGGTGTAAATAATTGTTGAGCTAAGGCCCATTTCTCCCTCCACGGCACATACCCTTGAGGTGAAGTCCACTAACAAATACAAGCCCATATTCTCCATGGCTAATATTAAGCCCATGACATAAATTTCATATGGTCAGTGCCTCTTTTGGCCTTTTAACTAGTGAGTTCATTGACACGAGCTTCTAGCGTCTGATACTCCTACGCGACTGCCCGTAGTAGATTTCATGCAATGATAATTCCGTCTCTCTTTTGGAAAATTGGACGATTCTTGTTCTTTTCGCTCCGAATGGATGATTTCTCCTTCTTTTGCTCTTAATGACTCCAAAGTACCTATGAAACTCAAAAGCGAACATAAGATACATAACTCACACGAAAAATAGCAAAGAAAGCATAAATACTAGATAGTAAATACGGTGTATTCTACACCTATCAGCTGGGGACTGGCAGAAGCCATACATCAGTTACCTTCGCGACGGGATACTCCCCACCAACGAAAGGAGGCATCCAAGATAAAACAAAGGTCCAAGAGGTTCGTATTTCATGAAGGGATCTTATATCGTAAAAGATTTAAAGGGAGTCTTCTGCGATGTTTGAACGAGGTAGAGTTCCCAATCATGCTGAAGGAGATGCACGAAGGAGAACACCAAGGGAAGCGGAAATTATTTCTCCAAATACACGAGAAGTACTACTGGCCGACCATGGAGGACGATACAATTGTTTTCGTACAGAGGTGCAAGGAATTTCAGGTCCACGGGAACCTTATTCATGTACCAGCAACCACCCTATATTCAATAAGCAGTCCATATCCCTTTCATAGCTGGGGACTCGACATCATTGGGAAGATCAAAACACCGTCCTCAAAACATCACGAGTATGTAATAACAGCAACTGAACACTTTACCAAATGGGTTGAAGCCATATCTTTACGAGGAACGAACGGAACCACGATTGCGACATTCATTAAGGAGTACATCATCTACCGTTTTGGTATACCTTAACATATCATCACCAACAATGGCACCCCTTTCGTAAACAGGCGAGTACGATAATTTCTCGAGGAATACGGGATTAAACAAGTCTTCTCCACCGTATACTACCCTCAAGGGAACGGGTAGGCGAAAAGCACCAACAAAACTATGATTTGAATCCTCAGTTGGACAGTGCAGGATAATCCTCGAACATGGCATTAGCAACTTCCCATGACACTTTGGGCGTACCGGACGTCACCAAGAAGTTCCACTGGGGTCTCTCCCTATTCTCTTGTTTATGGCGCATATGATATCCTCCCTACGGAAATTAAAATCCCATCATCCAGGATTTACGATACAAGCGGAGTTTGATGGAATGAAGCTGAAGCCTTAAGTGCCTGGGTTGCGGAATTGGACATTGTAGACTCCAGGAGAGCTAAAGCGAAAGAACACGCATGGGCATACAGAAACAGGGTTTCTAGGGCATACAACAAAACCGTGAAACCTCGAATTTTTCAAATAGGAGACTTGGTACTGAAGACTGCTAAGCACATCCAGCAAGACGCATCGGCACCAAAATTCTCCGCAAAATGGGAAGGTCCTTATATAGTCACGAAAGCATACAACAGTGGGTATTACAAAGTCATTAAGGAGGACGGGGGAAAACTGGAAGCGGTCATCAACGGGAAATGGCTAAAGGAATACTACCCCTGAACGCCGCTTCACCCCACCGTATCACAAACATGGATATCCATGCATCTTTTCACTTTCTTCCATATTGTATTGAGTTTCTATTTTATTTGATTGAAGCAAATCAATAAAGTTCTCTTGTTCTTTCAAAAAAAAAAAATGCTCAGAAAGAAACTCAAACATATTACAACCACATAACTCAGAAAAGCACGTCCAAAAGGTGGTAATCTCTAGAAAGCATCATCTTCAAACGACTTTGATACCTCTCAGTCTTTCTCTTCAAATTTTGGATTGACTCTTCCACCTTCTGTGACTCCATGGCCAAGGCTTTCTCCTCTTTCAGAATAGCTTTTATAGCTGGGACCACGCCAACAAGAATTCCAGCCCTGTTAACCTTCACAATTTCAAGACGATGCAGCAACCAACTAACGTTGAACTTCAAAGATTCACAAGTAGACACCATGTTCTCCCATTTTTGAATAGCTGCTTCCGCGACGGTACGGATAGACATACTCTCCATTTCAATAACCATTGGCAGGAGACAATTCACAATAGAAATCAAATCAGACGATCAATATTGTACCACGTTCCAGGTGGCAATGTGGCCGTATATCTTCCATATTTTTGTGTAAAGAGTTACGAATTCTTTTCGCACAAGGAACCCCCCAACGTTCTGGTAGTTATAATAAAAGCACCTCATGTGGGTTCCAAATAACAAACCTGCATTGGGATACTCATGGCAAGAAATTCCTAAGTCGGCATTTTCTAGATCTGCAGCAGCTGGAAAGATCGAGCTCGAAGAAAAAGGGGTAACCAAGTCATCCTCATCAATGACGGTAACACATGCTCCAATAGGATACCTCTACATAGAAGGAAAACTTCCATTATTCATCAGCAAGTAAAGAAAAGTATGTTGATTAATGATAACATACCGGTATGACCTTCTTAACCCGAATGACACAGATGAGGGAATTGTCACGAGAATCAAGTCTGTCACGTTTGGCTGGAGAACCTGGTCGACTCGAGGAAGATTCGCTTCTGATCGACATGATGTAAGTTGGACTTGAGGAGAAGAAATCTTTATTGAAAATTGGGAAGATGACACAACTTCACCAGGCGTAAATACTATGGAATCCCTAAAGGAATAAGGAGAAACGCAGGCTAAAAAAGTGGAACATGTTGGAATCACGGCCGGGAGACCAGCCTCGAAAATAAAATGCCTCACCTTGCCACGGCCCCGGCTAAGCCCTCGCTCCATCATTGTGTCCCCACCACGCCTAGTCGCCCTTGCACGTTCCACTATGCCATTGCCGCCGCCCCACAATGCCTGGCCGTCCGAGTATGTCCCGTATTTTTAAGGCCACACTATGCCAATCCACCTTCTCCACTGACGTGACCCTATCATCCACGCGCGTTCACCTCACCAAGACCACGCCACCTCTTGGACCCTCGAGCCAAGTTTTCCACTTGCGTCGCCTCCCAAGATCGTGCCCCATTTGCCTTGGATATGTACGACCAGACCAAGCCGGTAACTTTCGCCCCACCACTCCATGGTCTGCATTCCCAGTACAACTTACGCAGGCCGCCAACATGGGAATCCAAAACTCTCTTTACCATTCAAAAGGGTTAGTCGGATTCTCCTGACCATCTCTGCAATGATTTACACCTTGATTTTGTCCTTGTCTGTCACCATCATATGCTTACCTCGCAACAATGCACCTGTTCCGAGCTAAGCAGAGGACTTAATGTTAATGGTGGTTTATAATTTAGGGTTAAATTAGTAAAAAATTAAACCCTAGCAGACAGTGACGTCACAACATTTAAGTGATAAAGCATTTACTAGGCACATTTACTGAAACCTTTAATTGTCTCTAAAATAATTACCAGGGTATATTTTTCAAATTAGGGTTACGATAAGCCAAACCCTAATTCCCACGTGTGCCAATGGCAAATCATGCCAGCCACACCGACCGCGCCAAAGCATGCCAACCATGCTAGCCGCACCTCTGTGCCAATGGAAAATCATGATAGCCACACCGACCGCGCCAAAGCATGCCTACCATGCTATCCGCACCTCTGTGCCCATGGCAAATCATGCCAGCCACACCGACCGCGCCAAAGCATGCCAACCATGCTAGCCGCACCTCTGTACTAATGTAAAATCATGTCAGCCACACCGACCGCGCCAATGCATGCCAACCTTGCTAGCCACGCCTCTGTGCCAATGGCAAATCATGCCAGCCACATCGACCGCGCCAAAGCATGCCAACCATGCTAGACGCACCTCTGTGCCAATGGAAAATCATGCCAACCACACCAACCACGCCAAAGCATGCCAACCATGCTAGCCGGACCTCTGTGCCAATGGCAAATCATGCCAGCCACACCTACCGCGCCAAAGAATTCCAACCATACTAGCCGCACCTCTGTGCCAATGGAAAATCATGCCAGCCACGCCGACCGCGCCATGCCAAACACATCTCGCCATGGACCATCTAGCCGCGCCACCCTATTGGCCCTCACTATGCGGCTACCAGAACGAAGGCGTGCAACAATCAACGGTTGCCCTTCAATCCCAGGAGAAAATCCTGGCCGTCTAAGGTCACCTCACGACCTTTGGCCCAAAACCCTAGCTTGGTCACACACCTAGCCAAGCTAGCCACGTCATGCCAAACACATCTCGCCATGGCCCTTCTAGCCGCGTCACCCTGTTGGCCTTCACTACGTGGCTACCAGAATGAAGGAGTGCAATAATCAATGGTTTCCCTTCAATGCCAGGAGAAAATCTTGGCCGTCTAAGGTCACCTCGCGACCTTTGGCCCAAAATCCTAGCTTGGTCACGCACCTAGCCAAGCTAGTCGCGCCATGCCAAACACACTCTGCCTTGGCCCTAGCTATGCTTGTCACGTCATGCCAAGCAAAACGCTCTTGCCTTGGCCCTTTCCACTCCATACTCCCATGGAAAACCCTTGGCCCCACATGCCAAGCCAAACCAAACCTAGCCGCGCCATGCCAAACGCACTCTGCCTTGGCCCTAGCTATGCTAGTCACGTCATGCCAAGCCAAGCGCCTTGGCCATGCCATACGCCCACAGAAAACCCTTGGCCCCACCGGCCAAGCCAATATCTCACCTAGACAATGCTAGCCATGCCCAAGGCGAACCCTTGGCCCCACACGCCAAGCCTAAACACACCCTAGCATCGCCACCCTATTGGCCCTTACTATGCGGCTACCAAAACGAAGGCGTGCAACAATCAACGGTTGGCCTTCAATACCAAGAGAAAATCCTATCCATCCAAGGTTACCAGACGACACATGGTAACCTTTGTCCTAAAAACCTAAGTTTGGCCACGCCAAACCATGCCATATAAACGGCATGCCAACCTTTCCAGACTAACCAACAGATAGTGGCATAAGTTTCATTCCAGCTGGCAGAGAGATTATTAGCCTGGAACCAGCTATTGAACCAATGATGGAAAGAGGTGAAGGCAGAGAAAAGATTATGGTGCTCCCCTAGGAGATTATTTCAGACTTCAGAGGCAGCTGGGCAGGATAGAAGGGCATGAGTAATATCTTTAGCTCCTTTGTTACAGTAGGAGCATATAGGACTTATGTAGCTCAAGATACTGGAAGTTTTATCATTGGTTGAAGAATGCCATGGGCACATTTCCATATGAACAAGTGAATGGCTGGACTTGTGTTTAGAGCCAAAATTTGATTCCATGGAGCAATCTGACTATCATTGGCATACATGTCTTGGATTTGTTTGTCATATAAGTATTTGACAGAAAACTTGTTATTGGGAGTGTGAGACCACTGGATTTCATCATGATCAGAAGGGGAAACATTAGTTTGATGAATTAGGTGTTGATTGTTGGGTGTAAACCATTGATTTAGGATATTAATATCCCATTCTCCAGAAGTGGTGAGAAGTTGGTTAACAATGGTGAGGTTATCAGGGCAGGGGTAGGTTTGGGAATTCTGTCAGAGTTGCTAGCTATCTATCTGTCTTCCCAGATGTGAATTTTCATTCCATTTCCAATCTTACAAATGTAGTTTTGCTGAATTAAGGTTATGCCTTCCAGGATTCCTTTCCATATCCAAGAGTCATTGTACTTTGGCTTGGTATCCATTCTTATGACTTATGTATTGGGGAAGTGAGATGCTTTCATGGTGCTGCTCCAGAGGGAATCTGATTCCTTGATTAATCTCCATGCAATCCTTGAGAGCATAGCCAAGTTGAATATTTCCATATTCTTGAAGCCCAATCCCCCAAGCTCCTTAGGTTTATTAACAGCATCCCAGGAAAAGTAATAGAGACCTTTAGAATTGTCTTGTTCTTTGTTCCAGAAGAAGTCCCTTTGAATAGCATTAATTTCATTGCAAGTAGTTTTTGGAATCTTAAAGCAGTTCATCTGGTATATGCTATAGGTAGAAGTAACAAGTTGGATCATAGTCATCTTCCCAGCAGTGGAGAGGTTAGTCTTCCAACCAGCAAACCTGAATTTAAGCTTATCAACACAAGGATTGAAAGCTTGAACCTTACTCTTAGTTGTGAATAAAGGGTATCCTAGGTATTTGTCTGAAGTATTGATTCTTTGGACATTCATAGAAGTGCTTATGTTGTTAGCTAAGTCAGGGGCAGTGTTTTTGCTGAAGAATATGCCAGACTTCGAGAAGTTTATCAATTCTCCTGAAGATTTCCCAAATTCATGAAAGATATGAATGAGATTATTACATTCCTGCAGGTTAGATTTGCAGGAGATCATGCAGTCATCAGCAAAAAGAATGTGGTTTATGGCTGGTGCATCCTTGCAGAGCTTGATTCCTTGAATTTGTTGTTGGGATTCAGCATGAGCTAAGCATCTAGAGAGAACTTCCATGTATAAGAGGAAGAGATATGGGGATAAGGGATCCCCTTGTCTCAAACCCCTAGAAGGCTTAAAGAATTTTCCCGGTGACCCATTGACTAGAACAACCATGCTTGTAGTAGATATGCACTGATGTATTAAGTTGCACCATTGAGGGATAAACCCCATTTGAGACAAGACTTGGAGAAGGAAATACCAATTCACTCTGTCAAAGGCTTTGGCTATATCAATTTTGATGACCATAGTTCCATTGCTTTCTTTTTTCCCTCTTCTGGTATTCATGTGATGAATTATTTCATGGGCTATATAAATATTGTCAGAGATTTGTCTGCCATGTATGAAGGCAGACTGAAAAGGGGATATGATTTTAGGGAGGAGGGATTTGAGTCTTTGGGATAAAAGTTTAGATGTGATTTTATAGGTGGTATTACATAGGGAGATAGGCCTGAAGTGAGCTGGTGTGGTAGGTTTCTCAGTTTTGGGGATAAGAGAGATGAAGGTGGAATTCATCTCTTTTAGGATGTGCCCTGAAGTGAGAAAAATTTGGACCATGTGAATGATGTCTTCTCCCATAATGTCCTAATTAGCTTGGAATAATTTAGGGGGAAAGCCATTGGGTCCTTGAGCTTTTTCTCCAACCATGCTAAATAGGATGTTTTTGATTTCCAGAGCATCAGGTATTCTAATAAGGTTCTGGTTTTCTTGAGTGGTTATAGTTGTAGGTATGAGGTTTATAATGAAGGGGTTGATGTTTATAGTTTCATCAGTTGCCATGGTGGCAAAGTGATTTGTGAAAATAGTGTTTATTTCAGCACTGTCTTGAATCCAAGATTCATCATCTCTTTGTATAGAATCAATTTTATTCCTTCTATATATCTTTTTTAGCAGCCAAGTGGAAGTAACCAGTATTTCTGTCTCCAAGTTTGATATGTTGGTCCCTGCTTTTGGTCTTCCATAAGGATTCATGAACATGTTTCCAATGTTCAACCTGAAGTCTTGCTTTTTTAAGGTCTTGTCCTCTATTTAAGTTGAACTGATTCTTGGTTAACCAATCAAGGTGCTGGATGCTTTCTTCAAGATTTGTTTTGATGTTGCCATACAATTCTCTATTCCATTTCTTTAATCTTACTTTGATATCTCTGAGCTTCCTAGAAATTCTTATAGATAGGGATCCTTTGTGATTAACATTCCAGCATTCAGCTATTATGCTCTTGCAGTCTTAATGGTTAAGCCAACGTCCAAAGAATTTGAAAGGGATTTGTCCTTGTTTCCAAGAGGGATTGGTATTGAGAAGAATAGGATTGTGATCAGAACCAATGGCAAGGATGTTGGATATGGTAGTATTAGGTTGAGTTTCTAACCAGGCTTCATTAGCTAGACCTCTGTCCAATCTCTGCTCAGTAAGTTGGGAACCAATTATTTTGTTGGTCCAAGTGAAAGGACATTCAGTGTAACTTAAATCAGTGAGATTAGCTTCCTTAATCTTGTTTAGAAATACTTCAGCTTTATCTTGATCAATAGGATGTTTACTGAACTTCTCATGCTCATGAAGGACAAAATTACAATCTCCCATGATTAACCAAGGAAAGGGGTTAGTAGCACAAGTATTTTCAATCATCTTCCAGGAATTAAGTTTATCATTAGTAGAATAATGGCTACCATAGTAGCCAGTAAACATCCAAGGATCTCATTGCAAGAGTTTTATGATTGCACTAATGTGGTAGTCTGAAAAGTCTTTTATAGTGACATCTAGGTTGGTTTTCCAAGCAAAAACTAATCCACCAGCCGATTTGGTTTTTCCTTTTGGTTCTACATACCAAAAATTTGTGACACCTATGTTACCTAAAATTTTCTTAAGATTTCTAGATTGTTGTTTGGTTTCAGATAGGAAGATAATATCAGGTTTGTGTTTATTTAGCATGTTATCAAGGTGTCTAATGGTGTTATTTTGTCCTAGGCCTTGACAGTTCCAAGCAATGATTGAATAAAATTGCCAAAAGTATGAAATGATAGGATATGTAAATATGATAATTCTGTATCCTAGAGTTATATGTGAGTGGCTATTGATAATGATTAGGGCAACCCAACTATGAGATTTCAAATTAAGAATGATAAATATGTTAACTTTATAAATCAGATTGTAAGAAATTACCTGAGTGATGCTAAAGGGGTTAGTTCCCATCAGATTGCTAGTAGTAGTCTCTGTTATGTACTCCTCCTCTATGGGGGTGGTCTGATTGTTGCTCCTCTTAGCTGATTGGTGCCCCTCCCACTGCATAATTGGTTCTCAATACTGCTGGGTTGGTTGTACAATTTTCTCTTAGGATCAACCAATTAGGGATGTTGCTCAGCATCTACTGCTTTAATATTGAATTCAGTTCTTTTCCTTTCCCATAAGAATTTTTTCTATTTTTTATGATCCTCCATCATTTGCTTTTAAATACCAGCTAGAGAAGGTAGATTCTAGAGGGTATTGATTGAGGAAATGTCCTCATTTGGGTGGTGAAGATTATTTCAAAATTTTGGAAATATTGCTGAGGGATCAATGGTCACCTCCAGCTCAGAGGAAGTGGAGATGCTGATGTATTGTTGTTTTGTTGTAGCTTTGATGTTGTTTTTCTTCTTTATTTTAGGATCTTTTCTTTTGTAGTTTTCTATCAGTTTCTTATGCCTCTTCTGGCAAGCAATAGCTTCAAGGTTGGTGGTGGGATAAGAAGTAGTGCTTGGTTGATCTAAACCATCTTTCAATATTATATGCCTTGGAGATCTATCCAGCTCCTCAGAAGAGTTTTTAAGAAGGGTACGTTGTTATATAATTCTCATTTTAATAGAAAATTCTTTTGCTCCAGCTTTGTCAGTATAATGGCGTATAAGGGGTGGTGGTTGAGATTCCTTCCAGCTACTTGTTGGGGTGTGAGTGTTATTTGAAGGAGAGGGGGTATTGGGTGATGGTGGGTATTTGGCTTTGGAGGTGGATGTATACTGATTGGTTGGGTTTTTCTGAGCATTTCTCTCCTCCTCAACGCAAAGGGGACCTGGGTGATCAAGAGTTCTGCAGACTTTACAGAAGGATATACCATTAAGGGAATAAGCTAATTCAAGCTAGTGAGAAGTAGTATCATCCTCATAGGCATCAACTCCATACTTTAAGGCTTTGGTGACATCTAGAGTAATCAAGACTTCAAGATTATTTTCATCCTCATCTCTTCCATAAGCTTTCTTAGAACCTTGGTAGATTTCGGCTGGTTTAATGATATTACTAATATCAGGAATAATATGAATTGGTATTCTCTTCACCAGCACCCAAACAAGAACTTTGTAGAATTCTGCTTCATCAATGAAGTCTGGTCCTGATGGTGGAACTTCTGTGAGAACTATGAGCTTGTAAAAAATTTCTCTTGTTCCTCCTTTTCTGAAGACCTTGTAATCCTCAATACTAGTTAGCCTGATTTGGTAATAGTTTTTTCTTTTCTTCCATAAAGAGATTTCAGCATTTCGGCGTAGTTCCTAGTTGTTGTTGATGAAATTGGTTATAGTTCTTGTTTCATGAGAAATTTTGCTGCAGTATCTTCTAATGAAGACCTATTTCCGATCTATCTTTTTCTTGGGTAGGATGCTGGCTTTGTTAATAAAAACTTTTATGAATAGATCTTCTGGGAAATTTAGAGAGGAGTTCATTTGACTCACTAGGTTTTCTATATTTCCAGTATTTTTAGTTCCCGAGGAAGAGGCCATGAAAATTTGGGTGTTGAGTTTTTCTCTGATGATTATATTGAGATAGTACTCTATGTAGAGAATTTTAGGATTTGATGGAATATTTGTAGTTTTTTGTAGCACTTTAATTTGAATTTTGAATTGCTGGTCAGGGTTACTCACACAGTACAGTTTTTTGCTTTGTTGCAATTTGGTAGATAGCAGCTGTGGGTTTTGCAGAGGTTGGCACCATGGAGTATAGCTTTGCTTGGTGGCCTTTTGAACTACTAACAATCTGATGGAGTGGGACCTAAAAATTAAGCAGAAGACAAAGAAAATTCTACAAAGCAAGAGATAATAACTTAAAGAAAGACAGAGTTTATGAGTTATTGATTAGAAATTATTTTTTGTGGTCAAACTCTGATCGTGATGGTTCATACATTTTGTAGTCCAAGTGATGAAATTGTACTTTGTGTGATGGTTGTGATTTATGATGTGCATCCTACGGAAGTTAGGACTATGGTACCAGATGTGGAGGTGAGTAAGAAGAGTGTTGTGAGGTCCTATGAACTGTAAGATTCTTTTAGATTTGGACTGCAATGTGACAATGACATGAATGTCATGGAAACTTATATATCTTAGATATATAGCTCGGATGTTAACATACCGGGCACATGTGAATCTACAAACCTTGTTTTCGAGATTGTAGCTTGTCCTTCCTTTGAACTGGAAGGTTGCGATATAGCAGCTTGGGGTTTGGATCCAAAGCCATGCGCGGTTTCCATCTGAGGGCATGAGGTTGTGGGTGGGATTGAGCAGAAGGATGTAATTATCTTGTTCTCTAAGATGTAAGATTATTAGGGTTCCACTATCCATTTCAAACCCGTCTCTAACCTTTGGGTTACGGGTAACCCGAATTGGAAGTCTGCTTGCCAATAACCTGCCAGGTGTTTGTTGTCGCCTCTGAATGGCCAACAAGCTAGGGTAGCGTTCAATAGGTCTTTGCATATATTTAGTAGGCATGTGCCTCCCCGAAATCTCAATTACCTGATCTCTAAGATTGAGATTGGATGGGTGAGATGTGTTGACGGTTGGTTTTCTCATCCATAAGGCATGCTGGGGAGAGAGCAAATCTAATTTCTAACTCAGTAACTTTGTAACTTCCATATTCCATCTCTATAAATTTAAGTCAAATCTCTAAAATCTGAATATATGTCTAAGCGAGATTATACTGTATATTTGAATCAGAATGATCACCCAGCCATGTCGACGAATCAGAAATTCAGGGGTGAACCAGAAGGTAAAAAGACCAAAGTTAATGTGCCAGATAACCAGGTATTGATTTTTGATAATCATGGAAGAAATTTTGGTTTCTGGGTGTTGATAGTGTAGTTCATAATTGTAATTAGTTTTATTTGTGAATGTAACAGTGTTGTTGAGTGGGATTTCCTCATTTCTCCAAATTGACAGGTAGTATAGGTAAGCAGTAGCAGTAGTGAGGATCCAAGGCCAAGCATGCACGCTGGTGGTGAAGGTGTTGGAGATGTCAAGGAGAAGATGGTGCTTGTTCATAGTAGTTCCAGTGCCTATGTGTTGGATTATCAACTTCCTCAACTTCAAGGGGCAAAGGAGAGGTGGGTGGTATATGTCATTCATCCTGACAGAGGGCAATTTGTGGTTAATGAGGGGGTGGTGCTTGTTGGGGATGAGCAAGTGGTTTGTGGTGGTACAAGACAAGGTTTCTATTCTGCACTAGTTCCCATTGCAAGCAAATCCAAGATTCGAGAGAATTATTTTCTTGATCTCCCCAGTGATGTGGTCGTCTTCCCCAATATCTTCTTGCTGGTACCAGTGATGTAACAATTGGCGGAGGCTGCTTATGATCTCGCTATCTTTGGGCCAGGTGAGATAACTGATTCCAGTGATGTTCTTGAAGATAATATAATGCCTTTGCCTCCTCCTAGGGGAAATTATTTTGTGCCAAGGAGGAGAGCTGCACCAGAAAAATATGAGGTTGACAAGAATGTTTCAATAGGAACTTGACCAGAATTCCACCATTCCACACCAGTTGGTAAAGTAATCCTTCCTAGCACTGTTTTTTTGCTGAATCATGTAAATGTATTTCATGGATAGAAAAGTAGTACTAGAATACTTGAATTTGGGTTTGAAGGTATTTATTCTAAAGACAATGGTTTTAAGTACAATGGTGATTAAATGAATGTTTATGTAGTTCTGGATGTTGATATTATGTTTAAATTTGGTATTGGGCTTGACATAGTGACCATATATATCAACATATGGAATTTGAGGGGTATCATGAAGGCTTGAACTGGTTTTATGAGGTTCCTAGTCTTATCAGGGTTTTCATAACAGCCAATCCAACTCGTATCATAGTTAAATTTAGCGACAAAGAGATAGAATAACAAAATATTACAAGAATATACGAGATAGGATTGAATGTTCTTACCAGAGTTGTAGAAAGGTAATTGAGAGGTAATTGTATCAGCATATAAGATCGAGAAATCATATGACCTTTTAGAATCGAACCGGTAGGATATCAGATAGATTATGGCATTCCAAATCGACGGATGTCCCTTGGATTTCTGATTAAAGACGTTCTGAAGCTTTGCAGGAATAGTATTAGCTAAATCAGAGCTGGTGTTGAGATGGGTAAACTTGAAATACTTTATAACTTGCATAACATGTAAATCCCATTCTAATCCAGAGAGAGTTAAAGAGTTAGTATTGTGACTAATGGGTGAATTGTTTGTGAGATTTGTTAGGTTCAATACCTTACAGGGTTCAAAGAGAGCGGTGATTTGAGTGATTGGGTTGATGTAATTGAGAGTTTTTAGGTCAGTGATTGTATAATTGCAGGTAAAGATGTGATTGTGCTCAATGCAGTTGCATTGGTAGATGAGAGTATGAGATTTGATATTCATTTGAGATTTTCGGCTAGAACATCCGGCAGAAAAGGACCGTTGGGGTAACCGTTGAAGGAAAATGACAGAGAGAAAACGGCAGGGTTAGACGGACGGGGGAGAGAAGTCAGGCGAAGAGAGAGGGCAAAGCTCATTTTCTCGAAAATGTAACTATTCAGATTTAGTGGATCCACTTTATTACTCAAAACTCTATAATTTGGTAATTTCAATAAAATATATTCTTTCTAGCAAAAAATAAAATAATAATTAATTATTTTCTAGTAAAAAAAATAAATAAAAATACTCCCTCCGTCCCACTATTAGATGACCTACTTAGTTTAAAATTTTGTCCCACTATTAGTTGACCTATTTCATTAAACAAGGGATATTTCTAAAATTATCATTTTGATTGATTATCGGTAATATAAGAAATATGTAAAATTTGATATCCATGTTTATATTCGTTACGTAGGTGTTTTAAAATGATTTTTAATGATACAAAGTTTACCAAAATCCATGGTATAGTTTGAGAGGTAAATCAATTCTAAATTTTACAAATTACTATAATAAGGGTAAAATCGTAAAAAAACACTCCCATTTATTCCTTGCCTTAAGAATTGTGCAAACTTGAACTAGGTCATCTAATAGTGGGACGGAGAGAGTATAAAACATCATAAAAGGTCAAAAAGAAGAAGTCAAACCTATTTTAATTGATTTAGAGAGAAACATAGAACTACTATTATTTTCGGACATAACACAGTACACGTATCAGTCTCATAAACTGGGAAAACTATTACAAGTCTGAAATCATAGTACATGTACTCAGTACACGTAACAGAGTAGCTATATGTCGACAAACAGATTTTGGTACGCATATTAGTATGCACACCTGTTGATGGTGGTTTTTAGTTTAGGGTTAAAATCGTAAAACACTAAACCCTAAAAGACAGTGATGTCACAACATTTAAGTGATAAAGCATTTACTAGGCACATTTACTGAAACCTTTAATGTGTCTCTAAAATAATTACCAGGGTATATTTTTCAAATTAGGGTTACGACAAGCCAAACCCTAATTCCCACGTGTGCCAATGGAAAATCATCACAGCCACACCGACCGTGCCAAAGCATGCCAACCATGCTAGCCTCACCTCTGTGCCAATGGCAAATCATGCCAGCCACACCAACCTCGCCAAAGCATACCAACCATGCTAGCCGCACCTTTTTGCCAATGGAAAATTATGCCAGCCACACCGACCGCGCCAAAGCATGCCAACCATGCTAGCCGCACCTCTGTGCCAATGGAAAATCATGCCAGCCACACTGACCGTGCCAAAGCATGCCAACCATGCTAGCCGCACCTCTTTGCCAATGGAAAATCATGCCAGCCACACCGACCGAGCCAAAGCATGCCAACCATGCTAGCCACACCTCTGTGCCAATGGCAAATCATGTCAGCCACACCGACCGCTCCAAAGCATGCCAACCATGCTATCCGCACCTCTGTTCCAATGGAAAATCATGACAGCCACACCGACCGCACCATGCCAAACACATCTTGCCATGGCCCCTCTATCTGCGACACCTTGTTGGCCCTCACTACGCGGCTACCAGAACGAAGGCGTGCAACAATCAACGGTTTCCCTTCAATCCCAGGAGCAAATCCTGGCCGTCTAAGGTCACCTCACGACCTTTGGCCCAAAACCCTTGCTTGATCACGCACCTAGCCAAGCAATCCGCGCCATGCCAAACATATCTCGCCATTGCCCTTCTAGCCGCGCCACCCTGTTGGCCCTCACTACGCGGCTACCAGAACGAAGGCGTGAATAAATCAACGGTTGCCCTTCAATCCTAGGAGAAAATCCTGACCGTCTAAGGTCACCTCACGACCTTTGGCCCAAAACCATAGCTTGGTCACGCACCTAGCCAAGCTAGCCGCGCCATGCCAAAACGCCCTTACCTTGGCCCTAGCCATGCCATACGTCCATGGAAAACCCTTGGCCCCACATGCCAAGACAAACCAAACCTAGCCAAGCTAGTCACGCCATGCCAAACACACTCTGCCTTGGCCCTAGCTATGCTAGTCACGTCATGCCAAGCCAAACGCTCTTGCCTTAGCCCTAGCCACGCCATACGCCCATGGAAAGCCCTTGGCCCCACATGCCAAGGCAAACCAAACCTAGCCAAGCTAGCCGCGCCATGCCAAACACACTCTTCCTTGGCCCTAGCTATGCTAGTCACGTCATGCCAATCCAAGCGCCCTTGCCTTGGCCCTGGACACGCCATACGCCCATGGCAAACCCTTGGCCCCACAGGCCAAGCCAAAATCGCACCTAGACAAATCTAGCCACGCCCAAGGCGAACCCTTGGCCCCACATGCTAATCCTAAATACACCCTAGCTGCGCCACCCTGTTGGCCCTTACTACGCGGCTACCAAAACGAAGGCGTGCAACAATCAACGGTTGCCCTTCAATCTTAGGAGCAAATCCTTGCCATCCAAGGTTACCAGACAACACATGGTAACCTTTGGCCCGAAAACCTAAGTTTGGCCACGCCAAACCATGCCATTCCAACCTAGCTGCGCCACCACGTTGACCCTCACTATGCGCCTACCAAAACAAAGGAGCGCAATGATAAACGGTTGCCCCTCCTCTCAAGATATAAAATCTTGACCGTCGAAGGTCACCAGGCTAGCAAGTTTCCCTAGATTGACTTGCCAAGCCACAACAACATGCTCCATGTTTTGCAAAAACATTCGAGACATCAACACAAACTGGGGGACGCTCATTAGGGTTTTGGTTTGGTGGTCTATAGCGTGCGGCATACACAAATGCCCGTTTCAAAATAGTGTAATAAGATTAAGGCGGTTAGTAAATGCAAGAAGCAACGGTGAAACGCTCCTTCATTATGGGACATCAATTCCATCAAATCCCATCAATACCAGATGTTACCACCTCTTCCCATTTAACTCATCCATTTTCTTTTCTTAAGAGGCCAAAATACGTTTCTTTTTGGACTTGTATAAGTATGCTTACCTATTTCCACCAGAGACACGAGTTCTTGGTCAGGGAAAATACCACACTTAGAAAGGCAACTCTTGTTAGCTTTCTCAATGCTCTCACCTTCTGATACAAGTCAAGCACTGCTCTTCCAGAATTATTCTGGCCTCAACACTCTCTTCGCTTCCCTCCCTAAACCAACCCTTATCTTCCACTTTGTGACCGAAGCAAGTCTGAAACGACCATTTCTTGGTTTAGGCCGGACTTGTACAGATTGATCTCTCGAATCTAAAAGTACTCCCTTGCAATACACTGTTTAGGGTTTAAATTGTTTCTCACTTTCATACCTGCAATTACCAAAATCAGCAGAAACCATTTTCACCTATAAACAATTGGCGATCACAGCGGGAGGATTGGTCTATCGGTCCCAATATCAGGCTTTGAATACGTTTCTCTAAAGAGAAGGAATGGTTGGTCTTTGGACTGAATCTGTGTCCTCAGATTCCACTCGGGAAAACGACAACGTTTCAACGCCCAACAACACCGCCAACAAAGGAGATCCAAGGCTGATTGACCTAGTATGGGTTCAGGGGATTCACACCAGAAACATGGGGCTGATGAGATATGCAATCAACGCCATACTGGATTTCCTCATCGAACTGACGGCAGAATTGAGCGATTCGCCTGCCTAGGAAACTTCAGAGTTGGGGACTGACATCCCGAATGATCGCTCTCAAGCCAATAACTTCACTACCAATCAGAGGCCCGTAAGCCAAGAAGCGGTCTCGCTGGTGGAAAACTTATGTAAACTATTACATCTTTCAAGGGATCAATGGATGGAGACGTTCACTGCCATCAATCGGATAACGTTAAGCGTGCCCTTGGTTCCCCCATGCTTGGAAACATCAAAAATGCAGGATTCGTCCATTAATAATATCACGTTCACCGACGATGACATGATGGCAGAGGAAGGCCAAAACCACGCCCTATACGTCACAGCTCGAATCAAAAACGTGGAATTCAAAAGGACCCTCGTAGACACATGAGCGTCCACCAATGTTGTCACCCTTAGGATGCTCAGGACGGCCAAAGTACAACCAAGCGAGGTTACACGACAACCTACCACCATGACCAATTTCGAAGGTAACCAAACCAATACATATGGGTACGTCAATTTGGATCTATCGGTAGGACATGTCCAGTCAAAAGTGAGATTCGAAGTAATTGAAAAGGAGCCGGACTACCACATGATACGGGGGAGACCATGGCTCCACGACAACAGGATCATTCCTTCGACGTACCAGTAATGCTTGAAAACCACGCTAAACGAAGAAGTCATTAACATCGCAGCGTCATAATCTCCCTATGCGCCAATCTGTGGCATGGAAATTTTTGAGACAATATAAGGGCCGCAACTCACAACCAACAAGGCTCACCACACTCCGCTGCCGAAATGGACGACCATTGAAGAAAGAAATAGTCCTACACAACCCAGCGGAGAAATTCATCCTCATATCACACCTTCAGAAGAGAGGCGCACTCGCCTTCATCCACAAGACCAAGGTCTGGTTCCAACCAAGCGAGGACGGACATTCATTACGGGTCACGACGAAAAAGGAAAAACCGTATATCAACGCCGTTGTTAGCAATTAACAAGGGAGACTACCTCGCAGTCTCTCCGCCCAATAGAATGCCAGCCTGGTGACGAGCCGCGAGAGGAGATACCTGACGCACCACAACAACTACAAGATCGCACCAATTCAACCACGGACAATCTTGAAATTGTTAATATTGGGAATGAGGAATCTCCACGATCCATCTCCATAAGCTCTACTCTACACACAGACGAGTGCACAAAGTTGGTAGACCTCCTCAAGGAATATCAAGATGTGTTCGCATGGACGTACAAGGAGATTCCTGGCTTGGACGAGAAGCTGGTCACTCACCACTTACATGTGATATCCGGATCTAAACCAGTCAAGCAGACCCCAAGACAATTTCGGCACGATGTTGAAGAAAAGATTAAGGCAGAGGTTCAAAAGTTATTGGTGGCTGGTTTCATCAAACTAATCCATCACCCCACCTGGTTGGAAAACATAGTTCCAGTAAAAAAACAAGAATGGTCAAATCAGGTGTTGTGTCGATTTTAGGGATCTAAATAAATGTTTCCCTAAAGATGATTTTCCGCTCCCCAACATCGACATGTTAGTAGATGCCACCAGTGGACATGGTATGTTTTCTTTCATGGATGGGTACATCGGCTATAACCAAATAAAGATGTACGAGCATGATGCGAGTAAGACGGCTTTTCGAACTCCTCTCGGAAACTTTTACTACAATGTGATGCCCTTCGGTCTGAACAACGCTGATGCCACATACAACACGCCATGACCACCATCTTTAACGACATGATGCATAAGCAAGTTGAGGATTATGTAGATGACATAGTAGTCAAGTCAAAAACTTGGGGGGCCCACGCAAGGATTCTATAGCAGGTGTTCGAAAGATGCCGCGAATACAAGCTAAAAATGAATCCCTTAAAGTGTGCTTTCGGTGTCTCCTCGGGCAAGTTCCTAGGATTCCAAGTAACAGCTAAGGGGATCAAAGTTGACCCAACCAAAACGTAAGCCATCCTCACAATTCCAGCACTGCGGAACGTGAAGGAACTCCAGAGTTTCATGGGAAAAAAAAAACTACATCTGTCGCTTCATACCCGGATTGGCTCAACTTATTGCTTCGTTCACCCCCTTACTAAAGAAAGGAGCAAGCTTTTTCTGGACCCCATTACAACAGGAGGCATTACGAAAGATTCAACGAACATTATCTTCCCCGGCTGTCATGAGATCACCCATGCAAGGAAGACCGCTACACCTCTACACCGCTTTCAGTGACACTGCTGTCGGAGCTCTCCTCGGACAAGAAGATGACAAAGGTATTGAATACCCCATATACTATTTCAGTCGGACTTTGAGAGATGCCGAACTCAGGAATCCCAAAGCAGAAAAGGCATGCCTAGCATTGGTCTACTCCATCCAGAAATTCAGGCACTACCTGCTGTCCAATAAAGTGGTGCTGATATCCACATCCGATCATGTGAAGTTCCTCCTCTAAAAACCTTCTCTGATATGAAGACTAACCAAATGGCTCCTCCAGATGTCATAATTCGTCATAACATGTACTTCCCCGAGGGCCATCAAAGGACAGGCAGTTGCAGATTTGTTGGCGGTATTTCCAGGAGAAAATGTTGTAACATTACGCGAAGACCTCCATAGGGACTTTCCGGAAATCTCTTTCATCCAAGAGGAAACTTGGCTATTGTTTTTCGACGGCTCCTCCACCCCTAACAACGACACGGGAGGAGTCGGCGTGGTTCTGGTATCCCCAACTGATGAAGTTTTCTCACACTCCTTCAAGCTAGACTTCCCCTGCACCAACAATTCAGCAGAGTATGAAGCTTTCCTTATTGGGTTGTCCTTGGCTAAACAAGCCGGAGCCACACGTCTGGAAATAAGATGGGACTCTAAACTATTGGTCAACCAAGTAAATGGAGTATACGCACTAAAGGAGGTAACCTTAGCCCCATACAGAGCTGAAGCGCAAAAACTACTGAACTACTTCATCGACGCAACAGTAGCCCATATCGGGCGCGACAACAACCAACATGCCGACTGCCTAGAAACGTTAGCATCGAAACTGCGATTTGAAGGCCCTGAGGAAACTTTGACGGTGAAAAGAAGGACCGTGGCTTCAACGTGGCTTTCACAGCCTGAAAAAGATAAAGTTGATGACTTGAGAACACCGATTATCCAAGAGCTTAGCAGTTCACTCTCTCAAGGAAAGGTCAGCCTTAATACTTTGCGTGATTTCTTCATGCTTCGAGGGGGTACTCTATCATCAAAATCTAGACGGCTCTTTGTCAAGATGCCTCGGAGAAGAGGAAGCATAATAACATCTCAATTGCATCCATGGTGAGATATGCGGACAAACATTGGTGGTGACCCTCTACCGTCATTTATAACGCCTTGGCTATTATTGGCCAGAGATGGAGGTCCAAGCTAGGTTACTTCAAAGAACCTATTCCAACTGTCAAGCGTCGTCGCATCAATTAGAAATTTTTAACATTGTCTACGTCGGGGACTGGCAGAAGCCATACATCAATTACCTTCGCGACGGGATACTCCCCACCAACGAGAAGGAGGCATCCAAGATAAAATAAAGGTCCAAGAGGTTCGTATTTCACGAAGGGATCTTATATCGTAAAATATTTAAAGGGAGTCTTCTGCGATGTTTGAACGAGGTAGAGTTCCCAATCATGCTGAAGGAGATGCACGAAGGAGAACACCAAGGGAAGCGGAAATTATTTCTCCAAATACACGAGAAGTACTACTGGCCGACCATAGAGGACGATGCAATTGTTTTCGTATAGAGGTTCAAGGAATGTCAGGTCCACGGGAACCTTATTCATGTACCAGCAACCACCCTATATTAAATAACCAGTCCATAGCCCTTTCATAGCTGGGGACTCGACATCATTGGGAAGATCAAACCACCATCCTAAAAACATCACGAGTATGTAATAACAGCAACCGAACACTTTACCAAATGGGTTGAAGCCATATCTTTACGAGGAGCGAACGGAACCACGATTGCGACATTCATTAAGGAGTACATCATCTACCGTTTTGGTATACCTTAACATATCATCACCGACAATGGCACCCCTTTCGTAAACAGGCAAGTATGATAATTTCTCGAGGAATACGGGATTAAACAATTCTTCTCCACCGTATACTAACCTCAAGGGAACGGGCAGGCGAAAAGCACCAACAAAACTATGATTTGAATCCTCAGTTGGACAGTGCACGATAATCCTCGAACATGGCATTAGCAACTTCCCATGACACTTTGGGCGTACCGGACGTCACCAAGAAGTTCCACTGGAGTCTCTCCCTATTCTCTTGTTTATGGCGCAGATGATATCCTCCCTGCGGAAATTAAAATCCCATCAGCCAGGATTTACGATACAAGCGGAGTTTGATGGAATGAAGCTGAATCCTTAAGTGCCTGGGTTGCGGAATTGGACATTGTAGACTCCAGGAGAGCTAAAGCGAAAGAACACGCATGGGCATACATAAACAGGGTTTCCAGGGCATACAACAAAACCGTGAAACCTCGAATTTTTCAAATAGGAGACTTGGTACTGAAGACTGCTAAGCACATCCAGCAAGACGCATCGGCACCAAAATTCTCCGCAAAATGGGAAGGTCCTTATATAGTCACGAAAGCATACAACAGTGGGTATTACAAAGTCATTAAGGAGGACGGGGGAAAACTGGAAGCGGTCATCAACGGGAAATGGCTAAAGGAATACTACCCCTGAACGCCGCTTCACCCCACCATATCACAAACATGGATATCCAGGCATCTTTTCACTTTCTTCCATATTGTATTGAGTTTCTATTTTATTTGATTGAAGCAAATCAATAAAGTTCTCTTGTTCTTTCAAAAAAAAAAATGCTCAGAAAGAAACTCAAACATATTACAACCACATAACTCAGAAAAGCACGTCCAAAAGGTGGTAATCTCTAGAAAGCATCATCTTCAAACGACTTTGATAACTCTCAGTCTTTCTCTTCAAATTTTGGATTGACTCTTCCACCTTCTGTGACTCCATGGCCAAGGCTTTCTCCTCTTTCAGAATAAATTTTATAGCTGGGACCACGCCAGCAAGAATTTAAGCCCTGTCAACCTTCACAATTTCAAGACGATGCCGCAACCAACTAACGTTGAACTTCAAAGATTCACAAGTAGACACCATGTTCTCCCATTTTTGAATAGCTGCTTCCGCGACGGTACGGATAGACATACTCTCCATTTCAATAACCATTGGCAGGAGACAATTCACAATAGAAACCAAATCAGACGAGCAATACTGTACCATGTTCCAGGTGGCAATGTGGCCGTATATCTTCCATATTTTTGTGTAAAGAGTTACGAATTCTTTTCGCACAAGGAACCCCCCAACGTTCTGGTAGTTATAATAAAAGCACCTCATGTGGGTTCCAAATAACAAACCTGCATTGGGATACTCATGGCAAGAAATTCCTAAGTCGGCATTTTCTAGATCTGCAGCAGCTGGAAAGATCGAGCTCGAAGAAAAAGGGGTAACCAAGTCATCCTCATCAATGACGGTAACACATGCTCCAACAGGATACCTCTACATAGAAGGAAAACTTCCATTATTCATCAGCAAGTAAAGAAAAGTATGTTGATTAATGATAACATACCGGTATGACCTTCTTAACCCGAATGACACAGATGAGGGAATTGTCACGAGAATCAAGTCTGTCACGTTTGGCTGGAGAACCTGGTCGACTCGAGGAAGATTCGCTTCTGATCGACATGATGTAAGTTGGACTTGACGAGAAGAAATCTTTATTGAAAATTGGGAAGATGACACAACTTCACCAGGCGTAAATACTATGGAATCCCTAAAGGAATAAGGAAAAACGCAGGCTGAAAAAGTGGAACATGTTGGAATCACGGCCGGGAGACCAGCCTCGAAAATAAAATGCCTCACCTTGCCACGGCCCCGGCTAATCCCTCACTCCATCATTGTGGCCCCACCACGCCTAGTCGCCCTTGCACGTTCCACTATGCCATTGCCGCCGCCCCACAACGCCTGGCCGTCCGAGTATGTCCCGTATTTTCAAGGCCACACTATGCCAATCCACCTTCTCCACTGACGTGACCCTATCATCCACGCGCGTTCACCTCACCAAGACCACGCCACCTCTTGGACCCTCGAGCCAAGTTGTCCACTTGCGTCGCCTCCCAAGATCGTTCCCCCTTTGCCTTGGATATGTACGACCAGACCAAGCCGGTAACTTTCGCCCCACCACTCCATGGTCTGCATTCCCAGTACAACTTACGCAGGCCGCCAACATGGGAATCCAAAACTCTATTTACCATTCAAAAGGGTTAGTCGGATTCTCCTATCCATCTCTGCAATGATTTACACCTTGATTTTTTCCTTGTCTGTCACCATCATATGCTTACCTCGCAACAAGGCACCTGTTCCGAGCTAAGCATAGGACTTAATGTTAATGGTGGTTTTTAATTTAGGGTTAAAATAGTAAAAAATTAAACCCTAGCAGACAGTGACGTCACAACATTTAAGTGATAAAGCATTTACTAGGCACATTTACTGAAACCTTTAATTGTCTCTAAAATAATTACCAGGGTATATTTTTTAAATTAGGGTTACGATAAGCCAAACCCTAATTCCCACGTGTGCCAATGGAAAATCATGCCAGCCACACCGACCGCGCCAAAGCATGCCAACCATGCTAGCCGCACCTCTGTGCCAATGGAAAATCATGATAGCCACACCGACCGCGCCAAAGCATGCCTACCATGCTATCCGCACCTCTGTGCCCATGGTAAATCATGCCAGCCACACCGACCGCGCCAAAGCATGCCAACCATGCTAGCCGCACCTCTGTACTAATGTAAAATCATGTCAGCCACACCAGCAACCACCCTATATTCAATAAGCAGTCCATAGACCTTTCATAGATGGGGACTCGACATCATTGGGAAGATCAAACCACCGTCCTCAAAACATCACGAGTATGTAATAACAGCAACCGAATACTTTACCAAATGGTTTGAAGCCATATCTTTACGAGGAACGAACGGAACCACGATTGCGACATTCATTAAGGAGTACATCATCTGCCGTTTTGGTATACCTAAACATATCATCACCGACAATGGCACCCCTTTCGTGAACAGGCAAGTACGATAATTTCTCAAGGAATACGGGATTAAACAAGTCTTCTCCACCATATACTACCCTCAAGGGAACGGGCAGGAGGAAAGCACCAACAAAACTATGATTCGAATCCTCAGTTGGACAGTACACGATAATCCTCGAACATGGCATGAGCAACTACCCATGGCACTTTGGGTGTACCAGACGTCACCAAGAAGTTCCACTGGGGTTTCTCCCTATTCTCTTATTTATGGCGCAGATGTTATCCTCCCGGCAGAAATTAAAATCCATCAGCCAGGATTTTCGAAGCAAGCGGAGTTCGATGGAAGGAAGCTGAAGCCTTAAGTGCCAGGGTTGCGAAATTGGACACTGTAGACTCCAGGAGAGCTAAAGCGCAAGAACATGCATGGGCATATAGAAATAGGGTTTCGATGGCATACAACAAAACCGTGAAACCTCGAATTTTTCAAATAGGAGACTTGGTACTGAAGACTGCTAAGCACATCCAGCAAGACGCATCGGCACCAAAATTCTCACTAAAATAGGAAGGTCCTTATATAGTCATGAAAGCGTACAGTAGTGGGTATTACAAAGTCATTAAGGAGGATGGGGGAAAACTGGAAGCATTCATCAACGGGAAATGGCTAAAGGCATATTACCCCTGAACGCCGCCTCACCCCGCCGTATCACAAACACGGATAGCCAGGCATCTTTTTATTTTCTTCCATACCGTATTGAGTTTTGATTTAATTTGTTTGAAGCAAATCAATAAAGTTCTCTTGTTCTTTAAAAAAAATGCTCAGAAAGAAACTCAAACATATCACAACCACATAAATCATAAAAGCCCGTCCAAAAGGTGGTAATCTCTAGAAAGAATCATCTTCAAACGACTTTGATACCTCTTAGTCTTTCTCTTCAAATTCCGGATTGACTTTTCCACTTTCTGTGACTCCACGGCCAAGGCTTTCTCCTCTTTCAGAATAGCTTTTGTAGCAAGGACCATGCCAGCAAGAATTCCATCCCTGTCGACCTTCACAATTTCAAGACGATGCCGCAACCAACTAACGTTGAACTTCAAAGATTCACAAGTAGACACCATGTTCTCTCACTTTTGTATAGCTACTTCCGCGGCGGTATGGATATACATACTCTCCATTTCAACAACCATTGGTAGGAGACAATTCACAATAGAAACCAAGCAGACGAGCAATACTGTACCACGTTCCTGGTGGAAATGTGGCCGTATATCTTCCATATTTTGTATAAAGAGTTACGAATTCTTTTCGCACAAGGAACCCCCTAACGTTCTGGTAGTTAGAAGAAAGGCACCTTATGTGGGTTCCAAATAACAAACCTGCATTGGGATACTCATGGCAAGAAATTCCTAAGTCGGCATTTTCCAAGACTTGCAGCGTCTGGAAAGATCGAGCTCGAAGAAAAAGGGGTAACCAAGTCATCATCATCAATGAAGGTAACACATGCTCCAACAGGATACCTCTACACAGAAGGAAAACTTCCATTATTCATCAGCAAGTAAAGAAACGTATGTTGATTAATGAGAACATACCGGTATGACCTTTTTAACCCGAATGACTCAGATGGGGGAATTGTCACGAGAATCAAGTCTGGCACGTTTGGCTGGAGAACCTGGTCGACTCGAGGAAGATTCGCTTTTTATCGACATGATGTAAGTTGGACTTGACGAGAAGAAATCTTTGTTGAAAATTGGGAAGACGACACAACTTCACCAGGCGTAAATACTATGGAAGCCCTAAAGGAATAAGGAGAAACGCAGGCTGAAAAAGTGGAACATGCTGGAATCATGGCCGGGAGACCAGCCTCGAAAATAAAATGCCTCACCTTTCCATGGACCCGGCCAAGCCCTCGCTCAATCATTGTTGCCCCACCACGCCTATTCGCCCTTGCACGTTCCACTACGCCATTGCTGCAGCCCCACTACGCCTGGCCGTCGAGTATTTCCCGTCTTGTCAAGGCTACACTATGCCAAGCCACCTTCTCCACTGACGTGACCCTATCATCCACGCGCGTTCAACTCACCAAGACCACGCCACCTCTTGGACCCTCGAGCCAAGTTGTCCACTTGCGTCGCCTCCCAAGACCGTGCGCTGATAGGTGTTGTAAAACACCTAATTTTGTATCTAGTATTTATGCTTTCTTTGCTTTTTATTTTGTAAAATATGTATCTTATGTTTAGTTTTAAGTTTTTAGGTGCAATTGAGCCATTGGGAACAAAAGAAGGAGAAACGTTTCATTTGGAGAAGAAAAGATGAAAAGGCAGAACCACATTGCAATGGTGTGCGATATGTGGAGCCTAGACAAGGTTAAGGGGTTGCCGTTTGGTGGCATGTGGTAATCTGATGGGTGCGTCTATCAATTCCAAGTCCTACACATGCCTAAAATTGAGAAGATTTGTCCATCTCTCAATTATTGTACCAGAAATTGAGAAGGAAAGCAGCCGTTGCTGCTGGTGTATCCAAGAACAGCTGGGAAAGATCAAATCCAGAGATTATTGGGATTGAAGACTGTTTTGAGATGCAAGAGATGAAGGGAAGACAATGGAAATTGCTAGAGAGACTTCTGTTGATGAAGAAATTAGATCAAGAAGAAATCTGAGTTTTAATGGAATTTGGAGTTAGAATTTTAAGTGAAATTGAATCTGAGGATGGAATTGAGGATTAGAAGAGGAAATCAGATATGGGTTTGTATATTCCAGAGATTGAGATGGTTTTTCTGTTGATTAAAGTCAAGAATGAATGGGTTGAGTTGTTATTAAGCAATTGAAGACTGCAGGGCAGATTTTGTGTACTGAGACTCAAGATGGTTCAGTGGTACTGTGTTCACAGATTGCAATTGGAGATGGTGTTGTTTATGCTTTGCAGGGTAGCTGAATTATGAGATAAAACTGGTGGTGTAGATGAGAAAATTTAATAGATGTATGTTCTAGGTTGACAGGTATTGCAGGTAGCTTGAAGGTGATGAGCTACATGATTTGTTGCTGCTGTTGAAACTGGAAATGAACCTGGTGATGTTGTGCTACTGACCTATGCTGGAGTGGTTCACTAATGAAGATGTATGGTGATTGTTCACAGATGCAAGTTGAAATTGCAGGTTATGAGAGGCTTAAAGTGTTGCAGGGGAGAATGATATAAAGCTATAGAGTGAGGTAAATGTAGGAGTTGCAGCTACTGGGATTGAGACAGTGTGCTTAAGGGTGATGTTAATTTCAACAAGGAGCTGAAGTGGATTGTATGAGATGTGGAGGAGCTGGTATGAGATTGCACTGGTGGTATTGATTGCTGCCAATTGCAGTTGTAGGTGCATAGCTAGTGTAGCAGGTGTGTTTGGCTGTGCCAAGTAAAAGTTTAATGAAAAGCAGGGAATGAATGAACAGAATGGGAGAGTAGCGGGTGACATATTTGGTGATTCCATGGTTTAATGCAATGTGGAGTTACAGTGGTGCTGGGTATGTTGTTGATAGCAATGGGTTGTTGAGAAGATTGAGGCAGAGCTGTAACTGGTGGTAACTGATTAGGTTTTGATGCAGGAGAAAATGGTTTTGCAGTGGTGCCAAATGAGTTGCAGGTGGAATTCTGGGCAGAGTGGAATTTGTGTAGCTGAGAAGAACAATGATTGTGCTGTGCTTTTTTGGTGCAATTGTAGCTGTTAGGAACTGCAAGGTATGTGATGTATGGGATTCTAGCTGTTGTTGGTGACTAAAGCTCAAGCACAGGGAGCTGCTTTGCAGGGCATGAGCAGGAGCTGGAGCTTGATGTCTAGCATATTGCAGGTGATAATGGGTGTGATGGTGAAGTTTCATGGCTGTAGTCTAGGAAGGGAGTGCCTTGGTCCTGTGTAGCGGCAAACCAGGGTACAATGGGGTTACTGTCAGCAGCTAGGACTCGATAAAAGGCTGAGAAGAAGTGAGGAGTTACTGGAGCTACAGGTGCATCGAATTTTGCTTACAAGAGAGGCTGGTTTACAAGGAATGGTGGTCAAGAAATGGAATGCACCTATGGCAGTGCTGTGTGCAGTGTGGAGACATTGCAGGTGTTGGAAGTCGCTGCTGGTGAAGAATGGAGGTTTGCTGAAGCAATTGAATAAAGGCATGAGGCAGATTGAGTGAAGATGGCAAGAATGAAGTACAGTGGTTGCAGCTCAGATGGTGCGGTAGCAGTCAAGAAGCTACAACTATAGGTGATGTTGCAGAGACAGTGCGAAAACGCAGCAAGATTGGAGTGCCGGTGAGTATAGCTCGGAATGCTGGATTTCAGAACTTGAAGCATGAATTACAATGTTTCAGTGAATCGCGAAGGGGGTATGAGTCGGATGCGGAAGTTGGTCATTGGACATATGAGCTATTAGTCGCGCTTTTGGGTACGTTTTCGCAAGAACAAGGAATTGGCTTAGATGGTATTTTGTGAATGTTTGAATTGCAGAGAAGTAGAGTTGAGGTGTTGGAAGGAAATGATTGTCTAGTGAGTGTTTCTGATTATTCAGGTGGGCATAGATAGTTTTTTGGCACAAATTCCGGCGACCGGCGCCGGATTCCGGCCAAAAACACAGCTTTCCGGCGAACAATTTTTGGGTCATATTTTCACATGGGTTTTTCACACACATGAGTTTAGTGGACTTCTTGGTATTGGACCATGGGCTTTGAAGACCTAATTTGGAAAGCTATAAAAGAAGGAGTTTCTATTCTTTTGAGATCACATCACACAATCTTTCTACTGGGTTTTTGGAGGAGAGCAGCGACTAGGGTTTGCTTCCATTTATTTTTATGTTCTTCATTTTATTTTTAAGAATAATTATGTTGAGTCCAAAAACCATGGGTAGCTAAATTCTTAATATTGGTTATGGGATAATAAGTGGAATTCACAAATAAAATCTGATTCAATACATTGGTTTTGTCTCAAGTTTATTGTTTATGTTTCATTATTGATATTGATATATGATTTGATTGTTTATTTGGTTGAGTCCGGAATCGATCCGATTTGCATTCATATCTAGATCTATATTAGGGTTTTCAATACGAAAACGTTGTTCATCCCTGATTCTAAGTAGCATAAATGTGGGTAGTGCTTGTAGAGATATATCCTACTAGTCACATATGAATCATAACTTGGATTAAATTGATTTAGTACTTTTACACATTTCAATTGCCTTGATTAGTCTTATTCCATATAGCTTATTACTTTTAGGGAGTTAAATCTAATTTGCTTTTACACTTTAGGTTGCTTTCTAGGAAGAATTCACATATGCATCTTTTAATGTGGTTGTGATGAAATCAGGGAATTAGCGGGGTATTCTTACGATCAAGGTATCCTAGGACTTTTAGTAAATGAGAGATTAAATATCAATTCTAGTCATTGATGAAAATATGTATTTGTGAATGAAACTATCCCGTGACCAATACTTTCTCCTTATTGATTACTTTTATTATTACTTTGCTTTCAATTCATTTTTATTGTTTTGATAAATCAAACCCCCCCATGGTTACTAAGAAACTGAATTTTTTTATAACAACAAAGGCCTCTCTGTGGGTACGAACTCTTTCTTATCGCATACTATTTTTATTTTAGGAAGTAAGAAAGTGAAATTATTTTTGCGTCGGCTGACAATCGACCAGATTTTTGGCGCCGCTGCCGGGGAGGCAAACTACTTGTTATTAAGTTTTTAGTTTCTTTTTATCATTTTTCTGCTTGCATATTTGCTTTCCGTTTATTGTCTTGTTTCTTACTTGTTTGCGAGAATTGTTTTTCAGGTACTAATCCCTGGCTTCTAAAGATTAGAATTATCCAAGGTGCGGGATAGCTACTCGAAGAGGCACAATACTCCAACCAAGTCAAGACACAACGGAAGAACAAGTCTTGGAAGTAGAACACGAAGCTCTTCATCGAGAAGTGGAAGAAGAGTTACAACTAGAAGAAGAACTATAGGTTCCATTTGTAGAAGAACCACTAGTTGAAGAAGAAGAAGCAATGGAAGACGCAAATCGTACACTCAAGGATTTGGCATCTCATAGGCTTGATGCACAACGATGGTGTATTCAAACCAACTCAACATTCGAGATCAAGCCGGGGTTGCTTAGAGAGTTGCCAAAGTTTCATGGCATGGCGAATGAAGATCCAAACAAGCATCTCATGGAGTTCTATACCATTGTCAAGGCTATGCTTCCAGCGGAGACTGAATCCGATGTTGCAATGATAAAAGTTTTTCCATTTTCTATGGTGGACAACGCTAAGGATTGGTTGTATTGTTTGCCTGCCAGAAGTGTCACTACATGAAACGGATTGAAGAAAATCTTTCTAGAGAGGTATTTTCCTGCGTCAAAGGCTACTCAAATTCGCAAAGAGATTTATGGAATAAAGTAACATGCGGGAGAGTCTTTGTATGAATGTTGGGAGCGATACAAGAGATTGGTGGCAAGCTGTCCTCACCATCAATTCAGTGACACTATGATAATCCAGTACTTCTACGAAGGCCTCCAATCAAGTGATAGATATCTTCTTGACGCTGCGGGTGGTGGTGCACTAGTGAACAAGACGGTGGCCCAAGCTGCCGAGTTGATTGAAAGCATGGCTGCAAACTCGCAACAATTCTACACAAGAGGTGAACCAATGGTTAGGGGAGTGCATGAAGTTAGTAATTCATCATCATCACACCGTGATCAAAGGATGGACAATATGGAGCACATGATGTAAAATATGGATGCGGTTATATTACCTTCGTATGGTGAAGAGTTGGAGCAAGCTAATGAGGTTTTTCCAAACCAACCAAGACGGTATGATCCCTATTCCAACACCTACAATCCGGGATGGAGAGATCATCCAAATTTCAGCTATGCCAACAAGCAAGGTGCGGTTCAACAACCTATCTTTAACCGTCCGAGTGGATTTCAACCGCAACAACAACAATTTCAACCTCAACAACAATAATTTCAACCGCAACAACAACAACAATTTCAACCTCAATAGCAGCAATTTCAGCAACCACAACAATCGGTGCAAAATCAAGGTTCCGATATCGATGCAAAGTTACAAACAATGATGCAAGGTATTTCCACCATGTTCAAGGAGAGCCAACAAGAAACCAAGAGTGCGATTAAGGATTTGCAGACTCAAGTGGGCTCCATGGAAATTGATATCAACAAGTTGAAAGCACAAAATAGTGGAAGACTCCCTTCTCAACCCATTAACCCAAAAGAGGGTGTCAATGCAATTACGTTGAGAAGTGGTACACAACTTGAACAACCCAAGGTTGCTGATTTGGGTGAAGAGGAAGTTCCAAAGGAGCCGGTTTCGGAGGAAAAGAGGGATGAAATTCCCCAAACACCCGAGGTACCTATTCCTAACTCTAAAACTCCTATTCCTACTTATGTTCCTCCTATACCTTTTCCTCGCAGATTTGCAAGTTCTAAGAAGGCGGAACTAAAAAAGGAGATTTTAGATGTTCTTAAGAAGATTCATGTGAATATACCACTCATTGATGCTATAAAGCAAGTTCCCAAGTATGCGAAAGTGTTGAAGGACTTGTGTACCAACAAGCAAAGGATTAAAGGTAATGAAGTGCTAAGTGTGGGGGAGAATGCTTCGGCAATCTTACAACACAAACTCCCACTGAAATGCAAGGATCCCGGTAGCTTTGACATCCCCGTCACAATTGATAACACTACTTTTGACAAAGAAATGTTAGATTTAGGTGCATCCGTTAATGTTATGCCTGCATCCATGTATAATTCAATTAATCTAGGTCCTTTGAAAAAGGCTGAAATTGTATTGCAATTAGCCGATCGCTCTAATGTTTACCCAATGGGTATTGTTGAGGATGTTCTTGTGCAGGTTAATCAACTTGTATTCCCTGCTGACTTTTGTGTGTTAGAGATGGATGAAGGTGCACCGGACTCGTCTCTTCCATTGCTACTTGGGCGTCCCTTCATGAAAACGGCTAAGATGATCATTTATGTAGACAAAGGAATGTTGACTATGGAATTTGACGGAGAAATAATACGTTTCAACATTTTCGAGACGATGAGATATCCTAGTGATGTCCACTCTTGTTTCTCCGTTGATGTTATGGATGCATTGGCGCAAAAAGTGTTTGAATTGAATGGTGATGATGCTTTGGAAACTGTTTTAACTACATCCATGGATGACGGTGTAGAGTGTGGTAACGAAGTTAAGGAATCCCTTGGTGATCTCAACTCACTACAAGGATGTCCGGAAACTCATAATGTCTCTTTTATTTCTTTACCATGCAGTGATGAAAAGCTTTTACCTTCTATTGTTAAATCTCCAAAGTTGGAATTGAAACTTCTTCCAAGTCACTTAAAGTACTTGTACTTGGGTGACAATGAAGAGTTACCTGTGATTGTTTCTAACGAGCTTAGTGAATTACAGGAGCAAAAACTTCTAAGGGTGCTAAGGAAGCACAAGACGGCCATAGGATGGACAATTGCCGATATCAAGGGTATAATCCCTGCCGTTTGTATGCATAAGATTCGTTTGGAGGACGATGCAAAGCCAAAAAAGGAAGCGCAACGTTGTTTGAACCCTCCCATGATGGAAGTCGTGAAAAAGGAGATACTCAAGCTTTTGGAAGTGGGTGTTATCTACCACATATCCGATAGCAAGTGTGTAATCCCGGTACAAGTTGTACCAAAGAAATCAGGGGTAATGGTGGTAGAGAATGATGAGAACGAACTTGTCCCAACTCGTGTGCAAATCGGTTGGAGGGTTTGTATTGATTATAGAAAGTTGAATGCTACTACTAGGAAGGATCATTTTCCTTTACCTTTTATTGATCAAATGCTTGAATGTTTAGCTGGACATGCTTATTATTGCTTCCTTCATGGTTATTCAGGGTACAATCAGATTGTGATAGCACCGGAGGACCAAGAGAAAACCACTTTCACGTGTCCTTTCGGTACTTTTGTGTATAGAAGGATGCCTTTTGGCTTGTGCAATGCTCCAGCTACCTTTCAAAGGTGTATGGTAAGTATCTTTTCCGAGTATGTTGAAAACATCATTGAAGTGTTTATGGATGACTTTAGTGTCTTTGGTGATTCATTTGACCTTTGTTTGAACAACTTATCTTTAATCCTTGAACGATGTGTTGAAACAAACCTTGTGCTTAATTGGGAGAAGTGCCATTTTATGGTAACTCATGGCATAGTTTTATGCCATATTATATCTTCTAAGGGCTTGGAAGTTGATAAATCTAAGATAGACCTTATTCGTGCTCTAACCCCTCCCACTACGGTGAGGGAGATACGTTCTTTTCTTGGTCATGCAGGTTTTTATCGTAGATTTATCAAGGATTTTTCCAAGATAGCATCACCACTTTGCAACTTATTGCAAAAAGATGTGGTTTTTAACTTTGATGAGAAGTGTATGGCGGCATTCAATCGTTTGAAAGAACTTTTGATTTCATCCCCTATCATTAAACCGCCAGATTGGATCAAGCCTTTTGAGCTAATGTGTGATGCTAGTGACTACGCGGTTGGTGCGGTGCTTGGGCAGCGTGTGGGGAAGATACCTCATGCTATTTATTATGCTTCTAGAACGTTAAATGAAGCCCAACAAAACTACACAACCACTGAAAAAGAGTTTTTAGCTATTGTATTTGCATTGGAGAAATTTTGCTCTTATCTAATTGGTACAAAAGTTGTTGTTTATTCTGACCATGCAGCTCTTAGGTACTTGCTAATGAAGAAAGAAGCGAAACCGAGGCTCATACGATGGATTCTACTCTTGCAAGAGTTTGATATTGAAATCAAAGATAAGAAAGGAATTGAGAACACCGTTGCGGATCACTTAAGACGTCTTGCTGTGGACAAGGAAGCTATCCCATTGCGTGAAATTTTCCCGGATGAGAAACTATTCTCAATTGTCGTTGGAGAACCATGGTATGCGGATATTGTGAATTACTTGGTAACTAAACAAATCCCAAAGAACTTGTCTCGTGCTGAGAGGGATAAACTTAAGAGGTTAGGAAACCAATATATATGGGATGATCCATACTTATGGAAACATGGCAGCGAACAAGTAATGAGAAGGTGCGTTCCCGAATCTGAGTTTAATTCTATCTTGTCATTTTGTCACTCCTATGCTTGCGGAGGACATTTTGGAAGTAAAAGAACCGCTCACAAGGTACTTGAAAGCGGTTTCTATTGGCCAACCTTGTTGAAGGATGCACATATATTTTGCACAACTTGTGATAGGTGCCAAAGAACATGCAATCTAGGTGCCCGAAATCAAATGCCACAAACCTTTATTCAATTTATTGAAGTTTTTTATGTATGGGGTATTGATTTTATGGGTCCTTTTGTCAACTCTCATGGGAATTATTATATCTTACTTGCTGTTGATTATGTCTCTAAATGGGTGGAAGCTAAGGCCACCCCAACTAATGATTCCAAGGTTGTTTCATATTTTGTGCAAGCTAACATTTTTGCAAGGTTTGGAATTCCAAAAGCCATAATTAGCGATGGGGGTTCTCACTTCAACAACAGGACTTTGCAAAGCTTGTTGAAGAAGTACAATGTGTCACATAAGGTTGCAACACCTTATCATCCCCAAACAAATGGACAAGCCGAGGTGTCTAACCGAGAGGTGAATTCCATTCTAGAAAAGACGGTGAATCCAACAAGGAAGGATTGGATCATGCGATTAAATGATGCTTTATGGGTTTATAGAACCGCATACAAAACACCTATTGGGATGTCTCCTTTTAGGCTTGTGTATGGTAAATCTTGTCATTTACCCGTGGAGATTGAACATAAAGCGTTTTGGGCGATTAAGCAATGCAATATGGAGATGGATGGGGATGGAAAGCAAAGGAAGTTACAACTCCAAGAGCTAGAGGAGCTTCCCAATGATGCATTTGAAAGCTCTCGCATTTACAAGGAGAAAACGAAAGCCTTTCATGATACTATGATTTCTAGAAAACAATTTTGTGTTGGGAAAAAAGTGCTTTTGTTTAATTCTCGCTTGCATTTATTTCCGGGTAAACTAAGGTCACGTTGGATCGGACCTTTCATTGTTACTAATGTGTTTTCTCATGGTGCAGTAGAAATTCGTAGCATAGCTACATGCAAGGAACTTAAAGTTAATGGGCACCGATTGAAACCATATTATGAGAATTTCACTTCTGAAGTAGTGGAATGACCTAATTTTGTGGATGCACTCCCTCTGGAGGAGTCATAGAAAGCAAGGAGATAGTCGGGCTGACGACTTTAAACCAAGCGCTAAATGGGAGGCAACCCATCGGATGAGTATCTCTTGTCTTATTTTCATTTTCTTGTCTTGTTTTTAGTTTTTTTTCTTCTTATCTTGTATTTTATTTTTCTGATTTCTTGTCATTTTTTTTTCATTCATAATTTCCCACCTTGACTTACTTTGGATGAATCAATTTACATTGAGGACAATGTAAAGTTTAAGTGTGGGGGAGTGGTTAAGTATTTGCATTGTAAATGTTTTTTCAAAATTTACAACTTTTGTGTAAATTAGTGCATGAAAAAACTCCAACTTGTAGTTAGTTTAGAGTCACATAGTATCCATGTCGCTAAGATTACATCGAGATTCTCATAAGAGTGACTGAACTTAGAGATGACAGAGAACATGATCGGGTTTCTTATTTGTATGAGAGTTAAAGTTGGATTTAACCATGCCAGTGGCAAATATGGTGCGATGAATTCGGTAGTAGAGTAGTGGTCCCCTATAGTGGAGAATACCCATGTTACATCATGAGAGGCACCGACCTTCACTTCTTTGTACCTGTCTAAATTTGTGCTTTTAGAGTGTGTGTCACCGTACGTAAACTCCGGGTAGAATGGTGAGCTACCCAACCTCCCACCAATAGAAGCACTATTTTGATCTCTTGAGTGCTATTTTATCAATCATGAATGGTGACATCGAATTGCTAACTTACATACCACTTGTAATCTTGTTCGCAGTTAACACCATCCACTTTATCTCTCTCTACACCAACAGGTCCATAGAAACACCATCATCATCAACATGGGAAGCATCACAAGTTCGAAGGAAAGTTGAAGACATTCTAGGTTTACAAGCAACGGTACAAAAATGAGCAGATTTCAGATTCAAGTATAGCAACAAGACAAGGAGCAAAATTTTTACAAGTTAAAGACTATTATACAAGAGTGAAGATTATCAAGATGAGAATTCAAGAAGTTTATGATATCGAGACATACAAGTTGTGAAGAATCAAGCGGTAAAGTACTCACACCATGGCATTTGTACTTGCATTTTTATTTTTATTCGTATTATATTCTCTTGTCTCAGAAAAAAAAATAAAAAAAATTGGAACATAGTTATCATTATGCTAGTTCCCTTTAAAAAAAAAGACAAGATAAAAGTTCTTTAGGATCATCATTAGTTTTTATTTTTGTTTTTTTTTTCATTTTGTATTTACTTTGTATTTAATGCTTAAAAAAAATATTTATTCATTGCATCATATTTTGGTTTGTTTAGTTCATTTTTGATTTTGTATCATTCAATAAAGCCAATGGAAAGAATCATATTGTCAAGATTCTATGAAGTTCAAGAGTTATCATCAAGAGTTGAAGACCGAAGACGAAGACAAGGATTGAAGACCGAAGACGTTCCTATGGATGCTGTGAGAGTGTTGCTAGATGCACGCCGAACGGATAACGAGGTAAGTAAGCATATTCCCACCTTCGTTAAGTAGTTGATTTCCTTTCTAAGAGATCGTCAGAAAAAAAGGGTTTTCAAAATGAATAAAAGATGTGGGTTTTCAAAACATTTTGGAGGGTTTGCCTTCCTACTATTCAACGTGTCGCAGGATTCTTTTTTTTCATTCCTACCTGGACACATGTGTGACCCATAAAGAGCTGTTTATTATTGAGAGCAATTTCATAAAATCCTTTCTTGTGAGGCAGAGTCAAGACTTTTTATCACTCCGAACCCGAATTTCTTTCGTTAAGGGATGGTTACTTCTCTCTCAACTTTTAAGAATGAGATTGTGTTCATATTTGTGTCTAACTTCTTATAACTAGTGTGCAGAATCTCTATGTCTTCTTAGCGCGTTGGATACTATCTTTTCGGAGAACTTGTAAGTTGGAATTGTAGGTTGTGTGGGTATTTCTCTAAAAAACGCTCACGGGAATTGTATGTATTCTTTAGGATAAGTTTTGTTTGATTTGCTCGAGGACTAGCAAAGTCTAAGTGTGGGGGAATCTGATAGGTGTTGTAAAACACCTAATTTTATATCTAGTATTTATGCTTTCTTTGCTATTTATTTTGTAAAATATGTATCTTATGTTTAGTTTTAAGTTTTTAGGTGCAATTGAGCCATTGGGAACAAAATAAGGAGAAACGTTTCATTTGGAGCAGAAAAGATGAAAAGGCAGAACCGCATTGCAATGGTGTGCGATATGTGGAGCCTGGACAAGGTTAAGGGGTTGCCGTTTGGTGGCCTGTGGTAATCTGATGGGTGCTTCTATCAATTTCAAGTCCTACACACGCCTAAAATTGAGAAGATTTGTCCATATCTCAATTATTGTACCAGAAATTGAAAAGGAAAGCAGTCGTTGCTGCTGGTGTATCCAAGAACAGCTGGGAAAGATCAGATCCAGAGATTATTGGGATTGAAGACTGTTTTGAGATGCAAGAGATGAAGGGAAGACAATGGAAATTGCTAGAGAGACCTCTGTTGATGAAGAAATTAGATCAAGAAGAAATCTGAGTTTTAATGGAATTTGGAGTTAGGGTTTTAAGTGAAATTGAATCTGAGGATGGAATTGAGGATTAGAAGAGGAAATCAGAGATGGGTTTGTATATTCCAGAGATTGAGATGGTTTTTCTGTTGATTGAAGTCAAGAATGAATGGGTTGAGTTGTTATTAAGCAATTGAAAACTGCAGGGGAGATTTTTTGTACTGAGACTCAAGATGGTTCAGTGGTACTGTGTTCACAGGTTGCAATTGGAGATGGTGTTTTTTATGCTTTGCAGGGTAGCTGAATTAGAACTGGTGGTGCAGATGAGCAAATTTATTAGATGTATGTTCTAGGTTGACAGGCATTGCAGGTAGCTTGAAGGTGATGAGTTACATGATTTGTTGTTGCTGTTGAAACTGGAAATGAACCTGGTGATGTTGTGCTGCTGACCTAAGCTGGAGTGGTTCACTAATGAAGATGTATGGTGATTGTTCACAGATGCAAGTTGAAATTGCAGGTTATGAGAGGCTTAAAGTGTTGCAGGGGAGAATGATATAAAGCTACAGAGTAAGGCAGATGTAGGAGTTGCAGCTACTGGACTTGAGACAGTGTGCTTGAGGGTGATGTTAATTTCAACAAGGAGCTGAAGTGGATTGTATGAGATGTGGAGGATCTGGTATGAGATTGCACTGGTGGTATTGATTACTGCCAATTGCAGTTGTAGGTGCATAGCTAGTGTAGCAGGTGAGTTTGGCTGTGCCAAGTAAAAGTTCAATGAAAAGCAGGGAATGAATGAACAGAATGGGAGAGTAACAGGTGACAGATTTGGTGATTCCATGGTTTAATGCAATGTGGAGTTACAGTGGTGCTGGGTATGTTGTTGATAGCAATGGGTTTTTGAGAAGATTGAGGCAGAGCTGTAACTGGTGGTAACTGATTAGGTTTTGATGCAGGAGAAGATGGTTTTGCAGTGGTGCCAAATGAGTTGCAGGTGGAATTCTGGGCAGAGTGGAATTTGTGTAGCTGAGAAGAACAATGATTGTGCTGTGCTTTGTTGGTGCAATTGTAGTTGTTGGGAACTGCAAGGTATGTGATGTATGGGATTCTAGCTGTTGTTGGTGACTAAATATCAAGCACAGGGAGCTGCTTTGCAGGGCAGGAGCAGGAGCTGGGGCTTGCTGTCTAGCATATTGCAGGTGATAATGGGTGTGATGGTGAAGTTTCATGGTTGTAGTCTAGGAATGGAGTGCCTTGGTCCTGTGTAGCAGCAAACCAGGGTACAATGGGGTTACTGTCAGCAGCTAGGACTCGATAAAAGGCTGAGAAGAAGTGAGGAGTTACTGGAGCTACAGGTGCATCGAAGTTTGCTTACAAGAGAGGCTGGTAACTAATTGGAGCTGGAATTACAAGGAATGGTGGTCAAGAAATGGAATGCACCTATGGCAGTACTGTGTGCAGTGTGGAGACATTGCAGGTGGTGGAAGTCGCTGTTGGTGAAGAATGGAGGTTTGCTGAAGCAATTGAATAAAGGCATGAGGAAGATTGAGTGGAGCTGGCAAGAATGAAGTACATTGGTTGCAGCTCAGATGGTGCGGTAGCAGTCAAGAAGCTACAGCTACAGGTGATGTTGCAGAGACAGTGCGAAAACGCAGCAAGATTGGAGTGCCGGTGAGTATAGCTCGGAATGCTGGATTTCAGAACTTGAAGCATGAATTGCAATGTTTCAGTGAATCGCGAAGGGGGTATGAGTCGGATGCGGAAGTTGGTCATTGGACATATGAGCTATTAGTCGCGCTTTTGGGTACGTTTTCGCAAGAACAAGGAATTGGCTTAGATGGTATTTTTTGAATGTTTGAATTACAGAGAAGTAGAGTTGAGGTGTTGGAAGGAAACGATTGTCTAGTGAGTGTTTCTGATTATTCAGGTGGGCAGAGACAGTTTTTCGGCACAAATTCCAGCGACCGGCGCCGGATTCCAGCCATATTCCGGCCAAAAACACAGTTTTTTGGCGAACAATTTTTGGGTCATATTTTCACATGGGTTTTTCACACACATGAGTTTAGTGGACTTCTTGGTATTGTACCATGGGCTTTGAAGGCCTAATTTGTAAAGTTGGAAAGCTATAAAAGAAGGAGTTTCTATTCTTTTGAGATCACATCACACAATCTTTCTACTGGGTTTTTGGAGGAGAGCAGCGACTAGGGTTTGCTTCCATTTATTTTTATGTTCTTCATTTTATTTTTAAGAATAATTATGTTGAGTTCAAAAACCATGAGTAGCTAAATTCTTAATATTGGTTATGGGATAATAAGTGGAATTCATAAATAAAATATGATTCAATACATTGGTTTTGTCTCAAGTTTATTGTTTATGTTTCATTGTTGATATTGATATATGATTTGATTGTTTATTTGGTTGAGTCCGGAATCGATCCGATTTGCATTCATATCTAGAGCTATATTATGGTTTTCAATACGAAAACGTTGTTCATCCCTGATTCTAAGTAGCATAAATGTGGGTAGTGCTTGCAGAGATATATCCTACTAGTCACATATGAATCATAACTTGGGTTAAATTGATTTAGTGCTTTTATACATTTCGATTGCCTTGATTAGTCTTATTCCATATATCTTATTGCTTCTAGGGAGTTAAATCTAATTTGCTTTTACACTTTAGGTTGCTTTCTAGGAAGAATTCACATATGCATCTTTTAATGTGGTTGTAATGAAATCAGGGAATTAGCGGGGTATTCTTGCGATCAAGGTATCCTAGGACTTTTAGTAAATGAGAGATTAAATATCAATTCTAGTCATTGATGAAAATATGTATTTGTGAATGAAACTATCCCGTGACCAATACTTTCTCCTTATTGATTACTTTTATTATTACTTTGCTTTCAATTCATTTTTATTTCTTTGATAAATCAAAACCCCCCCTTGGTTACTAAGAAACTGAATTTTTTTATAACAACAAAGGCCTCTCTGTGGATACGAACTCTTTCTTATCGCATACTATTTTTATTTTAGGAAGTAAGAAAGTGAAATTATTTTTGCGTCGGCTGACAACCGACCATGCGCCCTTTTCCTTGGAGATGTACGACCAGACCAAGCCGGTAACTTTCGCACCACCACTCCACGGTCTGCATTCCCAGTACAACTTATGCAGGCCGCCAACACGGGAAGCCAAAACTCTCTTTACCATTCAAAAGGGTTAGTCGGATTCTCCTGACCATCTTTGCAATGATTTACACCTCGATTCCGTCCTTGTCTGTCACCATCATATGCTTACCTCGCAACAAGGCACCTGTTCCGAGATAAGCATGGGACTTAATGTTAACGGTGGTTTTTAGTTTAGGGTTAAAATCGTAAAACACTAAACCCTAGCAGACAATGACGTCACAATATTTAAGTGATAAAGCATTTACTAGGCACATTTACCGAAACCTTTAATGTGTCTCTAAAATAATTACCAGGATATATTTTTCAAATTAGGGTTATGACAAGCCAACCATAATTCTCACGTGTGCCAATGGAAAATCATGCCAGCCACACCGACCGTGCCAAAGCATGCCAACCATGCTAGCCGCACCTCTGTGCCAATGGAAAATCATGCCAGCTACACCAACCGCGCCAAATCATACCAACCATGCTAGTCACACCTCTTTGCTAATGGAAAATCATGCCATCCACACCGACCGCGCCAAAGCATGCCAACCATGCTAGCCGCACCTCTGTGCCAATGGAAAATCATGCCAGCCACACCGACCGCGCCAAAGCATGCCAACCATGCTAGACGCACCTATGTACCAATGTCAAATCATGCCAGCCACACCAACCGCGCCAAAGCATGCCAACCATGCTAGCCGCGCCTCTGTGCCAATGGAAAATCATTCCAGCCACACCGACCGCGCCAAAGCATGCCAACCATGCTAGCCGCACCTCTGTGCCAATGGAAAATCATGCCATCCACACCAACCGCGCCAAAGCATGCCAACCATGCTAGCCGCACCTCTGTGCCAATGGAAAATCATGCCAGCCAAACCGACCGCGCCAAAGCATGCCAACCATGCTATCCGCACCTCTGTGCCAATGGCAAATCATGTCAGCCACGCTGACCGCGCCATGCCAAACACATCTCGCCATGGACCCTTTAGCAGCGCCACCCTATTGTCCCTCACTATGCGGCTACCAGAACGAAGGCGTGCAACAATAAACGGTTTCCCTTCAATCCCAGGAGAAAATCCTGGCCGTCTAAGGTCACCTCACGACCTTTGGCCCAAAACCCTAGCTTGGTCACGCACCTAGCCAAGCTAGCCGCTCCATGGCCCTTCTATCCGCGCCACCCTGTTGGACCTCACTACGTGGCTACCAGAACGAAGGAGTGCAACAATCAACGGTTGCCTTTTAATCCCATGAGCAAATCCTGGCCGTCTAAGGTCACCTCACGACCTTTGGCCCGAAATATTAGCTTGGTCACGCACCTAGCCAAGCTAGTCGCGCCATTCCAAAACGCCCTTACCTTGGCCCTAGCCATGCCATACGTCCATGGAAAACCCTTGGCCCCACATGCCAAGCCAAACCAAACCTAGCCAAGCTAGCCGCGTCATGCCAAACACACTCTGTCTTGGCCCTAGATATGCTAGTCACGTCATGTCAAGCCAAACGCTCTTGCCTTGGCCCTGGCCACGCCATACGCCCATGGAAAACCCTTGGCCCCACATGCCAAGACAAACCAAACCTAGCCACGCCATGCCAAACACACTCTTCCTTGGCCCTAGCTATGCTAGTCACGTCATTCCAAGAGAAGCGCCCTTGACTTAGCCCTGGCCACGCCATACGCCCGTGGAAAACCCTTGGCCCAACAGGCCAAGCCAAAATTGCACCTAGCCAAATCTAGCCACGCCCAAAGCGAACCCTTGTCCCCACGCGCCAATCCTAAACACACCCTAGCCGCGCCACCCTTTTGACCCTTACTACGCGGCTACCAAAACGAAGGCGTGCAATAATCAACGGTTGCCCTTCAATCCCAGGAGAAAATCCTAGCCATCCAAGGTTACCAGAAGACACATGGTAACCTTTGGCCTGAAAACCTAAGTTTAGCCACGCCACGCCAAACCATGCCATGTCAACGACATACCAACCTAGACGCGCCACCACGCTGGCCCTCACTATGCGGCTACCAAAACAAAGGCGCGCAATGATCAACGGTTTCCCCTCCTCTCAAGATGCAAAATCTCGGCCGTCTAAGGTCACCAGGCTAGCAAGTTTCCCTAGATTGACTTGCCAAGCCACAACAACATGCTCCATGTTTTCCATAAACATTCGATACATCAACACAAACTGGGGGATGCTCATTAGGGTTTTGGTTTGGTGGTCTATAGCGTGCGACATACACAAATGCCCGTTTCATGATAGTGGAATAAGATTAAGGTGGTTAGTAAATGCAAAAAGCAACGGTGAAACACTCCTTCATTATGGGACATCAATTCCATCAAATCACATCAATACCAGGCGTTACCACCTCTTCCTATTTAACTCATCTGTTTTATTTTCTTAAGAGTTCAGAATACGTTTCTTTTTGGACTTGTATAAGTAGGCTTACCTATTTCCACTAGAGACATGAGTTCTTGGTCAGGGAAAATACCACACTCAGAAAGGAAACTCTTGTTAGCTTTCTCAATGCTCTCACCTTCTGATACAAGTCAAGCACTGCTCTTCTAGAATTATTCTGGCCTCAACACTCTCTTCGCTTCCCTACCTAAACCAACCCTTCTCCTCTAATTTGTGACCGAAGCAAGTCTGGAATGGCCATTTCTTGGTTTAGTCCGGTCTTGTACAGATTGATCTCTCGAATCTAAAATTACTCCCTTGCAGTACATTGTTTAGGGTTTAAATTGTTTCTAACTTTCACACCTGCAATTACCAATATCAGCAGAAACCATTTTCACCTATAAACAACACCTTAAATAGTTTGTGAACTCGTGAAACCGGATCGCTACGCAAACTAGTATGCATACAAGAAAATAATTATTGGTCCCGGAACCGGTTTGGTATTCACACCGGTACACGTACCAGAAAAGTTATGTGAACTCCGGAACTCGGTTATATTTTAATGGTATCCATACCAGTATGCACACTGAAAAACTTTTGTGAACTCCGGAACTCGGTTATATCTTAAGGTATAAATACTGGTACACGTACCATGACATAACTTTTCACGAACATGTTAAGTATTTGTATCCGGTACACCTAGTTATAATTTCGATTAAATTCATTCGCACATACATTATTTCTCCGAGATAATTAGCATTTGAATAATCTCTAAAAACACTATAGACATTTTTGATCACATTATTGTGACTCGAGTTAAGTCTTAAGTGTTATATGAAAATGCTTAAGCTTATAGTTCAGTTGGCTAGTTTCGACTAACCATTCATGAGTGTGGTCTTGTACACGGTTCGGTTACGGTTCATCCTAACCAGAGTGTATATCTTGTTATGTTAATCAGATTCAAATATTTATCTAACGGTGGATATTGTTTGCTTGGTTCCAAAGTTATCTTAGCTTAAACCTAAAACAACATATGCTTTGAATGTCTATAAAAGTGGAACCTCAAGCAACTGGGATCTTTGAACCCGGTACTACTTTTATTGGTGAGTCCTATTTGCAAAAATAGACTCGTCCTCTTCCTAAAACCCATTTAGGGTTTAGCGACTACAAATACTTCATAGGGATTCGTGAAGCCAGGTCTAGCTGTTGTTTATCTGATATCTCAAGTATCCTGATCTTGTTCGATTGCTGAGCTGATCACTTGAACAAGATATATAGAAAGCTTCAAAGTTATCATCATCTCATACTTTGTTGATTCGAAAGGTTCAATATATACTTGTGAGGTGAATAATAATCTAGGTTGCACTTCGGGTTGCATAAGTTCGTATTTTGAGGTTAGCTAGACTTTGTCTTGTTATATATTTCCAATTACCTTGATCTACTATTGAAAAGGAAATCACACATATAAGCTTATATGTGGGACGCAGATTGGTTTAAAGTCTTCAATTGAGTTGAAGCAATTTTTAGTTGGTGTAACGTCAGCTAAGGGAATCAATTGCGCGTAATCCTGCTGGGATTCAAGAGGCGTAAGGAGCGTGATTGTAACTGAATTTCTATGAGGGTTTAATTCGGACTCAACTACATTCCAGCCTGAAGTTAATTGGTAGTAAGCTAGTGTCTATAGCGGCTAGGTCCCGGGTTTTTTCTGCATTTGCGGTTTCCTCGTTAACAAAATTTCGGGTGTCTGTGTTATTTCTTTTCCACATTATATTGTTTATCTTTATAATTGAAATATCACAGGTTATGCCTTAATCAATTAAAGTGGATACGTCCATCCTTGTTTGTTGGATACAACTTGGTTGATTACTTAGGAAATTGATTTTTGGAATCACCCAAGTACTCTCACACGAGAATCAGTTTCACGGACTAGTCTCTGTAAACTTTCTGATTGTGAGAGAAAAAAATATAACTCTAGATATTGTTCCTTGATTGAGATTCATTAGGTTGAACTCTAGGAATTGTGTTTAAGTTTGTCCATACAAATTGCCTTAAGAAAAAGTTGGTGGTGTATTTTGGTACCCCTGCATTTTCAAGATCGATTCCATATAATGCACAAAAAGAATCGGTTTATGCGAGTACTCATGTAATTCAATTCCGAGTTAAAAAGTACACAGACAAGTTGGGCATTTTCTCCACTAAGAATCGGTTGACGTGGTTACAGACATTGACTGATTGTCATATGAATCAGAAAACATGGACATGAACGTCGACCGATTATAGTTAAACATAGTAACTCAAGATTGCTTATGATTTTCAATCTTGAATGGATAAATCAGTCACAAGTATAATAAGAGTAATGGGTTGCAATTGGCGATGTTTACTTTGATTATTTCTTTTTAAAATGGATGATGAAATTTCCTTTAAATCGGTCGATGTTGTTATAATCGATTGATGAATTTGAGTTTTAATTTTAATTTGTGAGGGAAATGATTTGAATAAGTTTTGGTTCTGAAAGGGTTTCAAATTTAAAATGATAAGGCTTAGAATTGAATTTTAATAGTAAGGGTAACTTAGTACTTTTACCTAGTTTAGATACCGCTTATTCCTTTCTCTAAGTTGGGCGAGGAAATTAATAGGCCCAAAATTATTCACCTAGGTCCCAAACTAGCCAGTTTTTTTTTTTTGCTGGGACATTTTTTTTCGAGAAGAAAAGTTTATATTGAAAGAGGAAAAAGGTGTTTAGATGGGTGAATCAAGAGACTCCAAAGGAAACAAAAAAGCTATTTACAGATTTACAACATCTTCCCAGTGAAAGATTACTTGGTTCATTGAATATCCTTTGAATATTTCTAAACCAGAGCTCCAAAGACAAATATCCATGATCACATCATGAATAATTTCGTCTCTCGATTTCCTTCTTCCCCTATGCACACGATTGTTCCTTTCCAATCACACTTCCCACATTATATCAAAGGGGATTAAATGCCATATCGTTCTTCTCTTCACCCTATGGTCTTGTATTTTCCAACTCCTCAATAAATAGATGATGTCATTCGGTAGCACACAACTTACTTGAACTGATCTTATAAAGTAAATCCATATCTCATTAACCCAGCCGCACAAAAAGAACAAATGATCCAAATTTTACACACAAGTATCACAAAATAAGCACAGATTTGAAGCAATATTCATCCCTCTATAGTCCAGCATACTTCTTGTTGGAATTGAACGATGCAAAACTACCCAAACCAAGAATAACACCTTTGGAGGGGCTAATTTGCTTGAACATACTTTGTTAAACTCACAATCTTCTTCCTCCTAACATAAATTCATGTAATTAACTTTTGCAGAACATTCTCCCTCAATGCAGTCAGCCTCATTAGGATATAACGTAACATTCGTCAGATCAAACTTGATCTCCAAGCAATCAATCCTCTCCGCTGGATTCAACTCTCATGTAAAAGAAAAATTCCAAGTCGTGTTCTTAAAGTTAGCTACCATGTCATATTTCTGCAAACTAATCTTGTATAATCTTGGATACTTGTCTTATAACGCACCTTTAAACATTCACCAATCGTGTCAGAATCTTATACTTCTGCCATCTTTCACCTGCAAATTAACAATGTCATAAAAATCCTTGTTAGATTTTTGAATTTCCATCCACATACTTGTACTAACTTATTCCTTAGATTGAATAGGAACCAAACCCATATCCACTGATTTAGTCTTCTCAAAGATCAACCTTCTCCACAGAGCTGTTTTCTCAGCACCATATCTACCATGCCATTTTGCCAAGAGAGATTTGTTTACCAACCTTAAATTCCTTATACCCAATCCTCCTTTGCATTCAGGTTTATACACAGTTTTGAAAGACACCCAACTCAATTTCTTCTTATCCTCATCTTCTCCCCAAAGAAACTTTTTCATTATACTGTTTAACGTCTTCTCTACAGAAGCATGCATGTAGTAAAGTGAATGAAAATAAACTGCAATGCTTTCCAAAGAACTTTTAATCAATGTCACTCTACCTGCTTTGTTTTAAAACCTTATTTTCCAGGGAGCTAGCTTTTTCTGCATCTTTTGAATTATCATCTCCCTAATAGCTGCACTTCTCTTAGAAACACCAATAGGCATTCCTAGGTAAGTAATAGGTAGATTGTCAACTTTACACCCCAACTCCAAAGAAAGTTATTGCACCAAATCATCAGCTCCAATAGTTGTCATGACACTTTTATCCAAATTTAATTTTATCCCTGTAAGAACTTCAAACATCATTAGGATGATAAAAACTCTTCTAATCTCCTCTTTAGAAGCATTAAGAAGTATTATAGTATCATCAACAAATTGTAAGTGTGAGATAGTTGTGCCTCCATCAACTACTTGAAAACCACTTAACTTATTTTTAGCCACTGCATCATCTATCAGCATAGACAAAATCTCTACCACTAATAAGAATAGAAAGGGAGATAAAGGGTCTCCTTGCCTTATTCCTTTTGATGGTTTAATTCTTGAGGTGGCTTGACCATTTACCAGAGTAGAGAATTGATCATCCTTGACACACCATGAAATCCAGCTGATCCACCTTTCACCAAAACCACTTTTCTTCAAAATAGAGAACAAAGAATTCCAACTTACATTATCAAATGCTTTCTCCATATCTATTTATACAAAATGCTTGGCTTCTTTTGCTTTAGTCTGCTATCAATACACTGTTTGGAAATCAAAGTTCCATCTAGAATCTGCTTCTATTTAATAAAATCTCATTGTCCATTGGAAATAAGGCTAGGCATGACCTCCTTCAATCTTTGAGCTAAAACCTTTGAAATTAGGGGGATTTTGTGTTTCCCTCCCAAAATAAATTGCTAATTTGCGTTTCCCCCATTTTAAATTCATAATAGGTGAAACCCCCTTTCAGTTATAACTGACGTTATCACTTAGTTAATCGGGCTTGCATTGCACTTGTATATTATTATAGAATATTAAATTTTGGAAATCCAAAAGTACTCTTCAAAAGCTTAACACGTGTCGATATCTAAAGAAACCATTCCAGTTAAGTAACACGTGGTGTACCAAATAAGAGAGATTCCGATAGAGATCTGAAAGATAATTTCCTCATCTTCGTCTCCGTCAACATCTCTGTAACTCCACGCAAGTCTGCAACCCCACACACAATCCTAATCCAGGATCTTTCACATATGCACAAATTATTCAATCGGGTGCAATATAATCAAGAATTGTAGTTCACTGAATAGTGAATACCCATTTATTGATGTTCTCAAACCCCGGATCGGAAAAATTCAAAGACCAAATGAATTTCTTTGTGTAGTTTATGAAATGGATTCGATTACTGATGGACTGTACAAATTGGGATTATAGTGAATGTTTTGATTTGTTGAACAAATTAAGGTCGGACATGGGTGTTTTCCGAAATATGATTGATTTTTTTTTTTTGATTTGCTAAAGCAGGTGAGATTGATATGTCTCTTAGACTGTTTAATCAAACGAATGAAAAATCGATCAGTCCCTTAATTGTAAAAGTGGAAATACATAAAGAATTGGACTTAAATTGGCCTTTGATTGGAATTTTGATTGTTTGTAAAATTTAAGTTGAATTACGGTGAAGGTTTGTTTGTTTAGGATTCGCTTTTGGGGATTTTGATTTTCGTTTCGCGGATTTCGCAGACTTGGTAAACACTATGTGATTTTGATTTTAAGTTTCGGTTATGGTTATTGTGTCACTGATATGGATGTATTGGAGACGATGAGGATGAAGATACATCGATACTGATGTTTTTAGGGATGATGATACATCGATACCGATGTTTTTAGGTTTCGAGTATGATCTTTTCTGAGGACCGTTGGATTAAATTAGTCTGTGTAGTGTCAGAGAGTCTTGACAATTTAATATTTTTAATGACACACGCGTGAACTGTACTTGCACGATTAAGTAAAGGTAACGGCAGTTATGACCGAAAAGGGGTTCACATATTATTAATTTATAAGACTAAGTGGTTTGTAGTCTTTTATTGTTGCTGAATCCTCCTTCTTAGGTATAAGTTTAAGAAAAGTCTATCTCCAGTCAAACTTCCCCTTATGGTAAAATTCATTAATAGCTGCCATTACCTCAACTTTCAAAAAACTCAAACAAGCTCTATAAAATTCAATGATATATCCATCAGGGCCATGTGATTTATTAGTGCCACATTTCTTCATAGCCATCATCACTTCTTCTTCATCAAAAACTCTTTCCAACCAATTTCTTTGAGTGTCATCCAAAGACTTAAGTTCATGTTATCAAAAGAAGGATTTACTGAATTAGTAGCAGTAAAAAGGTTGGTATAGTAATCATTTATCTCCTCCCTTATGGCTTCTTGATTAAAAACATCCAAACCATTTATCTCCAGCTTTGTTATACAATTTCTCATTCTTTTTGCATTAGCAATCCTGTGGAAGTAATGTGTATTCTTATCTCCCTCCTTAAAGCCTCTGACTTTATCTCTCTGAAAAGCCATTCTAGCTCTTTTTAGCTTAACATTGTTGAGCTTAATTAACAAATTAGCTCTCTCCTCCAATTGCACTCTTGAAAAAGCTGCATTCTCCTCAGATGAGTTCAAGGTCTTAATTTTTTTCATTCAACTCATCCTCCTGCTTCTTAACATTTCCAAAAGTGGATTTACTCCAAGCTTTCAAGAAAAACTTCAAATTCTGCAGCTTCCTAAAAACAATATAGCTCGGAGTGCCTGTAAAGACCATAGAATTCCACCACTGTTCAACTAAATTAACAAAGTCAGGATGCTTCAGCCAATGACTCTCAATTTTGAAACTGCTACCAATTCTAATATCAGAATATAACTGAAAGAGTATTGGATTATGATCAGAGATTGTCCTCACCAAAGCCGTTTGAGTTGAAGTGCTAAACCTTGTGTCAAAAATTGAACAGACCAAAGCTCTATCCAACCTACAAAGAAGAGGATCATCTTGCTTATTGCTCCAAGTATAAGAACTACCAATCAAAGGTAAATCAATTAATTCCTGATCATAAATGAAAGTATTGAGAAAATTCATATTTATGATACATCCTCTTGTCTTGTTTCTCTCTGCATCACTTCTCACTGTATTCAGATCACCCATCAAACACCAAGCTGCATCATACCATCTCTTAATCTCAGCCAAATCATCCCAAAAAGTTTCTCTCAAATTATAGTCACATGGAGAATATGCATTTGTAGCTATAAATTTGAACCCATCATTCCTGAACCTGAATAAGCAAGAAATTGAATTATATCTTATTCTCTTATCAATCAGCTCTAATAAAGCATTGTCCCAGATATTTATTAAACCCCCACTATTACCAGAAGAACCTTGTGAAGAAATGAATTCATAACCAAAGTCAGCATCAAACCATAACTTCCTTACAAAATAAGAAGACAAATTTGACAATTTTGTCTCTTGAAGTGTACAAACAAGACATTTGTTTATAGCTATCATATCTCTCACAGCAACTTGTTTATCATATGCATTAAGACCCCTTATATTCCAGTTAATTATCTTAGTTCCCATCAACCATCAAACTCTCCCTTGAACACACTTCATCAACTTCAACATCACGGTCCTGTGTGTTAACAGAACTTGCAGAATCACAGCTATCCTGATCTTTCTTTCCATTCTCAATAGCCCTGTATCTGTCTCTGTATTTGAATAGAATTTCAGAGATAACCTCATTAGCTTCCTTTTCATCTTTTGATTTAATTCCACCCACTTTGCAATACAGCTCAAACACCATCTTGGAGGTAGAGAAGATTACCTCATTAGAGTCAATGTTCTTGCTCTAAATGTCGCCCAGATTAATAACAATTATATCCTCCAAAATTGAAAATAGATTATTATCATCCGTGTCCAGAGGAGAATCTAGAACATTGTTAGGTGAAATATCCACTAACTCTTCATCCACAACAGAATCATGTAAAACCAACTGAAGGTCGTCAGGATTACCTGAGGATTTAAACCTTACTGGTTCATACACAATATTCTTTCCCAAAGAAGCAGTATGAACATCCCCTGCACTTTTACATGCCCTTTCAGACAGAATCACCGGACTAACTATTTCAGTTGGACAACTAGAGTGTTTGGGTAATACACCTTCACTTCCATTCACATCTTGTGCCCTACATAATTCAGCAGCCAGTAGACTGTCAATAATATCCAGTCTATTTGAGTTCCCTACACCAACCTCAATATAAGAACGTTGATCATTGCCAGTAAAGGTTTCCACCTACTTTGATTTATGGGTACATCACCTTCACTTCCATGTAAATTAGCAGTAGATTTTAAACCCCTAGTCTCCATAAATTGATTGTTAACACCCCCTACATTAACATTCAAACCATGAGACTGCAGGTGCAATGACTCAACCTCCTGAGCCATCCAACCTGAAGGAGACCCTTCTGGAGCTAATGACTTTGTGGACTTGTCTTTAGTTAGATAAATCTACTTTCCATTATCGATTTCAAACCGATTGAAAATTTGTTCCGATTCAGTCACCAGAACCGATCTCACTCCTGAATTAGCAGGAGTAAATTGATTTGAATTTGAAAACTCATGTTTTTTGTCAAATCTTATCAATCAAAGAGTTATACTCCGTTAATGTAGGCATGTTCTTAGGATTGAAATTGAAATCCCATTCGATTGTAACTTCAACGGATCTGAATATGTTGGAACTCCAATTTCGCAGAGGAATTCCTCTTATTTTCAGCCATTTTCGAAGCCTTGACATATTTAGACTTGATAGTGTTCTGCTGTGATTTCAGCTTCTCCATAGTCTTGCCACTATTGTGATGTTGCTGGATTCTCATACCCTCTTCGCGAAACTATGAAATATGAACAACAGACCCATCAACCAATATTTTCTTTGGTTTTCATAAGTCTAGCCAATAATCATGAGAGATTAAAATTTTGGAGGATTGTTCATCAATAACCTCCAAATCTAAAAAATATTTCCATTGCATCTGTCTCAGAATTTCCTTAGCAACTATCTTCCATCTCACCACACTATCAACTCTGATTAGACCCCTATATGACTTCATTGAGATTCCTCTATTAGGAAGAGAAACATCGAAATCATTCACAGATGGTACAACCTGACTTTTCTTCCTTATCAAGTTATTCTGTTGCAGTAACTTGTATATCTCCTTGCTCAGAACAACCCAATAATAACCACTATCACCGCTTGGTACACACAATGCATACAATCTGTCTTCATCTCCCCTCCTAACTCTAGATATCCTTAAATACCTTCCTCCTTCATTTCCTTTATCCTCACATAGAAACGAAGCTTAACCTTCTATTTTCGGCTATTTCTTCCTACCTACTTCTTCATCACTCGCTTCTTTCAACACCTTTATCAATCAAGATGCAACATCTGCCGAAAAATTAATCCATGATATAAAGCCCCCCTTTTCCTTTCCTCCAATCCGATTCCTTCTTTATTTTCTAAAACTTTCATTGACAAAAAGAAAAATTTTCTGTCGAGATACAGAGTGAGTGGATTTTTCGCTCCTTCTCTCTCCATTTTTCTCTTTTCGATCATTTTGCTTTTTTATGTTTTTGATCTAGTTTTTTTTTTTTTGTAAGTTAAAATGGAATTGAAAAGACTAACTTGGGGAGTTAGTAACCCTTACATCTAAAATAGTAGAGTCATCTAGTACGGGGCATATTGATGGCACCATGGCATTATATTTATCTACTTCTAAAGCATATTGAATACAAGAAGCAGGGTTGACAATCTAGTTAAAAGAAGTTCTAAAAAATCTAGCCTCCTTTGCTAAAATATCCGCTACGTTGTTTGCAGTTCTAGGTATGAACTTGAAACCTTTAAAGTTGTTACAAAAAGAGAAATCATGCTGTCCTTTATCCATGATGGATTGGTTCTGCTAGGTAATTTGAGATGGCTCCACATTCAAGTAGTCAAAAATATTCTTACAGTCTCCTTCCACACTAAAATTCGAAAGTTGCATTGCCCTTGCCCATTTAGCATCATGTAGAACACCTAGATCTTCCGCTTCTTCTGGGGAAGTTGCTGAGATTGGTCCTGCTCTTCCTTGAGAGAATTCACCTGCATCATTTCTGAAAATTATAGAAAATCATGTTGGTATGCTACTTGAGATCCAAGCAGCATCCACATTAAGTTTATTATGTAGTGGTTCTGGAAAGTTCCAAGTATTGTTTCCTTTGGGCACTGTTACCATGTCTTTTTTGTTGACTAGATACTTTTCTTTATGCCAGAAATATAGGTGTCTCTGTATTTCTAAAGCTACTTGTTGGTAGGAACGATGTTGGTTATCAAAGGCTCTGTTGCATCTTTCCTTCCAAATAAACCATATTTTGGTCATTATAATCTCTATGGGAATTAGAGGGTTATCTTTCTCTAGCCATTCTTTAAAAACATCTAAGAAAGTTTTATTTCTGTCGAAATTTGATTTGACAGGGCAAGGGTCTGTATTCCATACAGATTTTGCAAATTTACAATGCAGAAACAGACGTTCAATTGTTTCATCCTCCTTGCAGCCAAAAGAGCAAGTGGGTGAGATATCCCTCTTAAATATGGCCAATTTATAATTAGTTGATACTGCATTTTGCAGGCATTTCCAAGCAAAGATTTTTATTCTTTGTGAGGCTTTGGTTGCCCAAAGTTTCTTCCAAAAGATATCAGACTGTCCTAGGTTATAGTTGTTTTGAGTTTTTTCGTTTAGATTATTATATATGGATTTAACTGTAAATTTCCCAGATTTAGTTAAGAGTCATCTCAGAGTATCTCCCCTCGCCAACCTAATATTACAAAAAAATTGGGTTATATGGCTAGGGAACATGGAGTGGATTAAGTATTCATTCCATCTTTTAGTATTGGTATCTATTAAATCTTTTACTAGAACTAAATAGGAGTTGTTAGTTGTTTTGTAGTGTGTAAGGTTTTCTGACAGTTCAGATATCCAGTTATCCTCCCATATATTGACTTTCATTCGATTTCATATATCTCAGATGCTGTTTTGTTCCACTAATTTTATCCATTTGTAAATGCACTTCCATATCCAAGAACTAGAAGATGAGAGATTTGCTTTGAAAGCCGAAGTTCTCCTGAAGTATCTTGGTTTCATCTGTGAAACCCAGAGAGCTTTAGGTTCATTCGTTATTTTCCAAGCAAGCTTTGCTATTAGGGCTAAATTGAATTTACGAGCATTTCTAGAGCCCAGACCTCCTTTGTTTATTGGTTTACACATACAAGAATAAGATTTTGGGTAGTAGCCTTTATAGTTTGTTTCTTTACCCCACCAGAAGTCTCTTTGAAGGGCATCAATTTTGTTGGTTATTTTTTTGGGTAATATGAAGCAACTCATCTGATAACTAGCTAAGTTTGCTAGGGTTGCCTTATTAAGAATCATCTTACTAGATTGAGCTAAAAAATTCCTATCCAGCCTTGAATTCTATGTTCCATCTTCTCTATAACGCCTTCAAAAAGTTTTATTTTGGTTTTATCTACAAAGAGAAGTGTTCCTAGATATGAGTCTTTTAGGTCTATGTGTTTTATCTTCAATTTTTATTTATTATTATTATTATTCTTTTTTCTTTTCTTTTTTCAATCTTGCCATACCACAACAAAATATTATACATGAAATGAGTTGGTTAGTTTTGATGTTGCTAAATGAAAAATGCTCACGTTACAAGTACGATAAAAGTCTGGTAAGCCATCGTATCCCACGTTTTTGACTTGCCCCATGAGATTTTAGTGACGGTAACCATTTGCACCCGGAAATATTTGCAATCGGGAAACATTTTCATTCATGGCTATTTTTTTCACTCATAAAATGAAAAGAATGGAGATTAATTGGGCTTCGAAACACTTGTTGATTTCATCAGAAAATAAATAAATGTTTTTAAACTCATCATCACCGTTTAAGAGATTGTTTCTCATGGCTTCAAAACCTCAACACCTCCACCCAAGTAAGTAATATCCTTCGCTCCCTCCCTCACTTTCTCTACTCTTATTGTTACACAAAACCACACTCTTTATCTTTCTTTCTCTTGCAGTTGCAGAAGCTTCAGTTTTAACCTCCAGTAAAAAACCTAGAACTATGACGAATGTTTCCGCCATGAAAGATGGTTTCGCTAATTACACAGACTACCTTAATCAATTTGTAAGTTTCTTCTTCTCTTTGAGATTGGTTTATAGTTGGGGTTTCGCAGTTAAACCCTAATTCTTCTTTGTTTACTAATTACCACTTAGGGTTTGCAACAACTGTTTGGAACTAGAGTTTTCATGTAGATTTTTATGATAATACACATTGAAGAATGTCTAGTTAGCAAATTGGAATTATGTTTTAATACATGGTAGCACAAAAGATGTCAGGGTTAGTATGGGATTCAAGATACTTACGTTAGCCGGGTTTTGATTTAATTTGGATTTGTTTGAATGATTCCCCAATGCCTTACCTTCTTGGCTCTATTAGGTTTTTAGTTGATAAATCAGTTTCAGTTTAGATAAGAGGCTTTATAAGATGTCTAATGCGAATAGTTTAATTGATAACATATTTATCTTTCTGGAGTGACTTACCTATAGTCAGATGTTTCATCTCATTTACTTATCTGATATGTGTCTTTATGAAGAACGACAAGAGGGAACGAGTGGTAAAAGCTAGTCGTGATATCACCATTAACAGCAAAAAGGTGATATTTCAGGTGCATAGGTATGTAACAAGATGTTCTTATTGCTAGTGCATGTTTTTTTCCCAGGGTATTAATTTTTGGGAAAATATATGTACTGTCATAATGATTAACAATAGAGAAGACTAGTATTTTGTCCAAGTCGTACTTTAGAAGCCATGTTTATTTTTAAGGATTTATTTTTTGAACGTTTATCTTTACCACAGGATTAGTAAATCTAACAGAGAAGAAGTTTTGGAGAAGGCTGAGAAAGACTTAGCTGCAGTGACTAGTCAATATATTTCCCGACTAGTGAAAGAATTGCAAGGGACTGACTTCTGGAGACTCAGACGTGCATATTCTCCTGGGGTTGATTGCAATTGAATCCCCTCTTACTGTTATTATTCGTGATCAAGGCATGCATTTTTGTCAAACTTTTTGATCAGTTTCGTTTTGGGGTTCTTGTAGGTGCAAGAATATATCGAAGCTGCAACCCTCTATAAATTCTGTAAATCCGGGACACTCTTGGATCTTGCGGAGATAAATGCTACTTTACTACCACTGAGTGATCCATCACTGGAGCCCTTGCAAATTAATGTCCTTGATTATCTGCTAGGGGTAAGTGCTAGACCGCTTTCTTGTTTACAATACTACCTCATTTTGACTGCTGAAAGGCATAATCATCTTACAGGTGCTGCAGTTGTAATTGGTTAGGACTTATACTTAGTATACCGTCCTTCCACAAAAAATTCTTCAGTAATACACATATAGTTTACTATTCAAACATATGTTTGGTGTGTTCCCCGTTGATGTAGGGATTAGATTTGTCCACTGCAATATTGTTAATAGAATAGATTCCAAATTCTCAATTGTATCTAAGCTGATGTGCTTGTAGTTTTTGTTCTTTTGGTGGGTTTCTAGCTTGCGGATTTGACCGGGGAGTTAATGAGACTCGCCATGGGACGAATATCAGAGGGTGAACTGGAATATGCGGAGAATATATGCAGGGTCGTACGTGATATCTACAGGGAGTTGACCCTTGTCGTGCCACATATGGATGAAAACTCGGAGATGAAGAAGAAAATGGATGTAATGCTCCAAAGCGTTGTGAAGATAGAAACAGGTGTAGTGCTTATTTTTGATACTTATAAACTCAATTGTCACAAATCTAAGGTTGGCTCTCTAAGCTAAAGAGTCTTATCGATTAAGAACATGTAAACTGCATTTCAGGTAGACGTGCATTATTCCAAGGTATTCGTCCAATTAACTACTATGAACAAGGGTGGAAGTTTAGCAAGACAACGTCACGTTACACTGATAATCCATGAAAACCACCTATTTTAAATTACACAAACATCTAGTGCTCTGGCACCTAGGACTCATTTATTCATGTTATGGTAGGTCAGTTTTTTGTTTCATCTTTGAAAAAATAATTAGTAACGGCACAGCTCAAGAGAGTAACAGTGAGCGTGGTTATTATCTCAGGATGATCAAAATTCAAGTTTTGTTGTAGAGGATATTTTAACCTTGTTAGAAGAATTATCTTAAAGAATTGTTATTGAGATATTCGCATTATGGAAACCCAGAACTAGAAAGTGGTATAGAATACATACCATCCTAGGACGATCAGAATTCAATTCTCCAGTGTTTAGGTAATATTTAAAAAAATCTTTTCATCTTTTTCTTTCTTTTTCTTATTTGGGATCTCTAGAATGGAGTCTTAGAATGTCGAGTTTTGGACTTTGGTCTGCATGTCTTTTCCTGATAAGACATAATATACGAGTTTGGTTAAAATGAGGATCCTGTTTAAGCCTTGGTTTATTGATCATTTCATTCCTTGCTGTTTTTTCTACAGCATGTTTTGGTGTTCACGTGAGAGGATCCGAATACATACCATCTCTTGGGTCAACTAACCAAAACTACTCGTACATGGGAGCTTCAGCCATTGATCTATAAGACGTAATGCTCTCTTCCTTCCCAGGATCATTTCACCTTTATTTATAATGTTGTTCATGCCCATCTTAAATTTGTTGTTTATTTTTATTTTCCTTCATTTCAGATCTCTACGTGAAATAGCCTAACACAAAACAGGAGATCATATTTATGTGACAAGGAGTGAAGTGGCTGGGCACTTTTTTCAGGGACGTAATACAGGAGAATTTTTTTTGTTTGTTTGTAAAAGTGAGTTATTCTGCTAATATGAATATGTTGAAACAGAGACTTATAAGCCAGCTAGGCCATGCCTACAGGCTACAGCCTCAAATTGTTGGGCCCGAATTTTTTATTTTTCTTACGACATGTTTTTTCCTTTCTATAAGCACCGCGTACTGCTTTCTAATACCATCTAGCCATTAGCCATTGCTTTATTTTTGTATCCTATTCAAGAGCATTAGGCTTTCTCTCATCTTCATTTAAGATTCAAGCCTAAAAGTGTGGCTAAAGCCAGAATTCAAGATTGCGGTTCGCTTCAACGCAATCTGGAATCAAGTTTGTGGCCCCAAATGGTTGATTTTTGTTAAAGGGAGAGGAAAATGTGATTGGACACCAAGGCTCCGTATACTATTCTAACTTGGTCTAAAATGTCCTTACTAACTCCACATTTTTCGCATGCGTTTCTGTTTGTCTCTCTCTAGGAATAAACCCTGGAAATTTGAATTTAAATTTTTTAAAGATAAAATAACAAGCTCTCCCGTAAGACTTCTCAAACATATAAACCAATGCCGTTAAGTGGGGGTGTACCAAGTCAAGGCAAAATCAGTTTTGTTCTATATGAAAACTTATTTTGTCTTATCTTGCTTTTGGAACACCCCATCTAATTTGGTACCTCTGTTAGCAATTTTGCATATAAACGATAATGAGAAATATAATGCTATTAACGAGTATGACCGTCTGAGATTGCTTTTTATACCTACGTCCTAATATTTTACAGGTAAGTAGTACGGTAGCTTATTTACAAGCTAGGTTATTTTGAACGCGATTGGGGGATATTGAGACTAATTGGGGGATATAAAATTACTTCCCCCAACCCATAGTGTCCGCTAAGGGGTGACTTTTGGATATGAAAAATACTAAAATACCCTTTGGTTAATTAAAAAATATTATGAAAAGACTATACTACCCTTTCCCCTAAAACATAAAATCAAATAACCAAATCATTTACCCCCATTTGCACCATCAGTTCCGGCACTCACCTAGGTTTAGGTTTTTGAAAAAAAATATTCTTTCATCGTCTTCTTCATCGTTCTTCATCCGTTCTTTAAAAATTTCTTCGTCGATTAACCTACCCGAATCCTAATCATGCCTCCTAGAAAGAAAACAGTTCCCCAATCGAATTCAAAATCGCTTGCTCAACAAAAATTAGAACAAAGGTTTGCTTTGATTGCTCAAGAGCAAGAAGAAGAAGAAGAAGCGAACTTGAACAATCAACTTCCCGTAAACATGGCTTCTGTGAGAAGGTAAGTGATTTTGAACTAGTTTATAAGTGTTTGAATCAATTTATAGCAGTGGGTTTGGGTTAGAATCGCGAACCCTAACTCACACAGTTGAGTTTCAGTGAGTACCGACATTGATTTTTGGATGAATACAATGTCGGTATTGGGTTACGGCGTTCAATATAGAATGAAGTCAATGCATGTATTGAGCTACGGCATTGATTTTGGTATAAATACAATGCCATTTTCAAACTCATAGTCACCAGAAACTCAATGTTCTGTACCAGCATTGAATTTAGGTTGAACACTATGCCGGTATAGTGTTACGGTATTGATTTACATTTTTTCGTGTTTGCCTGTAGTGCTCTTTTGGTATCCAGGAAACCCCTAGAAATTGTTATCAGTACTGGCATAGAATTTAGTTTGCATTGTGTGCCGGTACCCGGTTACGGCATATAATTAATTTTTTTCGTCTGTGCCGGTACTGCTATTTTGGTATCCAGATACAACCTAGAAATTACCGGCATTGTTGATAGTTATTGTTCACTGCCGGAATTGTGTACCGGCATGCAATTATTTCCAAATTACTATGCCGTTACCTATCCCGGCATGGTTTGTTTTTCGTATATCTGTGCCGGTATTAAGAATGAAAGTGAGTTGTCTTATATTCATTTTGTGTGTCCTTTGATATAGGGCTAGAGCCAAGGAAGCTAACAAAGGAAAAACTAAAGATGATGTCATTAAGAGAATAAGGAAGGGCGGTCTTGATACTCCTCAGTCTCTACCTCCTCGAGGGAAAGATCAAGGTCGCAAGAAGCGTTTGGGGGATGATACAAGAGGGATAATTTGGGAGAGTGGTGGTGACCGTAGTCAACTTGTAATCTGTGAACCTACTGGAACAGTTGAGAATGATGAGCAATATGAAGAGGAAAGTGAGGAGGAAGATAATGATGTTCATGTAAGTCAATTAGTGATAGGCACCTAACATTGTACATGCTTCATATCATTTTGTAGGTGTTTACGGTATCTTGTTGCACTAATTGCCAATATTTGTGCCAAATTGTGTATTTTGTTTTTCTTGTTTGTTGGGAGTAAAATATGTGGTAAACGTTCCTGATTTCTATTTTGTAATGCTAGGGGAATGGGAAGAATGGTCTGAACATGCAATATGCACAAAGTGAAGCTGCAATGCCTTGTCGAGCTAGATGTCAAGTCGGCTTTAAGCAGATATGTGTAATGGAGAAGGTAGTCGGGGTACGAGCAGATTTATGAAGTGAATGGGACCAGTAGTGAACAAGAAGTTCAAGAAGAAGAAATCTCTGATCTTGAAATGATATAATGGGCCGAAGTGCAGAGCTCAAATACATGGAAACGGAATTAAGCCCAAGGTCCACTCTTGAATAGCCGAACAAGGTATTCATGCCTTATTCCTAAACCATTTTCTCATCTCATTACAGAAACAAAGTGTTCTTTGTGACTGTGTGCTTCTCCCCCAAAATTCAGTCACCTATCTTTTCTTTGTTCCCCGTTTCTGCCGGCATATCAAATCAGACCGTCTCATCATCTTGACAGAAAACACTCTCCCAATTTTCATGCAATTGCCGGCATCAGACTCGAACCCTATACCTAGTTTACCCTATTTTTTATCTTTCTAAACTCATTCCTCAATCCACTGTGAATCAGCACTTCACAACAACCTAGCAAGTAGGTAGGGTGGCGTACTCAGAACACAAGAGATAGGAAGATTGATTGAGTCTCTCTATAACACCACCAACAACAGCAAGAATGACAATCAAATTCTTTGAATTTTATCTCTATGCAACTCCAACAATGGCAGCAAGCGCGTCAAATTAGGTCTGGGCTATTTTCCTTTCAAACTCCGACAACATCAGACTATTTGGGTGGCAGTTCAGTGGTGAGTTATAAAAAAATCAAATTCCTACATTTCTTATGATGCATCTGCTTGTCTTGGGGATTTGGATTTTGGGGTAACTGTATAAATTGGGAAGGAGTTTGTATTTTTAGACTAAGCCCGGACTAGCCGGAACAATTAGCAGTATTAAATTAGGTTTAATTTCATTTTGTATTATGTTCTAAACATCTTTGTTAGGGATGAGATGAAACTCTTAATATAACATAATATAATTTTGGTTATGAATTTGTTCTTGTTGTGCATAATTGCTTAAGGGTATATTTAATCTTTGTACTACAACATATTACTTTCACCTTTTTTGTTATATGCAACCTAGGTAGTTGGAACAATTCTATGTTGTTGTGCTGCAACTCATGCTTAAATGAATCGATTTGTCTTTTGATTAGTTATGCTTTAATCAGACAATTAATGCTTAGGATGAATATTTTAGTTGTGACTAATTATCCATCTTCAGATCACCTTGAATATGCGGCAGACTCGAATCTTCACCGTTGTTCATTAACTGTTGTTTGTTAAAAGGACAAGAGTAATTTCGATAACTGAATTATCTACAGTAGGTTAAGCAGTGGATTCGACTACCCTAGTGCCTTCTAATTGCATTTTAATCTTGTTTGTGTAATATAATCATCCATCACTTTATTGTATCAACAACAACCTCTTAATCTGAATTAGTATTGGTTAGACCTTATAATCAAGTCTACATCGCCCTAGTCTCTGTGGGATCGACATGTATTTTCCCTATCTACTATAGATGTTGTGCACTTGCAGTATAATTATAGGTATCTCTTTCCTAGCCTACCAATGAGCAAGCCAAAGCGAAGTTGTAGAGGAAGTTGGTAGGGAAAGTCAAAAACCGACACAAGGCAAAGGCAAAGGCAAAGTAAAAGTTAAAGGTTCGCACCTTCCTCATGTTGATGACATGATACCTGACCTTGATCGTGGTAGAATTTGGGGTGAAGCTCCCGATATGGTAATCTATTTGGCTACAAGGACACATGGGCTCGTACTATCTATCAAACCTATGTAAGAATTTTTTATCCTGTGCATATGTATTCTTGGGTATTTATGTAAAATCTTTTAATCATACTATCTCCTAATTGTATGATCATAAGAAGGTTGTGCGTGTTTGCTGAAACCAAGCTGTGACTCGTTGGGATTTGTCTATGGAATGTGAAGAGGTCCAAACATTAGTAAGAGATTCTGGTCTATATGCTTTGGTTGAAAATTATGTGAATTGTGATTCTGTGACGGTCAACTGCTTCATCGAAAGGTATCATGGTGAAAGTGATACTATGCACTTGCCGTTTGGGGAAATGATCACCTTGATCCCTGATGATGCTCAGAACATTCTAGGCTTGAATGTTATCGGAAAATCAATTGCAGAAGGAGATAAGTGTCTGGACCTATAATGGTCGAAGTTGCACGCTCTGACTAACAAGTTGTTTGGTTGGGACTACAAAACTTCTGTGGAAAGCTTCTATGTATCTAAGAATAGTATGACAAATACAATCAAGCTGACGCTGCTTAAGAAGACCTTTGAAAACACAAAGGAAAGAAGTTTGAAGGATGGATGGGACCCTGCCCAAATTCGTTATACAGCCGATGCGTACCTGTTATTCATCTTGGGCACTAAGGTATTCCCTGACACTAGTGGCAATAGGGTTAGTGCAAGCCTTCTTCAATACTTGGATCCGTTGGAAGATTTATATCACTATTCTTGGGGCACCGTGGTAATGGCACATTTGATGGCAGAGATGAGATGGGCCTCTAAGGGTAATTTTGTTTTTAAACTTATGTTGTTATATATATTGTTCACATGTACCCTTATTATGAACTTAGAAACAAAATTCACTTCTTCTTCTATGTACTATTCCACATTGATATAGGTGTGGGCTTATGAACACTTCCCAACATTGTTCAAGGACTACCCCTTCTTGAAGATCATAGACCTTCCCGAACCCGAGGCGGCTAGAGTTAAGAGATACCAGTTCAACAATATTCCGAAGCCCAGTAAAAATCATTGGCCGATAGATATGAGATTGGCTCTGGATACGATGACTACCAAAGAGTTTGTGTTCGACCCTTACAAGGAGGCTAGAGAGAACCACCAAATTTTGAGGTATCCTAACGTTTCATTTTACAATGGACCATAGTTCCACCCAAAGGGATACATTACGGCTGATCCTCGACGTGTGATGCGGCAACTTGGATATAAGCAATTACCTTATTTCATGACAGCCTCTACTTTAAGGTACGCTCTTGACTTGGCTGAGTGCATTACAACTTCCTCAAAGTTGAGGGTAGTGTATGATCCAGTTCCAGAACCAACACATTGGAGGGATAGGGAACCGACTCGTTTGGTAGATATCAGTAATTAGGAGCTTGTGAACAACGGTGATGAAGACAATCCCTCCTACATTGATAATTACCTGGAATGGTCACATCCTTTTGTTGTATGCCGGACGACGTCCAAGTTCCACCCCAGAAAAACCCTTCGGTTCCAACTCCTACAGAGGCACCACCTACAATGGACAAACTTAATAAGAGTCTTAGATTGCTAGGAAGTATTGTTAATTCCTTAGTCGTTTAATGTACAACTAATCGTATATTAGCATATATATACTAATTATGTGTTGGATGTATGAAACTAGCGGCGTTGGATTGGCAAGATGAAGAAGATGTTTGGTTCCAAGTACGAGCAAGGAGGGGTTTTATCCCTTGAAGAAATGAAGGAAGTCGAGGAAATGCTTGATAAAATTGAAGACCCAAGTGCAAAAGCTTTGTTCGGAAAAACGAGGAAGGTTTCGATACACAATAAGCAAAAGACCAACTGAATAACTGTTTAGTTGTTACATTTTGAACAATTCCAAACTTGTGGTTGTTTGTACCTCATGATTAACTCTTTAGTTATTTGGTTTACTTTTGATTTATGATACTTAGATTAAGAACATTTAAGCACAATCCAGTTATTTGGTTTATGTTGAACATGTTTAGATTTGTAGTGAAATGTTTTTCTTTGTAATTTTTGTTTACACCGTAGATGCCGGCATGGAAAGGTGTAGGTTCTACAACGCCCGGTATGTTTCCGGCGTGTAAAAGTAATTATAATTCCATACCGACACATGTACAGGCAGTGAATGTTTTATCTATAACGATGCCGGAATTGGAGGATGAAAGGGTCCAAGTTCCTGTATAGAATTTGGACAATACCAGTATTTAAATATTAACTGAATCTATGCCGGAATTCTGATTTTCTTACAGTTTAATAGTTTTTCCAGAAAACCGGCATTGGTTTGGATTAAACTACAATGCCGGTACACAATTATAAATCCGTTCAAGATGCTCTTTTATTTCATTCCTAAGTAATCTATTACATTGGATTTGAAAGTTTAAACTAAAACATACTAAAAAAACATGGAATGGAGTAATATTAGTTAAAGATGATCTCATAATTTATTTCCATCCCGTTTCAACAATTGCGGAACCTTTGAGCCTTTCGCAAATATCTTCGAATACATCGTCTGGAATCTTGGTGTCAAGGACCAGCTTCATTGGTTCATCTTCTCTTTCAACATATTCCTTTCTCTTCATATAACACCCATCACACCCATTAATAGGCTTGCATTGGCCCTTGTTGTTTTCTCTTGATTCTTCCAGTGCAACAACTTTGTCAAACCATTGAAACTCATCGCACTTTGAGTGATTCAAACACCTTAGAAACATTCTTCCATTTTCAGCATCATCAGTTTTTGCAATCCAAAACTGGCGTGTCCCATCACAGCTTATACACTTTGAATAAATAAAAGGACAGTCCATGGCTAGATGAGAAGGTGACTTGCAAATTTGACAACTGCAATGATGACTCTGTAAGACAAGATTATATTCGTAATATGTCCTAGTAGAGAAGATTTTAACTGTCCAATCCATCGTTAGTAATGTTGAATCTACTTAATTTGCAGTTAAAGCTTGATGGTGGTTTGCAAATAGATCTTGTCGATGAATCTCCCATTGATAGGTGTCTAAAACACCCAATTTCGATAACGAATTCTCATGCTTTTCTTACTACTTTTCTTGTATTTTTTTGTATATTATGTTTGTTTTTATTCCTTTGTAGGTACAATGGGTTAATTTGCATAAAGGAAGAAAAAGACGTCGAAATTGGGCGTATCGGCTTACGCGTTTAAAGCTCATGTCAATCGAGTCACTGGACAAGTGAACCACATGTGCTGTTTTGGAAGTCATGGGCTTACTACTGATCAGGGCTTACATCACCCATGTTTAGCAGCCCATATCAGTACACAGAGCCAACAAATTCACATGCTCATGTGCGTGTGGAAAATATGAAAATGAAATTAGGTTTGGTTCCTTTAGAAACCAAATCCACCAACTGAGAAAAGGCCGAGCATAAGAACCACGGTTTGATATCGCCGACAACTAAGTCCGCTGTACTGAGCAGCGAGGAAGGAGATCGAAGCCATGAGTTTGTGGGCAGAAATTTAGGGAAGAATGGAGATCTGTTGCTGTGAAAAAAATGGGTTTGATTTAACTTGAATTGTGCAGGGATTTGGAGAAGAATTGAAGATGATTCTTGATGCACAGACACACCATCAGTTACTGCTCAACAGGTATTCGTGAAAATGCTTGAACCATTAATTTTCCAGCTGAAGTGTTGTTGCTGCTGGAATATGGAGTGAATGTGGCAATGAGCTGGAGGAAGGTCAGGGACTCAGGAGCAAAGTTCAGATGGAATTAATGGGAGTTGCCGCTAATGGTGGTGGTCCTGAGTTATGGCCAGTGCTAATGGTGGTTTTGGATGGATGAGAAAGGAGGAGATGATGTTGGTGTTCTGTTCGCTGTTGTTGAAGGCAATGAAAAATTGCAGCTGTAGCAGGGTGCATCTGGTGATGTACAAATGGTAGCTGGGACTGGAGATTGCAGGTTCATGCTGTAAAGATGCAATGGAGCAGATGCTGTGCAGGGAATTGAAGCTACAACATGAGCTGAGGCTGAGGCAAAATGGGTTTGACTTGAGAGATGAATGTGGCTGTGGCAAGTAGCAACATTAGTTGAGGCAATGGGAAGCTGTACAGGTTTTGTTATTGCTACTGGAGTTGGAGGAAATAGAGCATTCTCTGAAGTCTGGTTGATTCGGTAAGTAGGCATGAGTTGTGGTGGTTGGTTGCACCTATGTTGCGGACTTATACTGCGGAATGAAGGTTAGGCAGCAGGAGGTAGTGCACTGATGCCATTGCAGCTCTATGGAGAAGAGGAGTGTGGAGCTGTAGTTATCGAACAGATGGAGGTTGTATCGTTTCTGCCATGGATGATGATTAAGAGGAAGTAGAGCTCGAGTCTGTGATGCTGAGTACTCGAGAATGAATGGGTTAGAGCTGTGAAGATGGGTTCCCATTGGTGTATGGCCTGGGAGGAATATAAGGAAGAGCTTGGACGGATACTGGTGCTTATGTGGAATCTGAGATGGCAGCTGAGCTGCAATAGATATTGGTGATTGAGATGATAATTGCAGCTGCAGTTCGAGACTAGCATGTAGGTGCAGTGCAGGAATGAAGAAATGATGAGTTGTGCTGTCATGGCTCGAGGAGAATGGCAGGTGAAACTGGAGCTGCTGTTAGATGCTTCGACTGATATAGCAGGGAATGTAGCTGCTATGCCGATGGGTTACTGTGAGAATCAGGAGGAGTATGGACTGGAGAATGGTGAAGCTAGAGAGAAGCTATGTTGTTGACAGTGTGATGCGCTGGTACAGCTGGAGTTATAGGCGATGCTGCAATGGTTGCTGGTGCTACTAATTTAAGTTGGTTGTGGCTGATACTAATGATATTGCAGGTGGATTTGACGATTGCAGGAAGATGAGCTACTACTGGAGCTGGATTGAATGGAAGAGAAGCTACATGCTGCAATGGAGATTGATGGGGAGGACTCAAAGTAGGCATGAATTGACAGAACTAGGTAGGAATCGGACAGAACTCGGTCAATCTCCGAGTTAGCCGAGTTGACTTATCGATTTACTCAAATGGACCTGTATAAAACTGGGCTTTGTTAATGGGCTCAGAGACTTATTGGCAGTGGGATAACTTGGATTTTGGGACTTCTAGCATAAGAAACATTGGGCATATGCGGTGGAAACTTAGGTTTTGGCAGAGAAAGTATAAAAGGGTCTCACATCTCGTATATCTATTATCTTCTACTTTTGTTTTCTAGGTTTTGTGAACATGATAGATTTATTTCTTCTTTGGATGAACCCCATTAACATGAGTAGTTAATCTTATTATTGGTGATGGATTAATTTGTTTTCACAAAGCATGCTTCTTTTATCAATAAATTAGTTTTGTCTCATAATTATCGATCTTGATTCACTATCTATATCGTCATGTATGATTTGAATATTAGTTTAGTTGAGTGGCCAATTGATTGAACTCGTATTCAAATCTATAGCTAGTTTAGGGTGTTTCATACGTAAAAGTGATGCATCTTGAATACAAGTAGCATAAATATGGTTATTGCTTGTAGTGATATATCCTAATAATCATATGTGAACCATGACCTTTGTTAAATTGAATTAGTGCGCTTTCCACGTTCAATTGCTTTGATTGGCCTAATTTCATAGAACTTAATGCATCTAGGGAATTAAACTTGATTAGTGCTTTTACACGTTAGGTTGTTCTCTTAGATAGAACTCATACTCGCATCTTTTAATGTGTTTGTTGATGACAAGAGGGAATTAGCGGGATATTCTTGCGATCAAGGTATCCTAGGGCTTTTGATAAAAGTTGAGATTAAAATATCAATTCTAGTTTATTGTTTTGAAAACATGTTAGTGAATGAAAACGAAATTTCTAACCAATACTTTCACATCCTTGAATCGATTTATTTACTTTTCTTTGTTTGCTTTTATTTTACCTTTACTTTACAAAAATCAGAAAAAACCCCGGTGTTTTATATAGGAATCCGAAAGCATATTGACAACCTAGACCTCTCTGTGGGATCGATCATTTCTTGCCCTTGCTATATTTATATTTTGAGTAGTAAGAAAGTGTAAATTATTTTTGACGCATACGACATCGATCAAATTTTGGCGCCGTTGCCGGGGAGGCAGCGATTGTCACTTGTTTTTGGTTTCTTATTTTAGTTTTTTGTTTTGTTTTTAGTTTTTCTTATTTTCTGATTTTGACATAGTTTTGAGAATCGTATTTCAAGTACCTATTATGGACGGAGCATATTGGAACAATGGATACGGTTATCAACCTCAACAACAATATGACAATTATCACCCTTATGGGGAGTACAATCAAAACCAATCCTTTGGTTATGATCAATACTCCACGTACCCTTTGAGTTATTCTCATACATACCAACCTTCTTATGGTGGTTATGTAAGTGAGCAACCACAAAGAGGGGATGATAGTTGTGCTTCTCTTAATATTTCCTCTAGTTTGGTAGATGAAATGCAATGATTTATGGCCAGCATGGAGTCAGTTTGTAGACAACCAAGCGTGGAACCAATTTCATCGACCGAAAGTGCTCATAGTATGTTTGGCCCAATTTCTGATCGTAGTTATGATCATTCACCCATTCAAAGGGAAGATAATTGGCCTAGCAATACTGAGGTAAGTGGTTTTACTTTTTCCTTGTCGAATGAGTTTTACCAACAAATGGAAACCTATTTTCAAAATTTGAATGGATCACTCCAAGAGCTTCAAAAATATGTTTCCAATTTAAGACAAGGCATTGAAGAAGTCAAAGCGGACATGCAAAATTCTGCGAAAGACCAATCTTTGGGAAGTGGTAGCCAATCTTATGATAACTATGATAGTGATGATGACTATGAAAATACATCGCTTGAACCAATTTATGGTGACATCCCCGTGGAGTGTACAATGGAGTCTTTTTGCGATGATGACACTAGTGTAGCTGACTTAAGCATTGATCTTTATAACGATTAAGAACCTATTTAAAAGGTAGAGCTTGAGGATGAAGCATTTTTGAGTGTTCTAAAAAAGTTCCTTACAGCGAAATTTGGATCCGCAGTGGAGTATGTGCCTTATAATGGAAAGGAGTATGTTGAGAATGTGACCGTTTTAACCAATATTGTGGAAGACCCAATTGAGCTTGCGTATGATTGTAATGATGATGTTGATGCCGAGATTTTGGTTAAGGCAGAAACGGATGAAGAATGGTTGCAAAGTTTGATAGAGGACCATGATATACAAGAGGTGAATAATTCACTTGAGTTTTTCAAGGATGAAGAGGATTCCGTGCTACAAGATATTGTGCGAGGTTTGTCTAACCCTTTGCATATTAATTCTTCTCCTTTACCTCTTATTGGTTTGAATGTATGTGCTTCAAAAACATTGTTAGATGACTTTGTTTCTCGATATCTGCCATTAGAGATGCTTGATTCTCATACTATGCAGGTTTTGGAACAAGAAACCGTGGAAGTACCCGACCTTTATATTCTTTATACACTTCCAAGTGTGGACAAGAATAAGTGTGGGGGAAGATTTTATCGGTTCATAGCTTCATTTCTGTTTTATATTACTAATATTTGTGTGAAGCTAGTGTTTGCAAAACATGTGCTATGGGTGGATCCCCAACTTTTCCGATTATTGGTGTATGGGGAATTCAACTTGCATGTCGGGCTGACGACTTTAAACCAAGCGCTAAATGGGAGGAAACCCACCGGTTTTGTGTATCTATCTCTATCTTTTTATTTTATTTTTAAGTCTTTTATCTTTATTTTCTTATTTTGGATATTTGCATATCAAAACTCTAACTTTTAGAGATTTGTGAACAATCTAGAATACACACTAGCCTTTCTAAGTAGATGGAATTTTTTCTTGGCGGTGAGGTATATTTATTGGCTGAGTTGGGATTAGATGCCAACTAAATAGCTTGTTTATTGTTTATTCTCTATTGTTCATAAATAACTATGAGTTGGAGTGTCCTTTTTTATCATGCATTTTATTTTCTTATTGTGTATATATATCATGTTATTAATTTCCCATCTTGAACTTTACTTTGAATGACTAAATTTTACATTGAGGACAATGTAAAGTTTAAGTGTGGGGGAGTGTTCTCATATAGAGTTTTTTGCCTTGTACAAATGAAGTTGGTTTAAAATTTCGACATGATTTAGTACGCGACACGATTGCAGACATCTGTTATCGAGCTGGGGTGGCTGCACGGAAAGAGGTGGACTTGGGTATGCTTGCAAACAACGGTACTTCTTTGAGACCGGCAGATGTTCTTGTGCTCAATTGGGACAATGGTCGGGACGTTTGCTTCGATGTTACGATTGTGTCGCCCTTTGCTGGGAGTAATGGTCGTACTTTGGAAGGGGGCAGGCTATCAAGGATGTTGTCGATCGCAAAAATACCAAGTATTTAGAAAAATGCACTGCACAAGGATATGGATTTGGTGCTTTGGCTTTCACTACTCTAGGTGAATTTGGGGACGGAACAACAGACTTCGTTCAGCGGCTCCGCAACTATATTGCTAGTCATGATGCTAACGTGCGTGTAGGTGATTTCCTTTTTCATAGGTTAAGTGTGGTAGTTCAAAAAGGAGTTGGAGCCCAGCTTGTTGCTAGGCTTCCGACTAGTTTCTTGTCTGAATTTGGAAATTAAATGAAAGTAAAACTTTAAAAAAAAAAAAAAAAAAAAAAATATAGAAAAAAGAAAAAAAAAATTTGTTTTATGAACTCCGAAACCTAGAAACATGTGCCTTTAGGATGACACTATCAATCTAAATGGATGGAACCATCTTGGTTGGAGGAGTTGAGGAACCAATTAACTAAAAGGGACGAACATAGCTCAGAAATCACAAATAATTTGATAGTTGTTACCATATCTCGGAATATCACCATATCACATTCTATTTTTATTTTTCCATATTTATCTATTGTTCTCTAAGTGCTTTGGTGGGTCACTAAACATCGACTTGTTATTACTGCTAGGATGAAATAGAGTGATTGAGTTGCTAGAAAAAGAAAAGAAAAAAAAATGACCAATTAGACCAAACGGAATAAAAATGACACTTGGATAGCAATATGTGTGTGTTCTCCCTATCTACGTCGCCTAAACAAGCGTGGAATGCAGGATCCATGGGAGCTATCACGTACTTGCTGACAAGAAGCATGCGCTTGGATCCAAAAGATCTAATCATGCTGTCTAAAAAAAAGTGAAAAAAGAAGTGAAAAAAGAAAAAGAAAAAAAAGAAAAGAAAAGAAAGTATTATATTGGTTGAATAAATTCACTCCTGGTTCCCTTGTATATGCCAGTGAGTTGATGTAGAATTCAAACCACTAGCACAATCCAATAGGATGCATAGGTTCATCTTGGCAGTGACCTTCAGACAGATATGGGAAACATCGATCACTTGTGAACATTCGCCAACTTCTACATCTATATCCATTTTCTTAATCTTTTCATTGTGATTGTGGTTTGTTACTTTCCGAGTATTGTGGCTTGTTCGACTATCTAATTAAAGCTTTATTTACTAATATATGAATTGAATTTGTGCAAGGTACCTCCTACTGTAGTCATTTTGGATTCGTTCATTGATTTGTCACAAATAGCCGGAGTTGGAAATATAGGTTTTGTAGGTAGACCTCTTGTAAACCTTCACGAGACTATAACTCGTCCACTAGGGACACCTATGGGTTCAAAGGCTTGTTATTTATGCTAAAAGTGACCGTAGCCTCGGCGAGACGGAGTTGTATGTATGTTTTTATTTTGTTTGACTTGCTCGAGGACTAGCAAAGACTAGGTGTGGGGGAATTTGATAGGTGTCTAAAACACCCAATTTTGATAACGATTTCTCATGAATTTCTTACTAGTTTTCTTGTATTTTTTTATATATATAAAAAGCCTTAGACGGTCAGATTACATTAAGTTGGTGGGTAGCCTGGCAACAAGCTGGGCACCAACACCCTTTTGGATTGCTAAACCTATTCTATGAAAAAGAGTACCCCCTATCTTATAATTAACATCATGATTGGTGATACAATTCTTCAACCTCTTCAAGAGAATGATAGTATCTTCGCCCAACTCCCCTAAAGTCGTAAATGCTAAAACAACAAACCTGTACCTGTTAGTGGAACACTTATCAAGGTATTTGATTCGTTTACGCGTTGTAGCAATCGAAATGGCCTGACCTGGGATAAAAGTACGCACTCCCCCACCAGTGAACGGTGAAACAACCGTAACATCAAAACAAACATCCTGGCCATTCTCCCAACCGTGAACAAGCATGTCAGCCGGTCTCAAGGGCGTATTGTTGTCTGATAATAATCCAAGATCCACCTCCTTCCTCACATGTGCTCCAGCCTTGTAACAAATATCAGCGAAAACATCTCTTGCCAGGTCATGGCGGAATTTGTTGCCAACATCATTAGCGCAATGCACAGCATGATCTCCGAAAATATCCATATTTTTGTTGCAACTTGAGCATGTACTATCTTCTCCGAAAAGAGGTATTCCCAATCTATAACTTAACACTGACCTAAATTGCCTTGGTCCTATACTTTGATTTAAACCAGAGATGGGAATCGCCTTAAGAAAATCCAAAGCATGTGGCATCCTGTTGCTTTGCCATAAAACTGAATCTCGACTGGACATGGAGTACTGTGACGGAATCCGCTTCTTCACCACATCAAAATATAACACTGCCAACGAACGCATTGGATGTGGGGCAATATTATTAATGTTGAAGGTTGAAGAGGACAAACCACATACCTCTTGGAAATTATTCAAAGCTTGCTTGAAGCACGTGCTAGTGACCTCCTCAGAGGAAACATTTAGTATGGTCTGCTGTAAGCCCCTAGTCTGGAAACAAGAAGCGATATAACAATACTGGCTAGTGTCTTCCATTGTGTAGACACCGAGACCCCCATCCTTCATTGGAAAAGTGGAGAGACGTTGTTGCAGTGGTCCGAAGCCAGCGCCATCTCCCGTGACAATGTGCCTCAAAAAAAGCATCAAACGTTGATCAAACAAGGATTTAGCTTGAAGCAGTGCCAAGGGGCTGGAAGTCCTCATACCAAAATATAATCTTGACACCCCAGCGCAACTGCGTAACAGAAGAATCTCGCTTTGAGGATCTTGCAGTTTCTTCACACTTTCCATTAGATAAATTGTTTTGTCTACTCTAGCTTGTATTAGATCGCTGCTGAAGTTAAGATCTAGGCTAACCGAGCCGCCCAGCAGTTTCACCCCTCTAGAAGGCCTACCGATGTCCGATGGAAACACGTTATCGGCAATACTCCTAGGGTCAACCACATGCCAGAAAATCTCAGTCTTCTTGATGTTAAGATGAAGCCCTCTGCTGTCGCCTTCTGACTGAATAATGCTTAAAGCCTTTGACACTTCCAGCGTATCCCCTACCAAAGTGCCATCATCCAAGTACCACGCTTGTAGGTCAAGCTTACATTGTGAAGAAATCATACAGACCATCGGATGTAAGGCTAGAGCAAATAATAATGGTCCCAAAGGATCACCTTGCTGAACCCCCTTTGCCGAAGATAAATTAAAATCGTTATAATAAAGCCTTGCGGGCTTAGCATAAAAAAACTCTACCCACCTCGCGATACCTGGGCATTTGCTCCGCACCTCCTTGATGAGAGTGCTCCTATCAACTAAATTAAAGGCGTTAGTGAAATCAACTAACAACATGGTCATATTCCCCTGCCTCCCTTTAGACTCAAGTAATCTATTGGCCGAGTGCACTGTTGCTTCTCCTCCGCTTTGGGATACCAACTCGAATTGATGATTGCCCAAGTATACCGACATTTCCTTTCCCACCGCCGACACTGCCAACTTGGAACGCATCCTCCTCCAAACCGTGCCTACTGCTATTGGCCTAAGACCACCTCCTGGCTTTATCAAAGGAGTTAAAGGAGCGCGGCCACAAACTCACCTGAACAGATGGGCATCTCTACCGCCAACCATAAGTTAACGACCCCAGCCATAGATGCAAGTAGTTCCTCAGCAACCGCCGTCGCAGCCCCACTAAGAGCATCTGCCAGGTGCTGGGCTCTCAGACCGTCCCTCCCACAAGATGTCCCCCTAGGGAAACTCCTAATCGTGCCTAATACTTCCTTAGCATCCACGTAAACAGCCGCCCCGTTAATGGGTTCTAAAGGTATGTCAGGTGGTTCAGCCGCAGGGTGCATACGCCTCAGTTCGGTCAATGTTGCTAATGTAGTTGGTCCGACACCACTAGAAGATAGAATACGCACTGCCGCTGCGTAGTGCCCTGAAGCCAACTTTCTCTTACAAGCTTGAAGATTGGTTTTCTTCCTCTTGGAGCCTTGAGTAGCTTGTCTACTCTCTTGTCCCGAAGGAGCCAACAATTTTCGAGCTAAGATAAGGCAGCCATTTGTCTCCCTCCACACATTCAAGGCTCGATTAATGCTATTAGCCTGTAATCTCCTTCTATTAGCAGATCTCGCTTCATTGGTATTCTTGGGGTTGTATAAAGTTAGAGTGCAGCTGGGCAATAATAACAATTTGATCCAAGATGTTAAATCAGTAGGCTTAGCCAGAATCTTGTCTATCGTCGCTTTCAGAGTTCTGGAGAAGTTAAGCCTACACGATGGAGGAATGCTAGCAGTCGTCTGCACCTGTTTCTTAAAAATTGCATCTAGCACTTCCAAGGTCAGAACATTCGCTTCCTCCTCAATGGCCTCATTGCCAGCGACCAGGGAACCTATGCAAGGTTTTATAATGCCATAAATCAAAAATGTTGCATTGTTACCATCCAGGGGACCCGCAATAGTATCACCGTGATCATGACAGGGACGGCTCCAGGCACGAAGGTGCATACACTCACCGCACAACCACATCTTTAGATGTCTTAACCCAACCTCCCAAGCATCATAAATGTCTGCATCATTACCAATACGTGCTCTGCACACACCCCTGCTCTCAGCAGAACCAAAATGTCGATCGTGAATATGGCTAATTAGAGAACTTCGAGTGAAGCCTCTACCCCTAACCCCATCCCTGCAACCATCAAAGATCCTAAACGGACAATGGAAAGTTGAGTCACCCAAGGGATTAATAACGGCCGAAGGAGAAGAAGAGTCTTGGAAGGGAGAAGATGGTTGTCCTTCCCTTGTTATGACCAAAGGAGCCTAAATGCATCCCACAACAAGCTCCCGGCAGTTGCTCATTTGATTCAGAATTTTTATCAAACACCTTCCGTGCGTTAAACAACTCACGGAAACACAAACGTGTAGAATCACAAACGGATAGAATGACAAACGTGTTGAAGCCCAAACATATAGAATCACGTAAACATTGAACCACAAACGGAATGAATAACCAAATCACAAAGGAAAACTCAGGTTTCCTGAGCAACAAAAATCAAAAATTTGAAGAAAACGTCTCCTGAATTGTTTTACTGTAGCAGGTGACTAAAAAAATCGCACTTTTTATTGGTATTATTTGATCGATTTCTTGGGGACTGCTCTGCTTTTTCATTCTACAGCAGCCACTTCATGCACCATCTCACCAGTTCATTCTAAAAAAATCGCACTTTTGTATATTATGTTTGTTTTTATTCCTTTGTAGGTACAATGGGTTAATTTGCATAAAGGAAGAGAAAGGCGTCGAAATGGGGCGTATCGGCTTACGCGTTTAAAGCTCATGTAAATCGAGTCACCGGACAAGTGAACTACAGGTGCTGTTTTGGAAGTCATGGTCTTACAACTGATCAGGGCTTACAGCACCCATGTTTAGCAGCCCATACATAGAGCCAACAAATTCACATGCTCATGTGCGTGTGGAAACTATGAAAAGGGAATTAGGATTGGATCCTATAGAAACCAAATCCACCAGCTGAGAAAAATCCGAGCATAAGAACCACTGTTTGATATCGCCAGCAACTGAGTCCGTTGTACTGAGCAGCGAGGAAGGAGATCGAAGCCATGAGTTTGTGGGCATCCGGTAAAAGTCTGAGAGTCTCATCTGAAGCCAAGAAGGAGGGGGAAGAGTGGAGTGAGTTGCTGATTCTGTTTGACGAGAAATTTAGGGAAGAATGGAGATCTGTTGCTGTGAAAAAAATGGGTTTGATTGAACTTGCATTGTGCAGGGAATTGGAGAAGAATTGAAGATAATTCTTGATGCACAGACACACCATCAGTTACTTCTCAACAGGTATTCGTGAAAATGCTTGAACCATTAATTTTCCAGCTGAAGTGTTGTTGCTGCTGGAATATGGAGTGAATGTGGCAATGAGCTGGAGGAAGGTCAGGGACTCAGGATCAAAGTTCAGATGGAATTAATGGGAGTTGCCGCTAATGGTGGTGGTCCTGAGTTATGGACAGTGCTAATGGTGGTTTTGGATGGATGAGAAAGGAGGAGATGCTGTTGGTGTTCTGTTCGCTGTTGTTGAAGGCAATGAAAAATTGCAGTTGTAACAGGGTGCATCTGGTGATGTACAAATGGTAGCTGGGACTGGAGATTGCAGGTTCATGCTGTAAAGATGCAATGGAGCAGATGCTGTGTAGGAAATTGAAGCTACAACATGAGCTGAGGCTGAGGCAAAATGGGTTTGACTTGAAAGATGAATGTGGCAGTGGCAAGTAGCAACATGAGTTGAAGCAAGGGGAAGCTGTACTGGTTTTGGTATTGCTACTGGAGTTGGAGGAAATAGAGCAGTCTCTGAAGTGTGGTTGATTCGGTAAGTAGGCATGAGTTGTGGTGGTTGGTTGCACCTGTGTTGCGGACTTATACTGCAGAATGAAGGTTAGGCAGCAGGAGGTGGTGCACTGATGCCATTGCAGCTCTATGGAGAAGAGGAGTGTGGAGCTGTGGTTATCAAACAGATGGAGGTTGTATCGTTTCGGCCATGGATAATGATTAAGAGGAAGTAGAGCTCGAGTCTGTGATGCTGAGTACTCGAGAATGAATGGGTTGGAGCTGTGAAGATGGGTTCCCATTGGTGTATGGCCTGGGAGGAATATAAGTAAGAGCTTGGACGGATACTGGTGCTTATGTGGAATCTGAGATAGCAGCTGAGTTGCAGTAGATGTTGGTGATTGAGATGATTACTGCAGCTGCAGTTCGAGACTAGCATGTAGGTGCAGTGCAGGAATGAAGAACTGATGAGCTGTGCTATCATGGCTCGAGGAGAAGGGCATGTGAAACTGGAGCTGCTGTTAGATGCTTCGACTGATATAGCAGGGAATGTAGCTGCTATGCCGATGGGTTACTGTGAGAATCAGGAGGAGTATGGACTGGAGAATGGTGAAGCTATGCTCTTGACAGTGTGATGCGCTGGTACAGCTGGAGTTATAGGCGATGCTGCAATGGTTGCTGGTGCTACTAATTTAAGTTGGTTGTGGCTGATACTAATGATATTGCAGGTGGCTTTGACGATTGCAGGAAGATGAGCTACTACTGGAGCTGGATTGAATGGAAGAGAAGCTACATGCTGCAATGGAGATTGATGGGGAGGACTCAAAGTAGGCATGAATTGACAGAACTAGGCAGGAATCAGTCAGAACTCGGTCAATCTCCGAGTTAGACGAGTTATCCGAGTTGACTCGTCGATTTACTCAAATGGACCTGTTTAAAACTGGGCTTTGTCAATGGGCTCAGAGACTTATTGGCAGTGGGCTAACTTGGATTTTGGGACTTCTAGCATAAGCAACATTGGGCCTATGCGGTGGAAACTTAGGTTTTGGCAGAGAAAGTATAAAAGGGTCTCACATCTCATATATCTATTATCTTCTACTTTTGTTTTCTAGGTTTTGTGAACATGATAGATTTATTTCTTCTTTGGATGATCCCCATTAACATGAGTAGTTAATCTTATTATTGGTGATGGATTAATTTGTTTTCACAAAGCATGCTTCTTTTATTAATAAATTAGTTTTGTCTTATAATTATCGATCTTGATTCACTATCTATATCGCCATGTATGATTTGAATATTAGTTTAGTTGAGTGGCCAATTGATTGAACTCGTATTCATATCTATAGCTAGTTTAGGGTGTTTCATACGTAAAAGTGATGCATCTTGAATACAAGTAGCATAAATATGGTTATTGCTTGTAGTGTATATCCTAATAATCGTATGTGAACCATGACCTTTGTTAAATTGAATTAGTGCGCTTTCCACGTTCAATTGTTTTGATTGGCCTGATTTCATAGAACTTAATGCATCTAGGGAATTAAACTTGATTAGTGCTTTTACACGTTAGGTTGTTCTCTTAGATAGAACTCATACTCGCATCTTTTAATGTGTTTGTTGATGACAAGAGGGAATTAGCGGGATATTCTTGCGATCAAGGTATCCTAGGGCTTTTGATAAAAGTTGAGATTAAAATATCAATTCTAGTTATTGTTTTGAAAGCATGTTAGTGAATGGAAACGAAATCCTTAACCAATACTTTCACATCCTTGAATCGATTTATTTTCTTTTCTTTGTTTGCTTTTATTTTACCTTTACTTTGCAAAAATTAGAAGAAAAAAAAAACCCGGTGTTTTATATAGGAATCCAAAAGCATATTGACAACCTAGACCTCTCTATGGGATCGATCCTTTCTTGCCCTTGCTATATTTATATTTTGAGTAGTAAGAAAGTGTAAATTATTTTTGACGCATACGACAGCGATCACCCATCTCTTGTGAAACTTGATCCGTGCTTGCTTGATCTATTTTTTGAGGCTTGCTTTCTTGTGAGAAGGATTTTTGTTATTTGGTGGGTGCTTTGTGTACATTTTCCCAAAGGAATGAGGGGATTTTATATAGAATGAAGCTCCAACGGTCTTATTTTTCAAAAAAGTAGCCGTTTTTTTTTTTTTGAAATTCAAAGATACCGGTATAGATGATGAAACACAATGACCGCCGGTAGTGTGTACCGAGGTTGTACGTTGTTGTTACAACGATGCCTATACTATCTGTAGATTTATCCCAATCTCTGTATAAGAAAATCAAGTACCGGCTTGGACGTTTAATTGTAATCCATACTGAAAATTGGTGCCGGCTTTACGTTTATTTTAACTTCAATGCCAGCACAAGGGATTTCAAAAAAACTATATGTTGAGGTTTTTCTCTATATAAAGAGAGCTAATACTTGGACCCAATTGCCCAAAACTCGTGTGTTCTTTACCCTTGAGACTCTAAACTTATGAAATCCTAAACCCTGGAAGATTCATCTATAGATATAGCTTAGTATAGAACCTACTCCCACATACAACAAGTGGCATCGTTTGACTCCGAGGAAAATTTAGAAATCACCAAAGCATGGTACTCTGAAACTCGTCCTTCAACTATAGATAACAGTTCGGGGGATTCCATGTGGTTGAAGATTTTTAACAAATTTACTCACGAATATGGGAACCCGAAAGGAAGAACTGCTCAACAAATCGAGCAACGTCACAACATCATCCTTGATACGGTGGTTGAGTATTTAAAAATGAAACACCGGATCGAGCACGCTACCCACAATAGATTGTCCCCTCAACAACTCGTAAGTATCTTTATGATTAATTCTACACAATCCACTCTTTTCAATTTTTATGTAACAAAGTAAATTTGTGTGTTGTTTATGAAGCATGAAGACGTGAAAGCACGTTACTTACAAGAAAAGGTAGAAGCATTTATGTTTGATGAAACGGTGAACCACATGGTAAACAAAGTCACGGAGTGCCACTAGCTGGGTGAATCGGAGACGGATTCTTCTTAAAAAGATTGATAGGTTTAGTACTTTTTGGTTAGGTTTTTAGGGTTGTTTTTGGTAAGGTTTTGTGGGTATATCTCTATGTGAACCCTCACGAGACTATAACTCATCCACTTGGGTCACCAACTGGTTTAAAGGCTTGATGCACGTGCTAAGTTCATCCGTGCTTTCTGCGACAAGGATTACATTTGAAATAAATTACAGTTCCGACATACTACGTTAACATAATTTCACGCCGGTAGTAGGTGCCGGCGTAGATCTTATAGTTATGCAGGTATATAGTGTCAAAATTTTATGGTCACTGTGTACAATAAACCTTATTCCGGCATTAAAATTTAATACAACTCCACGCCGGTAGTGGGTGTCGACAACATCTTTAACCATAGTTCAGTGTCGGGATTGAAAGGGAACTACCGGTGTGGATTTTAGGTTACTGACAATGCCGGTACAATAAGGTGGGTTCAAAAAGAGCCGTTGTGTACTCATATATTTAAAGGAATTGATACACTTTGCACTTGATACCTAAAAAAAATAAAATTGCTCCAACACATATCTCCAATGGAAAATCCATCAACAACTACCAATTTCATCATTGCCATGGAAAAAGAAGCACTTAAGAAGAACAAACTATCAACTCCGATAGGAAATCAATCATCATCCACCACCAACTCAATTGCCATTATACAAGAAAAACTTAGAAGGAAGGAAACCACCACCGAGTCAATTTCCGCAATGGAAGAAGAGATACTTAAAAGGAAAAGAGAAAAAGAAGAGGAAGCAAAAAAAGCAAAATATCACAAAGAAACAAAGGAAATATACGAACGTGTAAAACAAGCGAAGATAGAAGCGGATGTTGAGGAAGAAACCGAATGGATTAAAAATTTCTACATAGTATCGGATTTCCCGGAAGATCACCGACCATTGTCTCTTTTTTGGGGTCTTGTTAGTTGTGGTCCTTATATGCCGAAGTTTGATGATGGTAAGTGCAAGAAATGCAAAATGGATTACGGGGATCAATATATAGCAAATCGAACAACTGTCCTCATAAAATTATGTCGCAAATACAACGAGTTTCTCACAAGATACAGTGGGAATATGTATCAAGCTCATGACGCATATACCAAGTGGAGAAAATAGGCTTTTAGGCATTTCGAAGCTGCTTTGTTGAATCTCGTTCCAAGAAATGATATTAGTTGCAATTAGCTTGAGATCTTTCATTTAATGTGTAACGTTGTTTATGTGGTTAATGTTTCTAAGTTTATTTCCTTAATATTAATATGAAGGCATGTTTGGGTCAGTTTGCTTGCTTAAACCTTTGGACTCAATTTAAACTGATCGCCAGAATGTCGGCATCGAATAATAACAAAATAAAATGGCGGCATCGGTGCCGGAGTTGAAAGTGATCAACATACAATATCGGTACCCTGGACTCAGTTTAATTTTTTTTCAGAGTTTCGGCATTGAACTATACCATATTTCTATGCCGGCATCATGACGGTTACAATCTCAAATGATGTGGCTATTACAAACTCCTTAATACCCTTTATCCCACTTATGTGACGGTTTCAAACTCCCTTATCCCACTTATGTGACGGTTACAAATTCCTCAATACCCTTTATGAGCCGGTTACAAACTCCTAAATTCTATTTAAGTGATGGTTGTAGAAAGGAAAGTATTCAATATCTCTTTGCATTCATTGTACCTTTGTATCCAATCTCCCTTTTTGTTTCATCTTCTGTACCAAAGACAACGGGTCGTCACAAACCCAAACCATATCCTGAAGAATCTGTTAATGATGGCGGAAAATCGAAATCAAAAGCGCAAGAAGTGCCTGAAGAGTCTGTTGGTGAGGAGTAAATAACAAATTTGATGCGGTAATTGATGTTTATGTTGAATTGAAGTATTTTTAGGGTTTATCCCATACTCGAAAACACAAATTGAAACTTGCTTGATTTTAATTTCTACTACACTAAAATAAAATTTTGAAAATGCAATTTAGTCAATTGAAATTGAGTTACATGTTTGTTTCGCGGTAGAATTCAATTTGAAAACCATTCCGGATTATATGTCTTGCATCTCTCTCTTATTGCATGAAACTGCCGGCATCTAAATTTAATTACATACTACGCTGGATCAGAGGTGCCGGCATTTTCGATATGTTTACAAACCACGTCAATGTTCAATCCCTTAACTTATTAATTCTCTGTATAAAATTCAAGAAAACTAGCATTAAAATTTAATCATTTAGTACGCCGGCATAAGTTCCGGCACTTATTATATATTAAATAACCATGTCGGTTACCTGTTTATATATTGGGAAGTATGTCTAGAGCAGCAGAAATGAAGAAAGGAAAGGGAAAAGCTGTTTATGAAGGAAAACCTAAGTCTTCTCGGGGTCGACGTAGTCTTTCTGATCCGGATCGTGCTAAGGTCATCATTCAGGAGCGTATGGGGGACACAAGCAATGATGATGATGATGATGGGTGGGAAAAAATTCCTAAACCGGACCGAGTAGGTGGCTCATCCTCACAAGCAGCTGGCTTAGGACAACCTGAGGTCAGAGATGAAGCTCCTAAGGATAATGAAAAGGAACCCCCAGCCCACCTTCCTGATAGATATGACATGATTCCAGACCGCAATGATGGAAAACAGTGGGGTGAACCAATAAACCCGCAACTCTTATTTTCCTACAAGCACTCTTGGGCTCATTGGATCTATCAAACTTATGTAAGACCGTTGCATCTTGTTAGTCTATTATTTATTTGTGATCAAGTGAATTTAATTTAGTTTGGTGTCTTTTATAGGACCATTAGAAAGCCTTTTGTGTTATCCGCCATCAATCAAGTGATTCATGGCCTTTGGAGTTAGTGCGTCCCTAAGTCCAAGCAATAGTCAGAGCATCTGGGTTGTATTCTGCGGTAGAAAATTATGTGGCCACTGATCCTGTCACGACGAAATGCTTTTTGGAGAGGCTTTTTAGTGAAACTGATTCCATGCATTTTCCTTTTGGCTAGATGACCATTATCCCTGAAGATGTCCAAAGAACACTAGGTCTAGAGGTTCTTGGGAAATCCGTTAAGGAGGGAGATGACTGTAAGGACCTAGAATGGGAAAAGATCTATGAGCTGGCTAAAAAGTTGTTTGGGTGGGACAAGGAAACGACTATGGCAAATGTATACAAGATACCCTGTACCCGGACAAATAATATCACATTCATCAATCTCGCTCGATTGTTTGGGAATACGAAGGGCAAGGAAATGAATCCCGGACAAGTTCAGCAAACTGCCGCTTCTTATATGTTGTTCACCTTGGGCTCCGTTATATTCCCTAACGGTAATGGTAGCAGGGTGCATTTGAACAATCTACAATACTTGGATCCCTTGGATAGGGTCCATTAGTATTCATGGGGCAACGCTTTCTTGGCACATTTTTTGGCATAAATGCGTAGAGCTTCTAAGGCGAACGCCCGTCAATTTAATGATTATTTCACTGTAATTCAGTTATATTTGTTTTGTCATCCTTGTCATTAATTTTGTTAGTTTCCAATTATTTTGTCATTAATTTTTTTTCTTATACATTTCATTGCCATAGGTGTGGGCTTATGAACACTTCCCAAAATTGTTCATAGGGTATAAAGGATTGAAGACTTTTCGTGAATATCAAGAGCATGAGGCTCTAGCTCGGAAATACTACTTCAACATTACCTCGAAGCCCAATAACAGGAAACGGTTATTCACAATTAGATTGGCTTTGGACTCCATGGTTTTCCAAGATGTTGTGTTTGACCCTTATAGGAATCCCAGGGGAGTTCAATTTGCAAGGCGTGACAATGTTTAATTTTACAACGGACCGTTATTTCATCCAAAGGGATTTGTTATGCACAACCCTCGCCGTGTAATGTGCCAACTTGGGTACAAGCAGAAAGATCTTACGGATACATCTTATCATAAATTTTATCATGATTTTCCTAAATGCCAAGCAAATGAGAACCATACTCTGGTAGTTTACGACCCAAAACCCATTTTTGCGCATTGGAGGGAAAGGGAAGAATGGGAACTTGTGTTGGATAGGGTTGGTTGGGAATTGGCAGAAAACGGTTATGAGACCAAACCAACCTTTCTCAGAGGTCATCGGAAGTACTCGTATCGTTATGTTGTATGCCCGGCTATCGTAGAAGTTCCTCCACAAACAGAACATCCCTCCACAACTCCGGAGGAAAATATTGTACCTGGACTACAAAATATCCTTACGTTGTTGGTACGTACTTATTTTTCACCTCATGTTCTTTTAATTTATATCTATGAACTTATATAAGTGTGAGTACTAAGTACATGTTTTAAAAAATGACAACAGCGTCAACGGATTGGAAATTTGTCAAAGTTCTTTAAGAAAAAGAACAAGAAATGAGAGGTGCTGACGCAGGAAGAAATGATGAAATTCGAGCAAAAGATAGACAAAATTGAAGATCTAGAGGCAAAAGACTTGTGGGGCGAAAGGAATAAGAGGGTACACAAGAAGCCAAGGACCGAGTGATCGTGTGTTTCTTCTATAGTATTAGTTTGGTCTTGAAAAATCTAGTGTTGGTTTATGTTTGTTTGTGTGTCTTGAACAATGTGTTTGTTTGCGTGTCTTGCTAAACCCTTTGCTTAATTTGGCTTATGTTTGATTATTTTTCGGTTTGGAACCTCTTACCTTTGGAGTTTGTTTTTTATACAATCTAGTGTTGTTATTTGATTTTTTTAATGTTGATAAATCGGTGTCAAGTTACCTCTTTTACAGAGTTTCAATGTGCCAAGATCACAAAAATTTCCAAGCTTTTCTTCAGTACCGGCATGGTAAAAAAGAGTAAAATCAATGTCGGCACCCTGAATTTTCCAAAAGCTCAAAAAATTTAGAATTTCGGCATTGAAGGGTTTTTGGATACAATGCCGGTGGTCTTTAGTTTCCAGGTGCAAAATATTTTTGTCAGAGTACCAACCTTGTGTTTAGTTTATATTCAATGCCGGCACATTTACTGATTTCTATGGATGTTTTTCAGAATACCCGGCACCGTTTCAAAACATAATTTCTACGCCGGCACAAGTGTTTCGGCGTTGTAGTGATGAAACATAACCATGCCGGCATTTGCATCAAAATATGATGTAATGTTTACAATTCACACTTCCAAAAAAAAAATGTTGCGTATTACTCAACCACATATATCCAATTTACTCATCATCGCTTCCACACGTATGAAGTTGTATCTTCTCCTCTTAGAGAGTTTTTTTTATAAGGCCAACACATCCCAAAATTGGTGATTCTCCTCATACAATTCCATCCATTCCTTCCAGAGATTGGGATCTATTGTCTTGTTTTTCATCATCCCACAAATAGGTGGCAATGGGAAGTTTTCCTTAACTTTTAGAATAATGAAATGATTATCGTTCACGAACGCCAAATCAACTCTTCTCTTCTTAAGGGATCCTTTGCATTTTTGCCACTTCAGTGTAAATGTTACTTCTACGATGAGGGTAAAATAATGAAAAACACAATTGAATGTATCCGCCACTAGATGCCCACAAAGCGGCATTATCATCCAGTATTGAGAAGGAATGAACTTCATCTCCTGCTCGGGACCTAACACTTGATCGTACATATCATCAAACCCTTCTTCATCACCAACCAATTGCTCATAAAAGCTCTTCTTTTTAATAAGTTGTTCGGTCATCCTCTTTCTAGCATATCGGCATGGTGTCATCCCTTTATTAACCGATGTCGCAAAGATTCCTAATTGTTCGGTCACGGCATGATAGCCACAATTTCCATCTCCATCGACATCATCCGTATATACAATATACTCGCGAATATCCTCAGGAAGTTGGTCTATGTAAGACTGTATCTTCGTATGATAACTTCTAATTGTAAGACTCCATCTAATTTCTGGGTAATTTATGGATGATCCTAGCTTTACTGAAGATGAAGATTTATCTCTTTGTAGAATATACTACCCAAAGAAAGGTAAAAAAAAACGACGGATGAATGGTTTACCCAGTATGAGTTATTGGGGTAAAATTCATGAAACTTTCTGCACAGAGACAGGTAATCCTCATAACCGAGATCGGGATGCTTTGTTTGTCGATCCATGACTATCAAAAAAGATCTTGTGGATTTTATAGCTATGAGACGGATTGTCAATCGACATCGTCTTAGAGGTGACATCAATGCTTTGGGAATACGAACTCGAGACAGATGGCGAAGATGGAAAGGAAAAGATTTGAACATGAGGCGCATTTCCAAATTCTTAAGGAGTTTCTCATAACTCGTATGGGATGTTTAGTAGAATGTGGAATTTTAATGTAATGTTTAATTTCAATGGATGTTGTCAAGTTTTAATGTAATTCAAAAATCCAATTAATGAGAAACTACTACAACTTCATTCTTCTTAGCCGAACTATTACATTTTCATGGAAATTAAAGCTGATACAATAATTAATGAAGTGACACTACTTCATCGTGGTCTGATTCATTATCCTCATCTTCATGTTGACCTTAAAATTGTTTTTCCAAATTTCTCTTGTTATGTTTTTCTTCCAACCCCTCTGCTAACATGTCCATCTCCATCTCCATCTCCCATACCATCAATTGTCTGGGGGTCATTGTTGAGGTGTTTGCATTTAGAATCTTATTCTTGTCATAGTCTGAAACAAATTTCTCTTGAGTTTGACGATGTTTTTTCATCTCTATAGTCATAAATTGTCGGTTTACTGCTCTTTGTTTTTCGACGGTCTTCCGATGATCAATTAAAGTTTCTAAAAAAACCTTCACTTGCTTCTCCTTCTTGTGCAATTTTTCTCGTTGCTCTTGCATTGTTTCTTCCTAATTGTTTCTCTTAATCGCAGCATTGAGATTCAACTTCGAATTTTTGTTTGTTGTGGTTTCTGGTGAAGAAAATTGATTCTCCGAAGGGGGTTGAGATGGTTGTGAAGATGGTGTTGAAGGAGAAGAAGTGTATGGTAAACTTGCAGGTACATTCTGCAAATTTGCTAACAAATCTGGATTATATTTAGGCAACACTTTCAAAATATGAGAACAACTTTCATAACAAAAAAAATTCCCATGCCTGTGGTGCCAATCATTTCGACACTTTCGTTCAACATCGACAAGACGGCTCGTTCAAGCACGAGCATCTTGCATTATAGCAGCAACATACAAGGCAACTTGGGCGTTGATTGTAACGAAGCGACCGGACAATTCATCTGCATCACGACCGTTGATGTTCATAGTTTCTTCACGAAATTTAACAAATATTCTATCCCACAACTTGGTACATTGTTGTTGGGCACCATCGATACTATCTTGTGTAAAGAACACATGGTTTCTGCAAATGCTTTCATCTTCGGCTATGGTAAATTTTGCTCTCCTAATCTTCTTTTAATTAGTCAATTGAGAATTCGATTGAGACATATTAAAAAAAATTACACAATATGAGTGAATTGTAGAGAAAATAGAAGAGTTGGATGATGAAATTTGTTTTAGATTATAACAAATGTGAGAAGTGTCAAGCGTAGAGAAGGTGTAAGTTAAAATGAAAATGTAATTGGGTATTAATATGGGGGGAATTTATAGCCGTTGGATCAAATTCTACCGGGCGATGGAGACTACATCGAACAGTCTTGTCTACATCGCTGGCGGTCTAGTCTGCACTGCCCGGTTTAGTGCACACCAAACGGTCGAGACTGACCGCTTGGTAGAAACTAGTGGCCTGGCCTTGGCATTAGCAAGGCATGTTTGCCATATTGCCATGACCGTTGTTGGTGCAAAAGTGGCAAACATGGGGCTTTGATGCCTAGGAACACTAGCCTTATGATGTGGATGTAAGACCCAAGGAAGAAAGTCTAATCAAGACTTTCTCCTTTACCCCATTTCGCCATGCCATCTTTTTTAATGACTTTTACCTTTAAATTAGAGATGAAAATTTGATGGAAAAGGTATTAAATCTTATATGCTATTAACCGATATTAACTAGTACGAGGAAAACACTAGCAGATTTAAAGAAACCCTTTCGCATTACAATATAAGGTGTAATAACAAGAAGCAAAATCAGTTGGCATAACAAAATTGGGCCCCAAGAATTTGATGCTCCAGGCAATGGCATAACTGGCCTAGTCTACAGGACGGCGCTGATTCGCATGTCATAGCAAGCCTAACCCACCTGTCATTTGCTAATTCTACTCAGTTTCTCATGCTTCTGCTCCATTTGTTAGGTTGAGAGTCATTTTTATATTCATCGCTGCTAATTCTGCAGCCAAATACCTGAACACATAGGGCATAGCCACTGTTTCCATCCCTTTGCTAGTTTTACATGCATGACAGGTAACCTTTTTAGGGATCCTTCCAGGAGGCAACTTCTCTCCCTGTTCTCGGACTATTCTTTTATGTGTTTGGGCAGAGGTTGTTGTGAGAAGACTTCCGCAAAGTGAACAAACATCGGCAATGTGATGATCAGAACAAGTATGAAGCCTGTCATGCAACAGATATGCAGCTCCATGAGCAAGCATTGAATCTCTCTCCATCTCCCCAAATCGAATACCTCCACCTCGTTTTCTTCCTTTTATGGGCTGTCTTGTAATTTGGTCTACAGCTCCCGTGGACCTAACCTGCATCAGATTTTATCCATAAACCAATGAGGGATGCGCCTACTATAAATTAAAAAGGCTGTTATGTGGAAGAAAGAAGACCTGGTAGGATATTATAATTGATTTATTATCACAAACGATTTATCAAGAAATCACAAGTAAAGAGTTTAGATGGAAGTCTACCTAAAAAGAGCTACATGGCTATCCAGATTAAAACTAGACTCTGCATGCAAAATGAAATCAAGTGGTCTGCTAAAAAACCAGCAACCTTGTCAGAAAAATTGAAAGTTCCCATATGAAGGAAATCGCGGGTTTTCATCATCACTTTACAGCAAATCCCGTCATATATCTCTTTAATGTAACTTGATGTTTATCAACTTCAAAGTAGTAAAATAGTCAATGGAGTCAACAAAACCATGCACTAGAAATTCACCCCTTTTACCCACTAACCACAAATTAAAATTGCTAAAAGTGGTCTATTTGAGTTTGATGCTGGGCGGAAGTACTTCCCAGTGACACGGCAACTTTAACTAGAAATTCACCCCTTCACCCAGTAACCACAAAAGTTAAAACTTGCTAAGGTATAGATAATCAAAGTATCAACCAAGATGGAGAAGAGTGTGACAGCCCATGAAGGTTGCTATATTGGGTTTATATAGGTCGACCAATATATATAAATTAAAAGAAAAAGTATCATTGCCTCTTTACCTGGAACTTGTCAGAAACCATATGCCGGAGACGCTGATAATATACAGGTCCTATAAAAATTTCACACGCCATTTCTATTCCAAGAAAACCACTGTACATGACCTCCAATCCATGATACTGAAACCCTTTGGAGACCAACTGTGAACCAAGTTCATCAATAAGAGAGCTTGATTTTTCTGACTTTCCATCCTTCACCTTGGTTGAGCTAGCAAAAGGAGTTGCATCGACAAATTTTCCATTCAAGCTGCCTCCCTATCATAAAACAAACATGTAGATGTCGTCATGTAGATGTCAAATTTGCAGTATACTCGCCATGCTTAGGAAGAATAACATAAGAATAACCAATGCAGTATATTATCGGTTGTACTCAAAATCGAAGTAAAATGCAATATGAATATCCCAAACCGACAATAATATTTAGCACAAGTCACTAGTCATATAATCTATAGCCGTCTCATCCAAATAAAACACATTAGGTGAACATTCTCAGATGGTGTTGGGCACATGCATATACACCTTCGTTGAAGGATGTTTCCATCTAAGTGCTCGCTCTGCCTACCATGTTTAAATAACAGAATCTCACTTTTACTTCTACCACCCAAAGGTTTCAGCAATAATTGGAGATGGCCAACAGTAATAAACCTTTAACACCTTCTGTTAACAAGGCTGCATTTGCTTTGCAGAGAGCTTATTGCACAGCAGCACTCATATTTGCATGATAAGTGTTCTGTTCTATTTCCAACCACACTTTTTCAGTAAGTGTGATTTGTTTCACTGATAATAGAAATAAGGTGATTTGCACTTTTTTATTTTCTCGAAAGTCTAAAACATTACCAACAAATTTACTTGTCAATTTTTTCTCTATAGTCTGAAACCATAGCCAATAGTATTTTGCGACATTTGACAATCAAGAAAAAGATATCCGATGCACCATTTGAAATCTACAAACTAGATTTTACTTTCAAGTATAACAACCTTGCTATGGATGAAGAACAATACCTTCGCAGCTATAGATTCCAAAAGCATTCCAATCGTCATTCTAGAAGGAAAAGCATGTGGATTGATGATTAGATCTGGGCGCATTCCTGTTACGCTTGAGAATGGCATATCAATGTCAGGCCATAACTGAGAACAAACACCTTTTTGCCCATGTCTGCTGCTGAACTTGTCACCAATTATAGGATTCCTAGGATGCCGGAAACGAATATTCACCTGCTTACCAGTACATTTGAGATATAAGTCCATGATGAAAGACACCAATATACTCCCAACTCCAAGCAGTATTAGACTTGGCATAGACAAAGTGTCTCAAAGGAACAGTTTTCCAGAACATGCTATATATTGTGAACCAATAAATCAAGACATATTATCCTACTGGTACGGGAAGGCAGTAAGTAACACCTTCTTCAACAAAAGGGCAATAGTAAATAAAGATTTACCACTCATAATTAAGATTCTTGGTTAAAGTTTGGTGCTTTGTGATCTCTAATTTGAATGTTGGGCAGAAAGAAATAGTTTTTCCTACAATGATCAGACAACTAATATTGATGTACCACCTATACAGTAGCAAATGCCCCGTGGAGAATTGTTTGCTTCGGATTTTAACAAAGTAAAAATGTAGTAGGTGCATGAAACATTACCTTCTGTGGGTCCTTTTTGGAGTCGTTCACATCAATTGCCACATAGTCAACATAAACAGGTTCCGTGCCCGAGCCCTTTACCCACTTTTTTTTAAATTCATCTGCTGTTTTATTCCGGATACTGCAGTATGGATCGCCTGGCTTCAGCATCTGAAATAAACAGTCAACGATTAAAACGCGAAATTTATAGTTACCAATGACACAAATGAAAAATAAAGTAATCCGCAACCTGTCCAACATGAGGAAGACCGTCGTGATCAATCGTACGGTTTGCCGAGTCATCTAATTTACTCCTACCAAATGCCCTTGGGCCCTCTTTTTCTTTTCCATCTTTTTGCAAGTCAACAGTTTCCACCTGAAAAACAGGGATTATCAGAGATAAGGTGGATTAAAATTGTATAAACAATGATAACATACAAACATGTTAATAACTCACATACACAAGGAATACAAAATAACATCCAGGATGTTCAGCCAATAATAGCCTTGTATTTCTAACTCCTATGTAAAGAGAAACCAATGTTGAAGTATGTCCACAAAAACCAATCACACAATGTTTGATCAGCTCAGAAGGACATGCATGGCATTCCCCACAGATATAACCTTCACCCAGCTATAAACTGCATTGCTAACTTCAAAAATTGCAGAATTTAAGTCTTAGAAACTCTTCTTTTCTTCAATCCTAACAACATTTCTATATTCCACCAAGTTAGATGGTCGTTCTCAGATCTTACTATCATTAATTCACAAGAGAGGGAAGAGAGACTAGGTTTTGTGAATTTCAAGGTATCTAGATGTCTGGTTTCTTTTAACAGGTATGAAGCCTGACCATATTATAGATGAAGAGTTATAAAACAAGACTTTGATAATTCTATAAAGATGGTAACCACTACAAGAAGCTATTCTAAAGATGGACATAACTGCCATCAGCTCTAAATCATTGACGAATTGGGAAAATCATAAGGCAAGCGCTAGGCGCATCCGGCATTGTATATGTTCATTGCATATAGCCAATCTGTATTGTATATGAGTCTATTTTTTGGAAGGCCATGCCTTGGCTCTAGATTAGCCTATAGCCAATCTGCTTTCTCAATCACCAACTACCAATCCAAGAAAGCAAATCAGCGTTCAATGATAAGTGAATGCAGGTACGAAGAAACCCTTGTGATTTAATATGCACTATGGGATTTGGGAATTGAAGAGATCAAGATGAACAAAGTCTTGAGAGAAATACGTCAAAATTAAAATCATCCCAAAGCTGTAGTGCAAAAACGACGAAGATTAGTGATAGAACCCTATGTGACCGTATCAAAAAGTGCAAGATTAAGTGAAAAACCTGGTATATCTGCCCGCGGCACATCCCACGCTCCACAGATGACTTGTTCAAGATCATGGCATCTTCCATATCATATCTGAAAAGAAAAGAAATAATCCAATGCTCGTATTAGCTATAGTAGTATAATATAATAAAAGTAAAGTAAATGGAATAGCATTCTTTTGCCACTCAGAAGTCATACCCCGTATATGCCAAAACTGCAACAATTGCGTTTGTCCCATTGGGAAATTCTTCGACGTGATATTTTGAATATGATTCTGTACGCACAATGGGATTTTGAGGAGTCTACACGGCATTGAGACAAAATCCCATTATAACGATGAAATATTAATAATAAAGATATTCAACGAACCAAATAGACTGCACAAACTAAGTTGCCCAAGGTTATATAACATAATAAAATCATGAGCACTTCTATAATAAGCTCAATCATGATCAATCAAATTATGACTGCTTGTGGGACAAAATGCATTGCCACGTGAAACATATTCCGAAAGTATTATTAGGACATTCTGAGAATTTATTTCATGTTCGCAATACTTATCAACCTCATGAACCATTAACAAGATTCTTGAGAAGGTAATACAGATAAAAAAGTGAACCGAGAGATCAAAATTATGAACAGGTGATCTTGTTAGCTAGAATTAAAAAAAACATTTTTTCCTGTATCGCTCACACCAACCTGTAGATGGTATAGCTTCTGATCTGCACGAAACTTTATCGCCTGTGAAGCGAAACCCATAGTCTGTTTTGCCATCTACAATTGGTATACGAAGATGGTATACGAAGATTAGTGATAGAACCATACACGTAAAGAATAACTAATCACACGGAAAAAGGTTTTGTTCTAAATGAAGTCCATCTCAGAAAGTAGAGAAAACCTGGCACTGGTACATGTTTCGCGGACTTTGATTATGATCTGACCAAGGTGTCAAATTGGCAACTACACTGAGCATTCCGGTAGGGTGGATCTCTTCATGAGTTGCAGGAAAATTGTTTTTCCTTCCCCCTTCTCCACCATCAGCACATCGAATTTCCATATAGACCTAATAGTAGCAGATATAAAATAACATAGTCATAACTTCATCCACTGAAATGAAATCACAACTTTCATGTTTCTAACATCGTGAAAATAAAATATTGTGATAACTTCTATTCACCTGCTCGAAAGGACCAATAAGCTCGATATTCTGATTCTCTTCCAACGGGATAGAGATATTTTTAACTGGCCGAACAAATCTAGAAGAAGAGGTGAAAAGGAACAACCCTGGATATGCACCACCTGTGGTTAATGGAACATATCCGATCTCCAAATCATCGGGAACCTGCATGGCATTTTCTTAGTAATGACTAAAATGAACGCGAGAAGAATGACACAAATAGCAAAAAGAAACATACCCCGGAATATGGTGATAGCTTTAACCTCCTAATATGTGTCACTGCTTTCTCAACAATATTGGAAGACATAGAGCCGATGACACACCCATCTAGAAGAACAAAAACAACTTCAGGGGGACCGGCTCGGACAAGCTTAGGCAATGACGGTATCATTCCAATTCCAGTCAAAACATTCATTATAGACTTTCGGATTTTTAAAAAATCCTTAACTGCTCCTTTCGAATCAAAGTACGATGTGATGCCTGGGATATTTTAAGAGAAAATAAAAATGAGTACACAACAATGAAGAAAAAATTAAAACAAGTCTAGCAATTATTCTCGAAAAAATAGCTTGAAGTTCCTCCACGAATAACACTTAATAGAGACAAGTCGATGGGCCCAAGATCATAAAGACGCATACCACAGTAGGCACACTATAAAGTAATGCGGAAATACGGAAAAAAAAGGCAATTCAAGTGTTCAAGAATCAAAACTGATTTAGCACATAAAACGCTCGAAGGCATGGGAAATTATGCTCAAATGGATTGGAAAAACTTACGACACGTAGAAGTCAAGTGGTTCAACAAACCACATGGTCCCCCATCAGGTGTGTGAACTGGGCAAAGAAAGCCCCAGGATCTGAAGAACAAAGTAAACACTCGTTAAAATCAAAGTAAACATTTTAAGAAAATCAGCATGATGCAACTCACTCTGGAAGCAGCTTCCGAACACTTGTGCTGCGAAGTCCAGTAAATGCAGCACCTCGATGAACAGCTCGAAAGTGCGAAACAAAACGAAGAAAATTGAGCCTCTCTGCTTGAAGTGTAAATCCTGTCCTCTGTGAACCAAAGTATTCCGGGTTTTTTAAAGCAAAGAGATTGAATTGACTACAACACTTATAAATTCCTCACGAACCAAGCAATGTGCTTGACAGGCAATTACAACGGGTTATCCATTAATAGAGGTACCCAATAAGCTCGTTACAGAAGAGATTTTAGTAAGGAAAAACTATAGTAAACCTGGTGTATACGTACATATTACGTCTAACAACGCCTGATTTTGTGCATGCAAAAAAAAAAAAAAAAACAATGAGTATCTAAGGAAGCTTGATCTTGTTATTGACCAGCCATTGAGGCGATAGAATCCTTGGATATACGACTTAGAATGTTAATGTGGTGTTGTATGTGTTTAGTAATTAAATCAGGGTTCTGTCCATAGAAAACTAGTGAGCTGGACTACCAAATGCATTGGCGTAAGTTATGGATGATTTCATTCTAATGCACTGTACTTTCTTGTCTAAAGAGGCTAAAATACTCACCATTCCCTTGCTTCAATCAACAATAAAGGAGAGCAAAAAGCTTTAAAAATAGCGGTGGACAAGAAAGACATTTAAGAACCATAATGTTCACTTTTTAGCTACTATCCGAAGTACAGAACAAAAACATCTTTAATCATAGTAATATCTGAAAATGGGATGGAATAAAATTTCCAGAATCTAGATACCTGCTGTAGATCTAACCCCGACTGTGATTGCAGTGAACCGGTTTTTATCAAATTCTCAATTGCTGACCCAACACTTTTGGAGGGAAACTTGTTCATAATCTTCTTCACTTCTTCAACTGCAAGCAAAAAATCATTATTCTTAAAAATTAACAGGAGAATACTATTTGTTTTTGACACAAATCTATGCAATAAACAAATCCATTCCTCACTTTCAATAAAGCTGTTCACTCAACTGCGGTCAGCATGTTAAAGGTAGATGTCCAGTGTGGCAATTTGTAAAAACATGCAGCTGGTATATTCAGGTGGTGACTAAGATTTGGATCTGACACGTAGGGCAGACATATTGCTTTTGTTTGTGCATCTGTGCTTGTTAGGACGAAGCATTAGGAGAAGTTACAGGACTCATAGAATTTTTTTCATCTAAATGAGAAGAATTTATTACTGTAGACATCTCCTAGTCTGTCAGGCAAAAGATTGCAGAACATCATGTAAAATCCCACTGGCAACTGGCTAGTTTAAAATTTGCATTGCCTATATGCTTTACGTAGGTAATGACTCAGGCATACAGCACATCAGGAAATGCACGTCACAAATTTTTTTAACAAAAAAAAAAAAGAAGCCCAAATACAAACTCTTCTCTGTAAAGTCAAGAGTGTGTTTTTGTGCTTTTTAATATAGAAAATGGCATGGACAATTCTACCTTAAAACATCTATTAACCAAGTAGAATTAATAAGATTATATAGAAGCAGGGTAGAGTCAATAGCAAATCTATTGTATTGTTCAGACATAATTTAACATGCATATTTGATACATTTAGCATATTAAAGCACTGGTAATACTTGAGTTAATGCAAGCTCATGAAACCAGAATCAGAATTCGACACATACCATTACTAAGTTCTAACTGTGTGTTTCCCTTGCGTAATTCTTCTTCAAGTAACTGTTTTCCTTTCCTCAACCACTGTTGCAATTTATCCTGAAGCTCACAATAAACAATGGCATGATATCAAGCATAATACAACACAAAAACAGGAGGCAGTTTAATGAAATGCAGCTTAATTCTCAAGAATGAATACTTAACCGTTCTACGTTAATCACAAAGACAAAGAAAGAAGGCATTCCAGTGTAGTTTAAGATTATATACTTTGATATGCCTCACAATATGCATCTGAAGATATTTTTGTGATAAGGTAACTAGAGGACAACTTCTCAATACTTTCAAGCTGACAGATAAATAGAGTTTAACAAGATTTTAACCAAAACAGAATCAATGCTAAAACTCTCTTTCAGATCTATGAACCACTTATTTTAGAGATTCTTGAAAGATAGTTATCGTAGTGCATGACAAAGAAACAATATATATTGTCTACTAAAATAATATAATTCTCGTCCGAAACAAAATTAATGATCTGGTCTCCGTAAAGTTCAATTCATAAAAATTTCAACTTTGCAAAATAGACTACATCAAGCACTTTGTGGACATTACAAAAAGTCCATTAGCAGACATATCCGTAAATACACCAAATCAATTTTTGCATGGAAATAGTCACACAATTGTATATACAACCCAACGATGGCAAGCATTTAATATGTTAAGTACCTTGAGACATAATGTTATCAAATGCCCAGGAAGTAACACCTCGTGATTTTGCAATGCATCAGTGTTATCCGGTGCCACGGTTTGGTCTACAAATGCAAACAGCTTCTGCAGCATAAAACTGAATAACAGTAGTTGTAAGATCTAACCACCACCAAAGATTAAAAGATGAGCTTATGAGGGACAACCGATAGAAATATTGATAATTATGATAGAAGAACTAACATGAGCAGATTGAATTTGTCGTGGTTGTTCTCAAGATGAACGAAGACACAATCTCTTAGAACTGTTTCTCCAACCTATAACAAATTATACAAGCTGGTTAAGCAACCAATTAGCGGAAACGGTATATCACAATTCACCAATTTCCAAAGAGAAAAACTAAGAGAAACAGAAACTGCATTCTAGAACTTACAACAAAACCGCTTTCAGTTTCTAATCCACCCATGACTGGTCTGAAGTACTCACCTGAAAAATATTTAAATACAATTACATTCGAGTAGGAAAACCTGAGCAGGACTAGTAGAGTTGATAAGTACCCAAATAATGTAAACATTGGTGTTGAGTCAAGAGAGACAAGCTGCGGACTTCATCAAGAATAATCTTAACCCTTTCACCAACAAGTTGGGTGCCAACAACTCCCTTTCCTCTCTGATACACCTCACTATGGCAACATGTCAAGCTCACATAGATTTCATGGTCATTAGTGTCAATGAGGGCCTGTTAAGAGCATAAAGAAACTCTATTACAGCAAACCAAGTATCTATGTGTTGAGTTTAAAAAAAAAAAAAAAAAATCATCAGCCTTTCACAGAATGGTTTCTGCGAGATTTGGTTTCAAAACAGCTTATCCCCACACCTTCAAGACAACACCCACTGGAAGAAAGAACTCCCTCCCATCTATCCTACAAAAGTTGTAAAAGGCAGATAATTCAGTACTATAAATTGATAACCAAAAGTTACTTCTAAAGACAGTGAGAAAGCAGTGCTCACCAGAAACCAAGTCTAGCACTTCCATTTTGAAGGTAATACAACCTAAGAGTTAAGGAGGACATATCCTCTCTCACGCATCTGAAAAAAATAGACAAGGGGGATTAAATTTACGACAACAAACAGCTTCATGCATTACAAGCAAAAGATTGTGAACATTCAAATACCAGCACGAACTGAAAATCATTGAGCTATTCTACATCAGCCAAATTGAGCTGTTTTTACATCTGTCAGAGAGAATGGAAAACGATGAAAGTACCTAATAACAACTGCTTTATCTGTATACCCATCTTGTTTTTCCCGAAATGAACTCCTTTCAACATTCATCGGCTGAAAATGAAATATTACTCACCAATGTGATATCATCAAAAAATTGTTATAAACTTATTGTCATACAGAGAAGGGTGACTCACAAAATTTCGCTTTTGCATTATATTCATTCGAACAAGTCGCTCCAGACCTTTCGCAATAAAATAGCTGAAACCACAAAGGGAATATAAATTTCAAATCGATTTAGGGCAAAAAAGACAGTCCAGATTATACTTCTGGAATTCGGCAGATTATGACTAATTAAGATGGTCATGAAGAATGAACTCCTCCTATGTTTAAGCATTATATTCAATTTAACTCTTCAACGTCACCCTCAGATAGCTTTTTATAGGTTAGAATCAAAGTTAAATACATTTTATAATAAGTCAAACAGTTTGCATATAGGTAGAGATATTATCCTCTCATGCAAAATTATAGCATATTTCTTACAATAGCATCACAGATGATTTCTCTTTCACTTTTTTTGACATAATACATTTCTATTTCATTAATGTTAATTGAACAATAAGCATACACTGTCAAGAATGTCAATCTCCTGATACAGAATATAGGATGACAACTAGTCTCCATCTGATGTCAAGGAAGCTAAAACAAATTAAAAATAAAACAGTACTGATGAGACAATTTTACTTACCCACCCATTTCTGTTGCCTCTTCTTTGTATGAAACTAGTTTTGCAGGATCAGCACCCTCTAAGTTACACTTGTTCGACTACATTAACACCATCAAAACAGTTCAGAGCGACAATAGATGAAAACACTAGAATTGAAAAGCTGGGATAAACTAGGATGAGTAACACAAAAAATGGCTCGATTAATCATTTCAAGTCGCTATATTTTGAGATGGGTTAAGTACATACAACCCTCTGAAACTCTTTAAAAATCGTGATCTAAAACAACAAAATCCAAACTCATGTTCAACTTCTTAGCACACTAACAGAATGATAGCTTATTCTCTATAAATATATGGAAATCAGGTCACCATTCATAATGCTTGCATATTCTCCGGGATTATTATGGATCAATAATCAAAAATAAAAAGGGAGAAAAAGGAAATTACAGACCATTAACATTATAGGAATCTTCCCAAAGCTTATATCCTTGCGTATTACCGGTCCCTTGTCATATTGGTAACAAACACCGATATTGATTTTTCCCTCGTAGGAAATTCCTGCTTGCCGACACTGATGAAACCAAAATCAAAAGTCAAGCAACTCTCTTCATTCTCACTGTATATAGATGTAATCATATTTGTAAGGGAGTAGAAATTACAGAGTGAAGAATATACCTCATAAGGATAGAGTTTAACATCCAGACCCTTATCCCTCACTGGACTGTCTAATTTATGGTTATCAAACCAAAGTACTCAGCAGTCAAGAAAAACAACAATCAAATATCATTCAGATACATATTATAAACATAAATCATCAATAGAGATTCATAGTAAATAAAAAGGATATTTCGAAGTGTGTGGCCGTCGGAATTAATCTCAACTGGTTTAATGTTGACAAGAATTTTTTCGATACCATCACCGGTAAAGTAATTGAATGACTCAATATGTGGTTTAAATAGTTCTCTTAAGTTCTCAAACTCCTTCTTTTGAGTATTCTCGCCCATTCTTTTTTACTCTCTTTTCTTTCTACTTCTCCCTCTCTTTCAGCTACTCAAAATCTCTATTCTCCGTTGCTCTGTGTTTCAATCTGTTATGTCGGCCTACTATCTGTTCCTCTTTCTCTTCGAAGCTGGTCTAGAATACCTGGAAAACTACGACCCAGAAAAACCTTGGCTGTCGAATACTAAACCCTAGAATCAAAAGGGTTTTGAGAGTGTGTTGAAGACGGTTCAAGGACAAAATTGGAAAGGAAATGTTTGGGGCGCGTGAATGTCACGTGAGTGTAAATAAAATAAGTGAGAATGTTATTTATGCCCCTGCTATCCATGGGTCATGCACAAACACCTTTATGGGTCTTTACAAATACCCTAATGGCATAATTGAAATTATGAATAGAAAAATAATTCTCATAATTCCCGTTTTAACCTTTAACTCTTATACTCCAACTTATTCTTCTTTATTTCTTCTTCTTCGTCGCCACCTTCTTCTTCTTATACTCCATCTCCGTCGCCACCACCATCTCATTTTTCATCGAATGAGATCTGAGGTTTTCGATTTTATTTGAGAAAAATCATCGAATAGTTTCATTTGAGATCTGAGATTTCTCAATCACTCTACTTTTCTCTCCTCCACTTTCACCCATCAGCACCACCACCATCAGCACCGTTTCTCCGCCGCCGTAAACACTATCAACATCGCCACATCTCCGCCACCGTTTTGAGTCAGACAGAGATTTTTCAGAGAGGATTTAAAATTTTGAAAGAGATGATAGATATCTTCGTATGGAATCAATGAAATCTTCTAAATCAAACAGTTCGTACTCTTCTCATTTTAAGAGGTATTTCAATGTCAATTGAAGATCCAGTCGATCGAGATAGAGATTTAGGTTTTTGATTTTATTTTCTGATTTTCATCGATTTGATTTTTTGCATTTTTGATTCAGGTTTTCGATTTTATTTATCAACGTATTTGATTTAGGTTTTTGTTGGCTCACCTAACGTGTATGAAACCATGAAATCAAAGAGTAAAAATTGATCAAGATTTCAGAGAAGTTCAGTAGTATAGGGGTGATTTAGAGTTAGAATTTGGGTTTATGGATTTATGTTGAAAATTGAGAGAGGGGTTTGATTTGATTGGGTATACGGAGGAATTACAGGAGAGTATCGGTTTTTTGAATGGATTATGAGTTAGGGTTTTTATCTCAAGTAACCCATGTGTTGTTGATTTGAATCGAGAAAAGGAATTAGAAGTTAAGATTATGAGAAATCAGGATAAAGGATCTGTGATGGAGAAAACGAGAAGATTGATTTGTGGTGGTGATAAATGTTGATATAAATTGCAAAGAAGATGCAGATGCAGTTCTTAGATACATAAAATGTGTGTGTATGTGTTGCTGTAAATTGCAATGAACGATACTCCCTAGATATTCGTTCATTGGTATCTTTATTGTAGTCTTTTCACCGATCCGTATGACATTATTTTGCTTTGCAGGTCACTTCAATATTTTTGTTGGTGATCTTAGCCCTGAGGTTACAGATGCTACCCTATTTGCGTGCTTCTCGGTTTATTCTAGTTGTTCGTAAGTCCTCTTTTTCCTTTGTCCTGTATTTGTTCTGTGTGTTTTTATATAGTGTGCTATAATTTTACAAGGTTCCTCAATTACTTTTTGGTGGTTGCAGAGATGCAAGAGTTATGTGAGATCAGAAGATTGGGCGCTCAAGAGGGTTTGGTTTTGTTTCTTTTAGGAATGAACGGGTTATTGAGCTTAATCTTGTTTTGTTTCCTTTTGCATTGTATTTTTGGGGACATGCTCATGGTGTTCTGTTTTTGGTTTACTCTCTATGCTTGGATGATGCTCTTCCTCAGGAAGCCCAGAGTGCAATAAATGATTTGACTGGTAAGTGAATTTCGTTAGTTCAACCTATTAGCACTTGCTACTTGTATCAATTCAGGTCTAACTTTAATATTGGGGTTTTTGACTACTGTTGTGTTCTAAACTGGTTATTTGTTATGTTGCTTTTCTTCAGGTCTCATTTTGTTATTGAAAACTGATCTTATGGATATAACACGATGTCGCCTGTTAATATGTGTCCATGACACCAGTATCACCATGTTATCCCACTTTAGCATTATAAAAAACTGATGGCGCACTGCAATGCATTTACTATGTTTTTCTGCATTTTAGCACAATTGTAGGGAAATTACTGTATTTTTATATAAATCTTACTTTTCATTGCTCCGATTGTGTCAGTATGTTTGAGATCTAATAGTGTTCAGGTTTTGCTGTACATACTTTGTTCAATATGCAGGAAAGTGGCTTGGCAGCAGACAGATACGGTGTAACTGGGCAACAAAAGGTGCTGGTATCAATGATGATAAACAGAACTTTGATTCTAAAAGCATGGCAGAACTCTCGAATGGAACTTCAGGTGGGTTAATCTATAAGAAAATGCTGATGTTGAAGAGTATTAGTTGCTATTTCTGAGTTTATTTATCTAATGAATGGCCTGAATACAAGGTATACTATATAAGAAATTATTTGGTCGTAATTTAATCAAACGACTCACTAGTGGAATATTTACTTTACAACGATAAAGTAGAATCTTTAATCTCCCCTTATCCTGCTCTTTGTCAGGCATATTCTTATCTTTCACGGACTAGTAGTTGATATCTTTCCCAACAAATTATTTCTGACATGCAGCGACCTACCAAAAACCAAGAGAGTGCATAACTAGCTTTATTTATTTTCATACGTATTATTATTCTGCAGGTTACCCAGCTTTATTTTCATACCTTATAAAATAATTTTTATTTTTTTGAGACAACTTGAGCTAGTTGCCTCATATATGGAGACAACTTGAGCTAGTTGCCTCCATATATGAAGACAACTTGGGCTAGTTGCCTTCATATTTAGAGACAACTTTGTGCTAGTTGCCTTCACTTTTGAGGACAACTTGAGCTAGTTGCCTCCATTTTGTTTTGCAACTTATTCATGTACACTATTTATTGGAGACAACTTAAGCTAGTTGCCTCCACTTTTGGAGACAACTTGAACTAGTTGTCTCCATTTTATTTTATTTTGCAACTTATTCATGTACACTATTTATTGGAGACAACTTAAGCTAGTTGCCTCCACTTTTGGAGATAACTTGAACTAGTTGCCTCCAATATGGACATTATTTATTGGAGACAACTTGAGCTAGTTGCCTCCTATATGGACACAACTTCAACAAGTTGACTCCACATTGTAGTGGTGGTCGTCGGCGGTGGGTGGCGGTTATTGGCGGCGGTGGCGCTGGGAGTTGGCGGTGACGGTGGCGGACAGTGGTGGTGCTTGGCGGTGGTGGTCGTCGACGGTGGTGGTGGTTGTTGGCGGTGGTGGTGTTGGGCGGCGGTGGCTAGTGGTGGTGGGCGGCGGTGGACAGCAGTGGTGGTGGTTGACGGTGGACAGTGGTGGTAGTGTTTCTGTTTTTTTTTTTTTTTTTTTTTTTTTTTGAATATTGGTTGGTGGATTTGTATATACACTATACAAAAGAGGGTATTTTGGTAATGCTCATAAGGGTATATTTGCAAGGGGTGTCATAGTAGGGGTATATAAATAATGTTCCCATAAAATAATGTTATGGGCAATCTTTTTTGGAATGGGCGGCCTCCGAACAAAAATTTAGTTGGGTCAGAGACTCAGATTTTTATTTTTTTTTAAATGAAAATTCATCTACAGGATTTACATCAGACAAGAAACTTGTCGGGAGCCTAGCCACAAGCTGGGCTCCAACTCCTTTTTGTACTACCACACTTAACCTATGGAAAAGGAAATCCCAAATTCGCACATTTGCATCATGGCTAGCCACGTAGTTACGAAGACGTTTAATGAAGTTCGTCGTTGCGACTCCAAGCTCACCAAGAATAGTAAAATCCAAATCTTCAAACCCATAGCCTTGAGAGGTGCATTTTTCCAAGTACTTGGTGTTCTTACAAGCAACAACACCCTTGATAGCTTGTCCCAATTCCACAACACGGACATTACCTCCTGCAAAGGGTGAAACAATAGTCACATCCATGCAAACATCACGACCATTGTCCCAATTAAGCACCGGAATATCCGCCGGTCTGAGAGAAGTGCCATTATTAGCAAGGAGACCCAATTCCACCTCCTTACGTGCCAAAACCCCATCTCGATAACACTTGTCAGCGATTGTATCACGCACCAAATCATGTCGAAACTTTAGACCCACTTCATTCACACAATGTAAAGCATGATCACCAAAAATATCCACATCTCTGTTGCAAAAGGGGCACAAGCTAGCCGACTCAAATAGGGAGCCAATCTGTAACAAAGTACTGCACTGAACTGCCTTGCACCAATGTGTTTATTTAAACTATCTATAGGAATAGCCAATAAGAAATCCAGGGCGTGCTTCAGTTGGTTACTCTGTCATAGCATCAAATCGCGTTCAGTCAATTCGAAGGTGGATGTCAAGTTCTTCTTTACTGCATCAAAATAGACATCTGCCAAGGTTTTCATTGAGTGAGTGGTAGAGCTATCAATGCATATAGGAGAGACAGGACAACAAACCGAATTGAAAGAAGCAACAGCTCGCACAAGATGGACGCTAATGCCACTGATACCAGTGCGTCTCAAGATAACGGACTAGAGCTCAAGAGTCTGGAGGCATGATGCCAAATAACAGTAATGCGCAGTATCTTGCATCGAGTAGACCCAAAAACCACCTAACCTAGGAGGCAGGGTGGCAAATCCCTGCTGCAAAGGACCAAAACCAGGCCCATCTCCTGTGATCACATGACGCAGAAACTTATAGAGTCGATCGTCAAACAAATCTTGAGCCTCACGTAAGCAGTCTAGTATGGTGGTTCGTAAAGCAAAATACAAACGAGAAACTCATGCACAATTTCTAAACAAAAGAAGTTCACACTGTGGATCTTCAAGTTTCTCAACTACATCAATGAGATCCACGGTTTTTTTATTACTAGTAAATTTTTTCATTAATATTATTACATAATTAACGAATAATTGGAAGCCTATCAAGCTAAGCTCCAAACAGCGTACTACTACATAAGTTGAATAGGTTGTCGTGCTAGCCTACCAGCGAGCCTCATGAGGAACAAAGTCGGGGAGCCGAAGCGGATAGTATGACTAATGGCTTCGCAAGGGGGGCAAACTAACTCCACCGTCCATGTTAAACTCTGTAATATTGCGCCATATGGGACTCGAACCTAGGACCTCCTGGAGCGCATGAAACCTATGTGGAGGCATGAAACCAGCTGATCTACAAGCCGTTTTTTTTTTTACAATTTTTATTATTAAAAAATAATTTACAAGAAACTAGTTGGAAGCCTAGCAACAAGTTTGGCTCCAACACCTTTTTGAATACCTATACATATTCTAACGAAAAGAAAATTACCAACTTTTACATTGCATCATGCCTAGATGTGAAGTTCTTCAACCTTTTCAAAATCTCGATAGTTTGAATACCAAGTTCACCCAAGGTAGTAAAGGCTAAGGTACCAAAACAATAACCATTAGCATTACATACTTCAAGATATTTAACCTGCTTGCGCTCAATAGCTTTAGCCAAGGCAAGGCCCGGTGTAAAGGCTTGCACACCACCTCCAGCAAAGGGAGAGACCCCAGTCACATCAAAACAAATATCACGACCCTCGTCCCAACTATAAACCAAGATATTTGTCGGCCTAGCATCACCGCCATCATGAAAAAGGAACCCCAAAGCTGCTTCCACTTTAGAAGGTACACTAGCACGATAACAGATATCCCCAAAAGTATCTCTAACAAGATCATGACGAAACTTAATACCAACCTCACTAGCACAATGAAGCGCGTGATCACCATAAACATCCATGTATCTATTGCAGCAGATACAAGAACCGTTTTCAACGAACAAGGGGATGCCAAGTCTGTAGTTAAGCACGACACTAAACTGACGCGGGCCAATTTTCTATCATAAACCATCAACAGGAATAGCAAAAAGAAAATCATGTGCATGTATAGTTTTGTTACACTTCCAAAGTGTTAAATCTCTTCTTGACATACCAAAATGAGAGGGCATGTTCTTAGTCACAACTGCAAAATATTGAGCTACCAAAGTATGCATAGGATGGGGTCCAGTAACAAGATTGTAAAGCTGAGACGAGGAAACACCACTAACCTGAAGGAAATTGTCAAAAGAATTTTGGTATGCTAAACCTTTAACTGGAATGCTCGCACCTTGTAGAATGGTCTCATGCAGTTGCAAAGTCTGAGAACAAGAATTCAAGTAACAATACTGCATAGTATCATACATGGAATAGATGCCTAGACCACCATCCCTAATAGGTAAGGAATCAACCCTATGTGGTAACAAACCATACCCTGGACCATCGCCAGTCACCAATTTTCTCATGAAATTTGAAAGATATTTATCAAAAACAGCATAGGCATCTTTCACATAACAAGGTGCGGTAGTACGCAAAGTAAAATAGAGTTTAGAAACACTTGCGCAGTTGCGAAGCAACATCAATTCACATTGTGGATCATTCAACCTATGGACTGCATCCATTAAACGCATAGACTTGTGCACTATGTCAAGAACAAGCTGACTGCGAAAAGGAAGCATCCGAACTCACAGGACCACCAATAAGTTTAACACCTATAGATGGTCTACTTATGTCAGCAGGAAAAACACCAAACTGATTACTCCTTACATCAAAAGAAGGCCAAAAGAGTTCGGTTTTCTGAATGTTAAGATCAAGACCAATAGAAGCTCCTTCGTTCTTGATGATATGAAAAGCTTGAGAAACCATCAGCATGTCTCCTATGATGGTACCATCATCTAAATACTAGGCCTGCAATTCAAGTTTGCACTGCTGAGAAATTTTCAGTGCAATGGGATGCAAAGTCAGAGAGAAAAAAATAGGACCCAAAGGATCTCCTTGTTGTACACCTTGCGCCGAAGACAAAGTGGAGGAGCCATAATATAATCTTGTAGGGGAGCGTAACAGAACTCAACCCATCGAGAAATACTGGGGCATTTATTCCTCATTGCTCATAACATGGTTGATCTATTAACTAAATTAAAAGCATTTCTGAAATCAACTAAAAGCATGGACATGGTATTCAGATTACGTTTCTCATCTAAAATGCGATTAACATAGTGTAAAATAGCCTCCCCTCCACATGGTACTCCAACACCAAATTAAAAATCACTTAGATAAAATGACATGTCTTTACTAACAACTGAAGCAACAACCTTAGATACTAACCGCCTCCATATAGTACCCACAACAATTGGCCTAATACCACCATCGGGTTTAAGCAATGGTGTAAGAGGCGCACTAGAAAAAAACATACCAAGTTAAGGAGGACAATTACCAGACAATAAAAGATTTATAATTGACATGATGGAATCCATGAGGTCATCAGCAACAGCTGCAGCAGACCCACTAAGGGCATCTATAAAATGCTGGTCATGAAGTCCATCTATGCTACATGACATGCCTTTTGGAAAACTTTGAATCCTGCTTAAAACCATATTAGAACTCGCAGTGGCTGCACAACTTCATTAGGCGTAGTATGCAAGGTAAGCGGTGGTGCATAAGGATGTTTGATCTTCAAATCTAACAAAGTATTATCAGATAAAGGAGCTACTCCGCTAAAAGTAAGAACCTTAATAGCAGCAGCATAAGAACCTTAACTTAACTTCCTTCGACAAATTCTAAGGTTGACATCTACTTGGTTGTCTTTATGAACTGAAACCTTAGATTTTGTTGAAGTATCATGCTCTGCTAATAAATCCAGGATCAAAGTTATACAACCAACAGTGTCACACCATTTAGTTAATGCCTAATTTATATAAGCAACCTGTAATTTCTTACGCATACCGGACCTCTCTTCAGCCTTACTCTTTAGAACATAATTCCTCAAACTGCATATTGGAAAAAGTAATAACTTAATCCAGCAAGAAGTATCTAAAGGATTAAGTATAACTATGTCCATAGTTTGTTTAAAATCCTTAGAGAAGCTAAGCCTGCACTTGATAGGTATATGGCGAATAGTATGGAACTAAGTCTGAAAAACCTTGTCTAGCAACTCCAAATCAAGACATGGCCTACTAACAACATCATTAATATCATAAGCACAAGAAAAACTTACCTCATCAAGTGGTTTGGCAATGCCATGGATAAGAAAATCCACCTCCCTGCCATTTAAGGGAGCAAAAATGATGTCTCCATGAGCCTTGCAAAAAACGGTTTAATCCAAAAACGGATACAATTTAGTCCAAAAGTTATTTAAAATATAAAAAATACACATATAACCTTCTTGATTTACAATTTAGTCCAAATATTTACAGTTTAGTCCAAAGTGACTCATGATAATGTCAGCAATTTATCTTTCGAACTGTTTGTCCAAAATTCGCAAACTTTATATATTTGGAAAGCTTTTTCCGAGAGCTTGAAAAAGAGTACCCATATGACTATTGTTTATGGGTGAAAACCGTTTCTGCTGATTTTGGTAATTTTTGGTGTGTGGATGAGAAACGAATCTAAACCCTAAACAATGTACTGCACGGGAGTACTTTTGATTCGAGAGATCAATTTGTACAATCCTGTCCTAAACCAAGAAATGGCCATTCCAGGCTTGCTTCGGTCACAAAGTGAAGGAGAAGGGTTGGTCTTAGGGAGGGAAGCGAAGAAAATGTTGAGACCAGAATAGTTGATTATGGAGTATGGGCGTTTTGCGACTTGTATCAGAAAGTTGAACTGGCTAGATGAGTGAGAAAGCTATTAGATGATTTTTGGATGTGGTATTGTTCTCCTGACCAAAACTTGTTGTTCGGTGGAAATAGGTGAGACCTTTTTATACAAGTCGCAACAAAAACGTACCCTGGTCTCGTAGGAAGTAGAAAGGATTGAGTAATGGAAGAAGGGAGTAACGGGTAACGCCTGATGCAGTTTTACAAGTGGTAAGTATAGGGATTCAATTCTCAGACTTTTTTAAAGATTCGGTTTTTAGACAAAAGATGGTTATTTTTATAAAACTTATAAAATAATAGAAATGCTAAAAATGATTTTTGTGTTCAATTAAAGGAGACTAGGATGTCAAGATTCCATCACTACTACACATACTAAATGATTATAACTATTCCCTATAATACTCTCCCAAAATTACTCAAGACGATTTAGGACAAATAATACGTCTCAGAAAATAAATCTTTTCAAGCAATTATTTTTCTCAAAGAATTAACAATCTTCTTCACTATAAAATGCTAGTCTCTAACATACAATATATAAATCAATTATCAAGCATCACAGGACACATGAAGAAAATCATTATCGTTACGAATCAAGAATAAGGACCAAGAGAATTATTATAGAAAATAGTCAAAATATTTTAGCACACATAGTAGGATTTCCTCTCTAATCCTAGATATAAATTTAGCTACTCATAATTAAAAGTACTAATAAATAAATAAAGAAGAAGAAGAAATGAAAGAAGAATATGCAGAAGAGGTGTGTGATGTAGAGGTGTGGGATGTTTTTGTTTCCTTACAATTGATCCCTATTTATACTAGATGATGCCCGACCCCTTTTTTATTTTCTTAATTTCTTTTTACTTTGTGCGCTAGGCACTCAACAGCAGTGGGTAGTGCATTATCGTGCAGTTGGGTACTGCATTATCGTGCAAACCATTATGCGCAACATCATCAACACCAACGTCATCGAGCATCATCTTCATTTCGAGTTCCAATAATGGTAGCTTACCAAAACTCAAACATCAACCATCATTCTACAAATATTCAACCCATCTTTTTCAAAGAACACCATTTCGAGATACCATTTCTCGAGCTCGTCATCACCACAGTTCGATATCTTGCCATGCATGCACGAACTTGCTCCGTCCTTATTTCTCCTCTCCTGTCACTGCCAACTACTCGAGCAGCAACCAACAGACCCGAATTCATTCATCGCCAGCATCTTGAACTTGTTGTTTCATCATTGCTAACACCCAACAGTAATAACAAAGCACCGTGTTCTCTCCTGAGCTTCATATCCATCACCGAGCAGCTCCATCTTCTTGGCCGATAGTTCCATGAATCAGTATTACGAGCTTCTACTTCTCTGCCAATGGCTCAAGCTCATTCCATCATCTCATCTCAGTTCCGTTTCCCTACCAAGCAATAGCAGCAACCAACCATCGTTCATCATCGACTGCCAACACCGAGATGTGTATCACAAACTCCACAACCAATTTCCAATGGCAGAAAACACCCATTACAGATTCATCGTTGCTGGTAGCAACCACAGAAAACTTCCTCCTATGCCATTGGCTCAAGGTCCAGCTTTAACCGGCAACAGAAACAACCACCGCGTCTTCCTCCGGTCATGCATGCAGTCTTCAACGAGAAGATGATGGTGCCCTTAATAAAAAGGCCAGGTGCCTTTAGTATTATTTAAATTTTGACACCCCCCTTGAGTAATCAGACTGGGTGCCTTCAGCCAGACATGACTGCCCCTTAGCAAATAGTGAGGATGCCAATAGTACTTCCCTATAAAATGACAATTTTGCCCTTATACTTGTTTTGCCCGTAACTTCTTCATACGAACTCCGAATGACTCTGTTCTTTCGCTGTTGGCTTCGCCGTCTCGTCCTCTACATAATGAAAAGTAGAAATCTTGTATTTGAACGAGTTACATTTGGTATTTGGCCCTTCTTCACTCTTAGCTAGCTTCTTTTATTGCCCAACTAATCTCAAATTCACTTCTTTTTTGGATTATTCACCTAATAACACACAAATAAGAGAAAACATGCATAACACACAATAATCTGCAAGAAAACCATCAAATACTATCATGGAATTAACACCAAATATATGTGAAATATGCACTTATCAACGCATGGAATTTAAGTTTCCATGATGAATGATACATTTACACCAGTACTTCTCACCATTACTAATCGCCCTACTTTATGACACTTTTATGTAACGGGCGTATTGCACGCCACACATTGTAAACCACCAGACTAATACCTTGATGAGTATCCCTAGTTTGTGACAAGTTTTGATGTCTCGAGTGTTTTTGTGGAAAACATGTAGCACTTTGCTACGTGTGGCTAGTTGAAATTGAGAGGTTTTCCGCATGTAAATAGCCTATGTGATGTTAGGCTCGTTTTTGGGCTAGTTGCCTAAAACTTGTCACGAGCTTACCGGATTGGTGGCGAACTTTGATGGCCGAGATCACATCTTATGAATAAGGGTAGCCGTTGATTGTGGCTAACTTGCGTTGGTTCCTGTCAATGGCACGGCGGCATGGCTTGTGCATGCCATTGACACAGTTGCATAAATGGTGCCTGGCGTGGCCAAGGCGCCATGGAAGAATTAGGGTTTGGCGTGGCCAAGGCACCATGGAAGAATTAGGGCTTGGCGTGGCCAAGGCTCTGAGGATTCAGACCCACATATGGCGTGGCAACATTGGCATGTTACCACGCCAATCCCATTGCTCTGGGAAACGTTATTTGGCTTTGGTAGCAATTTTCCCAAATTAGGGTTTGGCATGTCGAAACCCTAATTAGTGCACGTGGTACGTGGCTGCGGCATGGCGCTACTTTTGTGCAAATGGTGCCATGGCTATGCCAAAGGAACTATGGCAAGGCCATAGTGTGGAAACGACCACGGGAGTAGGAATTGTCGTGGGTGGCTATTTATGGCAGGTTTCCACAAAGTGGCATGTTGCGAGGTAGCGTGTGGGCATGTTGCCACAAAAAAGTGGTGTGTTGGCATGTTACCGCGGTTAAGGGTGCACATGAACCAAGCTGAATACCCGGACCGGCCCGGAACCGTACCTGTTTTTGTACCGAACCGAGGAAGGGGGTACAGGTACCGGTCCAAAAAATAGGAACCGGGGCTAAGGAGGTATAGGTACACGGTCATATCCTAATCCCATATCGTCCCAGACCAAATGTACCTAAGCTTTTTTGTGTGCGACTTTAAAAAGTAGTCCCCTGTTAAACATTTAAGGCACTCTGAACTCTGATGCACGCGATCTAGAGTAGGATAGAGAGTAGCTGGATGAGTGGATCCCACATGAATGACATATGAGTAGCTGGATGGTAATGACATAGGTGACGTTGTTGATGGTTTTTAATTAATATGTGCACATTAATGCTCACTACGGGAAGATAAATCTTTGATCACAGACATTATAGCCATTTTTTTTAATATGCATTTACTGTTTTTCTTCTAACTCAACTATTTAGACAATCTGGAATCCCATGATTCCCATACCGGATTAACCAAAATACAGATTCGGGGAAATTCAAAATGAAATGCTAGAAAGTTCATACGAGAGCGTTGGCACATTCATCTTCGTTTCACAAATGCACTTAGCCTAAGCTTGACAACTGCACTTATCCTGGACAAATGAAACCTTGACAAATGCACTTAGCCTAGAATATTCATGGTGTCCAGACTGCAGAGATTGTCTATAAACACTATTTAAATTCGATAAGGTTGTATAGCTCAAAAGGAATTGTGATACACCACTGCATTTTAACTTTTGTCGAGGAAAAAAAAATCTGGAACCGGGACTAGTACCGGAACCGTACCTGGTACCGTATTGGTCCCGAATAGTACCAGAACCGAGGTACATGGTACATGTACCGGTCAAAAAAATAGGAACCGAGGCTAGGGAGGTACAGGTACTCGGTCTCTGCAAGAACCGAACTGAACCATACCATGTGCACCCTTAACCGTGGTAGAGTGGCATGTTGGCATGCCGATCGATATGTTGTCGTGGTAGAGCGTGTTTGGCTTGTTAGTTTAGCATGGTAGCGCGACAGAGTGTGTTTGGCCTTTAATATGTGGTGACAAGTTTAGAGCAACTTGATTGGCCACAAAATGGGGCCGGCCAAACATAAGGCGCGACCACATTTCTAGTGAGAGTGTGGCGGCTCTAGAGATACCTGATTGGCCGATTAGAAGTGGGGCCTGAAATCATCATGGGGACGACCTCATTCAGAATGCGCATGGCGCATTTAGGGCGGCCTAATTGGTCAATGGGAAATAGGGCCGGTTTAGGATGGGGCGTGGCCAGTGGCGCCAACTGGCTTAAGGCATGGCCACACCTTTCTTTGCTGCTGCGGCTCCCCGTTTTTTCTTATTCTGGGCGAGGTTGCACCTGCCAATCCATGGCGAATTAATTACTTAGTTTTTTTAGGCTTAATTTTGACAATCAAGGTCTGGTATATTGCGCGAGGCGCGAAACCCTAACTTATGCAAGTTAGTCAGGACGATTGATTGAATTCTATGTGTTGACACAAAGCTCTTTTAATTTTATTTCCAGAGAGAAGCATGCTTTTCTGATTGAATACCTTATGCAAATATCTTATCTTTGATATTTGGAGATTCGTGCTACTCTGTTGCGAGTGAACACAAATCGTCATGCCATATCAACATTAAGAGTTCAGTCGGAGAACATAGCATAGAAGGCATTCAGAGAACTTATATTAAGTGAATATACGTGAGGCGCCGAAATTTACAGAACATCTAGGATGGTTGCTACATTCGCCAGTCTGGATAAATTTCATGTAAGTATATTGAACTGCTTAATAAATTTGCCAGTGGAGAGGTTAGCACACGTGGCTCTATTTCCTTGCAGAGTGACGTCACATCAGATGAAAGGTTTTACGATTTTAACCCTAAGCTAAAAACCACCATCAACAACTATATAATTATCATTTTCTTTAAAATCTTTATTTACATTGGTGTGCAAACATGTACCCATCTACAAAAAACCAAAAAATCCAAAGACAAGACAAGATGCACCAGTTTGTACACCACATACAACTTGAATCGTCCATTTAAGCACCAGTATATTAAATAAACATAACATGGAAATTCAAATGGATTTGAACCGTCAACTTCCGCAAAACTTTTGATAGGCTTGGGAACTCTATCATTTTGAGCTTATGAGTCCCTAAAAATAAACAATAAAAAGAATCAACATGCGCAAAATAACAAATAACAAATGTACATGTGTGCCAAAAACATATATACTCATGTGTACAAGTCCATATCCAAGGACATTATCGACCAACATGTAGACAACTATGTGCACATTAATAATTACCAAGAACAACTACAGTATACAATAATGTAATATGATTTTGCTAGATATCATATGAAACAAAAGTGGTTCTACTGATGAAGAAGATGTTTTATCCCAAAATAAACTTTTTGCAGACATTGTCCAGCCCCCCCTGAATCTAATAATCTATTATTTCTGGCACTCACGATTATAACAAAGTGCTTACTTGGACAAGTACGTCTTGTTGTCTTGTATGTAGTATTCAGATAAGTATTTGCATAACTAACAATTTAGAAAGGCATACATAACACTACTTATAAATCTGACATAAATATATGGTTTGTCTTTCTTGTGACATGAGGAATACTTTAGGTGCACTGCTGTCAAACAGAATACATGTGACATTTCACAAGTTTTTCTAAGAATTACCATGGTGTAAATCTATGTACACTCCTACACAAATCAATTGAAGTTTGGAATGAAGTTACTAACCAAATGAAGAAGTTCTTGTGCTTTAAAATGAGTTAATTAGTGTTTGGGTCCTAGATTTTGGTATGATAGAGGATTAGGGTCCTAAGTTTGTCCAATTTTGAGTTTGGGTCGTTAAAAAACCGGTTACTTGTTCTTCTAAGTTTTTAGATCCCTCCAAACCCATAATAGCATCAACTCTTATTTCACATGATGGGTTTTATATTTTATTTTCCCCTAATATAACCCCTAATATATAATATTGTTGTTTAATGGTGTTGGAATTTTGAGTTTTTGTTTAGTGGTTTGATTAAATCGATTACTTGTATGTGTGTTTATTTAACAAAACATGGGTTTTCAATTTTGGTGGTGGTATTTTAAGGTTGCGGAGGTTGCACAAAACATTTTCTAAGGACCCAAACTCAAAATTGGACAAACTTAGGACTCAAATCCTCTACCATACCAAAATCTAGGACCCAAACACTAATAAACTCCTTTAAAATCAACTGAATATTCTCTCGCCTAAGGTCCTTTTAACAATACTACACCTCGTCTAAAACCTGCAAAATCATTACAACAATAAATATTAGGCATACGTAAAGGACCACAATGACTATAAATATGCTTTGATTCATAGTATGCTGCAGTTTTAGCAACTCGTTACTATAAATATGGGGCACACGTAAAGGGCCACAATGACGCACAATATTCTTATAAAAGCTAAACCAAGATGATCAAGAATCAACCATAATTAATATGCTTGCAAATATTTTATCCATAATGAGGGAAGTTGCTTTATTGTAAGATTGCTTCGCGGGAAAGAGACTAAACTGCAATCTTGTGACTAGGAAATTACCTTTCGTGTGTGTGTACATCGAATAATAAATCCAAAAAGAATAAACAATGTACATAAAAATGCACCGCATATAACTGGTGTACAAGCATACACACCTCGTATAACAAGTACACAAAAAATAGTGCACTTTTATGTGCACCCATATAACTGGTGTACAAGAAATTACACAAGTTAATTTTTACTATTAAGATTAAGAATAATCTTTAGAGAAACCATATTGAATGAAAGAACAAAAACAGGGATGATTAAAAAATGATAAGAAAAAAATAATGATCAGGTACTATTATCACATTTCCAAGGTGTACTCTTCATTATTCCACAAGATTATGGTATGAAGGACAAGGCACTTTTGTCTTATATTCTGTAATTCCACAAAATTCACATGTAAGGTAGAATTGATTGGGCAACTCTATAACCTTTTGAAGATAGTAAGTTATCATAATTGTTGAGGTTTGCTTGATATCGAGTTAGTCTATGACTCTGTATATTCACTTCTTCACTTCTTCCACCTCCTCCTTACTTTCCTTTTCATCTTATATCAACAACACCAACTAAAATCTCTATACTAAAATATGGAACCAGCCTCTCTCCTCACCCACTCTCCATTAACCATTCTCCATTTTCCTTTTCTTCTCCATTAGAGTTTTAGGTTCGTAGATCCCTAGGTCCGTTTCTTCCACGGTTTCTTCCCTTGTCCTAACACCAATGTCTTATGAACATCGCTACGTAAAGATTGATAGGAAGTTTCTTAGGCTTTCATGTAGCAAATCCATTCCTTCCTCTCCGATCTCCTTAACTGAATTTCATAGCCATGGCTCAACCAAGGGATCTTTCAACTTTCCATTAGCAAAGGATCTCAGATCAGTTTTCTTTGAAGCTGCAAAAAATGGAGATGATGGTTGCAAGATTTGGAAACATGATTACAACAGACACTAGTTATGTGCAACTAAACATTCAAATGAAAAAGGATTTTACATTCAAATCGTCCTTGCTAAACCTAACCCTAAGGACTATCCTGTTTCTTTTTACATCCTCTCTGGTGAATGTTTCGAAGGATGGTTTGCTGTTGCAAACTCTCTTGATTCCATTATAAATTTTTCTGCCTCCATTGCCAAAATCATTTATGCATCTCCATCTCCAATCAGTTATTCACAATCTCCCTCCGATCCAGTTCAATCACATCCCAAACCCCCAAGATCTTATGCTCAAACCCTACTCTGCAATCCCATTCCCTCTCCCCAAAGATCTTATGCCCAAACTGTACTCTCCAATTCCATTCCCGTTCCTTGCTCCCCAAATTTTAATCCAAAAATTGTTCCAGCACAAGCTTCATCCCCATATCTATGTAATAGGTATGCTCCAACTCATTCTCTAAAGGTTCTCAGATCCAAGAGTATCGTCATTGAAAATCCATCGAATAACTTGGGCAAATGGAATGATGCCTTTATTGTATCCTCACCCTCTGTGGTCCATTCATGGAAACATATTGGTATTGATTTGTGTTTTGAGCTACACATATCCTCAAAGTTTCAAAATTTCCCCATTAATTCTTGTCAGGCCATATTTCACGTGGATACTGAGCTTGCCAAGTCAAATATGGAGTTCAAATTTGTCTCAAATCATGTTACATATTCAGTTTTTCGATGGCATGAGAATATTTGGAGCACTCCAAAACAAGTGCATCATGAATTCAATATTGAAATATATGGAGTCCCGTTTCAGTATTGGTCTATAGAGCTAATGCACGCTCTTGGTAATTTTTGTGGAGAAATTTTACTCATTGATCCAGCCACTTTAAGATTAGAAGATTTAAGGGCCATTCGAATGAAGATTAAAAACAACAAGGGCATCAACTAAATACCGAGGATGATCAATATCTTCTCAGGCAACAGGAAATTCATGGCTCATATTTCTGTGAATGGTAAGTCATCGACGATGGACCAAAACTTCCTCATTATTCCTCCAGTTAATGCGGATGTGTATTCAAATGGCTCAATTAATGGGAAAACTGTTCTACCGGATTTTCTGGAGACCAGTAGAAGGAAAAAGAGAAAATTTCTCACATATTTTACTCCTCCTACTGAGAAGATAAATTCGTCACCTCTGAATAAGGTAACTTCTCCAACAAGCTCAATAGAATCTCCTACTTCAACGGGAAAATCATTCAAAAATCTTCCGCGAAAATCTGGACATCATGGATCGAAGAATTATACCAAAAATAAGAAAAAGTCAAGAAGGAAAGAGAAAAAAATTTGGCAGCGTGTCCAAGTTATAAGTGCGGCAGTGAAGGATATGACCATATTGGATACCGCAACTGATATGGATATGGATATCGCCGTGGACTCGATGCCGCCTGCTTTCAAACTCTCAGTTGCTGATTTGGACTCTACGTCGGATGACCCACCACCACATCAACCCAATACTGAGATAGAGATTACACCTAATGAGATAGATACAATCTCAGACTCGATTCATCCATCACCCACTAGAAATTTAATATCAGTTTCACCCATCCAATCAACCGAAAATGCACTCGTTCTCCAAGATAAACCTTTCAACACCTCTACCTATCACTTCTCTATCCAATCATCTAGTCAGCACAACTCAAGGAAATTTTACATTCCAATGTGGGTCATCAGACTCATCACTGAAGTTAATCGCCTTTTTGACTTGGGTACTAGGTTAGGGATCAACTTCTTATCTTTACCTAATCATACACGGAATTTTTTTATAACCAGAATTTCCATATCTGGCCAGATCAACAAACCCATTCCCATACTTCCATTAAAGAAAATTCCGGAGGAAGATATTGCAGTCCAAACTTTGTTAATTTTGGATGGAAATACAGATATTACCATTCATGAGCCTAAGCAATCAATCATGCCACTTCTACAGGGAGATAGGCTGGAAAATACTTTCATGGCGTGACTTGATGATGTCCAGATATCAGCAACTTCAAGTTCATGTTCTAACACACCTGAATTCCCACTCGATTTTTAACCCTCTGCACCTGAAGACTCTGAAGAAGTGAGTTCAAGCTCTATGGAAAATTCCCATAAAGTTATTATTCATAAAAGGATGATTACTGAATGCAAAAGACTAGGTGTTTCAGCTGATACCATCAACACCTCCACGCCCAAGTCAAGAAGATCATCTGCAAAAGTTAGGGATTTAAAGGTTTCCCAATGAGTTTAAAGATCCTAAATTGGAATGTTAGAGGTCTAAACTCTAATAATAGAAGACTGGTTGTCAAAAAGATGTTGCAAATGATAAAAGCTCCAATTATGATTTTACAAGAAACAAAAATGGTGAACTGCACTTCCTATGACATAAAGCAGATTTGTGGCTATAAAAATTTGGGTTGGACTTTCCAACAATCTGTTGGAAGTTCTGGAGGTATGCTTACTATTTGGGATAGAGATTTTGTGGAGGTTACTGACTCCCTTGTTGGTGAATATACTCTCTCCATTTCCTGCATTAACAAAGAAGATGGTTTTGAATGGGTCTTAACAAATGTTTATGGACCCAATAAACCAGTTGAAAGAGCTGATTTTTGGGATGAACTAAACAATATTTGCGGCTACTGGGATCTGCCTTGGTATCTTGGAGGAGATTTTAATGTTATCCTAAAGTGTTATGAGAAAAAAGGTTGCACTAGGATAACCAAAAGCATGAAATATTTTGGTAAATTCGTAACCAATCATGATCTCATCAATATTCCCATGAAAGGTGCAAGATACACTTGGTCTAATGGCCAAGCAAATCCTGTTATGTCTAGAATTGATAAATTTCTCCTCTCTCCTTCCTTTGAAGCTCACTTTCCTTTTGTCTCCCAATTAGCCAAAGCTAGGCCAGCCTCTGATCATATTCCTCTTCTTCTTGATATTTCTGATCCTTCCTGGGGCCCTAGTCCTTTTAGGTTTGAAGTTATGTGGTTCTTGGAGAATGGTTTCATTAATTTGTTGGAAGATTGGTGGCAGCCTTTTTGTTTTGCAGGTACACCTAGTTCAATCCTTTGGCAAAAGCTTAAAGCACTCAAGGAAAAACTGAAGTTATGGAACAAAGAAGTTTTTGGTTTTACAAATACCAAATTGCAACTTATTTTGGATGAAATTCAAGATATAGATGGCTTGGCAGAAGATACGGTTTTGACTGAAGAAGCTGCTAATGAGAAAATCAAGTTGAAGACAGAGTTTGAAAAGGTTTCAAAAATGGAAGAAGTTTCTTGGAAGCTTAAATCCAACACCAAATGGCTACAAGAGGGTGACAAGAATAACTCTTTTTTCATTAGTTATGCATCTGCAAGAAGAAGGTTCAACAGAATTAGGCAATTATATATAAATGGTGAACTGATTTCAGATAGAAAGATTCTACAAGATCACATAGTAAATTTTTATAAGGAACTTTTCACTGAGGAGGAAATTATAAGGCCGGAGTTAGAAGATTTCGAGTTTGATAAGATTAATCAAGTTGAATCTGACATTCTTGAAGATAACATTATAGAAGAAGAGGTTATTATATCAATAAAAGATCTTGGGCATGATAAGGCACCTGGCCCAGATGGTTTTCCAGTTATGTTCTTTCTCAAATGTTGGAGCTTCATCAAAGGAGATATCATGAATACTGTGGCTGAATTTTGCACAACTGGTAACATTGATTCTAAACATAACTCAACCTTTATTACTTTAGTACCCAAAAAAGATCATATTGAGACCATAAAGGACTGTAGACCTATTTGTCTTTTGACTAGTTTTTACAAAATTATAGCCAAAGTTCTTGCAACAAGATTAAAGTTGGTAATGGATAAGCTAATTTCACCAGTCCAATGTGCTTTTATAGAAGGAAGGCAGATTGTAGATGGCACCTTAATTGCTAATGAGCTTGTTGATTCTAGATTGAGGTCAAAAAAGCCAGGCATTGTTTGCAAGATTGACCTTGAGAAGGCCTTTGATAGGTTCAATTGGAAATACTTAGAATCTGTGCTAGTAAAAATGGGTTTTGGGATCAAATTCTGCAATTGGCTCAAGTTTTGTTACTCTACAAGTTCCTTCTCTGTCCTCATAAATGGTAGTGCATTTGGTTTCTTCAAAAGCTCAAGAGGAGTTAGACAAGGGTGCCCTGTGTCTCCTCTTCTTTTCAATATATCAATGGAGGGTTTCTCAAGATATCTGGATAGAGCTGCAACCATGAATCTTTTTAGTGGCTTCACAGTATCCCCTTCAAGCTTGGTAGTGAACCACTTACACTATGCAGATGATACCATTCTCTTCATAGATAACAGTAAAGATGAATTACACAATTTATTCTCTGCTCTTCACTGTTTTGAATATATAGCTGGTTTAAAAGTTAATACTCTAAAGACAAGACTCATCGCTATTGGAGATGTGCCAGATTTGGCTATTTGGGCTGCTGAACTTGGATGCGCAACAAATTCTCTTCCATTCCAGTACCTGGGGATGCCGTTGGGTGCTAAATCAAATTCAAAAAATCTTTGGGATCCAATAATTGAGAAGTTTGAAGTAAGATTATCCCAATGGAGAAGGTGCAATCTCTCTAAAGGTGGTAAGTTGGCATTACTCAAGTGTATTTTATCATCTTTACCTCTATATTACTTCTCTCTTTTTAAGGCGCCGGCTTCAGTCATAAAAATTCTAAACAAGAAGATGAGAGACTTCTTATGGGAGCATGGTTCTAGTTCAAAAACTTCTCATCTCATAAATTGGGAGATAGTTTATGCTTCTACTGAGAAAGGTGGTTTGGGTGTCTGCAATCTGAAAATTATGAATTTAGTCATGTTGGCTAAGTGGTGTTGGCGTTTTGGAGTAGAGAGAAACATGCTATGGATGAGAATCATCAAAGACAAATACGGTGACAACTACTCTTGCTGGACTCCAAATACCGTTAACTCACCTTTTGGCGTTTCTTGCTGGCGTGCAATAGCTAACACAAAAAATCTTATCTCGGCAAACTCTACCTTAATTATTCACTCTGGAAGACAAATAGCTTTTTGGAATGATCATTGGAAGGGTAGTGATGCTTTCAAAGATACCTTTCCCAGGCTTTATAAGGTGGTCAAGCACAAGAATGCGACAGTTGCCGATATGATATATTTAGATGGCAATTGGCACTTTGATTTCAAAAGAATTCTTTCAAATTCTGAAGCTCTGGACATGGCAAATCTTCTCCTACAGATTGGAGATGCACCACCAACCCTAGATACTTTACAGGATACAAGGAGATGGTCCCTTCACTCCTCTGGAATATTTAACGTAAAGTATCTTTACTCCCATTTAGCTGCTGATGCTGGCGTAGAAAATTTCCCATCGTCTTTTATCTGGAAATCAGCAGTCCCTCCAAAGGTAAAATTTCTGGTCTGGTGTGCAACTCACGGTAAGTTAAACACTCTAGACAATCTCAATAATAAAGGTATGGATATATACAACAGTTGCATTCTTTGTGGAGATGATGAAGAATCTCATGACCATCTCTTCCTTCACTGTAAAGTGGTAAGAAAAATCTGGAATTCACTCACACTAGGAGACGGTTGGACATTGGATTTTCCTAACTCTGTTTACTCTCTGGCTCATTGTTGGCATCACAATCTTTTTTCAAACCAAGGAAATTTTATCTGGAGCATTATACCTGCAGCCATAATATGGATTGTTTGGAGGGAAAGGAACTATCGCACTTTCGAGAAAGACTATTCTTTCAAGACTGATCAAGACCTGATAATTGATGCAAAGTCTTTAATCCTAAGTTGGGCATCAGCAGCAGGGAAACGAGTTCACCTAAACTTCTCTAGTACTTTGCACAACAACTGGGATTCAATTTTTATGTAATCTGCAATTTTCTTTTCATGTTTCCTTGTTTTTTCCTTTTCTCTTCAGTGTACACCTGGTAGCCCTTTGTATATCCTTTCATATAATATTATTCTTCTCTTCTGATAAAAAAAAAAAGGTTTGCTTGATATCTTCTTTATCCTCAAAGGTCCCTCATAAGCAAATATATTTCATTACCTCGATTGAATATTTTTCTAATGGAAATCAATAGGATATCTGTTAGAGGCTGTCTCCATTTAGGATAAAGCAATGTTAGGTCTGTAAATGACACCATCTAGGGGAATCAAGTGCATAGGATCTTGCGAGATCCAAGAGAGTAAGGAGCACGAGTGAATCTTAATTGTTTGGAGGATTGATTCGGTCTCGACTATATTTCAGTCCAAAATCTTAAAAAAGGATAGTGTTTGTTTTGGTTTAATACAGTGTGATGTTCAAGTTGGACAAGATCCTAGGTTTTTCTATAGATTGCAGTTTCCTAGTTAACCAATTTTTTGGTATATTGTGTTGTTTATTTTCCACATTATATTATTTATCTCTATAATTGGAATACCACAAGTAGTACCTTAATCAATCTGAAATTATGAGTGTACTCAAATACACGACGCTTTTTCATTTTAACCTATTAGTCTGATTCCAGTTGTTTATGGGTGAAAACTACTCTTGCCGGTTTTGGTAATTTGGGGTGTATGGATGAGGAATGAATCTAAACCCTAAACAAATGCACTTCGCAGTGAGTGCTTTAGATTCAAGAGGTCAATCTGTACAAATCTGGCCTAAACCAAGACATGGTCGTTCCAGACTTGCTTCGGTCACAAAGTGAAAGAGATGGGGTTGATCTTAGGGAGGGAAGCGAAGAAGGTGTTAAGATTGTGAAGGTGTTGGTTATGTATGACTTGTATCATAAAGCTGAACTGGATTGCAGGATGTAAGCTATCAGTTCCGGTATTTGAATACAATTGTATCAACACTTGCCTCTGTTATCTCGTCTTGTTTCTGTCTTGAAAAATAGGGCAGAGAACCTATTTATACAAGTCTTTTAGCCTAACCCTCGCATCTCATGGGAAGTGGAGAAAGTGGAGTGATCGAGTAGTGGAGTAGTGTGTTGGTGTCACACGACCAGTCTTTCCCACTTCTCCTATCATCACTAACCGTCCATGACTTCCTGACACGTTCTTGTAATGGCGCATTGTACGCTGCACGCCAGAAACCGCCAGACCAATACCCCAATATGTATCCCCCAGTTTGTGACCTGATTGATGTCTTGAGCACATGTATCGTGGGACCCACAGAAAGTAGCATTTAATGCTAGACTAAATAACTATGTTATTTAGGAAGTTGATACTTGTGAAGTATCGTGTGTATACTATGCAGGTACTGCATCGAGTATATTCAGCATGTATGAAGCATCGCTGTTTGAGCATCTAAAAATAACCTCATGTCCCGCTTACTTCATGTGATGGTTTGGAGGTTGCGCAAACAAGTCCTCCCTTGGCCGACCACATGGTGTTGTAGAGTGACGGATGGTGATCACCATGACTTCGTACTGACTAATTAACTCCTGACCAGGGCTGTATAACTAAGCCGGTGAAGTTGGACGGACGAGATGATCTTTGAGACACTCATCTGCGACCGTTGATGGAATTAGGTTTTATGAAGAGGTGCGCAAGCATCACTTTTCAGCTTGGTCGAATCCAATCTTGGGACACAATTTTGGCTAGGACGATTGTGCATGCATGTAGACGGTATGACGGTGTAGGCGCCCATACCTCATTGTCTCATGAAAGTGTGATCTGAGCCACTCAATTCGTCCGGCGAAGTTGAGTGGTCGAGATCAATTTGCGATAGAAAACTGGTGCCACAAAAGCCGCACATCATGCCATCTTCGGGTGCGCGTTCCAAGACGACCAGGCTTGGTCGGTCCTAGCCGATTGACCCAGCGTATAGGTGGTAGGCTGGAGTTCACGTCTATACCCTGAAATCCCATAGAAACATGATCTAAGCCACTCAATTTGTCTGGCAAAATCGTGTGGTCAAGATTAGTTTGCAGCTTGGGAGGTACGACCACACTTGTTTTGGGTGCGCGAATCGATACATATAGCCAAGTTCGGTCTTGGACGGTTGGGTTTGGAGATAGGTGGGCCCACAGTGATCATGTTGATACTTACCAGACCTGCTTAGCCTATTCCGGGACCCTCAATCCGCTCAGGAGAAGATGGACATTCGTGATCGCTAGACAAACCCTAGTTAAGGTATTGCCGTCCGTGTGTCACACCTGGTTTTGGGCGTGCAAATCGAGGTGACCAACTATACTTGGTCCTGACCGATCAGTCAGGTATGCAAGTGGGCCCACGATGGTTGTTTTGGCATGCTCTGGGCCCTCTGAATCTACATCTACACCCTCCATCTATACCTACGAAGATGGATGGTTGAGACTGTTTTGCGACACATGTAATGTGCCGCAAACCCTAATTTAGGGTTTTCCGTCCATTATGCTATGGTTTGGACGTTTTGGCAAGCTGTGCCAATCTTTTGGGGAGGCCGACCATGCAGGGCCCGCATTGGTTCGGCAGCGAATATTCCACACCTGCTTGAGGGTTATGGAATCGATCTGGGCCATCCAATCATGATGGTGAAGTTGGATGGTCGTGATCATATCCAGACTGATACTGCCAGTCCGGATTCTCAATCGGGCTAGTATAACACACCGAGAGTTGCTCAATCGGGCTACTATAACACACTGAGAGTTGCAGCATGTACGGGTATTTCGTACATGTATCATTATAATGCTTGGATATTCGTGTTTCTCTACGGAGAGCAACACTCAGTCGTTATGCCACACTAATAATGAGTACAGGAAATACAAGGCTGGTTAAGCATTAAATAATGTTGTAAATTCACAAGGTATATGGGATTGTTGCTACATGCTCCAACCTGGATGAATTTAGTGTATTTAATTCACAAAATGGGATTGTTGCCACATGCTCCATTCTAGGTGAATTAGTAAAGTGAAGAAGTATTCATAACTTATTAATGGCTTTATCTTTTACAAGATGTTAGCGCATATTTTTTGGCTTTTACAATTTTAGCTTAAATAAAAATCCACCATCAACATTAAGTCCCCTTCCTAGCACATAATGGTTACACTATTGTGGGGTAGGCATATGATGGTGACGGTTAAAGATAAAACTTATGTCCAGGAAAGATGGGTCGTCCTGTGCTTCGAGCATGTCACGTTCAAGAGACGTCCAGGCGAGCGTTCCCCTAGCATGATGTCGGTCTTTCCTGCTTTAATGTACTGTTACGCATGTTCCTTTCGTGGGGCTGCTGCACTTGCTTGCTCGAATGTGGGCTTGATGTGCCTGCTTCGGTTAAACGTGGGTCAACTGCGTGCCTACTTTGGTTGAACGTGGGACTCATCATGCGCCTACTTCGGTTAAACGTGGGTCCAATGCGTGCCACGTGCCTGCTTTTCTTAGGGCCGGTTGTGCCTGCTTCGACCAATATGGGGATGGTATCAAGTGGGACCACCGCATGCCTGACTGAACGTCGACGCTGTGTTTCGAATAAAAACCGGCCCTGTTGTGTGCGCCTATTTTATTGGAATACCAGCCTTGTGACTTTGATCAATACCAGACTTAAAACTTGAGAAATACCGGACTTGTGACTTGATCAACACCAGACTTGAAACTTGAGCAATACCGGAATTGTGACTTGATCAACACCGGACTTGAAACTTGAGAAATACCGGAATTGTGACTTGATCAATACCGGTGTTTGGACCCAAAACCAGCCTTGTGTACTCCAACATGAATGTGTGTTCTGCCGTGTGTGACCACACATCTCACGCGTTTTTATACAAGTACCGACTCCTGTCTTTTATTGTAGAATGAAGAAAAGAATTCTTGTTGAGATGTATTCTCGGGATAATGCTGGTGCCAAGTCAGGAGGTGTTGACAGCTTCAAAGATATGCCGAACATTGATAATGAGTTGTTCACCGCTCCCTTTCAACTATATGAAAATATCCATTCCACAAGTTAACCCTTCTCCTATCGACTTCAAGGTTTTTCATGCTCCGCTGGGCCCTCATGAAGGATGGATGAGACGTATGTTGAGCAATGAGTACATCAAAGATAACTTGACCAAAGTGCAGATTATTGATGTAACTTGAGTGTTGAAAAGGCTCGAGAGGATGTTAAAGTGGCTTCTGGTGCGAACGTAGAGGTGGATCCTGGAGAGAGTGTTGAAGCAGGATTATGAAGCGAACGTGGGTCCCGGAGAGAGCGTTGAGGCGGCTCTTGAATAAACCATTGAAGCATCTTCTGTTGGAGGGAGCGTTGAAGTGGATTCCTCTTCAGTTCGATTTACCCTTGCGAATTCCATGCTTTTTGACTGACCATCTCTCTCGTGTTGAAGAAGTCCTTGACTGAAGGTGAAGGAACTTCATGCTAAGCTTTAGTCCCCAAGCGTGGTTTACATGGTTTGTTCGTAGTGGTTGTTGTCGAGCCAGATATGGAATATCTTGGATGTTGTTTTATCATTGTAGGAGTCGTGCATGTGGTACTGGAGTTGGAGTTGGCGGACGCGCAGGATGTTGTATCTCGGTAGTTTTTCTCTTGCTGTTTCAGGGAACTGCTTACAGAAGGCTGAAGGTTGTATCGCCTGTTGGTGAGATATATGCCCCTAAGAACATTATGAGACTCTTCATTACCGGCAGGCCTGGTTCTTTCTATCAGGGCATATGTTGTTGTACATGAGCGTTCAACAGCTCCAGAGGATGACCAAAAGCGCAGATTCTCCAATATAGCATGATATACATGTACCACTGTATGATAAAGTGACTCACCCGGATCTTGTTCGACCATTGTCTGATAGAGTGACTCGCCCGGATCTAGCTCGATATGATGTGTGGACATCATTATCTTCTTGAGGCTGCTCCCTTGAGGTATCGGCTCCAGTGGAAGATTGCCAGAGCATTGATACGTTGCACCGACATTCTTTAAACTAAATGGCAGTATGGTATAATAAAAAATTCCGAGAGGAGTTCAAGAAGCTATCTTACTTGCGTCATGCTCGTACATCCTTATCTGGTTGTAGCCGCAACATCCATCCATGGAGGAAAACATGCCGTGTCCTCTGATTGCATCTACTAACATGTCGATGTTAGGTAGAGGAGGATCGTTTTTGGATAAACACCTGTTCAAGTCTTTGAAGTCTATGCAGCACCCGATCTATCCATTTTCCTCGTGTCTGAACTGTAACTGTTTAACCGACTTGGATCCAGGTATGACATGTAGATGATGGGTGACCAATTTTCATATAAGTTCGGCATTTCTTCATATCTCCAAGCGAATATGTCCTGGTACTCTTTGAGAAGTTCCAAGAGCTTCGTGCGTTTATCCATACACAAGGTTGAGCTGATGGAGATAGGCCTAGGAGATTCCTCAACGATTTCAATCTCATCAGTTGTGGAGTTGGTGCCATCTTGTAGCTGTTATGGAGCATCTAGCACCTGTTCTTGTGGTTTGTTGCTGTTGTAGCATTCCATTGGGTGGAGAGACTGGGTAACAGTCTCCCCTTCTAATTGGTAATGGCTGCGTCGGTATACCGTTTTCCCTTTCTGGTCATGCCTGGCCACAAAAGTTAGTTCCCTCTTCGTGTGAACGTGAGTCATGGATTCACAGGATGGAGAAGAATGCTTCGTCAGCAAAGATACATCGTGGGTTTCTGCCCTTAATGATGCAAGCCGTTATTCTTCCTGAATTGACGCCCACGTGGGGAGTGGGACGCAACGAACTTGTCTGATTCTTTCCACGGAGCTTCTCCAGTATGTGCTGGTTTGGTTTCCCTCGAAGTCCGTCATTGTGGTAGGCTTCCGTACGATCTTGCTTGGGAGAACCTTGGATGTCTTGAGAGTCTTGAAAGTAATCACATTCGAAGACGCTCTTGTGTCGATAAGGGACGTCTTGAACTCTGAATCCTTGATGCGTGCGGTGACATGTAGGGCACGGTTGTGACCTTCCTATGGTTGATTGCAGCAAAACGTCTCTGCGCGCTGATTCTTCGAGAGGTGTGAAAGTTCGCATAAACTTTCCACTAGAGAAACCGCTTCCCGATCCACCGTCCTCTGGTTCATAGTGAAACTATTGACTTGGGGAGGATCGTTATGAGGATCAGTCCCCAGTGTAGGAGTATCCATGCCAGGACCGCTCATATATGATGTCGCTTCTTTGATCAGGTCCATGTAGGCCCGCTCCGCTAAAGTACCTTATCCGGTGCGTTAAATGCGTTCCTTGTTGGCTCTAGGGGTTATCGCGAGCCTTGTGGCAATCGATCAGTTAATGTCTTAAGAAAAGTGAGTACCTCTTTCTGAGTTGCGGCCATATCCGTTTGAGTCTTGGCAAGAACTTCCTGCTTATCCATCAAGTCTGCAATGGTAATGGGAGATGGTCCTCCTCTCGTCCGTCCGGCTCCTCGTCCTGATGAAGGAGTGGAAGTTGTCGCTCTGGTGACTACCGAAGGTGTTACACTTGAGGAGATGCCGGGATTTGCGGCTGCTCTGGCTATGAGAGGCGTTACACCTACTAGAATATCTCATGCTCCGCTAGCGTTGGTGATAGAAGTGACGACTCCATGAGATGTATTGACTACGTTAGCTCCACTGACAGGTACATCGACACCGGGAGTGTTATCTACACTAGCTCCATCAGAATTGATTGCTGATCCAGACCAGAGTTCCACCATCTTGAAATGAATTGCTGATTGAATTGGTTCTAAGATCTACCCTTTTTGGAATTGATAAAATTGAATCGTATTTCGAAGAAGGTGACTTTACAACCGAGAGATTAACCTCCCATTGTGGTAGCCAATTGTTTATGGGTGAAAACTACTCCTGCTGGTTTTGGTAATTTGGGTTGTATGGATGAGGAATGAATCTAAACCCTAAACAAATGCACTGCGTGGTGAGTGCTTTAGATTCAAGAGGTCAATCTGTACAACTCTGGCCTAAACCAAGACATGGGAGTTTCAGACTTGCTTCGGTCACAAAGTTAAGGAGATGGGGTTGATCTTAGGGAGGGAAGCGAAGAAGGTGTTGAGATTGTGAAGGTGTTGGCTATGTATGACTTGTATCAGAAAGCTGGACTGGCTTGCAAGATGTAAGATATTAGTTCCGGTGTTTGAATATGATTGTATCAACACTTGCCTCTGTTATCTCGTCTTGTTCCAATCTTGAAAAATAGGGCGGAGAACCTATTTATACAAGTATTTTAGCCTAACCCTCGTATCTCCTGGAAAGTGGAGTGATGGAGTAGTGGAGTAGTGTGTTGGTGTCACACGATCAGTCTTGCCCATTTCTCCCATCATCACTAACCGTCCATGACTTCCTGACACGTTCTTGTAATGGCGCATTGTGCGCTGCATGTCGTAAACCGCCAGACCAATACCCCAATATGTATCCCCCAGTTTGTGACATGATTGATGTCTCGAGCGCATGGATCGTGGGACCCACATAAAGTAGCATGTAATGCTAGACTAAATAACTATGTTATTTAGAAAGTTGATACTTGTGAAGTATCGTGTGTATACTATGCAGGTACTGCATCGAGTATATTCAGCATGTATGAAGCATCGTTGTTTGAGCGTCTAAAAATAACCTCATGTCCCGCTTACTTCATGTGATGGTTTGGAGGTTGCGCAAACAAGTCCTCCCTTGGCCGACCACATGGTTTTGTAGAGTGACGGATGATGATCACCATGACTCCGCACTGACTAATTAACTCCTGACTAGGGCTGTATAAATAAGCTGGTGAAGTTGGACGGACGAGATGATCTTTGAGACACTCATCTGCGACCGTTGATGGAATTAGGGTTTATGAAGAGGTGCGCAAGCATCACTTTTCAGCTTGGTCGAATCCAAGCTTGGGACACAATTTTGGCTAGGCCGATCGTGCATGCATGTAGACGGTATGACGGTGTAGGCGCCCATACCTCATTGTCTCATGAAAGTGTGATCTGAGCCACTCAATTCGTCCGACGAAGTTGAGTGGTCGAGATCAATTTGCGATAGAAAACTGGTGCCACAAAAGCCGCACATCATGCCATCTTCGGGCGCGCGTTCCAAGACGACCAGGCTTGGTCGGTCCTGGCCGATTGACCCAGCGTATAGGTAGCAGACTGGAGTTCACGTCTATACCCTGACATCCCATAGAAACATGATCTAAGCCACTCAATTTGTCTGGCAAAATCGAGTGGTCAAGATTAGTTTGCAGCTTGGGAGGTACGACCACACTTGTTTTGGGTGCGCGAATCGATACATATAGCCAAGTTCGGTCTTGGACGGTTGGGTGTGGAGATAGGTGGGCCCGCAGTGATCGTGTTGATACTTACCAGACCTGCTTAACCTATTCCGGAACCCTCCATCCGTTCAGGAGAAGATGGACATTCGTGATCGCTAGACAAACCCTAGTTAAGGTATTTCCGGCCGTGTATTACAACCAGTTTTTGGCGTGCGAATTGAGGTGACCGACTATAGTTGGTCCTGACCGATCAGTCAGGTATGCAGGTGGGCCCACGGTGGTTGTTTTGGCATGCTCTGGGCCCTCTGAATCTACATCTACACCCTCCATCTATACCTACGAAGATGGATGGTTGAGACTATTTTGCGACACATGTAATGTGCCGCAAACCCTAATTTAGGGTTTTCCGTCCATTATGCTATGGTTTGGACGTTTTGGCAAGCTGTGAAAATCTTTTGGGGAGGCCGACCATGCGGGGCCCGCATTGGTTCGGCAGCGAATATTCCACACCTGCTTAAGGGTTATGAAATCGATCTGGGCCATCCAATCATGCTGGTAAAGTTGGATGGTCGTGATCATATCCAGACTGATACGGTCAGTCCTGATGCTTAATCGGGCTAGTATAACACACCGAGAGTTGCTCAATCGGTCTTGTATAACACACCGAGAGTTGCAGCCTGTACGGGTATTTCGTACATGTTTCATTATAATGCTTGGAGATTCGTGTTGCTCTACGGAGAGCACTCAGTCGTCATGCCGTACTAATAATGAGTACAGGAAATACGAGGCTGGTTAAGCATTAAATAATGATGTCAATTCACAGGGTATATGGGATTGTTGCTACATGCTCCAACCTGGATGAATTTAGTGTATTTAATTCACAGAATGGGATTGTTGCCACATGCTCCATTCTAGGTGAATTAGTAAAGTGAAGAAGTATTCATCACTTATTAATGGCTTTATCTTTTACAAGATGTTAGCACATAATTTTTTGGATTTTACAATTTCAGCCTTATATGAAAATCCATCATCAACACCAGTGTGATCATCTATGGGCAAAGTCGAGATAATACAACAACGAGGTATTCACTTGATAATAGTTACGGTCAAAAACTAATTTACTATAAGATGAATATCAAGTGATTAGGATTTCACGTACTAGTGTATTTACTTTTAATTTTAATAAAATAATTATAATTACGGAAAGTAAAAGTAAATCACACAACAAGATTTTGTTAACGAGGAAACCGCAAATGCAGAAAAACTTCGGGACCTAGTCCAGTTTTGAATACTCTCAAAATTAAGCCACTATTGTTAGAGCATTGCTCGGTCGAACTCACAAGTGTTTCTATCGTAAGCTTGTTGTCAAATTTAGTTGTCAAAACTATATCTTGATTTCTAGTCTACAATTAGTTAAGTCTCGGACTAGGATAAAAACGTAGTTGAGAAATAAAGAATCATAGCAGTCATCATTACATTTTACTATTTGAGGGAGAATATCAACCAAAGATTTTGGAGAACTTTATCAACAAAAGGTAAGTGAAGACCGAACCACCTATATCTCAAGTTATATTCACTTTTCTATCAATTGAGATGATGTCACATAACTAATTAGACTAGTCTGCATAGACAAGAATTTCGAGTCAAAAAATATTTATCTAGTTGACGAATTTCTCGAAATATAATGACTAAGCTTAATGAACATTTGTTCATACTTGATGAATTTCGGTTAAGGAAAATTCATTGTTCAGAATCAAAATCATGATTCAAGATTATCATTCAGAAATAAACTGGAACAATGATATGTGTCATTGATGTTATTCAGGAATGTTTCAATTCAATTTAGAGAGGAAATATAGAACTATTATTGATTCAGATACAAGATAGTGGTATTAGTTTTACTGGGAAAACTGTTCTATGTCTGAACCCGTATTACATGTACTCGTACACGTAGCAGAGTAGCTACATATCGACTTACAAATTATTGGTATACATGGTTATGTATATCATATGAAAATCTGTGTGACTCGTGAACCGGATCGGTATGCAAACCATTCTTAAAATGTGGTTACGGAATCGGGGGTGAGTATCCAAACCGGTATGCAAGCTTAAACAATTATGTGTTATAGAACTTGGTAGAATTTTCAAACCGGCGATTCAGTTCCATGAACTCTGAAACCGGCAACAGTCTTTGAGTTTCCAAATCGATACGTAAACCTTGAAAATTTTGTGAACTCCGAAACTTAGTTTTGGTGGAAAGTTTGCAAACTGGTACGCAAACCTTGAAAATTTTGTGAACTCCAAAACTCGGTTTTGGTTTAAAGTTTTCAAACTGGTATGCGTACTATGACTGAATCGACTCACGAACTACTATGTATTTGTACTCGCACATCTACTGATCATGTCGATCATATTCTCAAGTGTTTTTAAATTATTTCTATGAGATAATTAGCATTTGATTAACTCTCTAAAATACTAGAGTGAATTGATCATAAGGTTGTGTGAGTCATAGTTAATGTCTTGTGTGTTCATGACAATGAATATTAAGTTTTTAAATTCTAACCGGCTAGTTTTGGATAACCATGTTGAACATAGTCTTTGTACACTGTTCGGTTATGGTTTTACCTAACCATAGTGTATATCTTGTTTATGAGAATCATATTCAAAGATTCATCTAACGGTGGATATTGTTTGCTTGGTTCCAAAGCTATCTTAGCTTAAACCTAAAGCTACCTATGCTTTCAAAGTCTATAAAAGGGAAACTTCAAGCAACTGAGATCTTTGAATCCCGACACTCCTTTTTCGTGTGTCCTAGTTTATCTAGAGTCGTCCTCTTCCTAAACCTTTTAGGGTTTAGAGACAATAAATTCTTCATAGAGATCGTGAAGCCAGGTCTAGTTATCTTTCCTTGATAACTCATATATCCTGTATCTTGATCGATTGTTGAGTTTACTCAGTTGATCAAGATGGATAAAAATCACAAAGTATTCTTCGTCTCAAACTTTGTGTTTCCACAGGTTTTTTACTTGTGAGGTGAATAATAATCTAGGCTACACTTCGGGTTGCTTAAGTCCGGATTTTGAGGTTAGCTAGACTTTGTATGGTGCTATCGATTTCCACACTTTTGATTATATTGTCTGATTGTAAAAGGAAATTAATTATACATGCTTAAATCTATGGGAGGCAGATTTGGTTTAAAGTCTTCAATTGAGTTGAAGTAACCCCTAGTTGGTGTGATGTCAGCTAAGGGAATCGATTGTGTCGAGTCCTGCTGGGATTCAAGAGGCGTAAGGAGCGCGATTGTACCTTGATCGGTGGGATACCTTTTAGAGCATTCCATTCCAAAGTTAATTAGTAGTAGGCTAGTGTCTGTTGCGATTTAATACAGTTTGGTGTTTAATCTGGACTAGGTCTGCGGTTTTTCTGCATTTGCGGTTTTCTCGTTAACAAAACTTCTGGTGTCTGTGTTATTTTTTTTTCACATTATATTATTTATATTTATGATTAAAATATCACAGGTTGTGCGTTGATCAATCATAATAGAGACATCCGACCTAGTCTGTTGGACACGACTTGATTGATTTTTGGACATTGGTCTTTGGTATCGTCCAAGTTATCTCTTTGTAATTAGGTTCACAGATTAAGTTTTGTATATGTTCTAATCACAAGAGATAAAGAAGCATAACTCTTAATATTATTCCTTGATTGAGTTTATCTATCAAAGTTGTATTGAGTTTGTCCATACAGATTGCCTAAGAAAAAAGCGGTGGTGTATTTAGGTACCCTTTCAGCTATACAAAAAACAAAGCTAACTTCGTATAGTTGAGGCCAAGTAATCTACCCCTAGTTAGTTAGTTCCCTCAATATCCCTGTGTCTACGACCATCTGGTCACACACGTGAATCCCAAGACAAAAAATCGTTATCTTGAGTTGCTTTACCGATGTAAAGTTCTAAGCACTCAACTCATTTTGATCGTCTTCCAAATAGTAAAGGAACAAAGTTATTTGGTAACTAATCTGATAATCTTTTAGAAAAAGATTCGTTGAGTTTTGACAAAGGCTCTTCCTTTTAAACAAGTAAAATCCTTTGTCGGGTAAGATCAATCCAAATCAGTAACTTAGATTCGGATTCACAACTATCGATTCGGATATTGAAGAATATCACCAAATGATAGTTGCCGATCTAAACGACTATATGAACAAACCTATCAAATATAAATCATATCTAAGTTGGATCCCATACGATCAAGATGTGTGCACAAATCACGAGATACGAAAACCAATAAGAAAAATCTTCTTGTCTTCAAATTTTCAATTGCCTTCTTATGTACCTGCACACCACAAACTTGAATCCACTCATGATCGATCACATACAAAACGAAGTCTGTTAACAATGGATGATAACAAGTTGTCTCTAGATCTAAAAAAAAGTTCTAAAGATCCCGTCAATACTTTGATTTAGTTCGAGTGACCCTTATGTCAGAAGAGAAGGCTCTCAAAAATAATCAAACTAGGTGCAATCAAAGTCTCAACAACTGTTAGTCAATCAAATCAATAATCGAAAACTAAAATAACAATGCAATTATCTAGTTTCCCGCCAATAGTACTCGTAGAGCTTATTGACCCCACCGAAGTATTTAACCGAGCAGTCGTACGATATTTCGCCTAATTAGGGTACTTTCCTCTCCGAATAGACGGCTCCACCAGAAACAATATGAATGAAGTTTGCGTGGCTCTTAGGATAGTTTGCAATAAATGCACACTCAACCATTTATAGACCAAGGTTGTTTGTATAACAAGGAAATTCCAAAATCGAAAATAATCTCAACATATCCAACAAGTACCTAATTTTGGTTTTCCTATTTCCAACTAATATCCAACCTGTAATTCTGAAATCTCTCATTATAACCTTCCAAGAGATATGTTATGATTTGCTGGAAAATAAAAAACATACGAAAATCTTAATTCAAATATTCTCAATATTTCGGATTGTGATCACCTTGAGTATCAAGGAATATATTTTGACAATAAAATATAAGAATTATATTCATGTCCAAATAATGTCGACATCCAGAACTTTCCTATTTAGCAAACCCTAATTCCAAACTCACACAAAACTGTAAAGTAATATGTGAATATGAAGGATCGGTTTTTCTCTTGGGGATGGTTCTACTAAGACTCCAAACATAGGTTAAGATAGGTTATACCAAAACTCCAAATATAGGTAGGGATCGTTTCTACCATGACTCCCAATAATAGATAGGATCAGGTCTACCAAGTGTCCCAGTATAGGTAAGGATCGGTTCTACCAAGACGCTCAACAATAGTTAAGATCGGTTCTACCGTGTATCCCAATATAGGTAAGGATCGGTTCTACCAAGACTCTCAACAATAGTTAAGATCGGTTCTACCAAATTTCTAACCCAAGTTCGAATTGATCCTCCACTAGATCTTCAACTAAGACTAAAACGCCTATTGATTTCCTTTTGATTACGAAACAAGTTCTGTATATGTACTCCCCTTAAACATATGTAATCAAACATAGTTTTCTAGGATAAAATCACATATATATCCAATACACAATCAAGTAACGAGTTACACAGATTATGTTGATGTCAAATTTACGAAGTTCAAAAGATAAACGTTATACTTCGTAATCAAATATTCTTCTGTGACACTTTAATCATAATAAAAAGACCAAGTCTAATATTAGAGTATTAAATATAACGGTATCACTATACCTCAAGTGGAAGGATAATGTATTCATTGTAGTTGATACGTTTTCACGATCATCAGGTCTTCAAGGTAATATTTGTGTCTTAATTATTCCTGATAATATACATTATTGGTGCTTAATTTTGTACTAATTTGAGTATTTATTTTGTTTTTGCAGGTACATGAATAAAATGGACTATGACTCGATAAACGGTTTAATTTTGGCTTGTGCGCAGAAAATATGGACTTTGGAACGGAAAATAGATTGAAGCAAATGGGTCGAACCATGGACGTAGTTGTAACAATGTCGACACCTTGACCATGCAAATTTATCCTTCATTTTATCCCATTAAGGAAATCCAAAGGAGTTATGGTTTGTAAAATGACGAATTATGAAAGTATTGTCTACATGCATCACAAAAATAAATACGTAAAGATTCGGAGATTTGAGAAAATAAATGACATTTATGAGAAATAATCCAAAATCTCTCTCACATATTGGGTATTATTTTCCTTTAAATGGTGCAAAGTGATGCACAAAGGGACGACATGGCACACTACCATTCGATAATTAGTTTATCACTTAACACATGTCAAACTTCTATTAGGTTGATGACGTAATGATGAAAATTAAAATGGAAGGTAGGATTCTTCTGGCCCTATATACCGTGTTATCCATTCAAGGAAGGGGGTCCAGTGGAGGAGGAAAATAGTAGAATTTTTATTTCATTCTTTTAATTTCTCTTTTGTAATAATGGAGTAATTTCTCTGTTGGGGTTAAGGAGGAAACCATTTTGATTAGATAATAACATAACATTCAAGAATTTTCTATCGAAGTACTCTTTTGTGGATTTAATGTTTTATTAATTTCTCTCTTAAAATGCTTCGTTCTTAATGGTTTTGAATAATCTTTCGGTTGTTGATATTTTATAAGCGAAGGAAGTTATACCTTTTTGATTGACATTGAAAATTAACGTCATATTTTCTGAGACGTACATGTTTGGTCCTAAATCATCTTGAGTGATAATATGAGTATTTCCTAGTGATAAATTAATGTTTTACATAATTAAATTGGTGGATTCCAACAGAACGCACAATTGGGGGATATCAAAACTAATTGGGGGATAGAGAAAAAAGACAAAAACTGGATCCAAATATCAAATCAGGGTCATCCATTATCTAAGTATTTATATAATTCCTAATCTACCCCTCACTAATCAGGTTTAGTGGTTAATTATAATTAGTAAAAATCTTAAGTATTTGCTAAATGATTAGTGTGTATTTTTATTTGAATTTGGGTGAGTGAGGTGAGAGTAGAAGGAGGGAAAAACATATTTGAGAGGGAACTTTTTTTGGTTAAAATGGAGGATGATTGTGAAGAGAGAATTGTTGCTGCTGAATCTTTAGCTCAACTACAACAAGAAGTGTTTCTTCAATCTTCAGCTAATGATAATAATTCACAATTGGAATTATATGATGAACCAACACCCTTAGATCATGATTTTTATTAGCATGAAGTGTTTTGTGAAGAACCAACCCAAGAAAGTAAACAGGTTCAACATACAATCACCCAAAATACTCAGGTACATCTGGTAGTGTGTTGAAAATTTGGTTTTTTTCTTTGAATTCGCCATTTTTTTCTCTGAAAAAGCTCGGTGCCGGCATAGAAGAAGTATGAATACAATGCCAGCATCACCTATACCGGCATAATTTTCATACTATTTCTATGCCGTCTAACAATATCCCCCATTTTGAAATAACTGCCGGCATTATGTTCAACCCAAAAATCAATGCCAGCATTAAAGTTACTTTTTACCTACCACGGAATATTCCACGGAATATGCTACCGGTATGGTTCACTCCTAACTTTACCATGCCGGTACAACAAGAAAAACATCTAGAAGTTGGTGACTTTTGAATCTAAATACCGGCGTGGTTTATAAATTATCGACCAAGCCGACAGTTGGTTCCGTCGTGGAACCTTATGCAACGAGCATGCCGGCACCTGCGCTTCCAGCGTTGATTTACAAGAAAATACAATGCCGGAATTGATTCAAATTTGTTCTTCAGTTTAGGTGCATTTTTAGCATGCCGGAATATTAGTCGAGCATGCCGGCATTGGTTTCTGGCGTTGTCTTTTTAGAAATTTGTATGCCGGAAAGTTAGTCGAGCATGCTGGAACTATTATCCGGCATAGTGTTTTAATTTTATTTGGAACTAATTTAATTTTCCTTTCATTCGTTCCTTAGATTGTGACATATATTTATCCAACAAATTCCAAACCGCTTGGTCCGGATACGTCTGAATATTATAAATTTCACCCGGTATGTTACCAAACAATACTTTTCATCTAGTTTTTTGAACTTTACATGGGTATTTTCTATAAAGAACCTTATATTCTCCCGTGTTTGTCCTTATGCAGAGAATAACAGATAAAAATGCTTCATTTATCCCAAGCAATTGCTTCATTTTTATGGGGATTCCCTTCAAATATGGGAAGTGGGGATGTGAAATTGGCTCATACATGTTTTAGTGTTCTTTATTCCTAAAGAAGCATTTTTATCTGTTATTCCTTTCAAATAACAGATAAAATATTCATTTCGCATTCCTTTCAAATGACATATGATTTATTTCTAAAAATGAAGTGGGGATTCCCTTCAAATATTCATTTCGCATCCTTTGCTTGCAAAATTGGCTCATATATGTTTTGGTGTTCTTATGATGGATTGTACCTACAAGACAAACAAATACAATATGTCGTTGTTCAACATCGTGGGTCAAACATCGGACAAGGTATCATTTACATTGGCTTGGTGTTTAATGGAAAACGAGAGGGATTACAATTATAATTGGACATTACAACAATTAAAATTACTCTTTCGGGAAAATCATCTTCTGAGGGTCATCATAACCGATCAAGATGACGCATTATTGAATGCAATATCCGACGTCTTCCAGGATGCACAAAATTTCCTATGGACATATATCATATACGTCAAAATGTGGTAAAAGCTTGCCATGCCTTGCTTGAACCCACTAAGGCGGATATTAAGAAGAGAATGATTGTTCAACTAGAATAAGACGTTTGCAAGAACAAACTATCGCGAAGAAAAATGAAAGAGGAAAGATCAAAGACCGAGTGGACAAAGAACATGAGGAAAACTATAAAAAGTGGTTGGAATTTCAAAGAGATTGGGAGAAAGTTTATTGGTCTCTTACCGAGGATATGTACGAAAAGAATTTGGACAAGTTTATTGCCAATTGGAATGAAGTTTATCCGAGTGCCTCTCCTATTGTCGGAATCAATGGTTGGATAAGTTCAAGGAAAAATTTATGCGTGCATGGACAAACCGGTATAGACACTACAAGAATGAAGCAACTAGTATAGCGGAGTCCGCTCATAGGAGATTTAAAGATCTCATAAATTCTAACCAAGGAAACGTGGTTATGGTCACCGAGGCAGATAGGATCAAGAAGGCTTTTGAGAAAAGCTCAATGGAAAGGATGACTTCATGTCTTCAATATGGTAAGTTGCTATGAGGAATAGAATTTAACGTCGGTTCAATGGAAAGGATGACTTCATATCTTCAATGGAAAGCATGACTTCAGATCTCAGAAGCAAGGTTCACGGAAGCACCGGTTCCAAACAAAATGGGTAGGCTGAGGAAGGAACCTATATCAAGTCAACAACAAACATCGGATTCCGTATCCATACCAAAAGCCGATGGATCTGAGGTTCCAAAGAAAAGGGGTAGGCCGAAGAAGGTACCCACATCGATTGAACAAGAACAACAAGCCGAGGAAGCGGAAGCCACATTTAGAGTCGATGTAGCGGAAGTTACAAATAAAATGGGTAGTCTGAGGAAGGTACCCACATCGATTGAAGAAGAACAACAAGGTGATGAGGTGGTGGTTCCAAACAAAAAGGGAAGGCCGAATAAGGAACCTACATCAAGTCTAGTACATCAAGGTGAAAATTCCGAAGCCACACCAAAAATAAGTGATAGCAAAGGTAAGCGACCCATATCTAGTCAACAAAAACATGATGGTGACAACTCCGTGTGCACGACCAAAGTTGATGTAGTTTCGGTTCCAAAGCGAAGGGGTAGGCCAAGGAAGTATCCACTCGTATTACATACTGAATACGTTGGAAATATAGAGATTGCAGAGGATGGATTGGATATAATTAAGCTAAAAAAAGGTAATATGAAGATGTATAAGGATCCCAAAACAAGTAGGACCATTAGAAGTTATCACACCAAGATAGAGTCTTACATAGACCAACTTCCTGAGGTTATTCGCGAGTATATTGTATATACGGATGATGTCGATTGAGATGGAAATTGTGGCTATCATGCCATGACCGAACAATTAGGAATCTTTGAGACGGCGGTTAGTAAAGGGATGACACCATGCAGATACGCTAGAAAGAGGATGGCCAAACAACTTATGAAAAGAAGAGCTTTTATGAGCAAGTGCTTGGTCATGAAGAAGGGTTTGATAATGTGTAGGGTTATTTGGTGCTTGATACTTACATTTTGTCCAACATTAGTATTTGGTCTAACTTTTGTACAAGTTAGAGTTTGGTACTTGGAATTGACGTTGACCTGTGTTGACAGTCTTTGACCAAATTTTAATTAATTTTATAAAATTAAATATACGAGTTTACAGATATACCTTTAATGTGGGCAACAGATCCAACGACTATAACAATATCATTAAGGCTACGGTGCAGATTTACGACATCGCTTGCCCTAATTCTTCTTCCACCTCCACGACTGCTACTACTGCATCTGATAACTCCCATTGACCACCAAATTTAAAGGTGAAAAATCATCCTTACATAGTGACCACCAAATTTACTTATCTGTCTGCAAGGATAAGTAAAATGTGTCCCTTTTAATGCTAACGAAGAGGAGCAGAAACAAAATTTTGATATGAAATCCAATTCTTGATTCTAAATCTCCCAGTAAAAGGTACTGTCAAAATCCTAGATCCAATTTTCAATTCTCTGTGAAATCTTGATATGTTTACATATAACGGGAAATGTATGACATGATGATGAATATGAATTTACTTATATTGTGAAAGTTTTTATTTTTATTAGGAAAATCTAGTGCCTTTGATTAGTGTAGAATCAAATTGGTATGGTTAGTAATGCTAACCTAAAAATATACCAGTAGTCCTTTGTCTATCACTGTTTTTTCTCAGTACCACCTTCTACGGAGGAAGACATCAAGTCAAGTATCTTTGAGAAATCATCTTCTTTAATTGTCTATCTCGAAAGACCAAGAGAATGTAAGAAAAGCATCACGACAATGAAATATTTCTTTGAACTTGGAGACCAACATCAGCTACTTAAGGATTTAATAAATGGGAATTATAATCAACACCATATGTACTCCAATGGAAACAATAACATGAAGCAGCTTCATGGGGTGAGTACTGTTAGGTTAGAATTGGAGATTAAGTTGTGTGTATATACTTTGTGAAACTAGATATGGGTTTGAAGAAACAATTGGGTGGAGAGAAGAAGGAGACGTACATAGAGAGAATTTTTGGTGGTGGTGGGGCGGCAAGTGATAGTGGGGGTGGAAAGATAGTTTTAGGCTATTAGGTAAATTATTTGTAAAATGATGGGCACAACAGTAAACTCGTTTAGTTTTAGATTATTTTTTTTATAATTACTAAACAGAAGTCAATACTTAACTAAGTCGATGCGGGTCAACGTCAATTCCAAGTACCAAATCCTAAGTTGGACAAAAGTTAGACCAAATACTAATGTTGGACAAAATGTAAGTATCAAACATCAAATAACCCTAATATGTATTCTCAAGTGTTAGGTCCCGAGCAGAAGATGAAGTTCCTTCCTACCCAATATTGGATGAGAATGTCAGTTTGTGGGCATCTAGTGGCAGATACATTTAAATTTGTTGTTCATTATTTTTTCCCCACCGTACAAGCAACATTTACACCAAAGTGGCAAAAATGCGAAGGATCTCTTAAGAAGAGAAGACTTGTTTTGGCGTTCGTGAACGGTAATCATTTTATTATTCTAAAACTCAAGGAAAATTATCCATTGCCACCGGTTTGTGGGATGACGAAAATCAAGGATATAGATCCCAATCTCTAGAATGAATGGATGGGATGCGTTGGCCTTATCAATAAAACCTCTCCAAGAGAAGATGGAACTTCATACGTATGGAAGCGACGATGAGTATTTTGGATATATGTGGTTCACTAATACGCAACATTTTGTTTTTTTTGGAAGTGAAATCATATTTTTTGGGTGTCATCTCCCCAAACGGGAAGTGCATGGTATCAGTTTCACCATGATACCTTTCGAAGAAACAACTGATTGTCACAGAATCACACTTCACATAATTTTTAACCAAAGCATATAAACCAGAATCTCTTACTAATGTTTGGACCTCTTCCCATTCCGTAGATAAATCCCAATGACGCACATTGGTTTCGGAAAACACGCACAACCTTCTTATGATCCTACAATTAGGAGACAATACAATTAAGAGATTTTACATAAATACACAACAATACATATGCACAAGATAAAAAAAATCTTACATAGATTTGATAGATAGTACGAGCCCACGTGTCCTTGTAGCCAAATAGAATTCTCGGATCGTGAGCTTTTCCCCAAATTCTACCACGATCAAGGTCAGGTATCATGTCATTAGTATGAGAAGGTGCAAACTTTTAAATTTTACTTTCCCTTTGCCTTTTCCTTGTGCCGGTTTTTGACTTGGCCCAACATATTCTTGTAAAACTTGGCTTTGGGTTGCTAATTGACTTGGATCAACCTCGTTATCTTCCTCCTCACTTTCCTCTTAACTTTCCTCTTTATGTTGCTAATTGTGCTCAACTGTTGCAGTAGGTTCACGGATTACAAGTGGACTACGGTCACCACTCTCCCATTTTTCCCCTCTATTAGAGCCTGCCCCAAAACGCTTGTCGCGACCTTATTTTCTCTCTCGAGGAGGCAGAGACTGAGGAGTACCAAGATCGTTCTTCTTTCTTTCCTTAAGGACAACATCCTTAGATTTTGTTGTGTTAGCTTCCTTTGCTTTATCCCTATATCAAATGAAACACGAAATAATATATGACAACTCACTTTCATATATGATGCCGGCATAAATATACTGAAAAATGACATATAATCATCAGTACCGGCATAGATTCTAGAAATATCAACAATGTCGAGACCTAAAAATGGCATAGTAATTTAACAACATCACTATGCCGGGACACTAAGCCGACATTGCCGAATAACTGTGGAAAATGCTGATAGTCTTAGGTAATTCCAAAGAAGTTTCTGGATACCAAATAAGCACTTCCAGCACATAGGTAAGAATTCAAATCCATGTCGTAACACAGTATCGACATCGCATTCAACCTAAATTCTATGCCGGTATTGTTAACAAATTCATCGGGTTTCCTGCATACTAAAAGTGAACTGTCGGCATAATCGATTAAATTCATATCAATGTCGTGACAGACTACTGGCATTGTATTCAACCAAAAATCAATGCCGGGACAAGATATTCAGCTTCAGGGGTTTCAGTAACTCCATACCATCATAGTATTTATACTAAAATCAATGTCGTAACCATATACCGGAATTGTCTTCAACCTGAATTAAATGCCGTTATTGAGTACCGGCATTGTATCCATACAAATTTCAATGCCGGAACTCACCGAAACTCAACTTTTTGAGTTAGGGTTCGCGATTCTAACCTAAACTTAATGCCTTAAATCGATTTAAACACTCATAAAACAATTTAGAATCAGTTACCTTCTCATATAAGTCATTTTTTCGAGAGTTTGATTGTCCGATTTCTCTTCTTCTTCAATAGCAATCTGATTGATTATTTCTTCTTGTTTTTGTTGAGCAGGTAATTTTGATTTTGATTGCGGGGGTTTCTTTCATGGAGGAATAGTTATAGATTGGGGTAATCGATGAAGATATTTTTGAATCGAAACGGATGAAGAACGATGAAGAGGATGAAGAAAAAAAAAATCGAAAACCTAACCTAACCGAGTGTGCCGAAATTGATAAGGAAATGAGGGATATGAATTTAGTTTTTAGACTTTAAGTTTTAGGAGAAAGGGTATAATAGTATTTTCGTAATGTTTTTTAATTAACCAGAGGGTATTTAGTATTTTCATACCCAAAAATCACCCCTTAGCAGATACTATTGGTTGGGGAAAGTAATTTATATCCCCCAATTGCGCGTTCTTCCAAAAACCTTAGTTTACTTTTATTTTCTTCTTTATTTAATTTTATTAGGTTCATAAAATTATTGTTGGAGATGAATTTTTTTTCACACTTTGTGTGATTGTCTATGGGTACGTGATCGATACAATACCCATCACCTATCATTTGCAACTTGTTAAAATAATTACTCCCTCCTTTTCAAAAAGATAGGCTTGTTTCATGTACAAGTCTTATTTGTTTCATATAATTTGATTAGAGTTTAAAGATAACAATTAATTAGTCCATGTGGATCGACTCGTGCTTGCATATTGTCCAATAGACAGTCATGCGCTTGCGATCTATAATTAAAATATCACATCAAGTTTTTGGCACTGCTGTCGGGGACTAATAGTTGTATCTTTTAGTTTCAATTAAATTTGTACATATTAGGCTAGTTTTTTTTTTTTTTTTTTTTAAATTATTATTGGATAAAGAGTATTACATTAACTAGTTGGAAGCCTAACAAGCTAAGCTCCAACAACATACTACTACATTAATTAAACAAGTTGCTATGCTAGCCTACCAGCGAGCCTTATGGGTAACCTAGCCAAGGGATCCGAAGCGGATGGTGGGGGGGGTATGTATGAAAACTATCTGATAGGTGTTGTAAACACCTTGATATTTATCTATTGTTTATGCTTTCTTTTCTACTTTTATTGTAAATTATGTATCTTATGTTTGCTTTTGAGTTTATTAGGTGCTTTGGAGTCATTCAGAGTGAAAGAGGAAGAAAACGTTCAATTGGAGATACATGGAGCGAGAAGGTTAATTCACACGCGAGTAATATTTGGAATAGTCTAGATTGCGCAAGGAGGAGGTGAAGAATGAAAAGTCAGTTTTGCATAACTGACAATTGAGTCGTCGGTTATATGAGACCGACAAGCCTTGTATGGGTTGGTTGGCCATTATCCACTCTACTAGGGTGGTCATATCCACACTCATTCCTACATAAAACCCTCAAATGGAGAGAATTCAATCATTTGCATCTGAAAATTAGAAAAGAAAGAAAACAACGGCTGTTGCTGACTGATTGAGATCGAGAAGTTGATTTTTTTTATTATTTCCATGTTTCTGGTGGACCGGTAGTGTTGTTGAAGGTTGAAATTGATTGTCAGTTGCACAAGACTGACAAGGAGAACAAGTTAGTGGGCTTTGTTCGAGGCCTGAGTAGCTGCTGTGAGTATGTGCCAGACAGAATTGGAGGAGGTTAGGTGTGGCCTGGATTTAGAGAGATTTGTAAAAGGAAGTCTGATAAGCTATATAAGCCAGTTCACGGCAGAAAACAAGAAAGATCTTTTTCATCTTCTACTTATGTTTTTTAGGGTTTAAAAACATGATAGGTTTTCTCTTCCTTCTTGTGATGAACTTCTTTAACATGAGTACTTAATTTTCTTTTGGTTATGGATTTGTTGGATTTCACATAACATGATTCTTTGATTCAATATATTAGTTTTATCTCATATTTATCGTTCACGATTCTCTGAAAATATAGTTGTATGATTGACGTATTACAACATGATTGATTGTTTGTTTTGTCAAGTTGCAAATTGGTAGAACTTGTAATCACATCTATTGCTAGTTAAGGGTTTATTATACGTAAAAGTGATAATACTTGAATACAAGTATCATAATTGTGAATATTGCTTGTAGTGATACATCCTAGTAATCACAAGTGAATCGTGACCTTTGTTAAATTGTTTGCGCAATGTATTTCAATTGCATTGATTGGCCTGATTTCATAGAACTTAATGCATCTAGGGAATTAAACTTGATTAGTGCTTTTACATGTTAGGTTGTTGGAAGAATTGAGAAGACTCTTAGATAGAATTCATACTAAATAAAGCTTGGAAGCATCTTTTAATGTATTTGTTGATGACAAGAGAAATTAGCGGGATATTCTTTGCGATCAAGGTATCCTAGGGCTTTTGATAAAAAGTTGAGATTAAATATCAATTCTACTTATTATGACAAGAGCATGTTAGTGAATGAAAACGAATAACCTAGAAATCCTTAACCAATATTTTCCCTTGCTTGATTTGTTTATTTTTCTTTACTTGTTTTTATTTTAGTCTGCTTATACAAATATCTGAAAAATCCCCCCTTAGCTCTTAGATAGAATTCATACTCGCATCTTTTAATGTATTTGTTGATGACAAGAGGAAATTAGCGGGATATTCTTGCGATCAAGGTATCCTAGGGCTTTTGATAAAAGTTGAGATTAAATATCAATTCTACTTATTATGACAAGAGCATGTTAGTGAATGAAAGCGAAATCCTTAACCAATATTTTCCCTTGCTTGATTTGTTTATTTTTCTTTACTTGTTTTTATTTTAGTCTGCTTATACAAATATCTGAAAAATCCCCCCTTTGTTTATATAAGAAATCGAAACAAAAAACAACCTAGAAGTGTCTATTACTTTATATCCCAGACCGCGTTTATCATGATGCTCTTTACATGCTCCTAACATGGAAGATAATTTTGTAGAGCTAGTGTTGAATCTTCTCAGATTCTCTTCTAGCAATTTTGCCTTGTTGACATCTGTAGAAAGATCATTCTTCAGTTGCTTTTCTTTGGCAATAAAAAGGAATTCTCTGTCATTATAGTATTTCGGTTAAGAGTCATACATTGCCTCTGATTTAGCAAGTATTTCTTTCAACACACAGAAACTCTTCTGAAGGTTTTCACATTCAACAATCTTTGAATGGACTTCTTCATCACGATCTTTAAGGATGGATTGTAAAAGTTTATAACCACTATCATATCCCTTAAAGAGTTTTTTTAGTTTCCTATGAAACATATATTCTTCCAGGTAGGCAGTTGATCCCATTTTTTCTACGATATCATCAAAGTGTATAATGTACTGTGAGACTTCTTCATCAATACTTGGTTCTTCGTCTGAGTCACTTTTATCTGAAAGTGCATCTAGTTGATCATCTAGGCGAATTTCCCAGTATGTATTAGTCTCAGCCGGAGATGAAGTAATGACAGATTTCTTGGAGGTCTCATAACTCTAAACATTATCAAGAGGATCCTATTCTGGTTTTGCGAGGTTAGAGATATCACTACTGTCCATAGTGTCAGATTGCTACAAACACAGACTTATAAGGTCTTTAAGCATGTTTGTCTGCTCTGATACCAGTTGAAAATGCGAGGGTTTAACAACCTCACCCAATATTTCGATTATCAATCTGTATGGACTAACTCTAATATACTTTTAAGAGAATCAACTAGACAGCCAGACTCAATCTTAATAAAAAGTATATCAAGGAGTTTATATCTCTTTCTCTTGATTTGATCTATACTCAAACAAATAGAAATATGTGAGTCTTTATCAAATACAAGAGATATAAACTTGGATGGTACCAAAGACCAATATCCAAGGATCAATCAATTTCCAATCAACAACCAAAGGTTGGATTTCACAATTGATCGATACAATGCATAACTTGTGATATTTCAATTATATAACAAAATATATTGTGGAATAGAAATAACACAGACACCATAAATTTTGTTAACGAGGAAACCGAAAATGCAGAAAAACACCGGGACCTAGTCCAGATTGAACACCACACTGTATTAAGCCGCTACAGACACTAGCCTATTACAAACTATCTTAGATATGGACTGTAGTTGAACCCTAATCAATATCACACTGATTTAAGGTACAATTGCGCTCCTTACGTCTTTGATCCCAGCAGGATACTATGCATTTGATTCCCTTAGCTGATCTCATCCACAACCAAGAGTTGCTACGACCCAAAGTCGAATACTTTAATAAACAAATCTGTATCACATAGAAAAGTCTATGATAATAGATAAATTTGTCTCCCACATATAAACCTATGAGTTTGTTCCGTCTTTTGATAGAAATCAAGGTGAACATGAACTAATTGATAACTCAGACTTATATTTCCGAAGAACATCCTAGAATTATCAATCACCTCACAATAATCTTCATCGTATGGCAGCGAAACAAGATATTGTGGAATCACAAACGATGAGACGAAGATGTTTGTGATTTCTTTTTATCTTGCCCTATCGGAGATATAATCTCAAGATAATTATTCAATTGAACTCGTACGACAGAAAATGGCAAGATCAGATCGCTTAACTACAAGAGAAGTAGTTTCGTATGGCTTCACAATCCCAATGAAGTCTTTAAGTCGTTAACCCACAGGGTCTCGAGAAGAAACCTAAGGTTAAAGGAGAATCGACTCTAGCATAACCAACTAGTATCACACATGAGGTGTGGGGATTAGTTTATCCAGTTGCTAGAGTTCCCCTATATATAGTTTTCAAATCAGGGTTTGCAATCTAAGTTACCTTGGTAACAAAGCATTCAATATTCACAGTTAGATGAAAAACCTGATTTAACCAAGCTAATATCTTTAAACCGTTAGATCGAAACCTAGCCTGTCGCACACAAATGAAATGTATTTAATTTAGGTTTGAGTAACCGTACCTAAACATGTACATTTGGTTGGTTCATAAATAATTTACCAATGGTTAGCCATATGAGCACTTTCATATTAACCGTATTCATCTTTCTCATAACTAGTTCAAATGACTCAAAAGAACTAGTTGAAGAGTTGTTCAATTGCTTAGGTCTTTATGCATAGACACAATTGAAACAAAATCGGTTTTATTCACTTGAATCAATTCATGAACAATATAGCCACGGTTTGCAAAGATTGCATTCCTTATAAAATATTGTTTTAAGTCCATGAACTACCGATTTGAGAAATAACAAGCTTGAGTACGTGTACCGGTATGCATGCCTTAGCTACCAGAATTTGAGTTGGATTTAGTTTCCAAACTCATCATAATTTTTCGGGTATAAAAGTTCCGCCAGTACGCGTACCTAAGGTGACTGGTTTATGAGTTCGTAAACTCCAAACTCAGCAGAATTTTCCGGGAGGAAAATTTCCGCCAGTACGCGTACGGGTCCGCGTACCCAACATGTCTCCTTCACCAATACTGCATGCACTTGGTTTCCGGTACATGGATTTATACACTAATGTGCAAACACACAATATATGCTTATATCCATAGATGGTAATCTCAACTCTACATTTCAATCATTGAAACATTCTTCTATAATGTTATAACAATCGCTATTCACGACTATCGTCATCAAATCTATTTTAAAATTGAAACGTCATCATGACTTTCATCACGGGTAAAGATGAAATGGTTAAAGCGAAAGCTTATCAACACATATTTCGAGAAAAAGATAGGAGAGTAAACTCGGCTCGAAATAGCAAATGTGTATGTATGAAAACTATCATACTTATACGGATTTTGTCTCAAGAGTAAGAGATAGAATATACTTTTGAGTGATAGATGAGTTCAAGTATCCACATACCTTTTAGCCGGATGAATTTTCACCGGTTCCTTGAGTAGTTCTTTGTCTTCATAAGATAATCGCCATGGAGTCTGGAGCTCAATTATACCTAACTGTCCTAGACCGAGACTAAGCTATAAGTAGACTAGAAATCAAGATATTAGTTTTGATCGCTAACATTGACAAACATGCTTGAGATAACAATGCATGCGAGTTCGACCGAGCAATGCTCTAACAGGTAGAAAATAAGAGTTTGAGATTAAGAACCTAAGAACCTAATTTTAAATCTGAAGAAAAAAAGTCTACTTCTGCATTTGTCTGGGTGCAATTTCCAGGTCTCAGTATGGAATACTGGAAAAAAGGATCATTCTGAACATGGGAAATTATTTAGGAAGATCTATTAAAGTAGATGAAACTACACTATTAAGAGAGAGATTGAGTATTATGCAAGTGTATTAGTTGAAATAGATATGTCAATAATGATAGCTAACAAGATATGGGTTGAATCCAAATATTGTAGTTTTGAACAAAAAGATAACATTCCTAAGGTTCCCAAATTCTGCATTCATTGTCAAGTTGTTGGTCACTCTGTAACAGAATGTAGATCAAAGAAGAAAGTTCATGAACAAGTAGAGACAGTTCCTGGGGGTTAAACTAAGAAAACTGGAGGAAGGTTAATTCAAATAATAACAAACCAACTAGTTTTGATATATGTTTTGGTGAAGAAGAAAGAGATCAGAATACTATGCATACTCATATTTTAGATAGTGAAGATGAGATTATTGATATCATTGTTAACCAAATATCACAAGGTGGTGGAGGTGAATATTCTTTTGATAAGGAACCTAATATTAAGGAAGTTGAAGTTAATTCAGGAAAATTTAAAATACTCCAAAATCTGCCTGGAGAAATTTTGAGTTCTCCAACTTCACAAAATGGTGGAGGTGAAACCTCTTCTGGTAATGCTTCTAAGGCAGAAGAAATTTTGAACTCTCCCAGTGCTTTTCCAGTCTTATCTGCAACAATTTTTTTGGAATTGGTGTCTTGTGGTCCTTCAGTTAATGAGGTTATTAATGTGATCCCTCCATTGGGAAAGGGTGGTTTAACTGTTGTTTGAGGGTAAAAACTGATTCTACTGTTTTTGGTAAATTGGGTGTGTTGATGAGAAACGAATTCAAACCCTAAACAAATGCACTGCACGAGAGTACTTTTAGATTCGAGAGATCAATCTGTAAGACTCTGGCCTAAACCAAGAAATGGTCGTTCCAGATTCAATTCGGTCACAAAGTGAAGGAAAATGGGTTGATCTTAGGGAGGGAAGCGAAGAAGGTGTTTGAGATCAAAATGTTGAATTATGAAGGTGTGGCTATTTATGACTTATATCAGAATGTGGAACTGGCTTGCAGAATGTAAGCTATCAATTCTTGGTGTTTTCTAGATACTGTGTTGATAACACTTGTCTTTGTCAAAATAAGTTGAAATCCTATTTATACAAGTCATGTTCGAGCACCCCCTGATCTCGTAGGAAGTGGAGGTGATTGAGCAGTAGAGAGGTGGAGTTGTGTAAAAGGTAGTGATCACCACGTTTCCATTACGAGGGAAAACTGGTCACACTTTCACCCACTACTCTCATTGTTGTTAACCGTCCCGTCCGTTATTTCCTGACACTTTCTAGTAATGGGCACGTTGCACGCCGCACGCTGTAAACCGTCAGACCAATACCCTGATGAACATCCCCCAGTTTGTGACATGTTTGATATCTCGAGTATTTTCATGGAAAATATGCAGCAGGCTGCTGAATGGTCTTGTTTGCAAGACCTAGTTAATTTGACCAATCACGCGCAAGCTATGTGGCGGGTGGTCATGTGTGAGTAGCTACCAGGAGCTATCCATATACATTAAAGATGTGGTGTTCGGTCCCTATATGAAAATGGTGGCTTGTATCCATTTTGACATCCTATTGGTTGGCCCAAATTAAATCTAAACCATTTAAGTTGTCTAGCCAAGTTGGATGGCTGAGATGATTCGCAGAAGTTTGTGCTAATTCATGAAATTTCGTAATCATAAAATTCAGATGTGAGACCCTCGCTAAAATCGATGTAGAATTATCGTACGAACTCGGATTTTGATGGTCCGCCCCTCCATTATGATCAGAAAAGAATTTCATATCTTCCAACTCAGGAATATTTAGGTTTTGATCTCGTTTAGGAGGTGAAAACAGCCCGACAGTGAAACTCAGGAGGAATTCTGTCAGTTTTCAGCCATGACCTAGGTCGCCTTTTAAGCCGTATCTTTTAGCTCGATACTCCGATTGACGTGATTTTTTAGTATGTTATGCTAGACATCCATACGAAAATTTTGACATGTAGATCATACTAAAATTGTTTACCAAATTCTCCCAGTTGTTTGTCCAATCTTTGGGTGATCGTTTGAGGACCCAATGGGCGAGCTATCACTTGGTCGATCACTCTTTGTGGAGGAGGGATGGTCGGTGATCACAATGCTGCTTTGTTAGTTTTCTAAAAATAAATCTACACCATCCAACTATACTGGCAAAGTTGGATGGTCGAAATGGTTTGCGGCAGTTGTGTATTGTTGTTGACGCAATTTTAGGTTTTAGGGGTCGCGCGACAAACCCTCTTTTGGGCGAGCGATTCGAGGCACCGAGTGCTAGTTCGAACAGGTTGATCGACCATGTGTAAAGATGGGTTATCGGTGAGCATGCTGACATCTCCTTGCCATATAAAAATATATCTAAGCCACTCGATTCGACTGGCGAAGATGGATGGTCGTGATCGATTTGTGGCAGTAATATATTGCCGCAAACACCAATTAAGGTTTCAAAGCATCGCGTTCACCCTACTTTGGGCGAACAACTTCATACGTTCTTGGATCACTATGAGCAAGCCGATCGAACAAGGGAGAAGTTGGGCCGACGGTGAACATGTTGGCACCTCTTTGATCGCTCGAGATGCGATCTAAGCCATCCGACTAGGCTGGATAAGTTGGACGGATGTGATGATTTTGCGACACTAATATATTGCCGCAACCCAAAACTTAGGGTTTTGAAATAGCGTGTTTGCTCGAGTTTAGGAAAATAATTGAGCGCCTTATAGGCTTACCACGGGCAGGTCGATTAACCAAGGGGGAAGTTGGGCCACCGATGAACATGTCGGCACTTCCTTAATCATTTATAGGAAAATCCATGTCGTTCAACTAGGCTGGCGAAGTTGGATAGCCGTGATATTTCTGAGACCGTTTTTGCCGGTCTAGCTGGTTTGAGCTCTTCTTCACAGTGTAATCACCCATGTTTGGGGTTAGCGCTTGATGACACCGGAGTGTGTTAAATAGAGTTCGACCGGTTAGAGCATTAGTGGGCCCGCCGGTGGTCAATACGGTGATTGCCTAGTTCTTCCAGGAATGGTATAGGTTTTTTGAATCATGCGACCAAATTGTGTGGCCGTGATCATTTATGAGACTAATATTAACAATCTAGATTTTCCTTAAGGAATTTAAGCGTGTTTGATCGAGCTATCTCTTAATTAAAAGTGCGTCGATATAAAAATCTCTTTGTCAGAGAACGATGCATCCTATGTGAGTATTTTCATGCAGATCTCAATACTAACACTTTGGGAGATTCTCACTACTCTGTTGAGAGTGAACATTAATCGTCATGTCATGTCAATATTGAGATCTCGCCTGGGAACATAGCATAGGAAAATACTAGGCAAGTCACGCATTATTGAATAATGCTAGTAGAAAATAGAATTCACAAAATATTTGGGATTGTTGCTACACGCACCATTCTGAGTGAATTTCATATAAATGTAGTGAATTTCTCAATACATATGTAAGTGGAGAGGTTTGAGCACTCATCCTTTTAAATGGCTCAACCTCTTTACAGAGCGATGGCGCATTGAATATATTGAATTGCTCAATACATATGTAAGTGGAGAGGTTTGAGCACTCATCACTTTTAAATGGCTCTACCTCTTTACAGAGCGATGACGTATTAAATACAGGGTTTTATAATTTTAGCCCTGAACTAAAAACACCATCAACAACTGTAAAGCATAAACCTGGAACCAATGTGAGAACAAGAAAATAGGCAGCCAGTTTAGTTTCAAATAATGGTAAAAATGGGAGCATGAAAAGAGCAAATTATTCTCAATCTCAAATTTCTAAATGAAGATTGTATACTGGAATGTCAGAGGCATGAGAAGAGTAAAGGACAAAGACAAACTTAAGAGTTTAGTTCATTCTTTTAGTCCAACAATTTTAATTCTGGCAGAACCAAAAATAAGGTATTCTTCTGATTTCATTAAAAAACTAAAGTTATCTGGTATGCACTATGAAATAATTCATAATTCTACTAATGAGAATAAAGGTAATATTTGGATTCTTTGGAGTGATTCTATAAAACCTCCAACAATAATTTCATGTAGAGACAAGAAATAAAAATTACAGTGGGAGATACTTTAATTACTGGAGTCCATGATGCTTCTTTGACTGTAGATAGAAGGGAACTATGGAAAGATATATGGAAAAAATAAATGTTTAAAATAAACCATGGCCTGTAATTGGTGATTTTAATGTAGTAACTTGCCTGGAGGAGAAGATAGGTGGACTTAAGCCTTTAAGAATCTCAATGTTGGAATTTAATAATTGCTTAAATGGTTGTGGATTGATTCAAGCACCAAAAACTGGCTTAGAATTCTCATGGTGTAGTAATAGATCTGGAAAGAAGAGGATTGTATGCAATCTTGACAGGGCAATGTTTAATGACAAGTGGCTAGAAATTTACCCAAGTTGGGGCTATAAAGTGGGAGAAAGAGGCATTTATGATCATGGTGTTCTATATGGTGCTAATGTTGATTTACCAAAGCCAAAAAATGTCCCTTCCAGAGCTCTAAAGGTTTAGAAAAATCATCATTCCTTTAAACAAAGTGTTATAGATTCTTGGAATTCAGATATAATTGGAAACCTTGGTTTCATATTCATGAGTAAACTAAAAAGACTCAAAAAAGATATTCAAAATTGGATCTAGAATTGTTTTGGGGTTGTCACAAAAAAACTGAAACAATCAGAAGAAGATGTTATGAAAGCTTCATTATTGTCTGACAGAAATCCTTTGGATTTAAATCTTTTGAACAATCTAGTAACAACAAGAGGGCATCAAGGGGTACTTTTAAATCAACAAAAAGAAATCATTCATCAGAAATCCAAAGTTCAATGGTTAAAAGAATGAGCTTCAAATACAACATTCTTCCATGTTAATCTCAAGATAAGACAAGCTCAGAATGCAATATTGGGAATTAGAAAAACAGGGAGGTGGTATTACTTTTAATCAAGAAGATATAGCTGATATTTTAATCAAACACTTTCAAGAAAAGTTCACATTTCAGGAAGATCAATTTACTTCAGATATATTCCTTTGGTGGTGAATGAAGATGATAATATTTTACTTGAAGCTACCCCAGAAGCAGAAGAAATAAGACAAGCTATCTTTAAATTAAATCCAGATAGTGCACCTGGACCAGATGGATTTGCAGGTTGGTTTTACAAAGAAGTATGGGAGATCATTGGTGAAGATTTTATAACTGCTATTCAATTTTGGTGGAGTAGAGGTTTCATACCTAATGGCTTAAATGCAAATTTCTTATTACTTCTCCCAAAAGTCAAAAATGCAAAAAGAGCAAAGCAATTTAGGCCAATTGGATTGATGAATTTCATCTTTAAATAATCACAAAAATTATCTCAAAAAGACTAACTGAAATGATCAAGAATGTGGTATCTCCTCAACAAGGTGCTTTCATCAAGGGAAGAGACATTCAAGAGAATATTGCATTGGCATCTGAATTAGTTAATGATATGGAATCCAAGAGAAGAGGTGGAAATATGGGATTAAAACTTGATATTACCCAGGCATATGATTCTCTGAGTTGGGAATTCTTGTTTCAAGTCAAACAGAAGTTTGGATTTTCAAGAAATGTCAAAAAATGGTTACATACTCTTCACAAATCTGCAAGGATTTCTATTTTACTAAATGGTGGATCTGTTGGGTATTTCCAAGTGAGTAGAGGGTTAAGACAAGGTGACCCACTGTCTTTTTTTTTTTTGTTATAGCTGAAGAACTCCTAAGCAGAACTTTGATAAGAATGGTGCAGGAAAATCAAATCCAGCCAATGGTTTCTAGAAAGAATATAAATCATTCTCATATATTTTTTACAGATAACATATTTATATTCTGCAATGCTGGTAGGAGAAATGTGAGAAAACTGTTGAAGGTTTTAAAAGACTATCAAGCTGCTTCTGGTCAGGTAATTAGCTTAGAAAAAAGCAAATGATTTATAGATGGTACAAGTGAAGCAAGAAAACTCCAAATAGCAGAATTGTGTAATATGCCTCTATCAACATTCCCTAAAAAATATTTGGGAGTCATACTGGAACCAGGGAGAATAAAATATATTCAATTATGGAGCATAGTGGAGATGATACAAGAAAGTTTGGCTAGATGGAAAAGCAGATTACTCTCATTCCAAGAAAGATTGATTTTATTAAAATTTGTACTTTGCAGTTTTCCCATTTATACAATGGCAGTTTATAAGTGGCCTAAAACAATAATTAAAGGATGTGAAAGAATCATCGGAATTTTTCTTTGGACTGGTGATTCTTCCACTAGAAAGGTGATAACTTTAAAATGGGATTCAGTTTGTACCCCATTAGATAAAGGTGGTCTAAGTTTGAGAAGGTTGGAAATTCTTAACAAAGCCCTGCTAATGAAGCTTTATTGGAAAATTCTAAAGGGAGAAGATGAGGTGTCAAGGTATTTTCAAGCTAAGTATCAAGAAAAAAATGGTACATGGATTAAACACTATAAAATAATCCTCTATATGGCCAGGTTTATAATGGGTGGCAAATGATGTACTACAACATTCTAGATGGCTGGTGGGGGATGGGAGGAGTATTTCAATTTGGAAGGATAATTGGATTAAAGAAAAAGCTTTGATAGAAATGTACCCTGAAAATGAATTCTTGAAGCTATTCCCAGATATGAAAGTATCTGACATTCTGCTAGATGGTGACTGGGTTATTCCTACAAAAATATTAGAGATGGTTGATATTAATGAACTCCATGTTGCTGATAATCAAGAAAATAGAAGAATTTGTAGTGCAAATCTAAATTGAGAATTTATAGTGGCTTCAACAGTGGAGAGTATCAGGAAGAAACATCCAAAACTTCAGTGGACTAAAAAGGTATATGGTCTCACTCAATCCATCCATCTATATCCAGTAATGTTTGGAAGTTGAAAAGAAATATTTGCTCCACTGATGAAAATGAAGAAAAGAAACTTCAGTCTTGCATCTAGATGCTCCTTTTGTATAAATTCTGAAAAAAACTTAGATCATATATTGTGGAACTGTAAATACAGTGAAATTGTGTGGAAATGGCTTGGTGACATGTTCTGTTTTAAAAACCCAAGATCATTTGATGAGATTTTCATGTTTGCCAGTAAACAAAGCCAAGCAGTGAAGGAAATTTGGATGACCTCTACATTCATTACTCTGAAAGAACTTTAGTTTTTGAGAAATAAATGTGTATATAATAATGAAACCTTCAGTGAACTAATTATCAAGACTATAATTCTTAAGCTCACCGCTGAAAATGAAGTAAGAATAAAAGGCAAGATAAGGAATTCAGCATATGATTTACAGGTTTTGAAACATTTTAATCTAAGTTGTAGAAGAACAAACACTGCAAGAATTCAAGAAATCTTTTTCTTAATTCCAGTAAATAATCAAATTCTTCTATGTTGTGATGGGGCTTCAAGGGGAAATCCTGGTCATTCAGGATATGAAATTGTTGGGAGAAATTCAGGTGGTGAATGCATAGTGGCAATAGCAGGCGTCCTGGGAATAGCAACTAACTATTATACAGAGGTGATGGCTTTGTTATGTGCAGGGGAAGGGGCCGTGAAAAATGGTAAATTGAATGTCATCTTCAGAATAGACTCAAAAGCAGTTATAAAAGTATTCACCACAGGTCAGGTGCCTTGGTTTGCAATTACAAGGTGGAGAAAAACTATTACACATCTACAACAATGGGACTTTGTCCACAGTTTCAGGGAAGTGAACTTCTATGCAAATTCTATGGCAAAAAAAGGTGCAAGCATGGCAAGGGGGAATCTATTATCTTCACACAAAAACCAGCCTTTTTACAAAATCTGGAGAATGAAAATCAGCCTTACTATAGATTTGGTTGAATGAGGTAGACTTCCTAATATGGAGTTTACTAGTTGATGTTTTTGTCTTCATTTTGTCCCATTTTTGTTCTAATTTTGTATTTTTTGCAAAAACTCTTTTGTTTAATAAAATTTATATTGTCGAGCAAAAAAAAAAAAAAATTCTACTGAAGAGCTTAAAGGAACTTTCATCAACAAAAAGTATGCGGAGACTAAAACTTATACTAGATAGTAACCCGTATTTCGCATCGGGAGTATAGTCTAGTTTTATGATCGACTCTATATTAGTTTATTACACGGTCAGTGAGCTGAGACACAAATTTTAGTCTCCAACACGATGTCAGATAAATGTGTGAGTCGGATTTTTCATGTGTTGCCTTCAATCGATGTTTATCTACCTTAAAAACAAAACTTTGTTCCCAGAGATATTACCTCCATGAGCTTCATATATGGCTCTTTGTCCTTGTAATAGTTCTAGTGAATTGGCAAAATATCCTTCCGTGAACTATTGGACTGGTGTTATTGAATTGCTCAAACCCTTCAGTCAACCGCCATGTGAAAGAGACCTTGAAAACACTGTGAAACATCACTGTACCAATGGTATTGTACCATACCCAGTCATTTCCATTCAGGATTGAATGAACTTCAACAAACAATACAAATCACCAATTCAAAGGTGGCACATTTATCAAACCCATATTCACAGATGAATAAGATACTACAATAAAAATCTGAATATGGAATTATGAGTCGGAGCAAGGCATCTAATAGTATCCTAAGTTGGAAATGTGGCATTAAGCGAATGGATCATAACCAAAACTGCATAATAACATCGCATCCTCAATCATGAACAGTTCATATGCAGAGAAGAGATGGTACCTTTTCACAATATTTACATTGACTGAACTCTGTTGATGGACGAAATATTGGATCATGACAGCTTATTTCCCATCAATTTGTTCTCTTACTCTTTGATGCTGCATGACAATCCCAAGGACCATATTATTTACTACTCCCTCCATCCCACTATTAAGTGACCTATTTGATTTTAGATTTTGTCCCACTAATAAGTGACCTATATCACTAAACAATGAGATATTTCTAAAATTATCCTTTTAGTTAATTATAAAAAATCTAGGAAATACGCATAATTTGATAGGCATGTTTATATTCGTTACATAGGTGTTTTAAAATGCTTTTCAATGGTATGAAGTTTGCGAACATCCGTGGAGTAATTTGAGAGATAAATCATTTCTAAATTTTACTAGTTATTATCTATAAGGATATAATTGTAAAAAATGCTTAAAAATACTTTTTTCCATGTTTGCCTTAAAAATTGTGTAAACTTAAACTAAATCACTTAATAGTGGGACGGAGGGAGTATGAATTAAGAAGATTTTTGGTAGCCCGAGCCACAAATAATAGCAGCTCCCATGGGAGTTTTTTGGTATTATTACAAATGTAGTTTTGACCATACAATTCAATAAAGATAATGGTTTCCTTGCAGTCCAATGTTACATCTTCCTGTTTCGAAGTCGAACCATCCTCCATAAGCACCAGCTTTTGATTTTCTGAAAGTTTTCCACACGACAATAACAGATCAGTTGCAAATTTTCAAGGGGAAAAAGAAAAACAAAAAGAAAAGAAAAATTGGAACACCATTATCTCAAACGGATATTTGAAAGGGCATACCACAGCTACCCTTATTTTTCCTTGTTTTAGAACATAATATATCAAATTTGGAACGAAAAGAATTTTCCTAATTACCATAACAGAATTGGAGGTGGATACTATAACGTGAATAGATGAACCACTCACCAAAGTTCGTCCATTGAAGACCTCGGAGAACTTCATTAAGGCGGCCTTTGCTGTTTCTAACATTGTTATCCTACAATATTTCTCAAATGGGCCTGCAATGGTTACTTTCACGTGTTATACTTCTAACAAAATAAGTGTAAAATGCTTCAGAAGTTTGTAAAAAATGTAAGTTACCTGTAGCAATATCCATGAAAAAATTAAGAGATTGTGTTATATCGACAACACTTTTCTCCGTCCATGCTTTGGCAAGGTTGGGAATGCAAGTTGGCTGCAAGTAGATTGTACAACTACTATATTTCATGCTCTTGCTATCATCAAATTCCTCTATCAGCATTTGGGTGGAGCCTGGAGGGGTAACAAAGGAACGGAACTTGCAGCCTTATTTATCATTATCTTTAGTTATGAACATGGCCTTTATCAGGTCTTCTCTTTCGAATATCTCCTTTTATCTTTGTTTCAATTTCTTAGCTTCTAGATAAATTGTTCTCTCCTTTCAAGCTAAACCATATATATAGGAAAAAATCTTTGTAATTAAGGTATTTCTGAATTCATACATACATGGAAGTTCAGAACACTGTTTTTTATTTTATTTTCTTTGCTAATAAGGATAAAAAACTATAGTTAAGTATTCCCTCCGTCCCTAATTAGATAAGCTACTTTTAGTTTGCACAAATTTTAAGGCAAGGAGGAAAGTTGAGTATATTTAAGTATTTTTTACAATTATACCCTTATGGACAATAATTAGTAAAATTTATAAACGATTTATCTTTTAAACTATACCACGGTTTTTTATAAACTTTATACCGTTGAAAAACATTTTAAAACACCTACGTAACGAATATAAACATGACTATCAAATTATACATATTTCTTATAGAAAAAATAATCAATTAAAAGGGTAGTTTTAGAAATATCCCCTTGGTTAGTGAAATAGCTCATCTATTTGTGGACAAAACTAAAAGCCAAATAACTCATCTAATTAGGGACGGAGGGAGTAGTTCACTAAGACGACAAAAGTAAATTAACACAACATCACATGACAATTCTAAGGACGGTTTTAGGATTTTTTTCCCTTTCCTATATATGTAATTCATTACATATTAGTATCATGTTTGAGAAAATAAATAAAGAATACGCACGGTTTTATTACCAGGTGACATCAAAAAAAGCTTCTACATAATCTCAAAAATACATGATTGTAGAGCAAAGGGGTTCACAATCACTGGATAGGAATATATCATGCATTGTTCCATTCATGGTATTTGTTGTCGACTCTAACTTCGAACGGAAAAAAAGGTGAAAGTATATACCAATTTCAACACCCAAATGCATTCATCCCAGAGATAAGCACCTTAAAACCCAAACAACCTCCTCGTTGTTTCACCTCCATAAACTGCATGTTGCCGACTATGAAAATGAAATCGAAAACTCAATAGACAATAAAGAAATCTTCATATGGAATTTTCAGATAGATCAATGGGTCTTACCTCAGTACCCAAATCTGATAACTATTACACTTTGAATTGAAAGGGATAATTATTGTTATTATCTGCAACCAATAAGTTCAAACCGAAAATTAGAATTCCAGAAACATTTAATGAATAAATCAATTAAAACAACCACTACAATGTTCTAAAAAAAATGAAAAACAATTCAAAATTTTCAAATCAAAAATCTAGAAATGAAAACAACAATGGAAGTAAGTAACAGACTGATTCAACAAAAGCTAAAATTCAACAAATCATCACAAAAAAGAAAAGAATAAAATGAATAAGTTAACGGGGTAGATCGGACCTGGAGGAAGAGATGGAAATCTTAGTAGCATAAAAACAAAGAAGAAGACTTTCCAATTGGGTTTAACCGAGAGCAGTTAGGGGTTTTAATCCCAGCATTAGTCTACTTTTTCCGTGATTTAGAGAAACTTAAAAAAGATAGTGCGAAGTGGGGGTCGTTGCAGAGAGTAGTGGAGAGCGTAAGTTAGAGAGGAGAGGGTGTTAGTAGGGTGTCAACATGTTTTTATTTTGCCAACTAAAATGTTGGGCAAGAATGAATCACAAATCTCTATTCTCTAATATTCTCGCCACATCAATCCACATCATCAAAAGGTGGGGTCAGAGTAAATGAGAATTAAGTATTTGGTTTCAATTATCATCTTGTTGGTTGGATGGATGGATATATCACTCAAAAGTCTATTATACTTTATCTTCTAAAGAGACTAAGTTGTATAACTATACAAACTTTTACATTATACACATTTGAAATTTCGAGCCGAGATTATCTCATTTATATATTTCTCGAAATACGTTTTGGAAGCTTTTAGCTTTAACTTAAACTTCATCGCCTACTTGACGAGTTTAGTTGGAGACAATTTATTTGTTGGAAACTAAATATTAAGTCAAGATGATCATGTGAAAATTACCTTAAACATCTTACATGATTTGTGTGAGACAATCATGCGATGTTAACTTGGGAAGTTTCATATTGATCGATTAATCAATTGAAAATTACTTGAATCTAGTGGTATGTGTAAGATTACCATCGTTGTCTTCCAAGGATGTTTCAATGATTTAATGAGAGCTTAGAACTACTAACAATACATGGATATAACACAATGTGTACACCTTGTATGCGAACTATGAATCTCTAGTTCAGGTCTAGAACTCTTGTTTGCGAATGGGTTTACATGTGAAAGGTCCGTAACTATGGTTTACGTACTCTGTTTGTGAACGACTAGACAAGGCTAAGTCAGGAACTGTGATTCGCGTACTCTGTTTGCGAACGACAAGACTAGGCCAAAATCCGGAATAATGGTTCGTGTACTCTGTTTGCAAACACAATGGTTAGGTTCTAAAATCGGTAAGTATGACTTTTCATACTCATGAACTCAGGTTCGCTTGCGAACTAAAGTCCCTGGAACGTTAATGAAATAAGGTATGCGAACTTGTTTTGCAAATCGTAGCATTATATTCATGAATTGGTTCTTGTATAGTACTTTGTACAACTACAAACCAAACCGAATATTTTTCAAGTTGTTCATGGATATTTCTATGAGATAGTGAACATTTAAACAACTTTCTTAAAGCACATTTATATTTATTTGATTATCTATCATGATTGATTGAACATCATATTTGATCTAGAAGTGTTAGATGAATGTGACTAAACTATAAGTGTTCATATGGATAAATTCGATTAACTGTTAAATATAGGTACATTTCATTTGTGTGTATCAAGATAATACCATCTAACAATGGAGATTGATTGCTTAGTTTCTAAGAAGACTTAGCTTGAATATTAAATCAGGAGTTCATCTAACGATGATTGTTATTAAGCTATCTTCGCTTTGATTGTAAGAAACCATGATTTGAAATACTATATAAGGGAGAACTCTAGCATCTGGGAAACCTAATCCCGACACTCTCATATGTCCTAGTTGCAAACTAGAGTCGATTCTCCATTAACCTAGGGTTTTCTAAAACCATTATTAGGTTAACGACTTGAAGACTTCATTTGGGATTCTTGAAGCCATATCCAACTATTTTCTTTGTAGTTGCATATTCTGATCTTACTTTTTTTATCGTATTGAGTTTAATATTCTCTAACATTTTCTCGAGATTTATCTCCGATAGGTAAGATATAAAAAGTAATCACAACAATTATCCGTCTCAGACTCTTGTGATTCCGCAATAACTTCTCATGTTAATCAGTTAGGTTATTGTGAGGTGACTAATATTTCTAGTCTGCTCTTCAATAGTATAAGACTAGATTATTAGTTGAGTTTCCTGATCACCTTGATTTATCTTAAGATGGAAACAAAAACCAGAATAAACTTATTTGTGGGAGACATATTTGTTTATAAGTCTTCGACTTTGGGTCGTAGCAACTCTTGGTTGTGGGTGAGATCATCTAAGAGAATCACATGCGCATATTCCTGCTGGGATTCAAGAGGCGTAAGGAATAATATTGTACCTTAATCGGTATTGCAGATGGGGAAAAACGGTTTGCTGGTTTTTTTAGGGAATGGAGAGACGATCGAGTGACGGAGGCTCCTCAACTAAGCGAACTGCCTAACTCAAACAGATGCACTACATGGGAGTGTTTTAAGTTCGAGAGATCAATCTGTAGGACTCCGGCCTAAACCAAGACAATGGTCGTTCCAGAGTCAATTCGGTCACAAAGAGAGAAGAGGGTTGATCTGTACGAGGGAAGATGAGAAGTGTGTGAGGTCAATGATGATCAAGGATTGTGAATGTGTTTAAGGTTTCAACAAGTTTTTTATGAACTGTTGAGTTCGAATAAGTTTTGGTCGATTGATGGAATTCTTGAGAGTGATCGCTCGAAAAATTGTCCTTTTTTCAATCTTGGATTCAAAGACTTATTTATATTGCCAGAATAGTATACACATTGATCTCTAGTAAGTGCGACGGTTGCTTGAGTAAAAGAGTGAAAAAGTGGGAAATCGTGGTTTAACCAGTTCCAGGTCGTGCAGAGACTTGGTTGATTGTCCACCCACTACTTTGCTAACTCCCTCAACTGCTTGTACGACTTACTCACATTTCTCATCATGGATGAGCATACGTGTTGTAGGCCGCCAGATAAAAACCCTAATTAATACCCCCCAATGTGACGTGATTTATGTCTCACGAACATGAAGTCTGCAAAGAAGACGTGTATTTGATTAGTCAGTCGTTGATTTGATTAGACGATGGGTCTAAGTATTGTTCAGTCGAGCATGATTGCTAAATTCTCTATGATTCATGAATTGAACATGTATGCTGGGACGTATAGTTCTCGAATGAATGATGTTGATAGTTGAAATATTGATAGTCTGAGCAAATATTGCTCGTATGATGAATTACTTAGTATTGATGGTTGAATCAATATTCGAGCATTTGAGCAAGTATTGATCGTTCGATAAATTACTGAATATTGATAGTCGGATCAATATTAGAGCATTTGAGCAAGTATTGCTCATTCGATAAATTACTGAATATTGATAGTTGGATTAATATAAAATTATTAGTGTTTGAACTCGCTCAGAATTATGATTTACAGAGCGTTTGTTCGAAACCCTAATTTTTGATCAATTACTCGTCAATTGATGATTTACTGAGCGAAGGAGTGACCGGATACATGAGATGATGGTCGAACATGTAGTTCCCAAGTACTCAAGTGAGCGTGCACCAAAAGTCCTTTGTTGACCAGTTAGTGAAAGAATGATCAAATGATGATTTAATCATTTATTAAAATAGCGCTCATGTGAGCATTAGGTGATAAAACCTAATTATGGAGAGATGAGGGACCGACCAAGGGGTCATGGGACCGGCCCTTGGTGGTTGTGGGACCAGCTGATGGTCGATTGAGCGAGTCCCAGTCGATTGAGAGAGTTTTGACCCAATATGAGCAATTGATAGCAAATTAAGTCAAAAATATAAAGATGTATGGGACCGGCTTATTGAAAGCCTTAGGTACGGCCTTGGTCGGTCAAGGTAGCATGCATGTGTCACCACAGTGTCCGTGTCTCAGTCCTGAGAGGTTTGGTATTTTCTGGTGCGCGTTTGAGCAATACTTTGGATTTTCAGAAGAGTATGATCTTGACTGAAACTCTCAATTTTGCTCAAGTGAGCAAGTAGAACTTTGCTAGTGCGACAAATATTTCGAAAATATTAAAATAATAGTAATATTTTAATATTTGATGTGAGTGGCCTAGTCGATCGTGTGACCGTTTGACTTTTTGGCTTTTTCATGGTTAGAGCAATATTTGAGAAAATATTGAAAAACTAGGGTTTTCGCTCAAACAATGAAGTTCCATGAGATGATGGAAATAATAATATGAGAAAATAAGGGATTGTAAGGTGTGGGACCGTCCACGGCTAGCGCATGGACGACTGGCTAGGTGGCCTGGTCCCGTAACACTTTTCCCTATTTTTGTTCGATGAAAGTATGGAATACTAAGAGTTTCGCTCAAACGAGGGAGTTTGCTCAAATGAGGGAGTTTCCATGAGATGAGGGAAACAAATTAGAATAATATAAAATAAAATAATGGGAGAGGGGTATCGTCCGGCCCGGTGGTCCCGGTCCAACGCCTCTTGTTTATTTTATTTAATATTATTTTCTTCATGAGTTCTTCGTTTATCCATATTTTCGAACGTTCGTTCGTGCATTCAGGTTCTCGGTCGTGCACTATTTGTCAAGTACACTTGCACCATTTCCTCAGGACTTACTTGGTGGTAGCCCAGATGCCCAGGCAGTGAATATTTATTACTAATTCATGGAATTCAGTCGGAATGATCCATGAAAGCCGAGTAATAAAATGAGTTGAGTATCTATTACCAATCCATGAATTCAGCCGGGGAATTTAAGGAACAGAGTAATAATATATAATGGTTATCCGCTACTAATCCATGAATTCAGCCATGGAATTCAGGAAACAGAGTAATAAGATATAATAGATTATTTTCTAGGAATTCAGTGGATAAATGTCATGCTGGAATTAATCTATTTACAGAATCTAGATATGAGATGATTGAAGCATCATATTCATTTTGAGGGGTGAATAGTCTGGGAACAACGATCGGCGTGACGTCCTGAAGGTGTTAAGCTCTCTAACAAACATTATGTCTAGAGAACCGCCCAATCATTAAGATTCTATACATGGTCTCTCTATGTAGTCAGGGAACAACGAGCGGCATGACATCCTGAAGGCGTTAAGCTACCTAAAAAACATTATGTCTAGGGAACTGCCCAATCATTAAGATTCTATGTAGAGGTGGGTTTCTTTATGTAGTCAGGGAACAACGAACGACGTGACGCCTTGAAGGCGTTAATCTCCCTAACAAATATTATGTCTAGGGATACTGCCCAATCATTAAGTTTCTACATAGAGGTGATGATGAAATGTGTGAAGCATCAAACGCTCAACCAGGGAGGCTTTTCTAGAACCATATTCATCATAGCTTTGATAGGAATGTTCGCTCAGTCAGAGATCGTGAAACGGTTCACGGATCATAAAATATGAATCGTCACATGCATTCCTGAATCCGGGTCAGAAACATGCAGTATCATGATTTTACGATTTTAGCCCTTGCCGAAAATCCACCATCAGCGGGTGTGAGGCTTGGTTAGGACTCAACTACATTCCAGTATGAATTTAACTTGTAGTAGGCTAGAGTCTATAGCGGGTTAATACAGTGTGGTATTAAAATCTGAACTAGGTCCCAGGGTTTTTATGCATTTGCAGTTTCCTCGTTAACAAATTTTTTGGTGTCTGTGTTATTTATTTTTCGCATTATATTTGTTTATATAATTGAAATATCACAGTTTGTGCGTAATTCAATCATAGTTGATAAATCCGACCTTGTTTGTTGGATAGAACTTGATGGAAACTCGGACATTGGTTTTGGTACTATCAAAGTCATATCAATCAGTCTCACGGATTTCTATCCAGTTGATTTACTAATTGTACTGAGAAAGAGATAAAGCTTTTTGATATCTTTCTTGATTGAGTCTTACTTTTAAGTTGGTGCTCTCGGAATTATATTGGAGTTTAGTCCATACAGATTGCCGAACGAAATATTGGGTGTGGTTGTTATAACCCCGCATTTTCATTGGTAACATAAGGAGTGTAAGTTTTAATGTTACCTTTTTGTGGATCCTCTTGCACTAGAGCTCTATGAGTTTTGTTTTTCCCATCTTTGTTCAACAATGTTGCTTTCTTTGCTTTAATAAAAGTGCTTTCTTTGATAGTTGCACTTGAAGAGTCCGGTTGAACATGAATCTTATGCATGATCGGATTTACTTATTTACAAGAAATATGAGCATCTTTGACATCAGTGGAAGCCTCTGGTTGAGAAGAATTTGTAGCTTTGAAAAATTTTACCAGTTTGCTAATATTTGAAGCATTGATTCCCTTATAGCCCAATCCTCGTGTATCACGATGATTTTTACTGGCTTCTAGCATTGAGGTTAAATTTTTTGAGCTATCATGGTACTTTTTCAATTTCAAATTTTCTTTTTCCAAAGTCTTGATTTTAACAGAGCACCAGTTAGATCAGCCTCAAGGTGTTTTTCTCGATAAAGATATACACCTTATTTCTCTTCAAAACTCTTTTGTTGAGAGTTAATCCTTGCTTCAGATTCAACAAGTTTTTTTTTTTTGAAAAAAAAAGATCTCTTCGAAGATTTTCACATTCTAATTTGTTAGAATTTAGATCTTTTGTATGGTCTTTAGAAAAGATTCAGTGATGCGAAAACTACTATAATGTCATTGGAAAACTTTTCTCAACTTCCTATTCTCTTGAAAAAGAGGGGTTACGAGAACAATGAGATCATAAGTTTTCAGTTTTCTCCTTGTCAAAGGACCCAATATATTAGAGTATTCTGAGTTATCCTTGTCCACATATCGATCAATATCTGAGTCACCGACGCTGTCATACAAAATTTCATCCAACTGTTTTTCTAGGCATGATTCCCAATTATCAACAATTTATACATCATTAACAAGGTGAACTTGTTTAGTAGATTCTCTCAAGATAATTTCATGAAATTCTTCAGATATTGAATGCGATGCTATCATCAAGTGTTAATTCAATACTCTTGATATATTGTTTTGCGTTAACTAAATGAGTCATTTGATTCAAATCGTATAGGTTGGATCGCATCAAACACAGATTGTTAGATCTTTTCGTGTTTGCCAGCTCTGATATTAATTCAAATTACGAGGGTACCCAAATACACCATGCTTTTTCGTTTCAACCTATAAGTCCAATACCAAGTGTGATCATCTATGTACAAAGTCGAGCAATACAACAACAAGTTATTCACTTGATAATAGTTACGGTCCAAAACCGATTTACTATAAGATCAATATCAAATAATTAAGATTTAATGTAATAACGTATTTAATTTTAATATAATAACTATAATTGCGGAAAGTAAAAGTAAATCACACAACAAGATTTTGTTAACGAGGAAACCGCAAATGCAGAAAAACCCCGGAACCTAATCCAGTTATGGATACTCTCAGAATTAAGTCGTTATACAAAGAACAAAGGAAACTTCGTATAGTTGAGACCAAGTAATCTACCCCTAGTTACTGCGTCTATGACCGTCTGGTCATCCACGTGAATCCCAAGAAATAAAATCATTATCTTGAGTTGCTTTACCGATGTAAAGTCTTAAGCACTCAACTCCTTTTGATCGTCTTCTAAACAGTAAAGAAATAAAGTTGTTTGGTAACTACTCCAATAATATTTTAGAAAAGGATTCGTTGAGTTTTGACAAATGCTCTTCCATTTAAACAAGTAAACTCCTTTGTCGAGTAAGATCAATCCAAATTAGTAACTTAGAATCGGATTCACAACTATCAGATTCAGATATTGAAGAATACCACCAAATGATAGTTGCCGATCTAAACGACTATATGATGAAATCTATCAAAGATAAATCAGGTCTAAGTCGGATCCCAGCCTATCAAGATGTGTGAACAAATCACGAGATACTAAAACCAATGAGAAAAATCTTCTTGTCTTCAAATCTTAAATTGCCTTTGTATGTACTTGCACACTACAAACTTGAATCCACTTATGATCGATCACACAGAAAACAAAATATGTTAACAATTTGATGATCACAAGTTGTCTTTAGATCTAAAAACAGTTCTAAAGATCTCGTCAACACTTTGATATAGTTTGAGTGACCCTTATGTCAAAAGAGAAGGCATTCAAGAATAATCAAACTAGGTTCAATCAAAGTTTCAACAACCGTTAGTCAATCAAATCAATAATCGAAAACTAAAATAACAATGCAATTATCTAGTTTCCCACCAGCGGTACTCGTAGAGCTTCTTGACCTTACATGAGCCGTTAAATGAATAGTTGTAAGAGATTTCGCCTAATTAGGGTACTTTCCCCTCCTGATATACGGCTCCACAAGAAACAATACGAATGAAGTTTGCGTGGCTCTTAGGATAGTTTTCAAGAAATGCATACTCAACCATTTATAGACCAAGATTGTTTGGACAACAAGAAAATTCCAAAATCGAAAATATTCTCAAGATATTCAATAAGTACCTAATTTCGGTTTTCTTATTTCCAACTAATATCTAACCTGTAATTCTGAAATCTCTCATTAGAAAATATCTAATATTAGTTTAGCACTATACAACCCTCCAAGAGATGTGTTTTGTTTTGCTGGAAAATCAAAAAGATATAATCGGAAATCTTAATTCACAATATTTATGATTGGGATCACCTTGAGTATCAAGGAATATCTTGTGGAAAAAAAGAAGATAAAAATTATATTCATGTCCAAATTATATCGACATCCAAAACTTTCCTATTTAACAAAACCTAATTCCAAACTCACACAAAACCGTAAAGTAATATGTGAATATGAAGGATTAAGATCGGTTCCACCAAACCTCCAAATATAGGTAGGGATCGGTTCTACCATGACTCTCAACAATATCTAGGATCGGGTCTACCAAATATCCCAATATAGGTAATGATCGGTTTTACCAAGATTCTCAACAATAGTTTAGATCGGCTATACAATGTATCCCAATATAGGATCAGTTATATCAAGGCTCTGAATAATAGTTAATATCGGTTCTACCAAAGTTCTAACCTAGGTTCGAATTGGTTATCCAATATATCTTCAATGAAAACCATACCAAAACGCATATTGATTTCCTTTCGATTACGAAATAAGTTTCGTATATGTACTTCTTTTAAACATATGTAATCAAACATAGTTTCCTAAAATGAAATCACACCTATATCCAATATACAATCAAGTAACGAGTTACATAGATTATGTCGATGTCACATTTACGAACTTTAAAATATTTTTCCTTGAAACTGATCATAATAAAATAACCAAGTCTAATACTAGAGTACTAAATAACCTCGCATGTTATGTTTTTAATCTTAAACGACTTGAAAGCAATGATAGGAATGGAAACAACTCAAGTCAGTATCGCTATACCTCAAATGGAAGGATAATGTCTTCATTGTAGTTGATACGTCTTCACGATCATCAGGTCTTCAAGGTAATACTTGTATGTCTCAGCATTCCTAGACTTTCTGGTCCAACCTAAACGAAGTTGACTCTTGTACATTTAATCAAGTGTCTCGAATTGAGTTTTGATACTAAAATATGACAACCAAACTTGACATACCAACACCTGGTGGGTTCAACCGAGCAATGCTATAACACAACCTAGATAGTTTTTAGCTCATCATATATGGATCCTAACAATACTTGTTCTTGGTGAATTCTTATCTTGGAAAAGATTACAAGATTTTTTATTGTTGGAATTCGGATCTTGTACAATTCAGGTATATAGTAGGTTGTTCTTGGATATTGATTTTTGAGATCGTACAAGGAATTTGTCCATACATGTTAACAAACATTTTTTTTTGGCGGTTTACTCGGTATCCTATCCTCTTTAAAAGGCTCAGGTATATCCCTGAATGTTGCAACATAGTGTTTCAGCGCCTTCTACCCTTAACTGACTCCTTATCCAACTGTTGTAGAATTCCAAATATTTCTCTTGGCATTTCATCATACAAATCCGTTCTTTATTTGCATTTCCTCATTAGGAGAATCTCCGGCTGCAAAAATTAAATTGAGTGAATTAAATGAATCGTGTAAGAGAGTGTTATTCGAGATAAGCAAATTTTGTGTAATTTATAGTGGATTATGAATTGAGCAGTTGGCGAAAGAACTTAGGTCGCACGATAAGCCAATGACATATATTGTATCGCTCGGTGGCAAATGCTCTATCGTGCGGGCAAAGTTTGGTCACACATTAAATCCTCTGTCCATTTTGAAAATTTACTAGATAATAGAAAAACAAGTTTGCCCATTCACCAGGTTTGTCAAATGTTACCATTTATACAATCCATAGGAAATTTCCCTAGGGATATAAGAGCATCACCAATAACGAGTGTAAAAAGTTTTACGTGTAAGTCTTATTAAGACATTTATTTAGTAGAGTTTACACATATAGTAAATATATGACCTTATAGGTAATAAATTATTTTCAGTAATACCCTTAGAATATTTTATATTATAAAATTTTAACCGTTTAGTTTTACTTTAAATAATCATTGAAAAGAGAAAACAATGAAAGATATGACATGAAGATCATTCCAGAAGTCATTCTAGAAGTCTAAAACTTTCTTTAAAATCTTTACATTTAATATGTCATCCCCAAACTTTATAGAATCTACTGACATGTGTGAAAATTTATTTAAAATAGAGGTCTATAATACTATGATGTTCTCTAAAAATAAAATTTACACCATTTATTGGAGATGGTCTTAACTACGGCTCTAGTAGCTGAAACCTGGGTAACTCTTCTAACTTCTAGGACGACGACGGAAAGATAATGGCAAAAAGTTATCTTCGAAACAAATTTAGAAAACTTGATACGTTTTATAAAGTGGAAATTGAATAATAATTGTCCCTACTTATGATGTGCCTTCATAAATATCCTTCAAGAACTTTATAAATATCCCCGATCGCATAATTGAAACTTAAAAAAAAAACACAATTTTTATAATTCCACCATTAACCTTTTTATCGTTCTTCTTTGGTATTTCTTTCTTCATTTATATCATAATCTCGAAGTTAAGAGAGAAATAAAAATACCCAACCGTCGCTTGCACCATTGTCAACACCTTCACCAGCTCTGCCACCTCCATCAAATTTATCATCAGCTCCGGCAGCACCTCTTAGTCCACCACCTCTATAATTATATCATCATCTTTATAACTACATCTTATATTTCCACCACATCCACCACATGCAGCACCCCACCACCTCCTAAACAACTGTATTAGATCGATTTTTACCTGTTTCAACCACAAAAGTCAAGTCTCGTGACGAATCAAAGGGAAACTAATATCTATAATCTAATCCCGAGCATCAGAAACGTTAGATTCCTATTGATTCAGGTAATTGATATCTTCTTATTCATCAATTCGTTATTCTCATTTGTATTGACTCATAAAATTATAAATTAATAGGTTTTTTTACTTGATTTTTATCATGCTTATGTGTGGTGGTGATGGGTGGTTGGTGTTGTGTTTGTTTTGTTGCAGCAATTCACATAAGTACATATACAGTGGATATAATGACTTTGATTTGGTGAGCAACCAAGCTTTTTCAGTTACCACTATTGAATTTGTCTTTCATGGTAGAAATTATGGTGGAAGAATAATTACGACTGTGCTTATGTAAGAAAATATTGATGGTGATTCATGTTTACAAGTAAGTGTATTCCAAGTTGCAATGCTACAAAATCATGCAACAACAGTTAGAGATTGCAACTGGCACCCTTGTTATCCAATGCTCACCAGTTCCTCTTAGTATGGGGTCATTGCTAGAAGTTGTAATACTTATTTTATTTAATCTAGTTTACTATGGCTACTGAATCTCTGTCATTATAAAATTCAAGCTTACCTGCCTTTCTCTTCCATGATTTATAGAATCCTTTCTTCAAGGAGCAGAAGAAACAAGATTTGTCATCTACCACCTAGTATATGCAAAGAGAGAGAGGTGATAGAGTAGATGATTTTTCGTTGCAATAGAGATTTAACATTTGCAATTTTTTGTTAGCTTGTTGTATTTGATTTGGTTGCACAAGCACTATTTACAGTGGGCTATCTCATTGATTTGTGATAATCTGTTTTAAGTGTGAAAAATGATTATACTTATTTTTGTTTACTACAAATATATCTTTACATGCACATCCGAAACAAGGAGTTCCCATGGGGTGAGTTTATATATTTTTTTAAATTGATTCATGTATATGTTGGTTTGTTTATTCAATCACTATCGTTTTCTGGTCACATTGTTTATGTATATCTCTAGACTTCGGTTTTTATGTGATCAACTACGGTTGTTGATCCCCTAAATTGGATCAACTTCTACTATTGTTTTTTTTTTTGATCAACTACTGCTGTTGATCTGATCAATTCCTATTGTTGATCCGATCAACTCCTATTGTTGACAGTATTTCCTTGGATTGTAGTTTAAATCATGTAAGTTCTTCAAATGTTGAATTTGTGGTGCAATGGTAGCATGACTGACTCCATGTCAGATGATGTGTGTTCGACTCACGCCAAGTTCACTCCATTTATATGGGTCAACTTTCATTGTTGATCCAATTTAGGGGATCAAGTATCATTGTTGGTTATATTTCTATTTGGATCAACTACTGTTGTTGATACAAAAATATCTGAACCAGTGGTGGTGTCGGCGGTGGTGGCGGCGACGGACTAACGGTGGTGGTGGCGACAAACTAGTGGTGGTGGAGGACTGGTGGTGGTGAAGGAGTGGTGGTGGCGGTTGATAGGTGGTAGTTGTTGAACGGTGGTGGTGGAATGGTAGTTGAATGTTGTTGGTGGTGGTGGTGCTAGTGGTGGTGGTAAACTGGTAGAGGGAAAAATTTGTTTCATTTTGAAATAAAGAAAAATATTATGTGTGGGGTATTAAGGTAATCTAATTTTAAATGGATAAGGTTATTAAAAAGTAGGGATATATTTATTGTTGTATAAGGATATATTTATTGAGTTTCAAAAGTAAGGACATATAAATAATGTACCCTTTTATAAAAATGGACACAGAAACCCCATGATATATTGCAGAAATGATTTCTTAAATAAAACAGAAAATGCGACAAATTCCACAATGTATCATTGAGCAAAACTATAGAGAAGGGAATCAATCGACAGATAGTGTAGTAAACTACGGAGCTGATGGAAGCCACTTGTCGATAACAATATGAGACCAGACAATCCCACTACGGAGCTGATGGAAGCCACTTGTCGATAACAATATGAGACCAGACAATCCCACTTTTTATCAGCCAAATTACTTCAAATGACTCCGTGGATACAACAATATGGAAGCATGTCCTTTGGTGACATGCTTCGAAAAATAAATAAAAATGAGATGGTCTGAAAATAGAAAAATGACCAAAGATTAATTCAAGGACAAAAGTGGAAAGAAGATATTTGGGGCACTTGAATATCACGTGAGTGTAAATAAAAATTGCTTAAAAGGATATAAAAGTAAAAAAGGATGAAGAAGTTAGGAGTAGAGTCACCTGCTTGGTTTCCAAGGAAAACCGGAAACTGGTAAGCTTTTTAGTCCTGATTTTTTTATGATCACCTTCTTCCGTTTCACTCAAACTCTCTCTCTCCCTTCCTTCCCTGTCTGTCTATAGAATCAATGTAAGCGGATTTCGCTTTCTTTCAATTTTCCCTTCTTCTTTCTTTCGACTATTCTTTCTGTAAATTCTATTCTCTCATCTTACCGGATTTCTATTTGAAATCTTATTTTTCAAGGAGCAGATTTCGATTTAGATGTAATTGTATTTTAGATAAATTTAATGTTGCTTTTCGTTTGATTTGCTTTCAAAATCATGATAATTGAGAGTTGGTTACTGCTGTAGTTGTTTAAATATACTTAGGTTTTAAGATTAGTTAACATGAAATTGTTCTCTATAGGCGAACCAATTGAACTTTACATCAATTGCCTTTGCAAATTATTAGTTTTTTTTTTTTTTTTTTTGATTGGTAAATTTCCAATCTAATACTATGAATCTGATTGGAATTCACAGCGAAGGTGTTGCCTCCACCAACGTGCAAATGATTGGAGAACAAGTTAGAGACCAAGGATTGCCACCAATTTGTAAGTTTATATGATTATTTATTATATGGCATCCGTATTATACCATTGCTGGCATAGCAACTTAGCAATAAACAAAACGATAGCATTACTATGGGATGGTGATAATAACTGGATTCGTAGTATCTAATTGATTTATTTTACTTTTTCAATGTAATTGTTTGAATTTCTGATGAAACTAGTGTGAAGGAGGTATATTGTAACAGTCTCAAGTTCCCTGCTCTAGCCAGTGAGTTATAGTCTATTAACAGGAGATTCTGTGGGATTGGTGTTTTAGAACCTATTGTTACTTGTATGGATATTTGATTGAAAATTCAGTGTGTGTGAGTATTTGTGTGCCAATGTATATGGTTGTATGGTCTCAGGATGTCTTCTTCTTATACTCTTCTACTTCTTCAACAGTTGAGTTAGTAGTGTCATTGATGAGAGTACATTCCAACATCAGTCCGGTTCAATACTATAGCTAATTTATATGCCACTGCTGATTCGAAGTCTTGTTTTAACCCCATACCAATGTCTTCTGACCTATCTACGTATGTTTGGCTCATCTACCGCCACCATGTAATTTTCGCAGTTACATGCCTCTGTGTCTTGGCTGCCCATCAGGTTATGCCCTGCTTATTGCAAAGAGAGGTCTGAGTTGCAAAATGAGTTTGACAGCATATTAATGTGTTATACATTCTTTTTTGGTTCAGTGCTGAAATTTATAAACATTAAGCTGTTGCGCACGTTAAGGCTTCTAAGTTCAAACCAAATCCTTTTGAGTGAATACCTTCTTTTGCCATCGTCATTTCGATCATATCCTTTTGAGCTACTGTGAAAAGCCTGATTCCGCAGTATGGTTTCAAATGACTTGTTCAATGCTTTATTGTCTTATAGGTTATCAAAATCTTACTAGGTTTTTTTTCTTTCTTCCCGGGTGACTGCAGAACAATGCAGAAGAACCAGGAGGCATCCATAAGATGCCTGCAGCCTGAGGCATTCCCTTTCCATTTGCAAAATGATGGAATATCCATGGAAGGGTTTGTAGAGTACAAGGATGAAAACAATGCTCATCCAGGAGGTGGTAGCATTGTAGAACCTGAAAGTTCATCAAGCAATGAATCATTTGCACCTCCAGGTGAAGGTGGTTATCCTAGACCCATGTACCAACAAGATTTTTGCATGTGGTCTTCAACCTTTAATCATCCCGACTATCAGAAGCCACAACAAAACTGGAATGCCTTTGAGAACTTACATTACATGAATAGGGAGCATCATTTTCCCTTAGAAAACAGAATCCAGTATATACCCTTCAGGATGCTTGCTTCTCAAGGTGGCTATCCACATGACTTTCAGTTTCAAGAGTTTCAATATTTTGTGGTTATAGACTTCGAAGCAACCTGTGACAAGGAAAGGAATCCCCACCCACAAGAAATTATCGAGTTTCCATCTGTTTTAGTGAACAGTGTGACTGGGCAATTGGAAGCTTCTTTTCAGACATATGTGCGACCTGCTTATCATCAAAATCTCACTGATTTCTGCAAGGACTTGACAGGCATACAGCAAATTCAGGTGTGTCTTCAGTGTACTTTCCTACTCCCTTTTTTTTCTCTTGTCTATATTTTTATTTTTATGTTTCAAATGGGGTGATAAACATGTTTTCACCTTCACTATCGTAGACCAAGTAAAACATACTTGTAGCAGATAAACCATAGAAATTATCGTCTTGGAAGAAGTACAAGGAGCGTATACAGCGGGGGATAGTCATCACACTATACTGACTGATTAGTGCTGAAAAAATGATATACTCACAGAGTTGAACCCTGAAAGCTACCTAACTGCTATCAATTTACAAGTTATAACTAATGATTTTTTTTTTATATCCAACTTAGGATAGAGCACGGAGGTTTTCTAAACCTTACTTGGAATGAAAACAAGCATAAGCCGTGTTTTGCTAAAGATATCAGCAAGCTGATGTTGCAATGAGACGCATGGAGTGCCAATTAACTTCTGCGACCTTATGATAGACACAGATATTGCAGTCTCAATTTACTTATAGACAGGATTTTTTCTCTTTGTTTTCCCGTTACTCAGAAATTCCAATCCTTAGTAAACACCATTATAGTTATTTACATGCTGTAATCTTGAAAGTGGTACCATTACAAGCTCTAAATAACAATCCCGATTCACGGATCAGTTTGTGTTGCTGGGATTTGTTAGATTATCTGTTATAAAGTTTGAGGAAGTTTAGTTAGTATCCTTAGAGGGGTCCACAGAATTATCTATTAATGGGGTGGAGCTGGCTGTGTGGAGCTGGCTGGTTTGCGGCAATTTGTGAACCATGTGATGACGGGTATTATTTGTAATTATATGAATGTTTAACTCTCAAAATAGTAAAACAATCACCCGCACTTTCATACAAGTTTGTGTATCTATTCATTATTCTTACCTTCTACTTCATGTTGCATAGTTATTTATGACTAAGCATCATCCTGTGTGACGACTTGAATTAGTCACTTCTTTGTTCCACTGACTGTGTTAGTTCTTGAGTTCTTGTTCAAGCCAAAGTAAAGATTATTTATGTAAGTCAAGGATAATATAACATATATTCAAATTACTTAAGGATGAATTTATGACTTTTTGTGTTGTACTTATACTAAGTAATTAATGGGGAGCCATATTCGTTGTCTGGATTATGTGATATGAATACCTGATCTCAAGTTTTAATAGGGAAACAGGAGTTTTAACCGACTCCAATTTATGGTCATTAATCTGACTTCATGTGGAGAAGGCTTTTTTTGTATGAAGGGCTCCTGGTTGCTGGTTGGTCAGCAGTGTGATCCAAAGTAAATATGTTGTACATTGATTCACAATTGCATCTTTTGCGAATTCAAACCACATCCGGCATGAGTTTAAAAATGTGACCATGATTGTGAAAATCTTTTTGGGTTAAGTAGAAAGTTAGTATTTGTTGGTTATTATCAGGACTGCTGCAGATATTGTAAAGTGTATCTGCTTAATAAAGTACAAGAAAAACTTGTTATTTATAGATTAGATACCACCGTATCAGAATTAGGTAGCAGCGTTACAAGTTTGATCATTTCCATAATTTGTGTTTGTTGTCTGTACCCTATTGATAGAAAAATTGTAGCTGATTAAATCGTAGAAATCAGTATAAATAAAGTGCTTTTATCAATAGGAGCCATTTGTTGAAGCTATGAAGTAGAAATAACTAAAATGTGTTTGTGGTTTTCCAGGTGGACAGAGGTGTCCCTCTAGGCGAAGCGTTACTCATGCATGATAAGTGGCTTGAAGATAAGGGGATCAAGCACACTAATTTTGCCGTGGTAACTTGGTCGAACTGGGATTGTAGGGTCATGCTGGAATCTGAATGCCGCTTTAAGAGGATTCGTAAACCTCCGTACTTCAACAGGTGATTAGGTTTTGTATTCCTGGCTTTTTTACGTTGTAAGCAAAGTGTAGATTTAGTCCCCTCTAAACGAATTTCTATTAATCATGACCTGAGATTTCTTCACTGTAAAATCGTCACATAATTTGAAAAAACACATGAATAATACTAAGTATTCTGAGAAGCTCAAATTTGAAAGGAATTTAACATCTCGTAGCATTCAATATTTTGGCCTTGAATATAGCATTGGTTTCTGTCGATTCCTGAAATACCTTATACTAACACCTGGAATTTACTCAGGTGGATCAACTTGAAGGTTCCATTTTGTGAGGTTTTTGGTGGGGCACGCTGCAATCTAAAAGACGCTGTTCAGATGGCTGGTTTAGTATGGGAAGGTCGTGCACATTGTGGCCTGGATGACGCCAGGAATACCGCTCGGCTTCTTACCCACATCATGCACAGGGGCTTCAGGTTTTCCATCACCAACTCGCTGGTATGGCAATCTGCAGAACGCCCGATGGGATGGCAGCAGTCTCCTGACCGACAACTAGCTCCCGCAACTCCCACCCATTACCCCCAGAAGCCAATAAGGCAGTCTTCTCCTGTGCCTCCTCTCATCCAACTGCACCATCATCACCACCACCATCCTTCTCACATTGACTCTGCTAGAGACTTGCGCACATACTGTTTCTGTGGGGTTAAGAGCAGCAGAAGAATGGTCCGCAAACCCGGTCCGAAGCATGGAAGCTTCTTTTTTGGGTGTGGAAATTGGACTGCTACCAGAGGTGCAGTTTGCCCATTTTTCGAATGGGCTTCTCCTACTTGATATCCTCCGAGACTTGAAGCTGGATGTAAGCTCATCTGTATAAAATGAAAAAAGAAAAAACTGAAAAAAAAATGGTGGAAAAAAGAAAAAGAAGAAAGGGGTCGAGTAACCTTCTAAAGTACCCAAAATGAGGACATTGTGTACGCCTCCTGAGGTGAGGTCAATGTCCGGTAAGTAGTTTTCTGTATTCTTTAATTCTACATATGATTTCACGTAGTGAACTTCTTATATTGACAGTAGAGAAAAGAGAGAACGAGAAAAAAGAAAAAAAAGGGGATGAAGATGCCTACCACCTTAGAAGGATCTACTTTGTTACTTTTTCTTTCTTGTTCTTACATGCTCAGACATGTGCTTAATTATTTTAAATAATATTGTGACATCGTAGGATCCGTTTTTCTCTTCAACAGTATCCTTGTATTTATTGAGCAACACTAGTTGTGATGGCTGCCTTCTGTTCCTAATATTTCCTAATATGAGTTTGGTAACACAATACATTGTCAGGATAAGCCGAATCTAATTTAGATAAAAGGTTTTGGACTCTGTAACTTATTTTTATATTTGGTAAAGAATGTGGTAGTTCCCGGATTTTCCAGTACTATTCTGTTAGGCTTTGTAAAAATTATTTTATCGCTATGAAGTGCCATGTTTATGGTTCTTTTGTTTTTTGGTGCGAACTTTGATTTTACCTGGACTATCTCTGAACCAGAGGAGTGAACTCGGCTAAGGATCATGCTGGACTATCTCTGAACCAGAGGAGTGAACTCGGCTAAGGATCATGCAGTATTTGTCATTGGATGGTCCTGGGACGGGCTATTTAGGCCCATAACTTAAAATATATGACTGTAAAGAGTTTTGGTGGCATTTCTTCTAATATAAAGTCGTCATTGGATGGTCCTGGGACGGGCTATTTAAGCCCATAACTTAAAATATATGACTGTAAAGAGTTTTGGTGGCATTTCTTCTAATATAAAGTCGTCATTGGATGGTCCTGGGACGGGCTATTTAGGCCCATAACTTAAAATATATGACTGTAAAGAGTTTTGGTGGCATTTCTTCTAATATAAAGTCATGTAGGATGTAGTGAGATAACAAGTCTAGTCTAACATTCCTAAGGTGTTAAAGTATCAGATAAGAAGTAATTTTTCTACCAAGTTATGTTGTAAAGTCCCGGAGCATCTTAGGCTTCCTCAAAAGTTAGCATGAGAGCCGTAACATCCGTTGGATCATATTCACGTAGTAACAGGTGTAACAAAAGACCACATTCAGTTACACTCGAGGGCCAAGAGGAGAGTACAACCTTTTTTTTTTTCTGACTATACCTTTGGCTGCACTGCCTCCTTCTATTCTATCATGAACACCGTGCCAAACGGACCCTTAAGTGAATTACCCAAAGACGGTCCAGAATTTAGTCACTCTGGAAGAAAGATGAGCATATTTTTGGCGCCATTTTGTGCTTCTCCTGCCGTCTCCTCTTCTTTTGTTGCTTACATCTTCATCTCAGCATAATTTTCAGAGATAAGATAATATGGCGTCTGCTTCAAATGAAGGTTTGGGTTTTGGAAGTGAAGATGTCGATGCGTCGATTTCAGCTCTTCCAACTGAAGTGGAGCTTTTGAAACGCGCATGGAGAAACGAGAAAGCTTCTCCTGAAATTCTTCAATTTCAGGAAGATGTAGTAAGAAACGCTAGAGTCCAAATTCAAAATATGGTAATTTTTGATCCCAAACCCTAATTCTGTTTCTAACCTTTTCTTTTAGATCTTACCCCCTTTTTTCATTTCTGCTGAAAATATTTCAATTGAGATGTGGGGTTATATTTTCACTAATGAATTGTGAATATATAGTCTATATTAGGGTTATATAGTTTTTATGCTGGAATTTCTTACAGATTTAAGAGTTTTTTCTTTTACTAATGAAGTTAGGGTTAGTTTTCTAGGAATTTTACTTATTCACAAAATTATAGAGAGCGAGTTAAGAAAACAGGTTCTGTCAGAAGAAAGATTGATTGGGGGTGTCTGATTTGTCTTTTTTATGTTACATTGTTTGTCTAATTCAATTTTTCATACTGTCTGGGTAGGAAGATACTGTGGAAGCATATGCCGAAGATGGCAAGGATGCACTCACGGTATCACTTTATCAGATGGACTTGGACAGGACTGAGTTTTTATTGAGATCGTATCTTCGAACTCGCCTTCAAAAGGTGGGGATAAGTTCAATTTCTTGTTGCTTTTGTTGGTTAGGACCTTGAAATGGTTTATCCTTTTATCTAACAATTTCTTTTTACAGATCGAGAAGTACATGATTCACATTTCGAAAACTGATTTATGGAATAGGCTTTCTAAACCTGAAAAAGAGTTTGCCAAAAGGTGAATTTATTTTATTTGATATGTGTAGTTTGATGTGGGAAATGTTTTGCTAAGTTACATGACTAATTTGGTTGGTGAATTTGCTTTGAAAGAACAGATGTAAGGAAAATATGGAAAGTCATCTGAAGCAAAGTGTTTTATCACGATTGCCTTTTGGCTATCAGGATTTTCTTAAGCAATCTATATCAAGTGAAGAGGATGATATGGGTATTCTCTCTTTCTCTCTCTCTCTCTCCCTCTCAAGCAATTGCTTTGTTAATGTATTCTAAACAATGGCTCATCTGTGAAGGCCAACAGTTCTTATACAAGAGTTTTTTTTTGCGTCCTATTACAGTTCTTGGAATGTTGAAGAAAATATTGGTGGAAAATACTAATTTTTCATATTTTCCAATTATTATGTTTCCTTGGGAAACTAATAGAGTATCTGTGTTGGAAGAAGTTATCCCAGCTGACTTAGAGCTGCGTGAATCGCTTTCTACAAATTATGTGGTTATTCAGTTGTTCAACAGTTAATACATCCTTTGTCTTCTTTCAAGCTTACTGTAGCTTGTTCTACCATTTGAGGACATTGGGTTTAACATTCCACTACCCATGTGCACTTTTACAATTACTTCTGTATGCCTATTCAGGTTCAATCGATTTACATCCGTAGATGTGGATGGTTTTTAATAACTGTTATGGGTCATTCAGGCATTTTTAACATTCAACTTGTCCCATGGGTGACTTTTGGATGCCTGATGGTATCTGCTATGGCCCATCATTGCGTCGCAGTAACCAGATGTTTATTTATTTATTTTTCTTATACTTGCCTGATCATTGATTTTGACATGCAGTTCCAGAGCCACATCTGGACACATTTGTCTTCTGCAAAAGCAAGGGGTCTGTTGGATCATTTCAGCTCGATGCCGTGTAATTCTCTAATCAACTCTATATAATATGGAATCCATGCATATGTACACATGTTATTTATGTTGGGTTTAGGGGTTACATGATACTAAATGTCGGTTTGACTTTGATCTATATCTATACTACAAATAAATATTCCTCTATAAAGAACCAGATATTGAATCATCTTCATGTGGGTCAGATGTACGTGTACGAGAAGTGTGACAATATGATATTTTTATGTAGAATGGGGATACTTGGCATTAATTACTAGGCATTTAGGCATGAAGGAAGGGGCTTGAACCGCTAATTTGAAGCTTCACCATAAAGAATAGAAATTTTATTCCAGTTCCTCCTAGAAGTGTATCTCGTTCATCCACTAATCAATCTTGTTTGGCAATGTTGCAGTGGAGATGAGGTTGTAGACCTGATTGCGGATGATCTGTATGTCCTAAGGTACAAGTCAATAAAGCCACTTGTAGAGACATGGCAGATTGACCTTGTTTGACTCCTCTGCTCAGCTCATCCCAAGTCGTTATTCGCCACAATGAGATTTAACATAGTGAAAACTCGATAGTAGGTAAGTCATGATGGAAAATTTCTTGCATGATGGAAGTTCAAGTGTAAGTTATGCATTCTTTGTCATTGCCACTCATGTTGTTCAGCGTTGAAAATTCATCAGCGATTCTGTTCAGTTATCATTTGTCACCTCAGTTTTTTCTTAGAAACACTACTATAAGTTTCTTGATGTGCTGTATATTATACCCTTAAACATCATACAATATGGGTTTAATTTAACATGTTTTTACCCTGTGATAACCTATGGTAGATAGTAATGCTAAGGAGTTTCCTACAATGATTCTTGTAGACTACACTAAGTGTATCCTTCACAATTTTCAGACTAGTCTGCCTAGTTTTATCACCAATTCCTGATGGAATGATATTGTCCATTCTACCCGTAATTTCTCCATGCCTCTGCTGTTTAAGTGTGTATGTCAGACTGTTTCATATTCCATATTCCCAGATAGTCTGTACTTCAGCATCACTGTGACTTTCTCTGACTCGAGAACTACTTGTTCATTGTGCAACTTCATGTAGGTATGCTTGAGGGCTTCACTATGGTAGTCTGCCTCAATAATTCCCACATCCATGCTACATTGGTACTAGAGATTATGTTTGGCATCCTACTGGGCATGCAGGCATCACACTGTGAACATAAACTTATTTATTATTGTTTTAATGTGGGAAGATTATTTGTTAGTGATAGCAAGAGATTTCATTTAAAATACATATTTCGTAGTTATTACTGTTAGTGTCCTAGTTTTCTTCCAATTTGCGGCTTCCCGCTTTGTGTTTCCCAGTTGAATTGTAGGAGTCATCATGGCGAGTTAGCATTTGGCTGTGCTGTTTTAGATTTTTAATGGGAATCGCTTTGTAAATATGGGTAGTTAATAATTACACTTGTTCATTAGAAGCTCAGAGAACTGTGAGAAGAATTGAATACGAGACTAGGGTCAACATATGCTCCATCTTCGGTCATTATTAGATTTGTGTCTATTAAAGCAGGTATGGGTTGTGATCTATCAAAGAGACATCTCCACCAGTCCTAACAGATCTGCGTTTTTCTTTGACTTTGGTGATGATTTGGTTTTAGTTTTTATTGTTTTACGTTTATATGATCTTCATGTTTTAAGATGTTTACAATCTAGTTCTTTTTCTTAGATATTATACTAGGTATCACCCCGGCCAACAGCCGGGGATCAACCTTTTTCTGGTTAACTGTTTTTTCGGGATTAGCATAGCATGTTATCAAAAAAAAAAAAAAAAGATTGGTTAAAAATGTGCAAGTGACTTGTTCACGTCAAAACATCATGGTTAATATTATTCATGCTCGTTGCCGATCAGATTTTTTTTTTTTAATCATGCTCGTAAGGGTATACTAAAACTGAGTTCGGAGTGACTCATGAATAACAAAAGAAAAATATTGTAAAGGCAAACATTGGTCAAATGAAATCATTAGCAAGTTAGGATGAAATACAATGAACATAAATTGTTTAAACTCCCAATTTAATTTACCATATTCGGTTCATAATTTGCAAGGGAATCAGAATTGGGGGGAGGGTAGGATTAAAAACTTAACTTTCAACCGCATTTGATTATTATATGATCAACTCTGAAGAAGGGCTTCCATTTGGTTTGAGTAAAGAATCCATATGAGCACAGAAGGTAATGAAAAAATTTCTTTTCATGCACCTCAAAAGATAATATCCTTTCGTTGAAAGAAATCAAGGAAATCGTAGTTTCAGTACTAGTTGCATGGCTTAGATGCACCGCCCAAAACATCTATGTGCCCATCTTTTGGGTCACCAACATTGTGAACACGAAAATAACGATGGTATTGTTGTGGCCACAAACAAACTTATTTCCATTAATCTTCGTCATCGGACCAAAGCTTCATGACAGTTTCCGATGAAGGAATCCACTGAAGTGGTCAGCTTTATTCTTATGGCCTCACCTTGTTGTGAGCAGCAACGGTTGGCAGGTACCCAACGACTGTATTATAGGTAACTTGCACTTTGGAAGGTCCGACGATCAATTCAAAAATTTACTTCAAACTCAATCTTCATTGAAATTGTGAAGTTAATTCTTGCCCCTATTCTTCATTGAAATTGTGAAACGTCCCTGCAACTAAATATGTTCATACTTACCGGTTCGAATCAAAGATATCCAGTGGTATGCTCGAATCACCAGGTATGCTTCAGAGCCGAGAGTACTTCATGTTGAAGGTGGGCTTCTCGTCGGATCATCACCAGGTGAGGTTCATCACTTTAGTGGCAGCAAGTTGGGAAGCATCTCCATGGCACTGGTCATCGTTCCACTCGTCGTCTTGATTGAGCATCAGGTAGTATCGACGGTGTTGTGAAGTAGCAGCAACATTTTAAGTATTACAGCCTCAATCATATTTTCCATCACAGCCTCAACTTGTGCTCAACAACTCGCATCTTACCAGAGAGATATCTTCATATCTCTTTGGTAAGGGATATCTTCATTCTTCACAGCACCTTTCTCATCATCATATGCCTTCTTGTATTTGGTTGTGTGCTTGCTCCATGCTTCAGCAACTTCGGGTGAAAGCAATGACTGATGCGAAATCCACAATGGACAGCGAGCTTCCTTACTCCATATATCTCAGCATTGGGTGCGTCTCTACAACAGCGGGTGAGCCCATCGCACTGGTTCGTCGCAGCAGCAATTGGCAGGTGTACAATGATGCCCCCTTGTCGTAGTATGATAATTTGTAGCAGCGGCAACAACAATTTGTATCTCACAGCGTCCGCGGCTTTTGCATTACGTTACCATTGCTTTATTCACATAGTACCTCCGGCATCGGTCATGCAACATCTCTTTCGTTCTTACGTACCAGTAGTTATCCGTAGCTTCTTGGTTTTGTTTACATCCAGCTCTAACGGTTTGCTTGCCTTCATCCTTAGGGCAACTCCTATGGAGATAAAAATCATCCACATCTTTGTGATGATCCATATTTTGTAGACTAAAAAGTGCTACTATGGATGATTTTAACATCCATATGTTTGTGAAATCCAGAGGGGCCTCCTCAAATGTGTGAAGGTACATATGGAGAGTCCATCCGGACACTTAGTGTTCGGATGTATATATATATATATATATATTATTTTTTTTTACTCATCCGGTCACTAAGTGATCGGATACATTTTTTTCTTTTCTCATCCGATCACTAAGTGATCGGATACATTTTTTTTTTGTCATTAGCAATTTTTTTTAGTATTTTAATGTAATAAAAACAAAAACAAAAAATATGGGTCCCAATTAGTGGATATTTATCTAGATCTCCATAGTGGAAAAAATCTCCATAAAATCCTAATTATCCCTATTTATATGGATTCTCCATGAGATGTGGATGATTTAACATCCATACCATAGGAGCTGCCCTTACACGCCCACAATTTTCTTATGTTCGTCTTCGTGCTCACATGGCTCTTTGTTTGATCCAAGGACGTGGACCTCGTCGGATCGCTTGAATTCATTGAATTGCTGTGTGGTTTTTAACTGGCACAAAAATGTAAGTGCACGACATTTCATAAGAATTTTTTGTATTATAATAAATAAGGTAAATTTATGGTATAAGAAATAGGTCTTTTTAATAAAGTACCTCTACTTTTAACTTTACACAAAAAAAAATGCCCCCATTTTTTTAAAACTTTCTAAAATGCCCCTTGTTTGACTGTTTCATGTAAAAAACGGTAAACGGTAGTTAACTGCCGTTACTGCTTAGGTGGCAGCGCGTTAAAAGTCTAAAAAGCCCTTTGAACTAAATAGAGTTGAATTCAATCGAATCGCCTAGTTGAATCGCCGATTCAACTCGACTCAATAGGGCACACGTGGCATGCATCTAACCATCCATGTAAAAGAAAAATCAACGGCCCACAGTAAGATCCAATCTCCCAACGGTCATATTCCCAATTCCATCTTCTTCAACCTGTATATATACAGATGATCCTCCATAAAGTTCTGCAACTCAAACAAATTCACTATAAGCTAAGAAAACTCAGAAACAATGAATGTTGGAGGTGAAAAAAGCTCTCCAGGTAGTAGTAGTAGCAGCAGCAACAACAACCATAAGGTGAAAAAAATCATCACTCATTGTGCTATGTGTGAACAAGGTAATCATGACACAAAAGTGTGTCCTTGGTTATATTCTAGGTGCAAGAATGTTCCCTGTTATGGTGTAAGAGCATTGCTTCAATCTACAACAAATGAAAACTATGGGAAAATGTTCTTAAAGTGCACAATACCTACCTGCAACTATTTTGAATGGTTTGAAGATGCTTCTAACCCTTGTAAATCCAAGTTGGTGAAGTTACCTTCAGAAAAAAGCTGCCATGCTTGTGGAGTAGATGATCACTGCTTTGAAAGTTGTCCACTGCAACATCAACTTTGCTTCTCTTCAACCTGCAATTCCAGAATGTACCTGAAGACATGCAACAATCAACACAACAAGGGAATAGCTTACCTAAAATGCCAAAAATGTGATGCTTTTACCTGGGCTACAAATGCTATATTCCTTGCTGCAAAGGAGAGAGTTAGAGATTCAACACAACAAATGATTGATTTAGCTACAAAATTAGGAAAAGCCTTACATGCAGTATGATAAGTGATATCAATGAGATGAGAAGCCTTGAAATCCTCTTGAATTTGTCTTGGTCTTGGAATTACTTTTCCAGATCCAAGCTTCAATTGTTCTTGTATTACTTCAGCTACTAATGGAGGGTCTGCAGATCTATTAGGAATCTTGTCTTCTACAATCTTTCCCTTACAAGTATGGGTTAAGTTCACTTTCCTAACCTTAAATGTAGATTGCTTTGGTAATGCAGAAGCAAACACATACCACTCACACTCAACCTTTCCTCTATGGTCAAACCTATTTTCACACTCTTTCTAGCCTTAAATTCACATTCATTCTTAACACAGTATAACTTAAGATGTCTTTTGAATGCAGCTTTATCAGGAAAGGTAGTACCTATTATCATTTCTGAAGGATCTAGTGGTTTAACAAATTCTGAGTCATCAAACAGCTCACCAGGTTCATCCTCAAAATCTGAATTATCATTTTGGAAATCCTTGTAATACTGTGGGTCTTCTTCACCTTCATTACCTAAACAGGTACAAAACAAAAATTTGTAATTAGTTCTTCACCTTCATTACCTAAACAAGTACAAAAGAAGATTTAGAATTAAAGTTGAATCAGTTAGTAGGGTCTACCTTGGTCATTTACTTCTGCACCATCATCATTATCTGCAATAAAAATAAGTTGAATCAGTTAGTAAATAATGCATCAGTAATATTAAATGCACAAAAGTGCAATAACTAATGCATCAAGTGTTTAAGTTATAACCACCTTCAACTGCATTTTCATTTTCATCATCATCACTTGAATCTTCATTGTCTTCATCACTTGAATCTTCATTGTCTTCATCACTTTTATAAGCAATTGCAGCTTCAGGATCTTCTACAGGATGGCACTCATCCACTTCTTTGTTCTCAAGTTGGATTACAACCTAATCTAATTGTTTTTCTTTCATTTTCTTTAACCAATATTCATCATCAAAAAAGTCATCATCAACTACAGGTTCATCATCTACTTGAAATGGTGTACTACTTGATCCTTCTCTCAGGTTATCACCAACAACACTTGCTTGAGTGGGTTGTGAACTTTCTTGTACAAACAACTTCCTAGCAGTGGCAACACCTACACTTTTGTTCTTCTCACCTCCAAGCCTTGGGCTTCTTCTCACTTGATCAGGTGACTTTGATATTGTCTTCTTAGGTGTGACCTCCCATTCTGGATTCTTAATCTTCACAACCAACTGGATGAAACCATTGTCATTTACCACAGCATTGTCCCAAAACCAAAAAAAGGATTGATCATTCTTTAAAGTCCATGTATTTCCATGTTCTGGTATCCACATACAAATAACTTCATCAATGTCTTCCAAACACAAACTCCTGTGAATCATTTGCTCAAACATCCTCAGATTCATCTTATCTCTCTCTAACTTCTTGAAAGCAAACTCAATCTTACTGTCAGTACAATAACAACTTATGTCTCTAACCAACTTGCTTTTTCCTTTATCAATATTGCCACTGAAATATATAAAAATACAGAACATTATAATACATTCATACACAAATACAGAATCAATACACATACAAATACAGCCTCAATACACATACAAATAGAAACCTAATACACATACAAATCAATACAAACCTAATACACATACAAATACAGACATAAATTCAAACAAAATTAAACAATTATAAAAAAAAAAAAAAGTAAAGACCTTTTTCAGATTCAACATCAGATTCTTCACATGTTCATACTTTTCAATTTTAAGTGACAGACAAGAACAAAAGGAAGATTCCTTTTGTTCTTCACAGACAAAACCAAAAGAAACAGATAAAAAATGATGAAAAAATGATGGTTTCGATAAAAAAAGCTATGGGTTTCACTTTATACAGATCAAAAAACCCTCCAAATCATTTGATTTAATCACGCAACTACAGATCTAACAAAATCAAAAAGTTAGGGTTTCAAAATATCTTACCTTGACATCACCATTTCCTTTCCAGTCGTCGCCATCGATGAAACCATTAAATCTAATCCTCAATCGACTAATCAATCAAACAAAAAACATTACCAATCGATTCAAGACTAATCCTAAATCTATTCAACCTGATCGCTTTTCCTTCTCTGAGACGAAGAAAGAGAAACAGAAGAGATAAAAGGGTCACGTGAAGATGGGGAATTCTTTTAGATAAGTGATGGGTTTTCGGTAAATTGACTCATTTTCTGACTTGGTAAACGCCCAGTGACTCCTCTATGCGGGCCCAAGTGGTGAACTTAAACGGTGAGGGCAATTTAGAAAGTTTGAAAAAAACGAGGGCATTAATTTTATGGGGTTAAAAAAACGGGGGTACTTTATCAAAATTCCCTAAGAAATAACATTAGTGAATAAATGTCAACTAGTAACAAACTTATTAAGTATTTGTATGACTGCTTGTGCCCCAGCCTTGTGTAGATTTATGAGTTCATTGTCTCTGAGCATGAGCATGAGTGTTTGGGACATGTCACCCCGTTGGCCAATCGTTTAACGAACGGTGGGATCTAAAGTTTAGACATGATGGGTATCTCTTTCTACTGGATGCCTTTCCCTGGTCCTACATTCAAGTGTTTTCCCCAGTATGATGGTTTGAGACCGGTGGTACTTGGCCCAGTTCTCCATTGTATGCGAAATAGTATGTATTATTTATAGAAATGTATGCAATTTTTTATATGTATAAAAATGTGTGTATGTGCATTATAAAAATGTATGCCAGTATTGTCGAGATGTAAGGAATATAAGTATTAGCAAACTCTTTAGTTGTGTGATGTATGTATGTCCCTTTTTGGTTTCAGAAGCTGGTTGACAAAGCTTGTGAAAGTAAAAGTGATTGTCCATGTAAGAACAGCCGGCCTGTAAGATGTTGACAAAGCTTGTGAAAGTAAAAGTGATTGTCCTTCTTCGGGTAACAACAAATCTATAGCATCGGGATCAGACCTTCTAGCGATGACGACGTGTCTAAGGCGAGCGTAGCTTGTCTGCAGTGTCGTTGTAATAATTATCTGATTGTTTGTAGCTCCATTGGGGCTATCATCGTCCTCGAGTTAAAGCTATAGATACTTATGTCTTCGGACTTGCTTGCACCATCGGGTGGCCTTTAGTTGGCAACTAATCCCCTTGTGTCATGACCCTGCACTAGGATCGCCGGCGGCATAATGGTTGAGGTGAGCCGCTTGTATGTCAGGTGACTTGTACGTCTATATGGGTGTAATGAGACTCCTTCTCAAAGATAATGTGCCTACACAAAATCAAAATTGAAACACAGGGTCCTTTTGTGCAACGGCAGTTGGGCTCGCCTTTGTAGTAGTTGGTGTGCTTCATTGGTTATCCTCTTTGCAGGGCTTGTCATGATCGTCCCAGGACTTTGCTTCATCGACACCAGACCTTGCATCTTTATCTTCGGTCTTTGTATCATCGCAGCAAGGCTTGGGTCATCGGTCTTTGGAGATCATCGTCACCTGACTCCACAATTCAGCTGTACTCCTTCTTGGACCGAAGCTACATCATCGAGGTGGAGATGGTCTACGTCACCGGAGTGGAGAATTGGAGCTTTATGGCTGCCTTTTGAGCTATGTCCTTCTCTACGCTGATCTTGTCTACGGAGTATATATACTAGTAGCAAAGCTTTGGCTCATCATCTTCGGGCTATGAATCATCGTGGCGAGACTTTGGATCACCGTCTTCGGGGTTTTAGATCATCGTCGTGTGTTCTTCGGATCATGATCGCTCGTCATCTTCGTCGTCATAAAGAATCCCATCGTCGTTGAGCCTTTACTTTGATCTTTGCCATTGGTATTTATATCATCAGACTTAGATTGCATCCTCGGACTGAGATTGCATCGTCTGGGATTGCATCATCGGTCTGAGACTGCATACCCAAAGCTGCGCTATTGGACTGAGGGGCGGGAGCTATTTTGCTGTGCTATTCTTCACGTCAATGTTGGAAGCTTGTATTCGACATCGTCCGAGGTCATCATAGTCTGGCTTTCGTCTTAACAAAGTTTTGCATCGTCGGCATCAATCTTGGATTCGTCATTGCTGGTCTTGGCAGTTGGCGACAAGCTAGGATGAGGTTACATAGCGTTTGTACTGCAACACCGGATCTGACCGAAGCTATCATCGAGATGGGAAATCGGAGTTGAGTTGAGCTGCATGTGCTTTGTATTCACGGAGATGAAGACTTTGAACGACCCCACAAACTGAACTTTAGGCTCTAGGGTGTCTTGTGCTTTCCAACCAGGGATTGAACTTTGGAAGATTAGTCGAACCGCAAGTTTTCTTAGCCTTTGTTAGTATTCCACCCTTCTTACTTGGTATTCCATCGAAGAACTTTACCACAAGCTAGGAGATATAACCATCAGAGGTGCGGAATTTGATCTTGTATCTTGGAAAATGGCAATCCCGCTTGGACCTGAGCTATGTCAGTGGGGCGTGGCACCGGGGTTGTATCGTTGAAATGTGAAATCGAAGTTGTATCATCGTCATCAGTGATCATCGTTGTCGGAATTTGGATCTTCGTCATCAGTGATCATCGTTGTCGCTAAGAAGTATACGAAGTAAACGATGGAGTCACTAAAGAACAGAAGTATGATAAAAATTCCGAAGCATTCTTCGAATATGGAGTACCAGTTCTTGGTTCTCGAGTTAATCATTTCGTAAGAAGTATGAAGTACTGGAAGTAGAAGTATTTGTTGAAGAATTATGACAAGGTATGAAGTACCTTGTCGTAATTGGCATAAAAGGTACGAAATACAACCAATAAAAAGTATGAAATATATTTCTCATTTGAAGTATGAAGTATGACCGATAAGAAGTATGTATATATACATAACCAACTAGAAGTATGAAGCAATGAGAAATACTATTCTTCCTCGTTAATAAGAAGTACTTCCCATCATCGTCGTCGGTCCTTGGATCGTTGACATCAAAGATCATCGGTGTTGATACTTGGGCCCATCGTCTTCGGGGGTCATCGTCATGGACTTTGGATCCTCTTCATAAAGCTAGGCAAGATCGTCACAGGACTGTGGATCATCGTTGCAAGGCTTTACATCTTCGCCGTGACTATGCATCGTTGATCTGATTGGGTAATTACCATCCGGAAAAATGCATCAGGTACTGATTGGGTAATTACCATCCGGAAAAATGCATCAGCGTACCTGATGAACAAGCTTTGGGTGTCTTCGTCTTCCACACCAGTCCTGGCATCGTCATCTTGTTGGACGGTGCCTACAATTCTAGATGATTCTAGAATAAGGGGTTGTTGAGAGTCCAATTTTGTCTGGAACTCTAATAACCATGTTTGGATGGTGGCTAGTAGGTAGGTGGGAATAAAACCATGTGAAAAATATTGGTTGGTAGAAGAGTTCCATAGCTTTCCCTTTCACACTTGTAAATTCATGTATTCAAACAAGGTAGGTCTTTGAGTCCTAGTTTGAAAACTAAGGAAGTCCAATTGTAGGCTAGTTCTAGATTGTAGGCTAAGGAAGTGGAACTCAATTTGGAGTTGGCACTTGGAGGCTTAGCTAACTAGTATAAATAGGCCATTAGAGAAAGCAAATGACCAAAATTCTTCTTTCTCTCTTAAGGTTTATATGTAATCTCCCTTGTGATAATATATGAATCTCTTGTCCTTCCCGTGGATGTAGGCAACTTGCCGAACCACGTAAATTCTCATCTCTTTTCTTCTTTAGTTTGTGTTCTTGGCAATATTATGGAGTACCGTTTGTAGCTGTGCAAAATCGCTTCCGCATGGTTTTAGCGCAACAATTGGTATCAGAGCAAGGTTACGCTCTTGGATACGGTACTCAGTTGCGATTGAAGTGAAGGTATTTTTCTGAAGATTGCTTGAGGTAATACTAATCTCAAAGGTTCTGTTTTTTTATCTATATTTGGTTGTTTGAGAACAATGGTTGACGGAGATAAACCAGTTGATCCGAACAATCCTGAAGGAGAACATTCAGAGTCCACAAATAAAGATAATAAAACAAAAGAAGAAATACTTCATTCTCATAGATCAAAACTGAAGGTTGAAAAGTTCACCGGAACCAATAAATTTGGTTTATGGAGAACGGACGTAATGGATGCTCTTGTTCATCTTGACCTAGAAGAAGCTCTAGAAGGTCGGCCAGCGGAGATGTCTGACAAGCAGTGGAACAAGATGAATAAATTATGTCTTGTTTCGATTCGAGGGTGTTTAGTAACAGCAGTAAGAGTTAATTATCAGCACGAGACTTCAACAAAGGATCTCTGGGAAAAGATAGAGAAGGAATACCTTGTGAAGAACGTGGAAAATAGGATACATCTTAAAAGGAATTTGTATCGCTATTACATGAAGAGAGGTGCAACCCTAACTGAGCACCTAGATTCATATAATAAACTTCTTGCTGAGCTGGTTAACTACGATGAGAAGATCAACGACGAGGAACAAGCTTTGTGTCTGATAAACTCTCTTCCTGAAAGGTATGAACCCGTGATTAAAGCTTTAATGCACGGAAAGGATAAGATGACATACGCCGAGGTCACTACAACATTGCATAGTGAGGAATTCAGGAAGATGGACCGTGAAGACCTGTCAAGTGAAGCTAACAGTGACTTGCTTCTTGCAAGAGGTCGTTCAACAGACAGAAGAAAGAAGACTGGTGATCGTGGCAAAGTTAAAGGGCGTTCAAAGTCAAGAGCGCGTCTGCAGAAGGATGAATGTGCATGGTGTCATGACTTTGGCCATTGGGCTAAGGATTGTACCAAGCATAAGGATCGAGAAAGGGACAACACCGAGGTGAACATTTCTAAGGCAAGTGCAGATTCATATGAAGCTTCAAATTTCTCGATGACTGTGATACCATCAGCTTTTATCGTAACTGACGGTACGTGGGTATTAGATTTTGGTGCTACTTATCATATTTTTCCTCATCGGGACTGGTTCTCAGACTTTGAAGAGTTTGATAGAGAAGTGCGTATGAGGAATAATCACACCTGCAGGGTGATTGGGATTGGTAGTATTCGATTCAAGATGCATGATGGTATGGTTCGGGATCTGAAGGAAGTAAGGTTCGTGCCTGCTGTGAAGAAGAATCTGATTTCGCTCGGAACTTTGGAAGCTAAGGGCTACAAGTTAGTTGCTGAAAATGGCATTCTAAAGGTGATCGCTGGATCGTCGGTAATCATGAAGGGCACAAGGCATCATAACTAGTACTACTTAACTGGGAGTACAATAACGGGAGATGTGTCTATTTCAGAACACATCGAGACTGCAGCTATGGAGACCACGAAGTTATGGCATATGCGGCTTGCACATCCTGGTGATAAGTCATTACATTCTTTAATTCGTCAAGAATTATTGAAAGGTGTTATTGCATGCAAATTAGAGTTTTGTGAACATTGTGTGAAATACAAGAAGACAAGAACAAGCTTTGGCACAGAAATCTACAACACTAGTGGAGTTCTTGATTATGTTCACTCAGATGTTTGGGGTCCCTCCAAGAATGCATCACTGGGAGGGAAACATTGGTTCGTGTCTTTTATTGATGACTTTTCTAGGCATGTATGGGTGTACACCATGAGGCATAAGGATGAAGTCCTAGAAGTCTTTGTGAGGTGGAAAAGGGCAACTGAGACTCAAACTGGCAAAAATATCAAGGTACTACGTTCGGACAATGGTGGAGAGTACAAAAGTGATCCGTTCTTGCAAGTATGTCAGGATGAGGGAATACAAAGGCACTTCACAGTTAAGAAGACATCGTAACAAAATGGGGTAGCTGAACGCATGAATCGTACTTTGATGGAGAAGGTACGATGTATGTTATCTAATGCTAGATTAGGTAAAGAGTTTTGTGCTAAGGCAGTTACATATGCGTGCTTACTCATTAATAGGTTGCCATCAGCTGCATTAAAAGGTAAAACTCTGATGGAGAAGTGGTATGGTAAACCAGCTTATGATTATGACTCAATTCATATCTTTGGTTGCCCTGCTTGGTATCATGTTAGTGAAAACAAGCTTGATAGCCATGCTGTTAAAGGGATCTTTATGGGTGTGAAGAAAGGAGTTAAAGGGTTCAAAATTTGGAATCCAGTTGAGAAGAAGATAGTCATGAGTAGAGACGTTACATTTGATGAAGCGTTTATGGTGAAGTCTTGGGGTTCTCGGCAGGTGGAGAACAGAAGCACCGGTACCAGTGAACCTTTGAAGCAGGTGGATATTGATGCAACTCCACTAATTCCAGCTAAGTCTGTATCTGTTATGAATACTTCCGAAGGCGTGGCGTCTACAAGGGAGGAAAATACTGAAGTTCCAAATGATAGTGACGATCTGGATAAAGAGGAACATGAAGCAGTGGAAGATACATAAGCTACAGTCACTGAGACCATAGCAACCAGCAAACCGAGAAGACAAACCAAGAAACCTGTTTGGATGAATGATTTTATAGCTTATGCATTACCAGTTATTGAAGAAGGCATTCCAAATACCTATTTTGAAGCTATACACAGTGTAGAGTATCAAGAATGGGAAGCTGCTATGCAGGATGATATGGAGTCTCTTTACAAGAATGGCACATGGGTTCTTACGAAGCTTCCGAATGGTAAGAAGGACATTGGGTGCAAATGGGTATATGCTAAGAAACAAGGATCTCAGGTGAATCAAGTACGCTACAAGGCAAGGTTAGTTGCGAAAGGTTATGCCCAAAGAGAAGGGATTGACTACAATGAGGTGTTCTCTCCAGTTGTGAAAAACTCATCAATCCGAATTTTTTTGGCCTTGGTAGCACAATATGATTTAGATCTAGTTCAACTAGATGTCAATACGGCGTTCTTACATGGTGATCTAGAAGAGGAGATCTATATGACTCGGCCGAGTGGGTTCAAAGTTGCTGGAAAAGAAGATTGTGTATGCAACCTGAAAAAAATTATTGTATGGGCTGAAGCAGTCTCCAAGACAGTGGTACAAGCGATTTGATCAGTTTATAATTGGCCATACATACACAAGAAGTCACTATGACCATTGTGTATACTTCAAGAAGCTACGTGATGGGTCTTTCATATATTTGCTCTTGTATGTCGATGATATGCTGATAGCATCGAATAACAAGAAAGAGATTGATAATTTGAAGCAGAAATTGTCAACTGAGTTCGAGATGAAAGATCTAGGAGAAGCTAAGAAGATTCTTGGCATGGAGATTCAACGTGACAGAGAGAAGGGTAAAGTTTGTTTGTCTCAAAAGGCATACTTGAAGAAAGTGTTACAGAAATTCGGTATCTGCGAAGGAACTAAATCTGTAAGTACTCCCCTTGGTCCTAATTTTAAGTTGAGTTATGATATGTCTCCTACTACTGAATAAGAGCGTGAGTATATGGACCAAGTCCCATATGCTAGTGCTGTTGGTATCTTGATGTATGCGATGGTATGTACAAGGCCGGATATTTCACATGCAGTAAGTATGATCAGCCGTTATATGCATAATCCTGGTAAAGGACATTGTCAAGCTGTGAAATGGATTTTGAGGTATCTTTATGGTACTGTTGATGTTGGCTTGGAGTTTGTGAAGGAAGATGGGAACAATCAGATGTGTGTTGGTTATGTGGATTCTGACTATGCTGGTGATTTGGACAAAAGGCGTTCAACTACAGGGTATGTATTTACCTTGGCTGGAGCACCGGTTAGTTGGAGATCGATTTTGCAGTCTACTGTGGCTCTCTCAACTACTAAAGCGGAGTATATGGCAGTGACAGAGGCATTGGTTACAAGGTTTGCTAGATGACTTGGGTGTTGTGCATGAACATCTGCCTATGCATTGTGATAGTCTTAGTGAAATTTACTTGGCTAAGAATCAAGTTCATCATGCCAGAACCAAACATATAGATGTTCGATTTCACTTTGTTAGAGAAATTCTGGAAGAAGAAGACATTCTACTTGTGAAGATCGATACCAAAGACAATCCAGCTGATATGTTAACTAAAGTAGTATCCGGGGTCAAGTTTCGTCATTGCTCGAAATTGATCCACATTCTTCCGGTTTGGTGATACCCTGTGGGGTAGAGGTTCTTAGGAACCTGGTGGAGGCCTTATTGCAAGGCCATTGTGTGAACTACGGTCGGTTTGATTCCTTGCAGAGGATACGTAGGCAGCCTATGGCGCAATCGACACTGGAAGATGAAGGAGATTTCTTGTATTGATCATCTCATGCATGAATGCATGATCCGAGGTGGATAATTGTTGGACGGTGCCTACAATTCTAGATGATTCTAGAATAAGGGGTTGTTGAGAGTCCAATTTTGTTTGGAACTCTAATAACCATATTTGGATGGTGGCTAGTAGGTAGGTGGGAATAAAACCATGTGAAAAATATTGGTTGGTGGAAGAGTTCCATAGCTTTCCCTTTCACACTTGTAAATTCATGCATTCAAACAAGGTAGGTCTTTGAGTCCTAGTTTGAAAACTAAGGAAGTCCAATTGTAGGATAGTTCTAGATTGTAGGCTAAGGAAGTAGAACTCAATTTGGAGTTGGCACTTGGAGGCTTAGCTAACTAGTATAAATAGGCCATTAGAGAAAGCAAATGAACATCACCAAAATTCTTCTTTCTCTATTAAGGTTTATATGTAATCTCCCTTGTGATAATATATGAATCTCTTGTCCTTCCCGTGGATGTAGGCAACTTGCCGAACCACGTAAATTCTCATCTCTTTTCTTCTTTAGTTTGTGTTCTTGGCAATATTATGGAGTACCGTTTGTAGCTGTGCAAAATCGCTTCCGCAAGGTTTTAGCGCAACACATCTTTCTCTGTATCTTCATCTTATTTGCACCTTTGGACTTTGGATTATTGGCATTACAACGTTATTAAAGAGCCTTTGTTGGATCTTTGGAGAATTCTCACGTTAGGTAGCTTGTACATCGGGAACAGTTATCATCGTCACCAGAATTTGGCTTCCGTCCACCGTCTTCGTACTTTGCGTTGTGTTTGGACTCTGGTCTTCGGATTTTGTATCATCGTTTGTAAGACTCTGCACCATCGTCATTTTCAGCTTTGCATTGTCCGGCATTGAGCATCATATCAAAACTCTGGCTCTTCGTTTTTAAATATCATCGTCGTGGGACCTTGGGTCTTCGTCTAATGTTTCATTGGTTTTAATGCATCGTAATGAAACATTGCATCGCCATTATTAGACTTGTTCTTTCTATGATGGATAGTATTAAGTTCTTCATGTTTTTGATGCATTTTAGCAAATCTTGCCAACTGATAGCGCTGAAGACGATGGTTACTAAATAATAGAAGTACAAGAACACCGGAGTAAGTACTCCTCGGTAAGAAGCATGAAGTATGTGAACTAAGAAGTATATAAAATACTTGGAGTAATGAGTTTCCGGTCTCATACCCAAATACGCTACTCCAATAAATAACATCAGTACCGCTACTCCAATGATAAAGAAAGAGAAATAAATGATCATTTGTGAGATGAACTGCACATTCTCTTAACTCTTCTCCTTCAAAGTAGCCTTTGAATTAAATTTTGTTGCTCTCCTCCAGTTGGCGTCATCGGAGTAGAGCTTGTATGCATCGTAGGGATTGAGATGAGCATCGGGTGAACTATGTTGGAGAAAATGAGTTTATTTAATAAATGATTTTTGGTCTTGGTGTGGTTTGATCTAGTGACCTATGGGTCCAATGATACTTGCTCATTTTATGAGTGAATGAATCTCTCTTTAGACCCACATTGGGTATAATAGAGAAGGAGCTCCACTATATAACCATATGCTTATGGATATGTTGTAAAACAACATTGTGGGTGGAAAGGGTGGGAAAAAATACATATTTTGACCCATGCGCATGAACCACGCACCAAGCCTTGTGTTTACACGAATTTGTTTTTGCAAATTTTTATTTAAGAGTTTTATTTATGGGAGGATTCCTTTTACGCATTACATTGTTTTACAAGAAACAAAAGAACTTGGTTTACAAGAAATCCGAAACCCTAGAGGTTAGTTTTCATATATAAATACAAAAAGTTTTCATAGTTGTTTTACACGTGAAGAGCAGCCTATTTTCCTGTCTTCTTTTCTTCATCTTCTTTATTTTGCGGCGAAGTTTTACTTCCATACCCGTTGCTGAGTTCGAAGAAATGGTAACTTGTGTTGTGCTAACTCAAGTTATATCAGGCAGTCTTATCCTGGACACATCTTCGCTGTGAGGGGTTTAGCATTACTCAACTCGAGTATACCCGCAAACTAATGTGTTAAGGACAACTTGTTAAACCTGTGATTCTGCCTTCGTCAAGTTGTTTCGGTAGAGTTGTCTCGGATTAGTTCTTTACATATTATTTTTAATACATCTAACGTGTTGTTCATTGTTACAAGATCCCAACAATCTTAACACATTAGGTATTCTTTGTAACAATAGGAAAGAACGACGTTGAAAGACCTCAGAAGTTTAACGGAAAGGATTTCAAGAGATGGAAATCCAAGATGTTGTTTTATTTAAGTCATCATGAAATGGATTATGTACTTGTTCCAGATGATGAATTGATGAATGCTGAAGGTTTAACTGAGGAGCAGCTCGAGTTTAACAAGAGATGCAATTTTCTGGCTAAAAAACATATCATGAATGGTTTGGAAGATGCGATGTATGATTTTTAAAATGCTAAAGAGAACTTGACTGCTTATGAGTTGTGGACTGCGTTAGAAGAAAAGTACCAAGATGAGACTGCAGGGATCAAGAAATTTCTGGTGGCAAAGTTTATGGTGTTCAATATGATGAATGATAAATCTGTTGTTGATCAATTCCTCGAATTTCAACAAATCATTAACGAGATTCTTGCTGAAGGTATGGCCATTGATGAGACTTTTCAAGTGTCTGCGGTGATTGAGAAGTTATCATCTTCTTGGTCGGAGTACAAGAAAAAGCTGAGACATGAAACTGGCGAGATCAACATGGTTGAATTGGGAAAGAAGATTCAAGTGGAAGAGATGTTGTGCACCAAAGACAAGAACGTGTCATCAGCAAGGGACATGGAGAACAAAGCTCATATGTCTGAACACAAGCCATACAAAGCTGGAAAAGGTGACAACAACTATCGCAACTCGAAGCATGGACCTAACAAGAAAGGTATGTTTCGTAAACCAGATTCTGGCATTACTAAAATTAAAGGTACTTATTGGGTATGTGGAAATTCTGGTCATATGGCAGTTCACTGTAGACAACGTAAGGATAAGAATAATAATGCTAACTTGGTTGAGAAGAACAAAGATGAGTTTTATTCTATGGTGTCTGAAGTTAACTTGGTGACCAATGTGATGGATTGGTGGTAGACTCTGGAGATACCAAGCATGTATGTGGGAACAGAGACCTGTTCACCTCCTACCAGAGGGTAGAGGAAGGCGAGAAACTCTATATAGGTAACTCATCTGCATCAGATGTTGCAGGGAAAGGAAAGGTCGGTCTGAATCTCACATCTAGAAAGACTCTCACATTGAATGAAGTTCTTCATGTTCCAGACATCTGCAAAAATCTTGTTTCTTGTTCTGTATTAGATGATAAGGGTTTTAAAGTTACAATCGATTCTGGAAAACTTATAGTGACTAAGGGCAATGATTATGTGGGTAAGGTTTATAAGACTGGGGGCCTTTATAAACTTAATGTAACTTGTCCTGAATTGAAATTGAATGATTCTTCTGCTTACATGTGTGTGTCATTGAATGTTTGGCATGGTATACTTGGTCATGTAAACTATAAATCAATGCATAAATTGGCTAGCGTAAGCTGCATACCCAAATTCAATTTAGATAAAAATCATAAGTGTGAGATTTGCGTAGAATCTAAGCATGCTAAGAAATCATTCAATAAGAACGTCCAGAGAAACTCTACACCTTTAGATTTAATCCGCTCAGACCTAGTTGATATGAAGTCAGTTCAAACAAGAGGTGGTAAGAAATAGTTTATTACTTTTATAGATGATTGTACAAGGTACTGCCATGTTTACTTACTTAGAGGAAAGGATGATGCCTTAAAAGCCTTTAAGATATATAAAAGTGAAGTCGAAAACCAATTGAATACTACCATTAAAACTATTAGGTCTGACCATGGTGGTGAGTATGAAATTCCCGTAGGAGATTTCTGTGAAGAACATGGCATAATACATGAGACTACAGCCCCTTATTCACCTCAATCCAATGGTGTAGCTGAACTTAAGAACCGTACCCTTAATGATATGATCAATGCCATGTTGATTAGTTTAGAATTACCTTCGAATTTGTGGGGGGAGGCTATCCTCTCCGCCAATTACATCCTGAACAGAGTACCCTTAAAAGGTCAAATAAAACTCCATATGAGTTATGGAAAGGTAAACAACCATCTTATGAATACTTCAAAGTATGGGGGTGCTTGGCAAATGTGGGCATCCATCCTCCTAAGAAAAATAAGATAGGACCCAAAACCGTTGATTGTGTTTTTATAGGGTATCCTGAGCATTCTAGTGCTCACAGGTTTATGGTTGTGAGTTCTGAAATTTCTGACATAGGGTTGAATACTATTATGGAGTCTAGGGATGCTGTGTTTTTTGAGAATGTTTTTCCTTTGAAACGTGATTCTCGTAAGAGATGTATTGATGATCCCCTAGACGTTCCTTCAACTAGTCAGTCATTACCTTTAGAGAAAGATGAACCAGAAGTAGAACCTAGAAGAGGTAAAAGGGATAAAACTAAGAAAACTTATCATGGTTGCATTACATTCCTAGCCGAGTCTGATCCTCAGTCTTATAGAGAAGCCATGACTTGTCCAGAATCTCCATGGTGGAAAGAAGCTTCCATTAGTAAAATGGATTCCCTTCGAGAAAACGACACTTTTGAACTTGTAGATTTACCTCCAGGGTGTAAGGCCATAGGTTGTAAATGGATTTTCAAAAGAAAACGTAAGATAGATGGAACTATTGAAAAATACAAGGCTAGGCTGGTAGCTAAAGGCTATAGACAAATATAAGGTATAGATATCTTTGACACCTATTCTCCAGTGAGTAGAATTAGCTCCATTAGGATGTTAATTGCTATAGATTCTGTCCATAATCTAGAGATACATTAAATGGATGTAAAGACAGCGTTTCTTAATGGTGAGTTAGATGAAGAAATTTATATGGAACAACCTGAGGGCTTTGTAGTTAAAGGTTATGAAAAGAAAGTTTGTAAACTGGTTAAATATTTGTATGGGTTGAAACAAGCACCTAAACATTGGCATGAGAAATTTGATCATGTGATGATTTTTAGTGGTTTTAGAATTAATGAATCTGATAAGTGTGTTTATACTAAACTTGTCAAGGATGCCTGTGTGATTGTATGCTTGTATGTTGATGATATGCTTATACTAGGTACAAACATGGACGTTATTAATTCCAATAAGAAACTGTTGAATGAGAACTTTGACATGAAAGACTTAGGCCCCGCTGATGTCATATTAGGGATGAAAATTAGAAAAACTTCTAATGGCTATAGTCTGAGTCAGTCTCATTATGTTGAATCTGTACTTAAGAAATTTAATCAGTTTGGCTGTAAACCTGTGTGTACTCCGTATGATTTTTAGTGTAATATCACGAAGAATAAAGGTGTAGGAGTTAACCAACTTGAATACTCGAGAGTCATAGGAAGTCTGATGTATTTGATGAATTGTACGAGACCAGACATTGCATATGCTGTGAGTAGGTTAAGCAGGTATACTTGTAATCCAGGGCAGATGCATTGGGATGCACTTATTAGAGTGCTGAGGTACTTAAAGTTCACAATGACCTTTTGTTTGAATTACGAAGGGTATCCGGCCGTCCTTGAGGTATTTTGCGATGCAAACTGGATAACAGGCTCAGATGAGTCTAAGTCTACGAGTGGATATGTATTCACTCTAGCAGGTGCATCTGTATCTTGGAAGAGTTCCAAACAGACATGTATAGCTCGTTCCACTATGGAATCAGAGTTTATTACGTTAGATAAAGCAGGAGAGGAGGCCAAATGGCTAAGAAACTTTTTATAAGATATTCCTCTCTGGCATAGGCATGTGCCAGCTATATCTATACATTGTGATAACAAATCTGCAATAGGTAGAGCTAAGAATAGCTTCTACAATGGAAAGTCTATACATATGCGTAGAAGACATGATTCTTTGAAAATATTAATCTCAACAGGCATTATTTCCATAGATTGGACAAGGTCCAAGGAGAATATCGCGGACCCTTTGACGAAAGGTTTGTCCAAAGAGATAGTTAGTAAAGCATCAAGGGGGATGGGGCTTAGGATCAATAATTAAACTTGCCATGAAGGAAACTCAACCTTTCTGATTGGATATTCCAAGATCAAGGTTTCGAATGAGACAACTAATTTATGGTAGGTAAAGGTAAACACTATCAGAGAATTTCATTCTCTATCCCTTCCCTATGGTGTTGATGTGTTAATGTGACTGCATGTGGAGGATGACTTTTAAATAAGTCTTAATGAGTTCCATAGTTTCAATTTGAGATTGAAGTGGGGTGTAGCAGTAAACACTCTTGATGGAACTCACCTATCTGAATGTGGAAGTGGGGCCGCTTCCTATGAGAATTGAGCCAATTCTCTAGAGCATTCTGAGAAACAGGATATGTCCAGGGCCAAATTGGACAAAACGGCACGAACTTAGCAACGCCAGGAAGATATCATGCGTGGTGGTTGTCGTGAATTGCACCAAACGTTAGCAGTTCAAGACCTCATGGACACTGTCTAACAAGTAGTTCCGGTAACTTCTCACTAAGCAAGGGTTCAAGACCTCATGGACACCTTTGCCTATATAGTATTTTCCTTACTCTGATTTTTTCGTTTTCCGAGATTTCATTCATGTGGGGGATTGTTGGAGAAAATGAGTTTATTTAATAAATGATTTTTGGTCTTGGTGTGGTTTGATCTAGTGACCTATGGGTCCAAGGATACTTGCTCATTTTATGAGTGAATGAATCTTTCTTTAGTCCCACATTGGGTATAATAGAGAAGGAGCTCCACTATGTAACCATATGCTTATGGATATGTTGTAAAACAACATTGTGGGTGGAACGGGTGGGCAAAAATACATATTCTGACCCATGCGCATGAACCACGCACCAAGCCTTGTGTTTACACGAATTTGTTTTTGCAAAATTTTATTTAAGAGTTTTATTTATGGGAGGATTCCTTTTACGCGTTACATTGTTTTACAAGAAACAAAAGAACTTGGTTTACAAGAAATATGAAACCCTAGAGGTTATTTTTCATACATAAATACAAAAGGTTTTCATAGTTGTTTTACACGTGAAGAGCAGCCTATTTTCCTGTCTTCTTTTCTTCATCTTCTTTATTTTGCGGCGAAGTTTTACTTCCATCCCCGTTGCTGAGTTCTAAGAAAGGGTAACTTGTGTTGTGCTAACTCAAGTTATATCAGGCAGTCTTATCCTGGACACATCTTCGCTTTGAGGGGTTTAGCATTACTCAACTCGAGTATACCGGCGAACTAATGTGTTAAGGACAACTTGTTGAACCTGTGATTCTGCCTTTGTCAAGTTGTGTCGGTAGAGTTGTCTCGGATTAGTTCTTTACATATTATTTTTAATAAATCTAACGTGATGTTCATTGTTGCAAGATCCCAACAAACTATGCTCCGATTTGCTTTCATCATCATCATTGGGCATATCACCTTCGTTGCAGGGCTTTGTGTGATCATCGTTGTATCTTTAGATTGTTGTGAAGCAGCGTTCTTGAACTTAAGCTGAGCTGCATATGCTTCGTATTCATAAAGACAAAGACTTTGAACTTTCTAACCTAGAACCGATGGGTTTAAATAGATGTGAGTCGATGGATTCTCGAGCAACCCATTTCATATAAGACTTTGTACATCGTCTTTAGAGATCTTCGTAGCAGATCTTTGGCTCTCCATCGTCATCAGGAGTGATCCATCGTCGTCGGGATTTTGCTTCGGGCAAAGGCATCGGAATCACATCATCGTTGCATGCATCGGAGTTACCCTCCTCTTTGGTAAAAGATTTCTCTTTTATGGCTTGCCCCATGTAAGCTTCGAGTTAAAAATACTCCATGGCACCAGTCGAGCAGCGGCAATAAGCATCGTCAGTAGTGTGTAGTAACATCTTCCATGGACTTCGACCTCTGCAGTAACATCTTCTAGTTAAAAATACTCCATGGACACAAACATCATCTTCCATGGACTTCGACCTCTGCAGTAACATCTTTGAGTTATGCATCAGGTTTTATATTCTTCATCTTCATCGTCGTTGGCTTCCTACAATCGGCTTTGCAGCAACCCTGGACTGGACTGGAGCTATCATTGGTTGGGAGAGTTGGTCATCAGAACCAGTCCATCGTCACAAGGCTTATCTTCATAAGCACGAGGACCGGGGCTATCATCGGAGCTTTGCATTGAAGCATTATCTCCTTAAATCCTTCATTGGGATGCTGGTACAAGGTACAAACTTCTGACAACATAAAGACATAAAGTAAAAAAGATAGAGACATAAAGTAGAAAAGATAAAGTAGTTTGACTAATATACCAACCAAAGATAAAGTAGAAAAGAAAAAGAAAAAGCAAAAAAAGAAAAGGACATCTGACATGGTGACATCTAACAAATAATACAATTCTTTATTTAGAACTTTATTTAATCTGAAAATCACTTTTTTTTTGAGTTATTGGGGCTAAATAGTGCGAGACTTAAATGAATATTCATTAAAAAGTGACTTAATCCATCCATTTTCAAAATAACGATGCCACAAAAAAATTCAGGTTTGATTCAGAAATAAGACAAAAAATTCAGGTTTGGTGTTTTGTGTGTTTGTATTTTTTTGGAAATAAAGATTGTTGGAAAATTCGGCTCCAAAACCGGGAGAACATTTACTATTCGACTCCCACTTTGGATAAGTAAATGGGTTTATCAAATTTGGCTAGATAACTCGTGTTGGATGAAAAACAGGAGCTGCTAGTTTGTAGCGTGTCTTGATCGTGTTTGGATTGAGTTGGGTCAGTATTGGTGCGTATACGCTTACAAAAAATGGAAATAATATATCCCGATAATAATATTATTGGTCATAATGAGAAGATATTTTGGATTTATGAGGAGTAATTTTGGTTATTTGAGTATAAATAGGTTTTGGGTCCATAAGAGGACGATAGAGAGTTGGGGAGGAAGAATAGAGCATTAGAAAGTCTAGAGATTTTTGAGCAATAATAAATTTTGATGTGTTTCCAACATGATGAGTGGCTACAACCAAGGCAATGAGGAAGCTATTTCGCATGAATGATTGGTAATTAATTTATTTTCTCTAATTTATATTTTATAATTCACTCAATCACCGCTTTGAGTTTTTAATTGTTTGCATAATTTTTGTCATTAGTTGTGATTCAATTAGATAGGTTATGCTTTGTATTTAGCTTTTATTCATGTGTAATAAAGGGAATCAATGTCTTGGTTATTCTCTTATCTTGAAATCAAATTTTGATCTAAGTTTCCTTTACTTTTAAGTTTAATTAAATCTAAATTCCTTTGCCTTCACAAGTTCAACGAACTCTTTACTACAACTATCATTGATATATACTATCAATTTTTGGCCGATATCGGGAGTTTGTCTTTAGGGCTAATTTGTTTTTACTTTATTTGTTCTTCTTTACGTTTTTGTTTTTGTCTTTTGATTACAGATTTTGGAACTTGGAGCGAAAGAAAATTTGCCAAAGATTTTGGTGAATACTTAAAGTTTGGAGTTAAAGACAAAACGAAAGGAGCGAAAGAAGAAGATTTTTTTTTTTAAAAAGAGAGAAAAAAAAAAAGAGTTTATTTTTTGTAGATTGTATTAGGATTTCTTTATTCTTGTATTTTTTTTTTTTTTTTTTTTTTTAGCACTTTACTTTATTTTTTTTGACAAAAAATTCAAACATTCCATCAGTAAAGTAAAATGGAAAACACAAACCAAGAACATACTCACTGACTATTTTATCAAACACCTGGTAGGCTAGTTTAAAAAATCAGTTCAAAGCTTAATCTTCTATTTTTACCAAAACCAAAAACTAGCAGTGGCAGAACATTTTTAATGTATTCAATCAATTGACACGTTCAATACCTCATGCAGTTAAATATAGATGAACTACAGGTGCACAAGTTTTGGGTAGCACCCAAGCACGTTTCTTTTGAAAGCACTGACTAAAAGAAAATCTCAGCCGAAGAAGCAGAAAAAATGAAAACTAATTTCAGAAATTTAGTAAAGAGCTTTAAGAGATAGTAGATCTAGGACAGGTAGAATAAATTCTTTACTCGTCCCTATTTCTAGCGCCAAATTGTGAACACGAAAATAACGATGGTATCGTCGTGTCCACAAACAAACTTACTTCCATTAATTGATAGCACAACCAAATAATGAAATGATAAAAAAAACAGTAAACACCAAATATGGATCAAAATCATAAAACAAAATTAAGATACAGAGAAATGTAAATCAGAAATTGGACACAAGGTATAACGTGGTTCGACAAAGCCTACATCCACTGGGTAAAGGAATTGTTTATTATTTATCTCATATGTTACATGTGGTAAGATTGGTAATTTATTCATGAAGATATGAAAGAGATATCTCTGTATCTTCGTTCATGAATACATGATGTTAAGAGAGTTGTAGAGAGAAGAGAGAGGAAAAAGGGTCCTCAAAAGTGTTTGTCGGAAGAAAGGAAAAGAAATTCCCCTTTTCCCGAACCTAATTGCTCCCTATTTATGGGCAAAATATCTTCTGGCATATTACACTTCTATCCTTAGATTAGGATTGAAGCTGTGTTGGGCCGATATGGTGCGCGCTGCTGTATAGTTTCATCCTGCTTCAACACATGATCTTACTCCACGTGTCAAGGTATTTTTTGGTGTATACAACCATAAAGAGACGTGCACAATGTCAAGATAAAGAGATGTGTATAATGTCATTCTATAAGAAGTACCTCAGTGCTATGTTAAAAGAAGTGTTGCAACCGGAAATTTTGTATAACAAACTTGTTAAAATAAGCATAAAAAACAACATAGTTGAAGAAGCAATTCCCGCTTGGTATCTGGTAACCCCATGTAGCGATGTTGTAATGCTGCTATTCTACTATCTACAGTAAATACTGCTATCACCTTATTGTTGTTGTTTGTCGCATAATTTATCAAGTACATATTGTATTTTTTTTCTTTGATTGGTCAAATAGAAGTTTCAGAAATTTCATCGAAAAAAGGCACTAAAGGGGTACCTTAACCCAATGATTACAACCGAACAAAAAAGGGGAACCGAAAGGGGATTCATCTACCCAAGTAAAAAAAAAACACAAAATATTATGGAGGTCACTATAATGAATCCTATAGAAAAATCACCGTATTTGCTGAAAGCCCTAACATTCTTGTATTCGATTCCTCCCAAAAAAACGCTTGTAATTTGGTATCTCTAATGAGGCTTGCAAAAGTTTTCTTTTTTTTATTGAAGGTTCTTGCATTTTGCTCTTTCGATATACACCACCATATAGCAAACGGGATGTTATTCCATATTCGACTAAGTCTTTCACTCCCCAATTAAACTTCCAAGCCTTCATAGATGTAATGATATTAGGGTTGTATGAGCATCCAAAGTGGCACCCTTCAAAAAAGTAATCCCATATTCTCCGGATTATCCAACAACCAAAAAACAAGTGCGAACTCGATTTATCGTCTTCCTCACAAAAATGACATACACAAGATACATCCATTCCTCTTCTTAAAAGTTTATCCGCCGTCATTATCCGATCATGAGGATCCAAATAAAGAAACTGATTTTGTGAGAGTACTCATTACTCCAAACAACATTGATTGGATAATCCAGCTCACCTTGATCGCGGTTGTCTTTAATTCCATCATTAATCGTATATTGACCATGATCACTACCAACCCAAATTCGGGTATCCATAACCCCTTCTTGAATAGAGATTGAAGAAAGAAGATTTGATATAGATAACACTTTACTTGTAATGGTTTGAGAGTATCTTTGACTAAACATACACGCCCACCTTACACCACCTTCCCTAACTTCATACATACTGGACACCACAAACTCCTTGGTCCACGAAGCTTCATAAGCGAAAGGAAACATATCACATAATCTTCCTTCACCAAGCCAAGAATCTTCCTGAAATCTAGTTTCCTTACCCACTCCAATCTCCAATCTTGAATCTAATATTCTTGTTGAAATCTTCAAGGTCTTTATAGATATTAAACCACAAGCTACCACCTTTTAATCCTTTAGGTTTGAGAGTTTCTCAACCGGTAAATGTTAGGCCAATTTTTTTAACTATGATTTTGCTTCATAACGCATTGTTCTCTACATCAAAGCTCCACCACCATTTTCTTAGCAAAGTCAGGTTCACTTACTTAGTTCTTCTTATACCAAGACCGCCTTTTTCTTTTGGTTTTGAAGACAATTTCCAACCAATATTGTGAATTCTTTTCTTATTTTTAACATCCATAAGAAATTTCTCACAACTTTATCAGTTTTATTAGTTATGGAGCAAGGAGGAAGAAAAATAAAGAGATAATAAACGGGTAAACTAGCTAAAACGCTTTTGATGAGAGTTAGCTGACCTTCTCTTGCTATTGTTTTTCCATTCCAAGAAGTAACTCTTTTCCCAAAAATTTCAATTGTTTATTTCCCATTTTTGAGTGCCTCCTACCTTGTCTCCCAAAGGTAGACCAAGATATATTCCATGAAAACTTGAATACTTGTATCCTAGCATGTTAGCATAATTTTCATGTTCCTCCTCGACCGCGACCCCAAATAAGCTACTTTTAGGAAATTTATCTTTAAACCCGAAGTTAACTCGAAACAAAGAAGAAGGTAACAAAGGTCATCGACTTGTTTTCTCTTAGCATCAAGAAAGATGATGGTATCATCGGAAAATTGCAAGTGATTTAATTTTGTCCCCCCTACTTGACCGAAAAACCCTAGATTTGATCAAGTTCTTGTGCTTTGCTCAACATACAACTTAAGACTTCACAAACAATTGTAAAAAGAAAAGGAGAGAGAGGGTCTCCTCGACGAAGTCCCTTTTCACTACTAAAGTAACCGAAATACAATCCATTAACAAGAACCGAGAACTTTGAGAATGTTAAACAATTTCTAATCCAAGCCCTCCAAACACCACCAAACCCCATTTTGAAAAAAACTTCATTTAAAAATTCCAATTCACATTATCAAACGCCTTTTCAAAATCAAGCTTGCAAACCAACCATTCGTTACTCTATCAAGAATTTGTATTCCTTTAATAAAACTAGATTGAGTTGTTGAGATTAGAGTAGGAAGGTATCTTTAAACACTCCGCCAAAACCTTTGAAATTATTTTTTATACATTCTCAATAAGGCTAATAGGTGAAAATATTGTACTTCTTCTACACCCGCCTTCTTAGGGATAAGCGCAATAAAATTGTTTTTCAATGACGAATGAAGAACATTGTGCTCATGAAATTATTCGAAAACCTTCATCAAATCTTCTTTTAGGAAATCCCAACAAACAATAAAGAACTTCATAGGAAACCCATCCGGACCTGAAGCTCGATCAATTCCCAAATCTTTAATTGCGTTCTTAACTTATTCTTCACTAAAAGGTCTCTCCAACCAAATACTTGCACTCTCATAAATACGCTTTAGACATATATTTTTTACTTTAGGACGGTTGTTTAAAATTTCTTTAAACGCTAACTCAAAATGATTTGCAATCCCCATCTTGATTTCTTCGTTGTTCCAGGTCCAACGTCCATTGATACGAAGGTTATTGATGTTGTTAAAAGCTCTATGACATTTCACCACTCGATAAAAATGTTTGGAGTTGCGATCGCCATCCAAGTTCATTATTGTTGTTCAAATCAAGCATTTGTTGTGCTAACGAATCAATAACATCAATAGAGAAAGCGGAGTGAACATCACTAGGATAGCACATGGTTTCAAAAATATTGAACCGTATGATCTCCTTATCAAATTCCATAGTTAGTGCACCACTATCAACATCAATATTTGTATTTGCAGTCTTCATGAACGGTCTACCAAGAAGTAACGAAGTAGATGAACAATTATTTCCATTATGCATATCCACAATGTAGAAATCAGCCAAAATATTAACTGATTCACATCCGTGGCCAATTGTCCCATCTGAGTATGTAAATCTCTAATAGCATTATCAGTTTTTAATTGATTTTGTTCAGATTTCTATTGATTTTGTTGCACTGTTTCCTGGAGACTCTGTGTTGTAGATGCAACACTCTGCATGCTTTGCAGAAGCATGTTGAACTTATCATCAATAGAAGTTCCTTGATCTTTAGTTTGTTGTGGTTGCTGTAAGTGTTGTTGAAAACCACATTGTCTTGCATAAGGATTAGGAGCTGCAGCTTTCTTGTTAGCGTAACTGAAATTAGGATGATCTTTCCAACCAGGATTATAAGTATTTTAGTATGGATCATACCTTGGCCTCTGATTAGGAAATATAGCATTTACCTCAGCTTCTTCTTCATATGGTGGAGCAACTACCTAATCTATACTATGAATCGTCTTTTCAATGGTGCTTAACCGGTGCTCTGTATTTGGAGATTCTCCCATCTCGCTAACTCTTCTAACATTTGAGTCATGCCTTGTATAAAATTGTTGTGCATTTGAGGCCATACTCTCAATCAAACTAGTTGCTTCCGATATTTTCTTCTCAGTGAGTGAACCACCAGCAGCTGCATCAATCAAATTACATTGCTCTGGAAGTAATCCTTCATAGAAGTATTAAATGATGAGTGTTGTGGATATGTTGTGATGAGGACAGCTTGGCACTAACTTTTTGTACCTATCCCAGTATTCGTAGAGAGACTCCCTAGTAATCTGAAGAATACCACTAATCTCTTTACGAACAGATGCCGCCTTTGAAGCAGGAAAATATTTCTCTAAAAATAGCTTTTTCATCTCAGTACATGTTGTAATACTCCCCGGGGGAAGGTAATACAACCATTCTTCTGCTGAATCTATTAAAGAGAATAATAAAGTTTGCACAATTGTTATATCACTGTATTTGGTACTTTGCCTAAGACTTGTCATCTTCTGTTGAAATTTTCGAAGATGACGATTCGGATCTTCACCTGGAAGTCCCTTGAACTTTGCTAGATGATGAAGTACACTCGGTTTCAGCTCCACTGGGTTAGTGATTGTAATACACAGTGGTTGCGAATCTAAGCATGGAGATGTCAACTCTCGCAGCTTCCTCTCCTGAGGCGGAGGAGGTGGGTTTGTACCGCCTACCATCTATTCTAAAGTTTCTTGTTGCTTTTGTTGACGTGCTTGTAGTATTTTGCCTCTACGAGTTTCAATACCGCACCTCTGGTATTCCCAGTCTTTCGGTGCCATAGATTAAGTACCAGAAAATAAAAATCTAGAAAACGAAATTAAAAACCAAAAAGAATTTCTAAAAACAATAATAAAACTTAAATAAATAACAACTAAAGCTACCGACTGCTCCCCGGCAGCGGCGCCAAAATTTGTTGTGTGTCGTGAGTGCAATCAAATTAATAATCTTATTTTCACACAATTAACTGGTAATATAATGGAAGTAAGGATCGTTCCCACGAAGAGCAGTGAGTTTTAGTTGTCAAGGTGTCACAAAGGGGTTTTTTGTTTTAGATTGTAAACAAAATAAATAATCAAAGCAAATAAAATTGTATTGTAATCAATAGAGAGAGATATGATCGAGGAATCCTTCGTCGTATATAAACCATCAATGAGTTAATATATTCATCTATTCGTCATTAATCATAGATTATCACCAACTGTAAAAAGCAGCTAGAGCAGTGCTATTCCCTAAAGTCCTTTGGTCACTGGGTACCGAAGCGCTCGAATACCAGATTATATTCATCCAAACAACCAAGTAGTAGCGCACTCAAGGTGTAGCTTGGTCGAATGCTTTATGTTTTGTGACTTAGGTTAATCCTAGTAGTTAGACTCTTAGCGCAAGGTCCACTTTCTAGTGTTGTTTCTACACGTGATTGCTCCACAGAATCCCTCTGCAAGGTTTCACTTTTTTTACTTGCGTAGGGGTTATTCAACAATTACACGGATATCCTAACCCTTTACTAGCTTTAGATTAATCAACAAACTGATTTAGTTGGCCACCTAGAATAATCAATCGATCGATCATAATATTTAATCATAGTAAAAACAAACGATAATCATATGAAGAAATCAAAATAGATTCATATATTAAATCAAATCAAGTCTACAACTTAGAATTCATCCTCAATCAATAGGTGTTTAGCTACTCATGGATGTACAAACATCCATGATATACATATGAGAAAAGTTAAGAGATAACATTATGATTGATAATCTCTCCGTATGATGTTTCTTCTCTCCAAACCCTAAAAATTTCGTGACCTTATGAGATGATATGTTTTACATAACCTAATACCTTTTTATAGGTTTACATTACTTGGTCTTCACATATTTAGTTTGGATCAAAAGCTCAACCTAAAATAACGAAATAACGTTCCCAAACGTGCCCGCCTTCCAAGGAGTTTATACACGTTTCCCATTTTCTAAGCTTGCGAACCCAGTCCGCAAACTTCAAATTCCAGCAGATATTTTCGGAAATACGTCTGCGAACCCCGTTCGCAAACCCAGTTCGCGGACTGCACTATCTTCGGTTTTCAATGGAAACTGTTTTAGCCACAACTTCTTCATCCGAACTCGGAATGACCTCATTATTTTTGCATTCTTTTTATCTTTCAATTCTCTTCAAGAGTGATGAGAAATCCTTAATTTGAATGATTTAAGATTGGTCTTTGTCCCTTCTCTTGATTTTGATCATTTTGCTCCTTTTCGTCGCACTTCTTCCACTTCTCTTGGACTTGGGCACTTGAATACTTGGAATACTTCTCTTCATGACTATTTTCAGGACTTTCTAGATCCTTTTTAGATGATTCACCTAATAAAGGCAAACAAGAGAAAACAAGAGTAGTAATACGAAAATATGCAAGAATAATAGCTTAAAAAAGTATGGAATGGACACTAAAATCATATGAATTATACACTTATCAGCCGTACCTACAAAAGAAAAAGACTCCCACCATTCTTTCATTAAAGGGATTACGTTAGTACATTCAAGCCAATCTAATTGGTATCGAAAAGGGCATGCACCCCAATCCGAGCCTGATGAGCTTAACACAATCGAAAGTGATCTAAAAAGGGTCTTGCGAGACGTTTGAAGATGATATTTGGAAAATGATTATCCCAACCCGGAGTGAAAACGAAACGGTAGATCTTGCTCTTCTTATTTTGCGGTGTTAGAGCATTGCTCGGTCGATCTCACATGCATTGCTATCTCAAGCATGTTTGTCAGTGTTAGTGATCAAAACTATAAAGTCTTGATTTTTAGTCTACTATAGCTAAGGTCTCGGACTAGGATAGAAAGTGTAGTTGAGCTCAAGAACTCCATGGCGATCATCATATAAGATGAAGGACTACTCAAGGAACCAGTGAATCTTCATCGACTAAAAGGTACGTGGAGACTTGAACTTATCTATCACTCAAAAGTCTATTTAATCTATCTCTTATATTGAGACAAAAGTCGTATTACTATATAGACTAAGATTATACACATATGGTATTTCGAGCTGATTATATCTCGCTTATCTATTTCTCCAAATATGTGTTGGTAAAGCTTTCGCTTCAGCCAAGTTCATCTTTACCTAGTGACGAAAGTCATGTTATGTTTCAATCACTTTGGAAATCGCTCTGACGAAAAATAGTTTGTGAATAACAACTATATAACTCCCTCTGAGAATGTTTCAATGATTGAAATGAGAGTTTAGATAATATAACCATTGGAGGATATAAGCATTGTTATGGAAACACATATATGTATAAGTCCTTATTGCTTGAACCAAAGTTTGCGAACTTTTTTGATCAAGTGAAATCGGGGTAGTGTGTGAGCTCAGTCCGCGAACTCAGCATACAATCTCAGTCCGTGAACCCAGTCCGCGAATTGACGAAGTTCTCGAACCCTAAATTTTTTGCTGGAGTTTGTAAATTCCATCCGGCAACTTGAGTCCGCGAACCCAGTCTGCGAACTTGAGTAGGTTATGTCTAAAAACGATGTTTGTGAACTTATCTTAATAAACTAAGAAATGCTATTGCAAACCATGACTTTATAGTTCACGAATCGATTCGATTGAATCACATCATTTTTGCTTCGATTGTGTCTTGTGTAGTACATAAAGATCTAAGAAATTCAACAACTCTCTAACTAGTTCATTTGGACTAGTTATGGTGAAGAAGAATATGGTTGATATGAAAGTTATCATATGGCTAACCATTTGGTTAACTATTGTTGAACCAACTAATGTACAAGTTTGGGTACGGTTACACAATCCTAGAAATGTGCATTACATGTGTGTGTAACAAGCTATATTTTCGATCTAACGGTTGATAAATATTAGCTTGAATCTAATTATATTTTCATCTAACGGTGAATATCGAATGCTTTGTTAGTAAGCTAACATTGATTGCAAACCCTAATTTGAAGACTATATAAGGGAGAACTCTAGCAACTGGGAAACCTAATCCCCACACATCTGTGTGATACCAGTTTTGCTAAGCTAGAGTCGATTCTCCTTTAACCTTTGGTTTTCTTCTTCTAAAACCAGGTTAACGACTTAAAGAATTCATTGGGATTGTGAAGCCAGACCGATACTACTTTTATTGTAGTTGTGTGATATGATCTTATTGTTTCTATCATACGAGTACAATTGTAATAATTGGCTTGAGATTTCTATCTCCGATAGGCAATATATAAAAGTAGTCACAAACACTTCGTCTCATCGTTTATGATTCCACGTTATCTTTTTTAGATGCGTCGATTAAGACTATTGTGAGGTGATTGATAAAACTGAGCTTTTCTTCGGGAATATAAGTATGGTTTTATCAATTGGTTCCTGTTCACATTGATTTATCAAAAGACGGAACAAAACTTGTAGGTTTATTCATGGGGGACGAATTTATCTTTTACTGTAGACTTTTCTGTGTGATACAGATTTGTTTATTAAATTTTTCGACTTTGGGTCGTAGCAACTCTTGGTTGTGGGTGAGATCAGTTAAGGGAATCAAGTACGTAGTATCCTGTTAGGATCAGAGAGATAAGAGCATAACTATACCTTGGATCAGTGTGAGATTGGTTGGGGTTCAGCTACAGTCCAGACCGAAGTTAGCTTGGAGTAGGTTAGTGTCTGTAGCGGCTTAATATAGTGTATGTTTAATCTGGACTAGGTCCCGGGGTTTTTCTGCATTTGCGGTTTTCTCGTTAACAAAATTCTGGTGTCTGTGTTATTTCATTTTCCGCATTATATTGTTTATCTTTATAATTGAAATAATACAGGTTGTGCGTTGAATTTCAATCAATTAGAATATCCAACCTTTGGTTGTTAATTTACATTGATTGACACTTGGATATTGGTCTTTGGTACCATCCAATTTATTCTTGTATTTGATTAAAGACTCCTTGATTTCTATTATCTTGAGTAAATCAAAACAAGAGAGAGATAATAACTCCTTGAGATATTTCTATCTAGATCGAGTCTGACTGTTTAGTTGATTCTCTAGAAAGAAACTCGGAGTTACTCCATACAGATTGCTAAGCGAAAGATTGGGTGTGGTTGTTAGACCCCCACTTTTTCAGGCGGTCTACTCCAAGTATACTTCGCGCCGAAAAAAGGTAACTCCATAAGATCAAGATCATTACATAGGTCATTGAAGAGTTTCATTGAGTTTGAAACCCTACAACAACCTCTACTTTCTACCATGAACCTTATCCCGTTGAAGTCTCCACCGAAATATAAAGGCATCCCATCCCAATAACATGCAAAGTATCTAGCTCCATATGATTTTTTTTCTTATTTGAATTGCAAGGACCATAAACGCCAACTAAAACCCAATGAAAATTATCCTCCAAACTACGACAAGATATGCTTAAAGTAAAAATACCTTCAAGAAAATCTTTAACTTCAATCATATCGGAATTCCATATCAACAAGATTCTGCTCGATCTTCCATATGAGTTTAAAGCAATCCACCTACATGGAGTTGCGCCCCAACATTGGCGCATAATATCATCGGAGCAAATATTAATCTTCGTTTCTTGTATCATATCATAAGAATAATATGCTTCAATCGTTTTACAAGTGCCTTTAACTTGGAGCGCTTGTCCGGGTCTCCTAAACCATTCACATTACAAGATACTCACATTTAAAACTTTGGCAACCCATTGAGAACAAAAGCCGAAACAACAACCATTAATTTTCAACTCTACCACCCGGTGTAATCTCGTCTCTTAATGCATTCGCTTGATAAAGAATTGCAGATGACACAAAATTGATCTCCTTATTTATGAACTCAATCCCCTAGTTACCACCCAATTCTTTAATTTTTTCGAACAATATATTGAGCTTCTCATGTAAACCTTTCGCCATTTCTATAATGTCGTCATTATCATTATCAATCCAAGCATTTTTCTTACTATGACTTGTTTGTGATGCCGCATCTTCACCACCATCAGAAAGATCTTCATGTTGTTTGTTTTTTTCATTCTCATCACAATTGACCGTTGTATCAAATCCCTTCCCCATCTCTCTATTTCCATTCTTCTTGCTTGATACTTCCCCATTTAAGGAGTTAGAAGAGGTAGAACCAAGAAAGTATTCTTTAGATAGTTTACTCTTCAGTTTTTTCTTTAAACTTCTCAAAGATGTATGGTTCAGGGAAATGGAGATAAAAGTGTAATGACCCGGCCCTCCACAAATATTGTCCCCACTTAGCCATTGTGGTTATCCGGCAGTGTGGGGTTTCGGGCATCACTGCGGTCATCCAGCAATAACTTCTCGGGAGGTCACCCATCTCTGGATTGCTCCCGCCCGAGCACGCTTAACTGTAGAGTTTTCTGCCAGTTCTGGAGCCAATTGTGCTGAAAAGGCCTCAGTGTTAGGAAAGGACAAACCATTACCTATATTACCTTTCATCGACGAACCACTGCCAAAATCGGCTTATTACAATACCACCACCTTAAATTGGATCCATCCTCGGCTCCAAAATATATTTTCAATTTCATATCTCCGACGTTCACTGCCCCTCATGAGAGAAGCACTTGGACAGACTAACCCCGTCCAGCGTACCTTCCCACCCTCGGAAGGTGACCCGTCGTCGGCTCTGATACTCATTTGTAATGAACCGTCCCTCACCAATATTGTCCCCACTTAACCACTGCGGTTATCCGGTAGTGTGGGGTTTTCAATGGGCATCGATGCGGTCATTCAGCAGTAATTTTCCGGGAGATCACCCATATCTGGATTGCTCCCGCCCGAGCACGCTTAACTGCAGAGTTTTTTGGCAACTATGGAGCCAATTGTGCTGAAAAGGCCCCAGTGTTAGGAAAGGAAAAACCATTACCTATATTCCATTCTATCTGCGAACCACTGCCGAAATCAGGGTATTACAAGAAGCATGACCACCAGTGCCAAACCCGGGAGGTGGTGAAATGGAACCATTTCTTCTTTAACTTTACTTAAAATAAAAGTTTGATTCTGGCCCAAAAAAGAAGGCCCATGCTCATTCACAACTAAAATACTTGTTGTTGTCATATGTAGGGGTGTGCAACGGACGGACGGTTGCGGATTAGGGGTCACCCGCAACCAAACCGTCAAAGTTGCGGATTTGGAAAATGGAACCGTGACCGGCCCAATCACCCGCGGATTTGACCTTTGCGGATTAGCGGATTGTACGGTGCGGATGCGGATTAACCGCGGATTTGGTAAAAAAAAAAAATGTAACTGCTGGTATTATTGTCTGCGCACTACCTTGTTCTGGAGCTGTTATTTTTCACATCGTTACACAGGAATAGGGCATGCAATGCTAGATATAATAAAGCATAGCTCCTGTTATCGTCAGAATTGCTAGTGGAGCAGAGGCAGCTCCAGCAGTAGAAGCTGCAAAGGCTGCTCCAGTTGAAGCCGACGATGATGACTTGGATCTTTTTGGTGATGAAGCCGAGGAGGATAAGAAGGCAGCAGAGGAGAGATGCAGCTAAGAAATCATCTGCAAAGCCAAAAGAGAGTGGGAAATCTTTTGTTCTTTTGGATGTGAAACCTTGGGATGATGAGACTAACATGAAGAAGCTTGAAGAGATTGTTCGCAACATCGAAATGGAAGGTCTTCACTGGGGAGCATCAAAACTGGTTGATGTTGGTTACGGTATCAAGAAATTGACAATCATGATGACCATCATAGCTGTGATATTGTTGCCTTCAACAAAATCTAAGACCACTGATATTTCTCTTTAGCTATTGTACTTTATCACTCTTTTATCTATCCATTTTTGTAGGGAGGGTGACATAGTGTTTCTTCTCAGAATGGTTTATCAGTTCTAAACATACGGTGGTTGTGTTTAATCTTTCAAAAAAAAATAATTAGGTGCAGACGATTGATTACAGCTAAATGTAAAGGAAGTCTCGCGTCCCCATTTTTTTGGGTTATTATTGGTTGCCCTACGGTGCGGTTAAATCCGCGGATTTTAAAATCCAACCGCACCCAAACCGCTTAAATGTGCGGATTTGAGAATCTCACCCGTGTCCGGCCCATACGTCTTGCGGTTTGGGTCAAATCCGCAATTTTGCGGAAGGTTGCGGGTGAAATCCGCGGTTACGCTTTTTATGCTCACCCCTAGTCATATGATTTCCTAACTCCTCCTCCGTAACAGCTTCCAAATTTGAATTAAAGTACCCATTGACCGGTACAAGTGTAAAGATAAGACTCGACGATTCTACAACTTGAGCTGACTGTCCGACCTCTTGATTTAATGTTTGACCAATAAACTAATTATCATGCTCCCCCAGTGAACTATTGCCACGTCGCTCATCATCTTCTTCCCTAACTTCGGTCCCTTGAATGTTCCACCGGCAACATAATTGAGTACCATAGACTACGATAACCGGAATTAATGTACATTTTTTATTACGGCCAAATTTTCAGAGAGTATTCCCAAGGTTAATAAGTTCTCTACGGTCATTTATATGGTCATTTTAATTTTATTTAAACAATTTTGGTCTAGATACATTGTCTTCTTCAAGTAGTTGATTGCAAAGTAAGCATATATTTTTTTGCTAGATTCTTGAGATCCATGCTGGCATAGTAATTTTTGGACGACTAACACATTATGCAGAATCTTTCATAAGAAAAGGTTGTATCCATGAAGCATCTATTCTTGAGTTTCAATAGCATAAGCTTGAGAATCAACCGTTATTATTGCAAGCGAAGAGAATTCTCATGATATGTTTTTTTTTTGTAATTATATTGACTGGTGAACTTACCTACAGCCGTCAAAATCCATTTTGTTGTACTTAAATGATAACAATGTGATAAATCAGTGGTGGAGTGACCAAGCTTTTCAAGAAAGATTTTTCGCTACCGCATGTCTACCGACGAAATCCAATTCAGAAGTAACCAATTCCCCCATCTTGTCAATGAAAATAAGGTGTGAAAGCAGCAGAAAGAGATTAAAAAACCATTAAGCTAAGGTGGTGAATTGGAACTACGAAAAATATAATAAAAAAATCCGCGTGAATACGAAAGGTAAACCGTTAACATGAGAAATTACTCACATATTGATTATGTTGTACACGTACGCACAGCTTTATCATCTTCTTCATTCTCAATGCAAAATATGTAGAGGAGAATCCCCTCACACTCTTATTTTTACACTATCTCACACTTTTGGCGACATTTTTCTTAATAAAACTTATACGGTAACTTATTTGAAGTTAATGTTTCGGGGATATGCTTGTCTTACAAGGATCTACATACCCACAAAAAATGAGTACATTCCGAAATACCAAACTTCACTATCTACGAATCTTAATTTCAACGGTTGAAAATTCGTTGATATTTGATGGTTTATTTTCAAAGTAGTAGATGGCAGGGTTATATATTTCAGAATATGGTCATTTTTTATGGGCATGTAGATCTTGGTAAGACAAGTATATATCCAAAATATTAGCTTCAAATATGTTACCATTTAGATTTTGTAAAAAAATTAGTGTCAAACATGTGAGATAGTGTAAAAATAAGAATATGAAAGGATCCTCCCTCAAATATGTAATCGTAATTGTTTCCTAACATACACGACGGTGTGTCAGTATCCTCCAAAGTTCAAGAAAGTCGACTTATTCACCCTTTGTAGTCCTATTATCCTACAAATTTTAAGAAAATTAGTTAATTATATACACTCGGTATCGAAGGAGAATGAAAAGTAATCGATTAAACTGTAAAACGACCACTTCTCATTGGGAAAAAAAAATCCCGTGCCCTTTTGCGAGCTATGAATCTTGATTCCAATATTGTTCATGGTATTGTAGAAATCTATTGACCAAAAACCTCTTGGCCTAATTTATCAATTTATCCTTGAAAAATGGCACATATATCATCAGATTCGTTTTTTTCTTCTCTGCGTTCAACTCTTAATAATCATGCTTTCAAAGGCCAAATATTTACTTCTATGCTTAAGCAAAGATGTAAACATAGAATACAACATGATAGTGGTCATATCCAAAAACTTCTTTAAGGATGTTTCTGGTGATTCAAAGGAGTAGATCGAGAGACACAATAATAATATTACGATTTCATTTAGATATCTTAGGAATTAGTGAAAAAAGTTTTATTTTTTTTTTGAAAATAGTTAGGAATCCTTTTAATTTAAGAATTATCGAGAAGAATTAGAATTAGGGTTAGTAGTCCGACAATTAATCATAATTAGGGGTTATACAGGCTAAACTAATGTTCGTTATAATGGGCCGAGACATAATCACAGCCGTCCAGCTTAGAGATATTTCGAACTGTCCTTTGTCCATCATAGACACCACCTTCCCTTAGAATATTGATATTCTAGATTCAGTTAGTAATTCTAGTTTTGAATTTTAGCAATAAGTTCTCAAAAGTCACCAGCAACAACAACAGGTTCTAAGACGCCAGCAACAACACCGAAGACACAGAAGACAACAACAATTAATAGTTTTAGACCGATTCTGATGAATCCCTAGACCGTTTTTGTCCTTTGATGAATGATTCAAGTCATCTATGCTACTTTTATTTTGAAAAAATATCCTTGACAAATGGGTGGATCTTTGTTTTACCATATTCTTAGAAAAATCGTGAGAAATGGCTGGATATTTGGATCCTAGTAATCCTACTGATTTTAGTTTTGCATTATGAGTTAGTTTTAATCCGAACAAGGTCATTTAAACTGGTTCTACTATTTAGAATATCTGGGATGGTTAGGATGCTTCCCTGAATCATGTCTCGTAACGGTGTCGTTAAGTTATTTACTTGTGATTGTGTTTGTTGTTTGTTTGAAATACATGTAATTGTTGGATATATCTTGGTCAGTCCTGTTAACCAATCTCAATTTTGAACAAGAGTGTTATTATTAATATTAAATTAATAACAGAGGCTTTGCCTCTTTTCTGAAGAAAAAAAAAAGGAAAAATCTTCAGTCTTTATTTGTAAGCAACATTATTTTTTTAGAGGATTTGAAACTTTGGGGAATTGATTTTTGAGGGGTTGATGTCCATACATGTTATCCCGCTAAAATAAAGTTTTTTTTTATTTGTTTGCTTTGTATTTTTGGTCATTCTTCCATTTTGTTTCTTTCTTGATACGCGCGATGCGCCTAATGTTTCGTTTCGTAATTTTATTTTTTTCGTGTATTATTCAACGGTCAACGTCAACAATCAACGCCAAGTGGTGAAAACTCATTTCAAGTTAATCTGCAAAGTGTAATTACAACTAAACTTATAATTTTCATTTAGTAATTTTTCTGTGATAATAATGAAGGCTGCAACTGACTTATTCTTTCTGTTGTGTCATACCGTTTCTCTGCAAAATGGGGGCAATAGTTATCTGTCTTGGTTTCGATCAAGATAGCTTCCCTTGAGATTTTCCTGCAAATACACCAAGAGATCCATAAATATCTACGCTTAATAAATAGTTTTTGTTTTTGACCGGCTTAATAAATAGTTTCTTATTACCGTGATAAAAGAAATAATCACAATTGTTATTCCCAGTGGTAAAGGATAAATTCCTAAATATTGAACAATCGATGGGATAGTCACACTAAGCATGAATAAAATGAGCAGGCTTCTCTAAATATGATAAATCCAATCCAAGGACTCTTTGTAAACTATTAGTTTAGAGAAGTAGAAGAAAAAAAGTAACATGGGAACACTGCACTTGCCAAATATTTGGAAACATGGATGCGCAAACACCTAATCTATCACCATTTCTCCATAATATATAGCAAACATCTAGTCTATCACCATTTCTGCATACTCAAAACTCAGCTCAGTACCATTATAGCCATCTTCTTGGAAACTGCATTGATGCTCAATTACCAATCTCACTTGAGGTTTTATTGCTTCAAAAATTTTAGTCTCTTACTAAGTAAATTCTACTAATCCGCAAAAACACAATGAACTTAATGAAGTAGAACATAAATTGATTGATGAGCAGGTGGAACATGAAATTTAAAAAATAACATGTGTAGCCTGATATTAAGAGTCTCCTGAACTGTCGTATGTCAATAATTTCAAATAGAAAATCTATTAGGTTTCTTCACCGTAGTTTGCATGATAAACCATTTGCAGCTGCTCAGATGAACAGGTTTTTCCCTTGGAAGTTTTTTAGTTACCCTTTTACGATAAACATCTATTGTTGCCTTCTCTTCTTCCTGTAACCTAACCATTCACAGTCGTCTATCTATCAAGATGTCCGAGAACATTAAACTTTGCATGGGTACATTTCTAAGTTGTTTCTTACCATATTTTCAGTCAAGCATATTCACAAACATTTTAGTGAACACTCAAATAAATCCAAAGAAACCGCATCAGAATCAAATTAAGCTAAAATGGGATTGCTTACCTTGAAAAAATTATACAGTTGAAAAACTTAATTCAAACATGTATCAAATCTTAAGACTCAAATTAAATTCTAAACTTAATTTAATCAATTCATCACATTTCTCAAAATTCTGGGTTCTAGTCTTCATTTGGACTTCTGGATATGAATTTATCATTTTATATCTTAGATTAGAACCGTATAACATAAATGATACATCTTTACCACAAATATGAATTTTAAATTAATAAATCAAACAAAAACAACATAAACTCGATCAACCATTAGGGAAAAAATAAAATGAAAATGCACTAAATTGGGAAAATGGGAATTCGGAAATCAAAGTAAAGTAGAAACTCGAAATCGGAGAAACACATGTACCTGAAAATTGAGTAGGAATATGGTGGTGGTACCTGATGGAAATTGAATTTGGTGGTGGTGGTGGTGGTGAAGTAAATTGAGGGTACCTGAAGTCAATCGATTATGATTGTGTATGAATTTGAAGGTGTTGGTGGTGGTACGGGTTACAATGGTGGCGATGGTGTTGGTGGAGAAGGAATGAATTGAATGATTGATGTTATCCGTGTAGATGGTGGATTTTTGACAAAGGCTAAAATCGTAAACCCATAATTATACCAAATTCTGATCCAGTAATCAGAGGTGAGTATTGAGACAGGGGTCTCTCATCAAATCTCTGACTGAGAATACTGTCTCTCAGAGTACATGCAGATATGTAGTCTCTCAGCTAGACAACGACATATCTCATGAATACTGAACACTTCAGTAATTATTTCTATATAGAATCACGAGAATGACGGCTCCTAGACATCTTGCTCTGCTTGTATAGAGCGATAACGTCTTCAGGATACAAACAACAGTTTTCCATGACTATATAAAGGATATGAAGCTCCAGCAGGCTCATGTCAGAATAATTAATGCTCCTAGACATCTTGCTCTGCTAGTCTAGAGCCATCAATTAATTATTCTTAAATTCTTGGATTCATCCACTGAATTTCTGAAAATATTTAAATATTTTCAGAAAGTATTCAAATAATTTTATAATATTTCGTTACTTCAATCAATGGTTCTTCCCAGCAAAATTCCATGGGTTAGTAATAAATATTCAACAACATGGGCATCTGATCTACCTCTGAGTAAGCCCCAATTCAAATGGTGCAAGTATACTCAACGATGATGCACTAACAATCACTGTACGAACAAGTATTTCAAAATACGACGAGACGATGAACCTATGCAATATAGGAAGGAAAATAATAAATAATTAAAAATTGACTAAGGCGTTAGGAGCATGGGCCCACTGACTGGACGGACGTGTCGTGGTCAATCCCACGCCAATTTCATGTTTTCATCATATTTTTTGTTATTTTCCTTGAGTTCATGAAAATCCTTTCACTTGAATAAATATCTTTCGTTTTGAGGAAACTCCTCAGTTTCATGGTGTTTCCCTCACACCAAAGAAATAATATAAAATTAAGGAAAATATTGTGGGCCGTGATTATTGGACAACCGGCCATGCCTTGATCCCATCCGGCCCCACACCTCATGGTTCCTCATTATTTTATTATTATTTCCCTAATTTCATGAAAACTCCTTAATCTCATGATATTTCCTTGATCCCATGAAAAAATAATATAAAATTAGGGAAACCGTGTGACCGGGCCCTAGCTGGCCCCACATGTCCCATTTTATTATTATTATATTTTTCATAATCCCATGAAATTCCTTGATTTCATGATATTTCCTTCAAATTATGAAAATTCCTTTAAATCATGAAATAATACATAAAATTAGGGAAAACTCACGGGACCGGGCCCTAGCCGTCCAACCATGCTCAAGCCGGTCCCACACGTCCCTTATTTTATTATTATTATTATTATTTTATTGCATGCTTCAAAAAAAAAACTCATGGAAACTCCTTGATTTCAACAAAACTCTTTGATTTCAACAAAAACTCATTGGTTTTAACAAATTCCTTGGTTTATCATATTTCCCTAAAATCATGAAAATATTATAAAAATTGGGAAAACCGTGTGGGGTTGGGCCCTTTGGCCGGAAGGCCATGCCTTGGCAATGGCCGGTCCCACACTTCATGATTCCTTCACTTTTTTATTATTTTTCCTTCATCTCATGAAGTTTTGACGGTTTCATCAAAAACCACGGATTTCTTCATATTTTCTCAAATGATTGCTCAAATGCACATCTGAAAATATCAAAATTCTCAGAACTGAGATACGAACAATTTGGTAACATGAGCATGTTACCTTGATCGACCAAGATTGGATCTTTGGCTCGCAAGGAGCCGGTCCCGCTTATCTACACAATTTGACCTAATTTGCGCAATTGCACGTATTAGGTCCAAAACTCTTCCAAATAATTTTGGGATTTTCATGGAACGATCGTCATTCGATCCTGTGACCACCCAGGGCTGGTTTCATGACCCCTTGATCGGTCTCTCATCTCTTCATAATTAATTAGGTTTTATCACCTAAGGCTCAGACGAGCATTTTCGAATAAATGATTAAACCAGCATTTGATCATTCTTTCATTAACGAATCACCAACTCTTCGAGAGGCCTTGGTATTTGCTCACACGAACATATGGGAGCTGCATGGTCAACCCACGGTCCCATGAAGTCGGTTCTCCTTCATTCCAAGGTTAATTTTCAAATAAACCATCAATTGGTCATCAATTGATCAAATTAGGGTTTCTGAGTCCAAGGATTATAATTCCATATTCAAACACTAATAATTTTATGACGATCCCATGATCAGTATTCTTATTAATTATGATCGGTTCAACTACCAGTATTTTAATTAATATTTTATTTTGGTCACGCTACCAATAATTCATCAGACGAGCAATATTTGTTCAAACCAAGGAATATTGGTTCAACTATCAATATTCAACAATTCATCTGATGAGCAACACTTGCTCACTTCAACGTCAGAATTTTATCTTTGTCTCAGCAGACACGTTCAATTCATGAGTTTCTGAATATTTTTGCAAATCATGTTCAATTCAGCAAATACATGGACTCATTGTCCCATTAAATCATGAAGTCAGCAACTGACTAATTAACCACGAGACGTCAATTGTGTCACTTAGGGGGATATCAACTAGGGTTTTGGTCTGGCGGTCTACGAATCGTGTGTTCAAACACACGATGGAATGTGAGCAAGTCGTGCAGTCAGTTGAAGAAGTTAACAAAGTAGTGGATGGAAAATCGACCAAGTCTCTGCACGATGAGCAAATGATTTCAAACACGATTTCCATTTCCCCACTTCTTGATTCTATTAACTGTCACACTTCATGGGATCATGGTGTCTAAAATTCCAGCAATATAAATAAGTCTCTGGATCATGATTAAAACAACAAGAATCTCACGTCTCACTGCCAATATGAGATCAACAACTCATCAATTGAGCAATTACTCTCAACTGAGAAATTTCAATCATTCAGAACTTATCTTATTCAGAATTCACAACACACCTAATTTTTTTGATTACTATTGATTCCACACATTTCTTAGCTTCCCTCCTACAGATCAACCCATCCTCTCTTGTGACCGAATTTACTCTGGAAAGGCCATTGTCTTGGTTTAGGACGGAGTACTATAGATTGATCTCTCGAATTCAAAGCACCCCCTTTGCAGCGGTGCATCTGTGTGAGGTTGAACATTTCACTCGGTTCAAGGAGTCCCCTTCGTACGGTCGTCTCCTCAATTCCTTAAAAACCAGCAAATCATTTTTCCCCATCTACATATTGGCGACCACAGTGGGAGATCATTCTCTCGGTTACATTCTCAATTCTCACAAAGATGGTCGGTCTTAGGTCTGCTAATCCGGGTTCAAAACCCGATCCTAATATCACAAGATCTAATGGTACCGCTAATGCCACTCTTCCAAGCACCGATGCTCCAGTGATCAGCCTTGCAAGTGACGGCACCGGCGCCATCAACAATCCACTCTTCGGTTGATCTCCTGAAGAAACCAGAGGAAATCAGCCTACAATAGTTGATCTCATGAAGGTTCAGACTGACGTAGCTGCAGCACAGAAAGAGTTGTGTGCTTATCTCAAAACTCTCATAGACAAGCTTGCGTCTGAACGAACTCAGCCTCAACGTGAGAAAGGAAAAGCTAAAGAAATATCTTCAACTGTTGATCCTGAAATCTCTTTAATCCATGTTGTACATGATGAAGAATTCCGCAAAGCTGCAGATGACTCTCCAGCAATGGAACCCGCGAGTTTCATCACTCGTGAAGACCTGGAGCACTTTTTGGATCGAGGAAAAGGCAAGGCATCATCTGTCCATCTTCACCAACCTTCATATCCTGCTTCCATACATAAGATTCCTCTTCCAAAGGTTATACCACTCCAACATTCATTCTTTATGATGGAACATGAAATAATCAAAAACATATTTCTCGGTTTCTGGAATTATTGGGCGAACATGAGCAAAACAAGTCATCCGTCTGAAGGAATTTTCAAAGTCTCTGACAGGCAGAGCATACACCTGGTACAACAACATCGCACCGGGAAGTATCACTGATTTAACAGAGATGATTAATGCTTTCTACAGAAAATACTTTTTCATGTAAGAGCAAATCACTCTCTATGATCTTGGAAGGATGTTTTAAAGGATCAGCGAACATCCTAATGATTATGTGAAATTATTTACAGTTCAAGCCTTGGACTGCCACGACCCAAATGTCACATAGAAGCAACTTGTAGACTTGTGCATCAACAAAATGATCCCGGTCTATAGAGCCTCGCTGGAAAACCTATGGTTCCACACTTTCTCAGAATTTCATGAAGCATCCAAACGATCAGCGACTACTGCACCTGCTTTACTGAGCAAAGTTTACAAGGTTGAGGAACCTCAGATAAGCCGACGCCTGATCAACAAACAGTACAATGTCCAACCTTCCATGAACGTTGTTGCTCAAGGAGTCAAAAGGAAATCTTCTTCTCAAACATGCGACATCCAATATTTCATCCTATAAAAGCATCACGGAAGGATAACTAATCTTGCACAAACCTCAACCCAGCATCGAATGGGAAATGATCGGACATACTTAAACTTCTCTCTTCTCATGAAGGAACTTCTCTCGTCTCATGAAGGAGTGATCGAGTTACTGGAAGTTTGGGTTCAAGATGGTGCGATCAAATTTTTGTTCATCGGGAGAGAGCCAACGGAAGAAGAAATGGAGAATCCAAGGAGTACACAAGAATCCTCTCTAGTCAGAACCTTGCGCTCTCTGAATTCAAAGAAGCAGTTCAATCGTTGCTCGAGAAAATCTGTAGAATTGCTCTATCTGCTGAAGGCACAAAGGAGAGACATGTTCACAACACTGAACCACATCGTGTCAAGAAATCCATTCCTAGAATACTTCTTGAGACACCAACCACAGACCAAGATATTTACAACTGAGGACTGCCTACCACAGTCAATCTCAGAAGAAACGAGTTTGGAAGAACGTTGATCAATGCTGGCACCGCCATCAATATCATTCTACTGAAAACCCTCAGGTCCGAAGGCATCACTCGACAAGAAGCTACTCATGATCTCATCTCAATCAGAGAACTTGAAGGAGCGCTCGGAAATACTCATGGCTACATCACTCTCAAAGTGAACATAAGTCCAATCTGGACAGAAACCAAGTTTCGCATAATCAGGAAGATCCAGGATATGACATGTCCTTCAGACGAGCGTGGATCCACGCTGAAAAGATGGATACTTACAAAGCTCCTTTGGTTACACATCTCTCCAACGAAGAAAGTTCTGATCCAGAAGGTTTGACGGACATTCCATGATCAAAGTACTTTGAGGAATTTCAAACTTTGACGAGGTTGAAGCAAGAACCTGCAAAAAGATGCATAAACATTCATCAAGAGGTTCCGCATTCAGGCAAGTCTCATTTCATGTCTATGTAATTTATTTCCTCACATGTTATCCTAGCATGGGGACTTAATTATGCTAGCCACTCTACAAGATGTTATGAATGGTAGCTTCACCGCATTAGTATTTTACCAAGTGGTTGAATCTGACGTTTCTCCGAATCAAGCACTGAAACATTTATTACTGAGATGATGTACAAACATGGCAAAAAATACTTTGGGAGTTTCTCCTGCAAGTCCATGTGTTCCACAAAATCAGAAGGATATGATGTCTGCACAAGTGTCGAATCCCACTACCACAACGAAAGGGATGTTGAATTAACATATGAAACTCCAGGGCCGAGATAATCAAACCCCTAAGGCATTTGATGCTTAAGGAGTATACGCTTCAACGCTCAAGCATATGAGAAGCCATCAAATTGTACTCCCAATCAAAGAGTACAGCTTCAGCACAAATATATAGACGATGACATACCAACACGATCAAAGTGTTACTAAACTATAATCGATAAGTCTTCATTATCCCATGATAAGACATCTAAAGCAGATGCAACATCATTCATACATGGATGACACTAACTCCTTCAATGTACACTGGGCAACCTAAGGCGGTTATGTGAAACTTCATCAGCGGGATTTCTCTACATCACAATCCCCTGCATGATTGAGGAACTTTCTCTCTTCACCAATCACATCCAGTACGAAAATTGTTGATGCTATCTACCGCAACAATGACGACTCAGTGAAAAATCCAGTTTGTGGTAAAGTTATGCTTTCAGGAGCATTCAGGTGGAACTCTCAATACACCTTCATCTTACAGACGCTCAACTCATCAACTAGTTTGTGAATGTAAAAGGATCACTGGAAGAAGGAGCAAAGATTATATCAATAATCATGGTTCTATCCTTTTTGGTCTTTGGAGGAACTTCAATCGTGGTATCAGCATCAACAATAATCTCTAGGGGAACACCATCCATGATATCAGCATCGACAAGGATCTCTAGAGCGTGATCATTCATAGTCTCAGCACCAACGACGGTCTTAGGAGCAACATCCTCAGGGCTTCATCAACTAATCATTCTCTGAAGTGTTACACATGAAGCGGATTTCTCTAAGAACCAATGATTCATATCAAGATGTGTAGACCTGATAACATGCTCACATGAAAGTCTTCCCAAAGCTGGCACGACCGGGGGACATAATCCAAAGTCTTCTACAAGATGTTCTCATCACCTCTACAAATGAGATACAACACACTTTAAGTCATGGGTTTGCAAAAACGTACCAATGGGTGAGGAATCAGACTCTTGTGGAGATTTCATTGCTTTAGACAGATGGGGTCGAGATGGAGTTGAAGGCCGAAATAATTTATTGGGACCCCACTACCTCCAGAGATAAATCTGTTAAATACTATTTACAGTTTTGATGTATTAGAATATATAACCTCACGGTCCCACTATTATTAGACATAATAAGGGCATATTATGTGTATGAAATGTTTAATCTAGAATTCAAAAAGGGCTTGCGGCCCAGCTTGTTGCTCGCTTGCCTGCTATGTAATTCATGATAAAACAAATCTGATTATTATCTGCAATAAGAAAGTAATGATACTCCCTCCGCCCCAAATTAGATGAGCTAGTTGTAGTTTGCACAATTCTTAAGGCAAGGAGGAAAGGGGAGTATACTTAAGTATTTTTTTCAACATCCGATCATTTTCCCACTACAATCAATTGTTCACGTATCCATTTCATGGTATCATTGCACTTATCATTATCCTTGAATATTATGTCCGTAAGTTACGCAAAGTAATCACATAACTCCTTGTAACGTGTCTCTTCAGGAGTCAAACGCCAACTATCAGAATTTATTGACACCTTTGTGTGTAATAACCTCACATCTTTCCTCAATCTTCTTAATATGTAATTGTCTGGCATTAAATATATTTCATTACGAAGTAACATGCAGATTGTGCAAATTATACCTTGAAATTCAAATCTATAACAACTACATTTAATTTTGAATTTTTCTTTTTGAAACCGTAACTTAACATGACCCTTTTCATCAACATATCGCCATCAAGTTCTGGTTCGTTTTTTTTAAAGTAAGTGCATATATTACTACGGAGACAATTAATTTGTAGATTCAGTCTCTTCTAGAAAAAACTCGGGTTGAGTTGTTCTTCTAATGACTGAATCAATATGATTAACTTCCTCTGAAACTAGTACATTTTCGAAACTCTTTAAATTTTCAATGACTGAATCAATATGATTAGCCAATCATCTCACAATACATCTTCCTCACCAATTGATTTCGAAACTCTTTAAACTTCGCATGGGTGTATATTTTTTTGAATTTCTTTCTCCATTTTATACAAAGTTGACGTTGGGATGGTTTTAGAAAATGATATAACATCTTCTTTAAGCTCCTTTTCCTTTTCGTATCTCAATGCATTATCAACAAATTTCTTCAGAGATGTTCTTAAATGAACATACCCGTCAAAAAATACATTCATACTTTCAGATCAATGTGTAGTAGACGTCCCAGCCCAAAATGTGGTCTTCATAAAACAAGGTACCCATTGATCTTTCTCCTTGTATAGTTTACTGAACATTTTGTTTTCTCCGGGCTTTCATATTTTTCCAACATTTCACTCCAACGTTTTTCAAATTCAGTGGGATACTATGTATCATAAACAACTGTTTTCATCCTAGATTTAACCCTTAAATAGTTATCATATCTCCTCAACTTTTCTGGTATTTTCTTCATATATGCCAAAAGTACCACCGATGTTTGGTATCCTTTAAAACTATCTCAACTGCATTTTTCATTATACCATCTTGGTATGTACTTATACCACCCAGAGCAACTTCATTCATACAATCGAGCCATGTTCTGAATAACCAAACAAAATTTTCAGTTTCCTCATTAGGTTGCAATCCACAACCAAGTAAGATTGATTGTACGTGATGATTAACCCCAGCAACCGGTGCAAAAGGGATGTCATATTTGTTTGTCAAGTATATTGTATCAAAGGTGAAAACTTCACCAAATTTCTTGTAGGCTTCATCCTAGAACATATTTTTCAAACGGCCCTTTTCATCCATGTCCACCCCGTAGAAGAATTTGGATCCCTATTTTGCATGTTTGTAAAGTGATTCTGAAGTGTTGTAGCATCTCCTTCCTAAGTTCTAAATTTTTTCTCTAGCAAAAATGTTCCTCGAAGTATTTTCACCATACGAGAGGTTTTCGTACCCATCACCTTCAACCGCTAATGTAACATAAATCTTACACATCTTGATTCCTGCTTTGATATGACTTTTTTCTTTGTAGCCATGTTGATTCTTTTGTGGTCTCTCAAATATCGAGCTTTCGATGGACTGTTCAAATGGTTATGTTGGAGAGAGATTTGATAGAGTGTTTAAAGTTGTGACATTCTTCCCCTCTTTGGAACAAGTATAACTTACATACACTAGTACTCCGTTTTCCTTTTTGCATGTTCGCTTCTTAACAGAAAATCTTGTCTTGTATGCGTAATTATTATAAAATGCAAATAATTCATTAGCATTTTCAAACATCATACCAAGTTTCGGCTATACTATCTGATCACCAAGTTCCTGATTATCCAATTGATTTTCATCCATGACTGCATATATCTACAACAAATACATACATGATTAAGTTAGATTCAAAATTAAAATTATATGCTTATTAACAAGTTATTGATTGATCGAGTAGACTATTATAGGTTATGGTTATTATGAAGCTAAAACGTTAACCCTAAATCATTTTTTTTAATGAAATTAATAAATCCTGAATATTAAAATTGATTTAAGAGTATTAAATCCTAAATAGAGTGTATTATTACAATAAACTAGTTGGAATTCTAACAAGCTAAGCTTTAACAACGTACTACTACATTAGTTGAACATGTTGTTATGCTAACTTACGAGCGATCCTCATGAGGAACCAACCAAGGGAACTAAAGCGGATAGGGGGGCTGATTATGTCGCAAGGGGGGCAAGCTAACTCTACCTTCCATGTCAAATTCTGCAACATTGCGTCATCGAGGACTCGAACCCGAGACCTTCTGGAGCACATCAAACCTTTGAGGAATGGGGATAACATGAATATCCTTTTTTTAAAGATTTGTGGCAAAATAAATAAATCATATTTAATATTTTATAAGGATTTGTATATAAATCACCTGGGTAGTTCTTCTTCCTCTTTTTCGTTGCTTTTAAGTTCTTCACTATTGGTTCTTCATGTTGTGGAGTTTTTTTTTTTTCCTTATAATATTTCGGTTTAACTAACAAAAATAACTACGAAACATAAGTGGGAAGACCGAAGAGAAAACCCAAAACTAAAAAAAAATAATCATGGGTACATCATCAATGAGATAATGTAAATCCCTAACCTATAAGTTCTGTTGTAGTAGCAGACTCTATGGGCATACCATTCCCACGTATAATCTCAGTTTAAATCAATAAAATGGATGCTTCAAAAAAAAAAAAAAAAAGGTGAGATCTAGGGTGGGAATTGTTGTTTTACTCCCAATCAGAGTCCAAGTCAATTGAGAAGGTCAGTCCATGTTGGAACAATTGCTGAATTATGCCTGCAAAATAATCACAAAAACAAACAAAACATTGTTATGGCTGAGTCGCGGACTAGGTCGCTTTCTTTAAGACGTTTCGCGGCTCTGCCCAAGATTGTGCAAGCAGTTCTTTAATGTCGCGTCGTCCCAGGATAAAACAAAGAGTTCAATCTCTTACACAATCACTCTTGCACGATGAGAGGATGTGAAACTTCTACACTTCATTCTTGCTCAAAAACATTTTTTAGAAAAATCAAGGATGATCACACACTTGTTTTTCTTTCTCACAAAAATTCATTTTCTAATAGAAAACTGTCACATAAGAAAAAAAAGGCTTCTACAACTCTCCAAATTCTTTACATAAAAAAACTAAAACATTAAAGAACATTCATCTTATTATATATTTTTTTTTTCAACCAAAATTCTGATTTATAGCCAAGAGTTTCAAAAACATTTAAAATGTTATTATGGTGGAGTTAACACCATTAAAAACCAGAAATATATAACGGTCAAAATTAATGTTAACAAAATTAAGTTTTTTCATTTAAGAAACTTAAATGCTATTAAAAACTTTCTTTTTATTTATTGGGAAATAAATTTATGTTTTAAATATATATTTCCAACAGTTCATCTATCCATCCCCGAGAAAAAGCTCTCCCCCTGGAAGCAGGCAGCCATTAAAAAAATGCTCTACAATGCAGTTGGTAAAAGCGAAGCTGCACTCGAAGAAGAGTCTTCTCAAGTTTTTCTGCACTTAAAATCCCTAGCTCCTCTTAGTCGATCGCTAAATTTTAGAAAGGTGATCGAGCTACCAATCTAAAGGTGTAATTAACTCCGAGGTCAACCTCTTCTCATTTTCCAGTTTCGGTATTTTTGCTTCTTTTTCTCTTTTTTTTTTGGAGTTAAATGCGGTTGCTTTGAATGTAAAATCAGTTGTAATCTTCCTAATCGAAGAGGAGAAACTTCTCAGAATTAATCTAATTATCGCAATGTTATTGAATATAGTTGGTAAGACCGTATTTCTTTATTGTAGTTATCAGTGATGAGTGAAATTGTTCGGAATGGATTTATGTAATACTATTTAAATCATACAATGTGTCAATTGCTACATTCTAAACAGAAATTGATAGGTTGGGTTTTGCAATTTTGAAGTTTCTTTCTGGGAAAAATGGAGTGAGAATGTAGTTGATGGTTGTGAAATTTAGCGATAGACTATAATACCATCTGAGTGAAGAGAACAATGGTTTTTTAAAGCTAAAAAAACTTCAACTCTCAGCTGCTCTTAGTATTATATTGTAAAATTGTTGAAAATGCTTCAATTTGGTGAGTTTCATTGTTACTCCGCCTTTCCCTTCCTATTTTTAAAGTCTCAATGCGAGCTACAGCAGATGTTTTTAATCCAATCAGGCACTATTTCATTAATTACACCCTGATACTACCGTTAAAACATGGATGCCTGAGCTAGGAAATATTTTAAGCTTAAGACCTGTGGGAGTATTGAATAACAAAAAATGCTGGGAGTAATAATTGTTGTAGTTTGTGGCAGATGTCCTGAAGTTTCTTAATGAGAAATGTGCTATTGTGGAATCAAGAATTCTTGTCATTCTGTTCTATGACTTTACTCTATCGGTTCTTAGCATGCTTATGATTTCAACTCTACATGCATGTTTATTGTTTACCATTTTATTATATTTATTGTCTGTTTATTTAAGGAAGTATTTCCTGCTCCTTAGTTCTCTCTGCATCACAACTAACTATAAGTAATTTGTCTTTTAGGTCGATGACATGAACTTCTGTCGAGCTTGAACACCAGCAGTGGCTTTTCTAGGAACTTGGGCATTTAGCATCATGAATATCCCAATAACACCAAAGTTGCCTGTACTTGCAAGGTTAAAATTTGGGGTGAACTGTGTTCGATCGTTTTCCCAATGGTCAGCGATGCCCTATTGATTTGCGGATGAATCTCAACATGTATGCCTTTTTTTATTCTCTTTTAAATTTATGATGCATCTTAGGGCGTGAATTTTAAAGTTTAAACCATTTAAACAAGGGTACTCCATGCCCAGTCTCCCATCCATGTGAAGGATATAGATACACCTCGATACTTTAAGAAACTGGTGACCATTCTCCGCCTTCTTCTCAAAGTGGTGGACCTCTGATAAGTGTTCTGTTTTCTAATTTCACTTTTGAGTACAATGTCGTTATCTTATATCCAGTGAAGTAGCACCCGTGTTAAAAATTAAGGCGAAATTTAGTTCATTATATGTTTTTCTTTGAAACTTTGTATTCTTACCTTAGATGCCAACATCGGAGCACTTTGGCATCACTTCCTGCATAATGTCACCACCTCACCTCCACTAAATAGCCAGCAGTACAACCATTTAATGGGTTTGAATATTTATGTCAGTGCACACTGTTGTTACTATCCGTATGTTAGCAATTCATTAGTTGACTGGTCAGTTATGTGTTTTATATTGTTTTGTCCGTGAAATGGGAGATTTGATGTACGAGAGGATGCCTGACATTTTGCGATTGGGAGAAGTGGCAGCCAATTCATAATGGGTGGTACAGTTAACTAAGACCAAGTACATTAACCTTGTGCAGTTTGGCTACACGGTAGAGTAGAGAACCGATTTTAGTATATTTAAGACAGTACACAGCTTAAAAGAAATCAACTGTCTTTGATTAAAGACGTCCATCTTCTAATTTTTGTGATTTTGTGCATGCTAATATGCTGTTTTTGACCAATAATTCATAGATGTCTTAGATGTTTGATTGACCTGTATATAAGTAATTCTTGGTGAAGTATTGTGCAAGTCCATATATGATATCCTGTAGTAATGACTTTTTCCTGTTTGTGTCTTAACTAATGACTTACTTCCAGATTGGATAATTACCCTTACCTTTGTTATTTTTTGGACTGCTCTATTAGGATGCAAATGCAACATTGCCACATTAAGTGATGCAGGAGCATAAATAATTTACTGTCTTTTTTTTCTTTTAGCTGAGTTTATTATTTTTAGACGTTAGATGGTTTCCTTATAGTTGAGGGTTAGGATTTAAAGTATCTTTCCCTAGGATTCTTAGCCAAGAAACCCTAGGATTCTTAGCCAAGAAACCGTAGTAGTATAAAAAGGCTTATAGAACTCTTATGTAGACGGTCTATTATTATTATTGAATTTATTTTCAGTCGAGTTTCTGATTAGAACTCTTCTTAACTACGTTCTGTTTAGAATCATACCCTAGTTTCTTATTTTTCTATCTACTGCGCCATAAAATTGGTATCGAGTCAAAGAGATCCTATACTTGTCTTTCTCTTCATCATGGTTGGACGTGGTGGAGGTCGTGGAGATAGAGGAAACGGAAATCAACAAGCAGAGCTTGCTGAACTTAGGCGGATGATTCAAGACTTATCGCGGACTGTTCGAACAATCCAGCGACATGAACGTGCGGAAGCCGATATGGAGATTCCGGGTCATGAATTATCGGAAGGTAGTCATGATATAGTGATTCTGAAAGTGACGAGAATCCTTTTCACAACCAAGCTAGAGGACTGGAAGCAAGGCTGGTTCAAGCCCTAGACTTGAATGGAGGAGGAATCAAAGTTGAAGTTGCTGATTTTTTTGGTAAGATGCATGCTGAAGATTATCTAGATTGGGAAGCAAGCCTAGAATCTTATTTTGAGTGGAAAACCATGAAAGAAGAGAGGAAAGTTTTGTTCGTGAAGTTGAAGTTGAAAGGTGCAGCGCTTCAATGGTGGAAGCGAGTGGAAGAACAACGTGCTCGACAAGCTAAACCTAAGATCAGAACTTGGGAGCACATGAAGTCGAAATTGCGTAAGCAGTTCTTAGCAGCTGATTATGCAATGGAGTTGTACGAACGACTCCACAACTTGAAGCAAAGAGGATTAACGGTGGAAGAGTACACATCTGAATTCTACAACCTTCTCATAAGGGTTGGTTTGAATGAAACTAATGAGCAACTAACATCTCGTTACCTGTCAGGATTGAATCAATCCATAAGAGATGAGATGGGAGTAGTCCGTTTGTTTACCCTAGAAGATGCGCGTCAATATGCATTGATGGCAAAAAAGAGGTTATCACGTCCTAACATGAGGCGGAACATAACAAGCCGAACTAGTGCAACGTCTCCAAGGAATAATGCTGCTGTAAGGAGTGATACTAGAAATAATACTACTGACAAGTTTGAAAAGGGAAGAAACTCACGATTTCAGCCGCCAAGCAACATTGGATCAGGCTCATCTAAATCTAACAGCGGGTCGCAGGCACGTTGTTATACTTGTGGAGACAGTAGTCACATGAGTTATGCCTGTCTTGACCGTAGGGTGAACTTTGCTGAAGCTGAATTTGATGAAGAACATGCAGAACCTGTATATGATGACTACGATGACCATGAAGAGGACAATATCGATGTTTTACCCGTAAAAGGAGATTGTCTGGTTTTTCAACGGCTATTGGCAGCACCTAATGTGGAAAAAGAAGATTGGAAGCGGCTGAGCGTATTTCGTACTTGCGTTTTTTGCGGCAAAAAGGTCTGCAATGTTATCTTGGATGGGGGGAGCAGTGCGAATATCGTCTCAAGGAAGCTGTTGAGAAGTTAAAACTACCAACAGAAAAACATCCTAGTCCATACAAGGTTGCTTGGATTGAGAAAGAAAGGTACGTACCTGTTACATTGCGTTGCCTAGTCAAGTTTACTATGGGTAACGACGTTGAAGATGAAGCATGGTGCGATGTTGCGCCTATGGATGTTTGCCACATCTTGTTAGGTAGGCCATGGTTATATGACAAAGATATGGTCCACCTTACAAAGGCCAACACATACACTTTTCGGAAAGACGGAAGAAAGTTTACTCTACGTCCACTCCAAGAAGAAGTTGAAAACAGTCAGAAAAACAACAAATGGAGAGATGTATTAACAGCCCAAAAATTTGAAGCTGAGAGCAAAGAATCAGGGATTATCTACGCTTTGGTTGGAAGGAGTGTGAATGAAGAACTAGATGGGGAGTTTGGTGATTTTCCAACTGAAATTCAGCAATTGTTGATGAAGTTTAAGGATCTGGTTGCCGATGAGTTGCCCAAGGGACTTCCACCAATGAGAAGCATTCAACATGTTATTGACTTGGTGCTCATTACCGAACCTGCCAGCTTATAGAATGCCACCAAAACAAAGAGCAGAAATTCAACGACAAGTAGAGGAGCTGATGGACAAGGGGCTGGTGCGAGTAAGTAAAAGCCCATGTGCTGTCCCAGCACTTCTTACTCCAAAGAAGGATGGTTCATGGCGGATGTGTGTGGACAGTCGTGCGATCAACAAAATAACAGTCAAGTATCGGTTCCCAATTCCTCGTTTAGATGATATGCTTGATATGTTAGTTGGTTCTAAGTTTTTCTCCAAGCTGGATTTGCGGAGTGGGTATCATCAAATCAGGATGCAAAGCGGTGATGAATGGAAGACGGCATTCAAAACTCCTGACGGACTATATGAGTGGTTAGTTATGCCTTTTGGACTTTCCAATGCGCCTAGCACCTTTATGAGAGTTATGACTGAGGTATTAAAGCCTTTCTTAGGAAAATTTGTTGTTGTATACTTCGATGATATATTGATATTCAGTCGAACTAGGGAAGAGCATCTGTTCCACTTGAACCAAGTCATGGAAGCTCTTGATAAGGAGAAACTCTATGTCAACATGAAGAAATGTTCTTTCTTGTGCGACAAGGTTGTGTTCCTTGGCTACATAGTCTCAGTCGAGGGATTACAAGTTGATCCAGCGAAGGTCACAGCTATAAGGGAATGGCCAACACCACAATCCATTACTGATGTTCGTAGTTTTCATGGTCTGGCATCCTTCTACAGAAGATTTATAAAGGATTTCAGTGTTGTGATGGCTCCAATTACTGAATGTCTAAGGGGAACTACCTTCAGTTGGTCAGCATCAACAAGTCTTGCCTTTGAGAAGATCAAGAAGTTGTTGACGGAGGCACCGGTTCTTGCCTTACCGGATTTCGAAAAGCTCTTTGAAATAGAGTGTGACGCATCACATGTGGCTATAGGAGGTGTACTTAGTCAAGAGGGCAGACCAATAGCTTACCATAGTGAAAAGCTAACGGATGCAAAGCGTCTTTATTCGACATATGACTTAGAGTTTTATGCATTAGTGCAAGCTATTCGTCATTGGGAACACTTCCTAGCTTGCCAAGAGTTTGTGATATACACTGATCATCAAGCACTCAAGTACTTGAATTCTCAAAAAAAAACTCAATCCTGGACATGCCAAGTGGAGCGGTTATCTTCAAGGATTCACATTCTCACTTAAGTACAAAACAGGCAAGTCAAACAAGGTGGCTGATGCATTAAGTAGGCGTTCTCTGATTTTAACAGTGATGCATACTCAAGTGACAGGCTTTGAGGACCTGAAAAATCAGTACACAACTGATTCGTTTTTCAGTCGAGTTGTTGCTAATCTTAGCAACTCAGAAACACTACTTCGCCGTCCGTATAGGATGCATGATGGCTACTTATTTAAGGGTAACCAATTGTGTATTCCAGAAGGTTCGTTACATGAACACCTAATCCAGGAGTTGCATGGTAATGGGTTAGGAGGCCATTTCGGAAGAGACAAAACTTTGGCAATGGTGTCTGATCGTTATTATTGGCCAAAGATGGCTAAAGATGTTGGGCTAATGGTGAAGAGATGCCGTAGTTGTCAGCTGGGCAAAGGAAATTCGCAAAATACTGGTCTATACACCCCGTTGCCGATCCCAACACTTCCTTGGGTTGATTTAAGCATGGATTTTGTGCTGGGGTTACCAAAGACTTCTAAAGGTTACGATTCTATCTTTGTTGTAGTGGATCGATTCTCTAAGATGGCACATTTCCTTCCTTGTTCTAAGACTTCAAATGCAACTCATGTTGCTGATCTATTCTTCCGTGAAGTAGTTAGGCTACATGGTGTTCCAACTACTATCGTTTCTGATAGGGATGTCAAGTTTTTGGGACACTTTTGGAAGACTTTGTGGAAGAAATTGGGTACTCAACTGAAATATTCTAGCACTTGTCATCCACAAACAGATGGACAAACAGAGGTTGTTAATCGCAGTTTGGGTAACCTGTTGAGATGCCTTGTTGGTAATCATGTTAAAACTTGGGATAACATTATACCCCAAGCTGAGTTTGCTTATAACAATTCAGTTAACAGAACTACGAAGAAGACCCCCTTCGAGGCAGCATATGGATTTCATCCACAACATGTGCTTGATCTAGTTCCACTACCACAAAATACTCGAGTGAGTGATGATGGAGAATCCTTTGCTGAAGATATAAGGAACGTTCACGAGGAAGTAAGGAATGCAATTAGTGCAAGTAACGACTGTTGAATATTCAACACCAACTTAGTCAAGTGTTCACACCTATCTAGATTAACCTAGAAATATCTAGGATGTCTAGAGTCAATGTTAGACAATTAACATGTGTAAAATGAGTGTTCTAGAGTTAGACAAATCAAATAAGAATACTAGATTGTCTAGTAGTTGGTTTGGTAAGCCTCCATAGGCATAGTTGTTAGCCTCCAAAGGCATAGTTGTTAGCCTCCATAGGCATAGTTCTCTTCTTCTTTTTGTAGCCTATAAATAGGCATGTTGTATTCATTTGTAAGTAAGCAATCAAGAATCAATCAATACAAGGTTCAAGTTACAAAGTCCTTGCTTCCACCCTCACTACTAGAGTTCTAGGAGCTCTATACGAGCAACACCACTATGCTCGTATATCTCCGAAAACATTATCAAGGGTTCTAAGCTCTGATACCAAGTTAAATCCCTAAACTACGATGGAACCCGTATGTTCTAAAACTACAAAGAGGACCGCAATGTCCCAAAACTAAGATGGAACCCGTATGTTCTAAAACTACGAAGAGGACCGAAATGTCCCTAAACTTCCGAAGAGGACCGAAATGTCCCTAAACTTCCGAAGAGGACCGAAATGTCCCTAAACTTCCGAAGAGGACCGAAATGTCCCTAAACTTCCGAAGAGGACTGAAACGTCCTTAAACTATGAAGAGGACCGAAGCATCCTTAAACTATGAAGGGGACCGAAACGTCTAAGATAAAGAGAAGTTGGAAAGTAGGTGTTGAGGGGGAGTGTTGAATATTCAACACCAACTTAGTCAAGTGTTCACACCTATCTAGATTAACCTAGAAATATCTAGGATGTCTAGAGTCAATGTTAGACAATTAACATGTGTAAAATGAGTGTTCTAGAGTTAGACAAATCAAATAAGAATACTAGATTGTCTAACTATTTTTCTTGACCGCAATGTCCCTAAACTACGATGGAACAACAGCCAATCGTCATCGGCGAGTTCAGAATTTTGAAGGAGATCTAGTTTTGGTACATTTGAGGCGAGAACGATTCCCTAAGGGTACTTACCACAAGTTCAAGTCAAGGAAGTTTGGTCTGTGCAAAATATTGAAGAAAATTAGTTCAAATGCTTATATACTAGAACTGCCTGCAGATTTGAATATCAGTCCAATCTTCAATGTCGCTGATTTACATTCTTATGATGGGTTCGATGGAGAATTTGTTGAGGTAGGTCGTCAGGTGGCAGAACTTTCTAAAGGACCAGCAGAAGTGATTGAAGATGTGTTGGATATTAAGCAAGCTGTTTCAAGGAGAGGCATTCAATACAATCGGGTACTCGTCAAATGGTTGGGCAAACCAGCTAGCGAAAGTACTTGGATTGCAGAAGAGGAACTTAAGAGGATTGACCTAGGAATCTATGAAGAATTTTCGAAAGTTTTCCCTACTATGCTCAACTCTTCTTCACCCGGGAAGATTGATGCAGGAGCATAAATAATTTACTGTCTTTTTTTTTCTTTTAGCTGAGTTTATTATTTTTAGACGTTAGATGGTTTCCTTATAGTTGAGGGTTAGGATTTAAAGTATCTTTCCCTAGGATTCTTAGCCAAGAAACCCTAGGATTCTTAGCCAAGAAACCGTAGCAGTATAAAAAGGCTTATAGAACTCTTATGTAGACGGTCTATTATTATTATTGAATTTATTTTCAGTCGAGTTTCTGATTAGAACTCTTCTTAACTACGTTCTGTTTAGAATCATACCCTAGTTTCTTATTTTTCTATCTACTGCGCCATAATTAAGGCTTGTAATATGGATGTGTATGATGCCTTTTTCCGGTTTGTGGGTTAGGTCATAGGTGTTTGAGTTTTCACACCCAACGCTGTGAGGGTTGAAGCGGCTAGTGCTTTCTCTACCTCTTGTCCAGAGATTTTTGTTGGAGTAATGTTCCAGGTGGTATACGTATACCATCTCTCTTTGAGGAAGCAAACCTAATTTGCCAGCTTTTGCAGGAGTATGACTGAAAGCACATCTCATCTCGGAGATCTAATTGGCAGTAATATGGTGTTGGATGGTGAAACTTTTGATGATTTTGAGATAGAAGATTGTGATAATACCAGTAGACAAGACAATCAACTTGTAGAATTGACTGTAGATGTGGGACCGTCAGAACCTTGTATAGGCATGGAGTTCAACTCGGCAGATGATGGTAAAGATTATTATGGTGCTTATGCCAGACGTAATGGTTTCACTATTCGTGTTAACCGTAAGCGAAGATCTCGTATAGATGAAGCTGTTATTGGGTTTGATTATGTATGTTCTAAAGAAGGTTTTCGTCCAAAGAGATGCCTAGGAGAAGATAGAACTATTCTACTGTCGAAGCAATCAAGAGTAGGGTGCAAGGCAATTTTTGTCATTGCTTACAGGAGGGAAATTGAGAAATGGGTTGTCACAAACTTCGTTAGAGAGCATAATCATGACCTAATGGGTCCTGCAGAGGTTCTAGTGAGACGATCATCGGTGAAGGCGTCAACTGAGGTATGCATGCACTTGACTGCTCCCATATAAATCTTGGAGGTGACTGGAAGAGCTAACATGAATCTTGTTGCTGCTCCATGGAACCCACACATTGATTGTCCAAGAATTCACTTTACCTAGTATATTACCCTCAAAGATAATGATAATTGTTCCTGCATCTTCTTGTTAATACTGGAGAGTTTGATAACTGTTCTTGATTCCTGAAGATCAGTTGACTTTTAGTTGGGAGTGGAAGAAGCTGTCCTCTATAGTACAATGTCATGTAATCATGTCTTCAACACCATCATACTTTTCCTTGGTTTGCTTTTGCAGGATGCGAAGGATAAAAGAATTCGAGAACTAACCTCGGAACTCTACAATGAGAGACAAAGATTCCAAAGACGGTGCTCAGCATATGAAGAACGTTGTGCAGCTTATAAAGTAAATCTAGGTAAGATTTTAAAGGATATTGAGCTACACTCAGAACACCTATCTGTTAGTGTTTCAAACATCCTTCAGACCATAAAAGAGGTTGATGATGAACATTGAAAGACCCACACAAACCCCAGCTAGTCTTTTTATGCTAGTTCTCTGTTGTAATATATTTTCATTTTTAGTTTCTAGTTCTCTTCTCTTGCTGTATATCAAAACTATTGTATTTGCTTTATATCTTCAGAAGTATTTAGCTTGATCAATTGTTGAGCTCTTTTCAAATGAGCTACTTGCCCACAGTGATATCTAGTTATGAGAACGAGATTTGATCCCGCAAACGAAAATGCCACATGGTAACTGTTTAGTAACTCCCAAAATTACCATATTATTCTACCAGTACCAAGTTTATGTGATCATCCATCATACCTTTTGCTAGTATCATCAATATCAAGTCCTTAAAGAGGCTAAAAATAGTCCCAGCTTTCAAATTTCCTTCCTTCTACATTGTAAGACGCCCATATAAAAATTGAGTTCTATGATTTCACTTGAGTTGGCTGATAGTTTGACTGACAAACACGTTACTATCAGACTGGATAAAATGTTTATCAAAAATTCTTGGTGAACTAAGCTCAAAAAACCAGCTCAAAACCGCCACACACAAAGCCCATCCCTGCACATTTCCCGAGGGCGCGGGCCCACTAAGACCCACAAAAAGAAAAAAAAAAGTTTGTGAGAAGCGGTTTTTAACGTGTTTAGGATTCTCGGTTCGTATAGAACCATCCAATGTTTATTGACTTCAAGTTGGTGTCCAAGCAGCTGACAAGGAACTACAAGTTTATTTCTATTTACCCAATAGTGAAGTGAACATTTGACATTTTGTTTAACTCGGTGTTGCCATCCAAGAGCTGGTCCGGCGGACTCGTTTTAAGCGATTCAAGGGGACAGGAGATGCGATTGTCGGGAATTCAAAAGTGGGAATTAATAGTTTGACTTTCCCCTCACTCTCTCTTACTCAAATGACCTTTGGATTAAAACTCAATTTTAAAAAAAATAACTCATTTTATTGAAATGACCCTCAAAAAGGAAGGAGGGTCATTTGGATAAAGATGTTTGATGATATTATCAAATGATAAACTATATCCTTTAAGGATATAATCGTCATGTCAACTTAAACATAACATGTCTCACATATCATACGTAAGAATTCGAGAAATTTTATATATTTGGAAAGCTTTTTGAAAGATTTACACAACGAGCGTAAATACAACTATCAAATTTTCATTTCATTTTCTTTTTTATTCTTTAAGTAATTTTTTTAAATTTTCTTCATATTTTATAGTGTGCAGATAATATGCACACTGATTTTATGTGCAGAAAATATGCACACTGATTTTTGTAAACAATTTTTTAAATTTTCTTCATATTTTATAGTGTGCAGACAATATGCACACTTGATTTTATGTCTGTAAAATATGCACACTGATTTTTGTAAACAATTTTTGAAATTTTCTTCATATTTTATAGTGTGAAGGAAATATGCACACTGATTTTTGTAAACAATTTTTGAAATTTTCTTCATATTTTATAGTGTGCAGACAATATGCACACTGATTTTATGTGCATACAATATGCACACTTGTTATAATATTTCAAGGCCACTAGAATAATTTGCAAATTTTATTAAATAACCCTGGGGCCAAAAGAGTAAGACCCACAATTTCCAGGGTCATAAAAATAAATTTCTCAATTCAAAACAAGTAGAAGACTCGCGCATCATCCCCTGCCCCCACACTAATGAACATTTCCGGGTCTTTCGTTTATTTGTTTACTCTTTTCTGGGCGCGGATCTTCTGTCCCAGAATTTACCTGTCTCTTTATCCCCACCAATAAAAAAACGACATGTGTCTTAGTTTGAAACTAACCAAATTAAGAGCTTCTCCAATGGTTATTGTATATATTTCCTATGTGGCAAACACAAACAAGACATTTTTATTCCAAATTTTCTTAAGTTTAGGTGTAAAAAATTATTAATCTCCGATGGTGTTATTTGTGATCATTTTCTTATTAAATGTAAATTTTATGTTTAGTAATTTTAAGATTTTATTAGATCTAAAAATGATTATAATTGGGACAATGGTCGTGATGTGTGTATTGATGTGACGGGTGTTTCGCCTTTCACTGGGGTGGGGTTCGTTCCTTTGTCTCAGGTATAGCCATCAAGAATGTTGTTACTCGTAAGAATACTAAATACTTGGAGAAGTGTACGTCCCAAGGTTATGGTTTTGGGACGCTTGCCTTTACCACCTTAGGGGAGCTGGGGGATGAAACCATAGATTTCTTGAAGCGCTTTCACAATTATATAGCTAGCCATGATGCTAATGTTCGAGTTGGAGATTTTATTTTTCATAGATTGGGTGTAGCTATCCAAAAAGGTGTTGGAGCTCAGCTTGTTTCTAGGCTTCCAACTAGTTTCTTACCGGATGATAATCTTCTTGAGTTATAAAAATTCTTGTATTTATTATTAAAATTAATTTTAGTAAATAAAATATGTTTTTAATTAAAAAAGCTGACTAGGATGGTAAGTAATGTCAAGGGGAATGTCTAGTTTCTCACATTCCCCTTGACATTTTCTACCGAAAGTCATGCATACATTGATTTATGACATCCGGGTTGGAGAATGATTTTAGAGAAAATGGATGTGCATCCGAGGTGGATTTTGATATTTATCTCGACATACATGCCATTGGAGAAGCTCTAACCATTCGTTTATTTGTTTACTCTTTTCTGGGCGCGGATCTTCTGTCCCAGAATTTACCTGTCTCTTTATCCCCACCAATAAAAAATCGACATGTGTCATAGTTTGAAACTAACCAAATTAACCAGTATTTTGGTGGTTACACAAAATAAGGAAATCGTATATATTTGAAAAATAAAAGGAAATGAATATCTCCGGTAAAAATTTAAAATCTTTCATTTTATCTAAAAATATCACTTTTACATTTTTTTATATTATTATCTTCATTTTTTTTAATTTTTTTTTTGTGTTTTTTGTACAGACTGTCACATAAGCCGGTGATACCAGCGATAGAGCGTTCATTTATATGTCTGGTTGTGTGCAAAATGAATTACAAAAAACGGTGCAGTAGAGTTGTTATCTCGTATTTGTACCAACTGATTGATCAAAATAAAATATGGCTAAATATCTCGTATTTCTTCTATATTGTTCAAGAGAATAGTAGTGAAGGACCTACAGTACTAGTAAAGAAATGAAAGGAAAGCACTACTGAGTATCAAGTCTAATGGATTCTACACTTCCAAAAATAAAAAAAAAAAGTCTAGTGGATTGCAGGTTTTATTATATAAAAAGTTCAAGCATTATTCAATTCCAAGTAGATGGTTACAGCTCCATTATTGAGTTCAAGCTTCAGTTTTCATCCATTCCTTGTATAATTTACATGTGTTCCTGAAACCAAACCATGTCTAAATTTAGATATCTAATACTTTCTACTACAACCAAATGTATACATGATAAACTCAAAAAAAAACAACAACCATGTGGTCTTTAATGGTGTTACTAAGTGAACTTTCATAAAAAGAGCCAGTGTACAGTACCTGCAAAATCTGAAGTTTGGACCCTGCTGGAGGAGTAATGTTGATTACCGTATGGGGTATTATAGTTTCCTACATAGTATTGCTAGCACAAATAACATATGTAAACAAACATCAACAATGATAAAAATGTAGATAGAATTGTTTGAAGAACTAACAAGCAACCATGATATTATCAAAAGAATATTACCGGTAAAAAGTTTAACGGAGTATGCACATGCCCAAAATGGTAGAGAGCATTGAGTACCTAAAATTGTAATCATAAGCCAATGAGGAACTATAGTAATTCAATTTAATGAACAATATGCAAACCAGATGTAACTTCGAAAAAATACAGCCATACCATTCCCTTTTGGGGTGTTATCGGAAGATGACTTTGCGTATTGAAAACTGGCAAGGTCTCAACAGTGTTGTTTTGAGGAATGGATGCTTGCTTTCTAGACCTTTTATTTGGTACAGTCTGTTCTAATGCATTCATAACTGGAAGAGACTCAACAATGGTGTTTTGAGGAATAGAAGCTTGCTTTCGGGACCTTTTCTTTTGTACAACCACCTCCAATGCGTTCGGTGGCCTCGCAGCAGTTGCGGCAACTACTTTTTCTATCACTTTTATCCCTTTTACTGTACAACTATAATTGTTAACCGGTGCAGTAAGCTTTTCTACATTTCCAGCAGTAGGTGAGACATCTTCAACATTTTTTTTCAATCGTTGTTGCCCTCAAACTCGCATCGACCTCCTTCATAATGTTATTCAAACCTAAAACATCAATTTCATATGCTTTCTTGGACTCTGCTGCTCTTGTTTCCAATTGGATATGCATTCTGCACAAGTCTCTGTAACGGTTAGCCACGGCTTTCTTTAGATCATTTTCACTTGGAAACTTGGAACCAACTATTGAACTCCCTCATTTGATGTCCTTTGTCCATCTTTTTAGGATGTACTGAGTTGGTATAATTTTGACATTCCGTATGCAGAGAATTTTTAAAGCGTGGGAACACAAATAACCAACAAATTCAAATCTTCTGCAACTGCATGAAATATTATTATCTTTTAAATCAAAGATAACTGTGCGGTGATGTTCTTTCTTATGAGGAATGACTTCATATGTACTAACTGTTTCATTCTCACTAGAACAAGTGAAGGCACAATCATGAGCTCTACATAATTGTATTTTAAACAATTAAAACACTGCTGGAGTATAGATTTCTGCGGCATGTTTTAGGATTTTCACTGGAAACGGAAATGCAGGAAAAGATTGGCTTGCTTGGAAGTCCGATCTCGACTCTTCATACTTATAACTGACATATTTCTTTAACATACTATTTAAACTTTCACTGCGTTGAGTGGTGGTAATCTCTGCAGAAAAGGTATTTCGCCCATAAACCAATGCCCATTTTTCTTTTAGACTAAATAATCCACTCAACCAATCATTATCCATGAGATTTTATTTTACCAGCATCTTCGTCCAAGCTGAGATAAATTCCTCTTCAACCTCAAAATCATATACACAGTTAGTGAAGTCGCCAGTAAAATCATTGAATTGCTGAAACACATGGCTAAGGTGTTTGGTTGCATTTTGATATATATGCCAAATACATAATCTATGACATGTTTCTGGCCACTGTGAAGCCAATGCACTTGCCATTGCTGCATCTTGATTATTGGTCAATAAATGTATTTTTGGGTTTCTTTCCGGACATAGCTTTAACAAATGTATCAAACAACCATACAAAAGTTTCTATAGTCTCATCATATAATAGAGCGGCACCAAATATAACAGTTTGTCTATGATGATTGACTCCAGCAAACATCGCAAAAGGCCTACCTTCCTTGTTTTTTCTGTATGTTGTATCAAAACATACCACATCACCAAAATAATCATAGTCTACCATCATCTTTGCATCAGCCCAAAAGATATTAGTCATCAGATCATCTACATCCACTTGTATCGCATAGAAAAAATTAGGATCATTCAACTACATCGTTTGTAGAAACTCTAATACCTGTATCCCCTGATTTCATGTTTCTTGTTCGCTTGGTACGCAAATAATTCTTATAATCTTCATGAATAAATCCAAGACTTTGACGTCCACCAGCTTGTCTACTCATAAGTTCAAAAGTTTGTTTAGGTGCAATTCCTGAATCATCAGCGAAATCTGCTTGAATGACATTTGCAATACCCATTTTCCTTTGGTACCTAAAAAAATGAGACTTATAAGGTGAAGTAGTAACATGTGTATGGGAAGGAAAAAATTCTGCAACACGGTACATATTGTTGGGAGTACAACAAATTTTCATCTTTGCTAGGCAATTAAACCTTGTCTCGGGACGATGTTTTTTTACTATACGCTTATCTGGCGGGCGCTCACCTTGAGCGGAGCAAACAAAAACTCTGTCTTTCAACTTGCCATTGTCGAACGAATGAGATTTACTTCTTCTAACGTTAAAACTAAAAAAATATGCATATGTATTGTAAAACTTATATGCATCATCTTCTGTATTAAACTCCATCCCTACAACTGGAATTAGATGTTTTTGTATCCCAGAGTGAATCGAATCCATACTTTCACTAGTGTTTATGATATCAGTCGATTTTTCACCATACTCATCATTACAAGCAGGGGCGGAGCCAAGAATTATGAGAAGAGGGTGCAAAAATTTACTATGAGTGTAACCAAAAATTCTAGGGGGTGCAAAAATGCAAAAATGGGTTTGTTTGTTAAAAAAAATTTTCTTATAAGGCTTAAAATGGGCTTTGGAGCCAGCTAGGAAGAGACATGTTTTTGGGCATACCAAAAAATTACCGGGCATACTCAAGGTTCGGCTCACAACTTTTATTTTGCCTAGGTTTGCTAGGTTCGGCTCACAAGTTGTGAGCCGGACCTAGACAAAATGTATGCCCGATAATTTTTTGGTATGCCCAAAAACAGCCCTCGCTGGGAAGGGATGCAAGTGTACCCCTTGCAATGGGCTGGCTCCGCCCCTGATTACAAGATATATTTAAATCTATCTCGTTATCAAAAATTAATTTTCTACCAACCTGATCTCCATCTTCTCCACAATTTTCCATTGAGCATGTTCTCTAACAAAAATGAAAAAAACGCACTCTTGTAAGTACACATGTATACCATAATCAATCATCACCGATGCGTATAACATATTAAATGAAAGATAAAATCGTAAGACGAATGAAGAGCTTACCAAGGTTTCCATGGAGGCAATGAACTGATTTTTTATTTAATCATTCCCCGTACAAGAACGACTTTTAATTTAGAGTAAAAAAAGAAAAATTCTCGTGAGAAATAAAACCTGGCGAGATTGGGGTATACCCAATAAGACAAGATAAGGTCATTATGAAGTAAAACCAAGCTACCCCTTAACCTTGTATTTTCTAAATGGCTAAAATACCCTTGGTTAATTAACATTAAAATTCTGATTAGGTTAATTAATTGAGTTTAGATTAAAAATTTGAAATTATGAATTCACTAAATTAAACCTTTCATCCCACTTATGATTTCGATTTCGATCAAAAAAATTAGATTTTGAAAATACACAAGGCCTAAGCAAGGTTATAGTTTGAACAAAATGCTTGGCTAAGATTTACCTAAGAGGTCCACTTTGAATAAGTCTGACTTTGGTCCAGGCATCAAAGTGGCTAAGATGATCTTCATCGTCGACCTTGCCGACTTTTGTTTTTTTTGACATACGGAGATGACATAAAAAAATTGGCGAAGCAAGGTATTCAAAAATACCCTTCCTGGTTGTATTTCAAATGACAAGGTATTCCAAAAATACCCTTCCGACTGGGATCATTGGAACAAGCCGGCAAGACAGTTAGTTGAATATCATGCCGACCTTATAAATGTCGTATCCAGGTATGAAAGGTCGGCATGATATTTAACCTGGAACCTTGCCGGCCCAAAACCCGTATGATTCAAAAAAAAATTCTATTTTTTTTTTATCTCTTCATGTATGATTAGAGTGAATAGAGTTTTTGGGAAAATAATTTGAATTTTTTTTAGGAAGGATTCAGCCGGCAAGGTTTGGGAGGGGGCAATTTGGTCTTTCAATATCATTTAGACACCCCTTAGCATACTAGGTTAGATGGCTTTAAATTTGGTATACCCCAATTAGTTTGGGTATACCCCGATTAAGCCTGGAAATAAAAGGTAAAGATAAAAATGAAAAATTTTAAATTTTTACCGAAGATATTCATTTCCTTTTATTTTTCAAATATATGTGTAACCACCAAAATACTGGTTTTTTTTATTGGTGGGGATAGAAAGACAGGTAAATTCTGGGACAGATCCGCGCCCCTCTTTTCTGTACTTCTCTATCAAAGTCAGAATCCGGAGGAAGATGGAACTAAGAAGATTCCAGTGATGAATCTGGACTGAAAATATTCAACACAGGAGAAGCCCAACCAGCAGCAGCAGAAGAATCAGATTCATGACTCTGATTCACTTCATATTCCCTCTCTTCTTTCTTCTTCTCCAAATTTCCACCTCCAAATCGCACTCAATTCCTGGGGTAAATTTCTGATTTGCTCCCTCAATATTCATTAATCTTCTTAATTAGGATGTAGAGTTGCTAATTAAGAAGATTTGGACTTTAATTTAATTTATTATTAATTGTTTTTAATACAGTTCTGTGGTGTGGGATATGGAGATTCTGAGTGTGGAATTGGATCGTCATCTTCAAAGTTGTTGATAAAAGGAGGTACTGTTGTAAATGCTCATCATCAAGAAATAGCTGATGTCTATGTCGAAGATGGGATCATTGTCTCCATGCAGCCAAATATCATGGTACATTAAAATCTCAGTGTTTCTCCTCCTTCCTTTTCATTTTTAGTAAGTTTTATTTGTTGAGCATACACACCACGGAAGATTCATTAGATGTTGATAATTTCTAAACAAATAAGAAATGCATGCGGATGAATTCAAGTTTGAGAGTGTTAGACAAAAGAACTAAATTAAATTGTATGTACTTCATTTTGCTGGGGATCTGAGGTTAACATCATGATATATTGCCTCTATTTTGAAAAATTTAAGTTTAATCTGATACTTAAGTTTTATGTACTTCTTATAACCAGGTAAAACACCAAATTACTTATATCAGAAAGCCAATGTAGTAGAGTGTAGACCATTGGACTTATAACCTGAAGGGTTCAGGTAGTAAAAATTAGACACATAAAATAACAATAACCAAATGAGAGAATACAAAGGACATAAGCAATATGTGTGCAGAAAAATCTGAATGGGAAAACCACAGGACCTCACCTAATCCATCACGACCGGAGCCAATTCTATAGAACACTGAGCACCCCTGAGTATCTCCCAGATAAGGTAGTCCTTGACGGAATTATTTACGCAGCAAGTAATCTCATGGACCAGCTATCATAGCGGATATATTCTTGACCTGAAAAACTTACACAGAACCAGGGTGGATCTGGATGCATAATTTATAGTGGGCCAGGTTGATTGTCTCCATATACATACACCTGACCTGGCTTGTTGCATATCATCCCAATCAGAGTTTGCATTTTCAGATAGGGGCAGTGTCTTAGTTCTCTCTGCTGTATACATCCATTTTTTTTCACTTGTCAAAATTTGTTCGATCTTATGATCGAATCTTGAATTTTGTGTAAAGATTTTGACACACAAGAAGGTTGTACTGAATTTATCCTAAATTGGACTCTATAGGTTGGTGATGATGTAACGGTACTTGATGCCACTGGGAAGTATGTAATGCCAGGTAAATTGCAGATTTTTTTTACATGTATGCTTTTGAAATTTGAATACGTTATCCTATTTGGGCAAAACAGGAAACACTTATTCATCAGTAAAATGACTTCAATAATTATTATTTTTACTGCTTGATAGATTTGTATCATTGTTCATGCTGATGCATGTTGTCCAAAGGAACGCTCAATATAGGATGGAAAGATTGGGAAAGCATAACTGTTACTGGCTTAAAAATTATGTGTGTGCACGCACACACGGAGTCTGTTATCGAATTTAAAATAAATAAATATTGTTGAGTGCTATCATGGCTAATGATATCTTAACGGACAAAACCAGTAAAAATGAAGAGACTGAAGAGTACACGAGGCTGACAGAATAAGATACAATTGTTGCATTTGGTCGATATGGTGTTACCATGATTTCTCTAAGCCAGTAGATCTTGCTTTTTCTCATGAGCCGTGAAAAACTAGTATTTCTTATGAGGCACAAACTCATCAAAAAGCAAAAAGCTTTATGTACTAATCCATCCATCTCATTTGTGTCAAAACTTGTTAATGAGTTAGTTCTAGTCTTTGCCAGTTTCAGTTTCAGTACTCAATCAGGTATAGGACCGGGATGACCCATTCCTGTTCCTTTTTTTGTACGGTATTCCGGATCTTATTACTTTTTCTTCTTACGAGATATATTCTCTATTCTCTCACTGCATTTGAGTTCCCTTCCTTGCAGCTTTCATACAGATTAGGTGTAAGAAAGGGCTTTCCACACTCACCTACTTACGTTGTATCTATTCTACATTTTTTAAGTTTTACGATGATGAACATGTGCATACTAATTTGTAATGGTTATGGTAACAGGAGGTATTGATCCCCACACTCACCTAGCAATGGAGTTTATGGGTACTGAGACTATTGATGACTTCTTTAGCGGCCAAGCTGCTGCATTAGCAGGGGGAACAACGATGCACATTGACTTTGTCATACCAGTTAATGGAAGTTTAACTGCCGGATATGAATCTTATACCCAAAAGGCAAAAAAATCATGTATGGATTATGGTTTTCATATGGCTGTTACAAAATGGGATGAAGTTGTTGCAAGGGACATGGAGATCATGGTTAAGGATAAGGGTTAGCATTTCTCCTTTTACATTCCATTATATTTAACATCTTTCTTTATATGAATTTGATGTTAATACTGCTATTGAGATGTTTTACAATCATTTTACATACCGTGACATATTGTTAAAGGATTTTCTGTTGTTGACTGGTAGGTATCAACTCTTTCAAATTTTTCCTTGCCTACAAAGGATCTCTTATGATAAACGACGAACTTCTATTGGAGGCCTTCAAAAAATGCAAGTCTCTTGGTGCTTTGGCTATGGTTCATGCAGAAAATGGAGATGCTGTAGCCGAAGGACAGAAAAGAGTGATTGAGCTTGGTATAACTGGTCCTGAGGGTCATCCTCTTTCGAGACCCCCTGTGGTAACACTTAAACTAAAATTTTACTTCAAGTTCATTGCTATTGAATTTTCCACCAAAAGGCAATTTTCAGCCTCTCCTTTTCAGTTTTTTTTTTTTACCTGTTCCCATATCCATGCGATGTTCTAATGCATAGTTTTCAGCTTTCAACATGTTTTATGAGATGTACGTTTGAAAGCATTAAAAGATTTACTCCTCTACCTTACATTTCATGAATAGTATATAGTTGTTGGTTTATTTATGGACCTTTTCTTGCCAAATCCTGCAAAGAGAGACATGTGTTCTGGTATAACTTCACTTAATGTTTAATTTTTATCTAGCTTGAAGGAGAGGCTACTGCAAGAGCTATTCGTTTGGCAGGATTCATAAATACACCCCTGTACATAGTTCACGTGATGAGCATTGACGCCATGGAGGAGATAGCTAAGGCTCAAAAATTAGGTTAAGATTCTGTTTCCCTTTATACAAGTTTTTCCTGGTATTGATGAATAGTGATGCATCTGTGCAGTCTGATATTGCATAATTATAACTAGCTTCTCAATTTAGTTCAAGAAAAACTAAGATACTGAATCTATCATCGAAATTCAACTTCAAGATAGAGTATGTTTTAGAGGACACTTTTGGATATAATAAGGTAAAATTTGGGTTTTAACTTTAAGAAAATAAAAGATAACGATCGTTCAAGGATAGTTTCAGTCGTAAGCATGGAAAAGGGGTTGGTTTTTGGCATGGAGGGAAGCAAAGGAAATTGTAGGTGGCAGGAGCATTGTAGTTCCCTCTACTCTTTCTCTGCTTTCCTCCCTGCAACCAACCCCTTTTCCTCACGACTGAAAAATATCCTTCAACGATCATTATCTTGATATACGCAAGGACTTGGTGCCAAACTCATAAACGTAATTTCAATTCTTTACTTTCACAAAATCATCCTAGAACAAAGGCACACTGAACAACCATGAACACCGGAATTCCATGTCTTAGAAAACTGGTGATAATATTGGCTCTTAGTTTGTACAGTAGAAGTTATATACTTGTCTTGTTAGAACATATGGTAGCAACCTCTTAAATCTGCTGTTACGAAACTGCAGGGCAAAAGGTTATTGGAGAACCTGTAACATCTGGATTGGTGCTTGATGATTCTAAACTTTGGGATCCTGATTTCACCACTGCAGCTAAGTAAGAATCAGAATATCTTTGCATTCTCTCTTGCTTAATATTTTCTCAAGAAACATGTGTATCCTTTCCGTTCTTTCAGGTATGTCATGAGTCCTCCAATAAGAAAACTGGGACATGGTAAAGCCCTTCAAGCTGCCCTTTCAACAGGAGTTTTGCAGGTGAATTCACCCACTGATACCACTATCAGGAGCATGGCTGGTGGCTACTTCTGATAACTTCCTTCGCTCTTTCATCATCTATTTCCTATCTAAAGGCAATAAATGTGTTAAATAAGCTTATTGTAGGAAGAGGATAGAAGTTATTTTGAAGTCATCGCCATCGCCTCTCTTTTCATTTGTTATTTGTTATTTGGATATAGTTATCAATAAAAAATGTTAATGAAGAACCTTCCCAGCATGACATATTCTACTTACTCTTCTCAAGTAGTCACTAGTCAGTCTACTGTGAAGTTAAGTTTTTTTCTTGATCGATAGTGTGAAGTTAAGTTAGCACCTCAAATTTACATAATATAGCACCTCAACCATAATATATCAATGGTTGTCCATAGGATCATCGATTAGTGCTGTTCTTAAAACTTTGAAATGGAATTATAGAAAGCTTGTACCGACATCCTTGTATCAAACCCGGTTTATACCATCACTGGGTTGGCCTTGATGTCACCTGCAGGTTGTTAGATGTTTGAAGATTCAATGTGTTTCTGCTGGATTTGTTTTGTTAGGCAGTTGCAGACGAACTTTTTGTTCCATTGTTCACTAGACTTTGATGTTGCAGCTTGTAGGAACTGATCATTGCACTTTCAATTCTACTCAAAAAGCTTTTGGTTTTGATGATTTTCGAAAGATTCCGAATGGGGTAAATGGTAATCCCTAGTTCCTATATGCTTGGTTATTATTTTGGAGGATGAGATGCTGAAACAGTTTGGTAATATCGTAGTTGTATCCTTATACGCAATTTGCAGGTATAGAAGAGAGGATGCATGTTGTTTGGGATTTGATGGTGGTAAGAATCCATATATTGAGGGCTAACTTCGTAACTTGATAAGGGTTCGAGTCGATAGTGGGTTCTACGACTCCACTTTATCAATTTATCTTAAATATAATCTAACTTTCTGCAGGAGTCGGGCCAGATATCTGTTACAGACTATGTGCGGATAACAAGTACTGAATGGTATGCTTTTATAATCACAAATTTGTAGTGCCTTATTTGATCCATATATGATCTTTTTGTCAAAGAGGGTATTTTTACCCTTGTTTTCTTTCTCTGATAATGGAGTGCCATGGGGCACAAGAGCACTATGCAGACTGCTGAGTAGATATTTATAGCCATATATGTTGGATATCTGGGGGCTGCACATAAATCTGTCTCTTCATGGTTGTCTAATCTAGGATATGGATAAACATACGAGTTGGTGAACCTTTTCACTTTATAAAATTCTTCTGCGGAAACCAAAGAAATGCGTTAACGCTCTTACTTCTTAGATGTGTGGTCAATATTGGCTAATTTATCTGAAAAATTAACAGTGCAAGGATCTTTAATATATATCCTAGAAAGGGTGCTATACTAGCTGGATCTGATGCCGATATTATAATACTAAATCCAAACTCAAGCGTCGAAATATCTGCCAAGTCTCACCATTCGAGAACGGATACTAATGTTTATGAAGGATTGAAAATGAAGGTACTTCCTGTGATGCCAATTTTAATTCTTTACTGCAATTATGTTTTCATATACTTCTAATCTGATATACTAATGGCTATAGTCATAGATCTCCGCTCAATAGTTAGCCTTTTGATGTAGAACACCAAAGTAAATGAACAGGTACTGAATTTGTATAAATATTTTTGACACTCCTCAGTCTTTGCATTGTGGACGAGAAAAGGAGTTCTTTGTATATTAATCTGGAATATGGACATCTTTCTAGTCATTATTTGTCATATCCATTCTTCCATTTTGGATGTTTTGTATCTTCTTTCACTTATTGAAAGTCTTTCAATGTACCTAATTTAGCAGTAGAAAGCACCTGGGGTTTTGTCTCGGTCTTTGAGATGGAGATTTCATATTTATATATATTTCTTGCACAGGCTTTGGATTACTTTCGTCTATAAGGCCATACGTTAATGTACACAAGGGTTTGAGGTAACAAGATTTTTATCATATAAATGATAAAATTCTAGCCGTTTGTGATTTAAATATGACGAGAGGTCCTTGCAATCTTTCTTCATGAGACGACTTCATCACCTATTTCCTTCAGGAGTCTGTTAGTGTTGGTTAACAAACATACCCGAGGTTTCGGATAAACTGTTTTTTAAAGGAATAGGCATTTAGGATGGAGTAAAAAGCTTGCATCTACATGATTTGGCCGTAGATAATTAATTTTAACCATACCCAGTATTGCAATTTCCCTATTGATTTACAAGTTTCATGTCATTGTTTACTTTTTCTTAACCACTTTAACATGATAAGATGGTTGGTTTATGAAAATTTTGGTCTCTCTTTCTTAATACAGGGGAAAGTTGAAGTTACAATTGCTGGAGGAAGAGTTGTATGGGAAAATGATGAACTCAAAGTTATTCCTGGCTCTGGGAGGTACATAAAAATGTCTCCTTTCAATTATCTATTCAGTGGTATTAGTAAGGCTGATGCTGCATACTTGTCTTCCCTGAAAGCTCCTGTTCGACGCTTCAGAGATCAATCTTGATTTTTAAATCTCAATTTATTAACAATTAAACTGTATATACCATTTCCTATAGTAGTGAGTTGAAGCACAAATAAACAAGATTTATAAAGGGGGATACCGGTATTACTTGGGGGTGATACCATTTCATATAGGACAAACAAATATTAACTGATCCTGACCATTGGATCACTCAATTGGTATCACCCCCGCCAATAGTGGTATCCCCCTTTATCAATCGTACAAATAAATATCTCAAGGATGGTATCTGAAACATTTCAAATGTAGTCACATCCAAGCTCAGTTACATAATACTCCTACTCTCTAAACTGTATATACTATGGCCTGCAGTATCAAGTTTAAGTCATTATTATTTGTAAATCTTAGATAATATTGTGGATTAGATAATATTGTAGATTGTCCTTTTACAAATAAAAAAGGTGCTGTTATTGGTAAATAATACTGCGGCCACATGTTTTATTTGCATGGAGTATGAACTGGTTCACATGAATATGAGATCACCTATTTTTCGAGGGGTTGAAATTTTCTTAGGTAATGCCATAATGAGTTTCTGTTCCCATGATTGATTGTGATACTGCTAGATAAAAAATATTCCATTACTTTTATATAAATATTATAAGTAATTTTTGTATTTTACCATCTTATTAAGCTTTCATATAACATCAAGATTAAATCACACACTTGGGTAAGGATTTGATCTGTAAGATACCCTGCTTCCATTTCCTCCGAGATCTTTCTTGAGGTCGAACAAAATATATGCTTGTAATTTCATATTTTATTTAAATTCATTATTAATGAAGTTAATGAGCCAGACACAAAATTTGTGCACAAAGGAGCTCGGCCAATATTGATATAAAAATTGGGTCTTGTTAACTTGTATACCCGTATACATGTTAAGGTTCATTAAAATAACAATTTCTTGTATTGAAAACAAGAATCGTTTGTTTTATTATATTGAAAACAGTAATTCTTTGCATTTGGAACAAAAATTGTTGTTTTTAGTATAAGAAAAACCAATTTACAGTAGAATAAGACAAAAAAACACAATTACCAAAGAAATAAAATAATTCTTTATTAAACTTTAACATGTATACAAGTTAACAAAAGCCATAAAAATTAAATCCATATAAAGAACAGTGAAATAATGTGCAATAAATATGTCTTATATATTTCAGGTTTAGAATACAACAACCTATATTCACATATAGAGTTCACACAAGAAATGAAATAATCCACTATAAGCTGATCTTGGTTCATGTAATTCACTACCAACTTTTAGTTGCAAATGTCTCCAAAACACCTTAAGTTGTAAAGTTCTCTTGAGGTGTATAAAATTCTACTTTTGCCTATAGTATAATTTATCTGGTAAAAAAGAATCTCGAATCTCCGACCCATATTCATGTGACATCAGGCCCTTATGCAACAGCTGAAGTAACTCAGAATTCTCTTCTTTCTCTGCATATTTATCAACAAACACACTAGGTTACTACTAGTACTCTTAAGGTGGAACAGACTTCTGTGAATTAGAAAGATAAAAAGAACGTCATTATTTTCTTTCTCCTGTTATTTCACGGTCAGTTTCCATTAGCCATTACATCGTATTATAAGCAGTTGCCGAATTCCAAAATTGGATAGGGATGAGTCTGACATGAAAATAGCCTAATTTCAAACAGTTCTACGGTTTGTTAATGACACAGTTGCAACTCTGCCAGAATATGGCCTTCTGCATTTTTTTGGCTTAAAATCTTCTGCATCTTTGAGTTTTAACTCGCACTTGACCAAGTGTAAGAACAATCAAATAACAACAGAACCTTGGTTTGTCAATTGCGCTCCCAAGGTACAGTCTAGACAAAAAAATATATTCAAGCACATACCTGGTAATATTCATTTGCGCACCCCGTAGGATGATATATGGGAAGAAAACAAGTCAAGATGATTAAAGATAGAGGAAGTTGCATGGTTAGGGAGAGACTTACTATAACGGAATCATCATGGGCATGATTATGATGATGTTGCTGTTGATTCACCGGATTGATTTCTGCTTCATTGCCGATGCTGTTTGGATTCTCAATTCGATCTTTTTTCACTTTTTTTCTATTTGCACGTGCTCTATTAAAAACCATTGAGTAATCAGTGTTAAATCCCCCTCCAACCTTTTGTTCCCACCCCCCAAATTTAGGTACAGTCAAGTCATCCCTCTGCTCACAAGAAAATTAAACATGTTCTTACTTTTTAACAAAGAATGGTAAAAAAAAAAAAAAAAAACCAAGAAAAATGTCAAAATAGAAAAAGATAAATTGCAATGTTTTTCTTTTCTTTTTCTTTTTGAAGCATATAAATGGCAATGGTGGGATTCATTGATTATAAATAAATATATTTTTAAAAGAAAACTCTAAAATACAGAAATGCATTTTAATTTCTGCATTTAAAATCATTGATTGATTTTAACAATTACCTGTTTGCGGCGTTCCATGCTGTTTGCAGGAGAGGAAGAAGGTGGTGGGAGGAAATTTTAGAAAAATTTACAATGCGATTTTGAATCTGATAAAAATAATGAATGAAGAAAGGAATGAGAGAAATTGAGATTTGGATAGTTTTGCATGTACTCCTTTTTTGACGGATAACCATGGGACATATTTAGTACACGATCCTTCTCGTTTCTCGTTTAAATGTTTAATCATAGACTAGCGCAGTGACATGCATGCATTGTATCTATCAACTAGAACTGCCTTAAAATCAAAAATTAAAACAAGCAGAATCAAAAATATTTCATGTATCTGTCGAAATGATTTCCAAGATCGAGCACATAAATGTGAGTTAATCAAGAGACACATTTACGCAAAAGCATACCTGCATAGTTACATACGCATATATAATGAAGTCCATATAAGTAAACTCCTGTAACCAAATTTTATAAACAAGCCACACTATCCTATAGAGAAGTAATACTGATTTTACACCTAGTCTTGGATTTCGTAAGATAAAAAATGGCTAGGCTTTCTCTCACCAACTTGTTTACCCTTTTTCTTGCTGTTTTCTCAGGTCCGAGCATTAATATTTTCTTTGCTTTCGTCTCATATATACTATGTTATTTTTTGGCGGATGAAAACAAAAATGATTATACGTAGAATCGATACGTGAGTACTAATGGGTTCTTAATTGTTGCAGTGGTAACGATTGTAGCTCATCAAGCAGAAGCTCAGAGGAGGTGTGAAGTGATACTGAATCCCAACACCTGCCAACTTCCATCATGCCGACAACAATGCTACCAACAAAAACAAGGGAATGGCTCTTGTCAAGAAATGGGTGCGGGCAGCGGAAGTTATCGCTGTGTTTGCTACTATAATTGTTAGTGAACTTATGGAATTATTGTCTCTCCAAGATCTATAATAAATCTAGCTAGTTAGTTTAGTAAAAATGAGATATTTTGTTAGTTAACTAGTCCTTAACCCGTGCCATAATGACACGGGCCATGATGTTGGTTCATTTTTAATATATCATATAGTTAGTGTCCCGAATACTTATCAACTCCTTATGATTTAATATGTGTTTGTCATAAAAATAGTTGGGATTTTCCTCTCTTTTTTTCTTTGTTTTTTCCTTTAATATTTTACCGGCGGAGATTTGCTCAAAAGAAAGAAATATAATCTTAACTTCCGGACATTTTTTTATTTAGGTTCATTGCTTATAATGAGATAATGCTCTACATGAACATGGAAGTTTAAATATTTTTTGGAAATATGTCGTCAGTAGCGCTCATCTCAATGAAATCAACTAATCAATACCGTCCATAAAAGTCTCCACATGCTCCTATTTCGCTCCAGCTGACTCATCTATCATGATCATGTTGTCGATCCTCCAAATAGGCAGAGAATAGTATTTTTTTGCATCGAACGAATGATATAAACTATCCAATGTGACATGATTTTCCTGTAATTTTTCAACACCCATTATATGACAATGTTTAAAATGTGTACACATTACCTTTTCGAACGGATTGTATATATGCGAACATCTGTCATTAAATCTTCAATAAAATATTGTGCCCAGCAATTCGTCTTAACGAAGGCTTTGGTAACTTCAAAAGTCTTGGACATTTTGTCACTTCCATATGTTTCTACCTTCACTTGGAATACAATCTGGCGACACATTACCTCATAAAGAACATTGAACACATATTGTACCCCCTGATCCTATTTCAAATTAATAGGTTGTCAATAGATGCTTTACCAAAAGTTGACATATTCTAAGTTGAATAATTTATAAAAAAAAATATTATGGTATTGTGGATCGTTGCTTTCTAAGATTGTAATTTTCAAAATTGGCCTATTCAAGTTCCACGGCTTTCTAAGGTTATATATCTTGTTTGTTTTTAACATTTTAGTTAGCCATATTATGTTTGTTACTAACTTTAAACTTGATGTCATCTTCTACTGTGAACTTTATGTGATTTCAGAATCGAAATAGTTATACCTCTTTCATTCGTATCCCAACAATTCTTCTACATAAATTCCTTTCTTTTGCCGTTTCCGGACCATCAGTAGCCATTATTGTCAAACGCAATCTATCTAATTTTTGTTGATGTTATGTATTTGCAATCTTTATTTTTCTTAAATAAATAGATTGTGGAAAAACTAAAAAAAAAGAACATAAGTATTACTTTGGGTCTAAGTTACTATATCCAAAATACTCTGAACACTGCTTCTGGTTCCCTGTTTCCTCAAATTCCTCGTTGCATTCTATACAGTACATGCAACACCAATCATTTGCGAAGTGAGCCATTTGCGCAAGTGTGGTCAATGTAAATGTATCCCTTGCCTGTAATAATAAAAACACGTCAATTTTTTTCAAGGTATCCAGTTGTAAATGGTATGAATCTAATAGATTTGAATTATACCTCAATCTTAGATATCACCTTCTTCCCACATAACATAGCAATTGAGAAATGACAAATCTTGACCACTATTTACATAAGAAGAGTTAGCCAAACTATGTTTTGAAATTGTCTTACGTGAAAATTATTATTAATCAATATTTTAGTCAGCTCCTATCGAAGCCGATCTAATTAGTCCTATAGAAAGTTAATCTTAAATTTTTGACCTTATCTCTTGACCAAATTATTTAAGTATTCTCGGTCATGTTCTGCATTGTGTGATCTACCCACCTGTATTTACTCTACCTTCTAACCCAGTGAATGAAACCTATAAATATTGATCCGTAATTTTATATTGTTGATTTGTCATCAAGAGGTCTCATGATTTGAGAATGTAAAATATAAAAAATATTCTATAAACATCGGACGCGAAATTTAGATTTGTGATTTGAAGTTTTTTATGATAATTTTGATGAACAAACATAATTTTCAAACAAATATTTTAGATTGCATATACATTTTCCTAGTCAATAAGGTTTTATATCGGGAATTGAGTGAAAGTTGTTATCTTTGTAGGTAGTTGTCGCGAAACAACTCGACATTGATGGTCTTTCAGGAAAAAGAATGTAATAGTACTTGAGAGAGCGATAATGTTCTCTCACGCGGGTATACCAATTGCCTTTATATAATACGGGTGATCGAACAATCATGATCATATTGTCTTATACGTTCCGGTATCATCCTCGAAATATTTGGTTTTTTTCCTTATCAATCATGCTAAAAACAACCAATTACATTTTTCACAATACAATGTTGCATGTTTTGTGAAGATTATTTTTTTACTTGGTCAATAAAACTCACTAAAAAGCAAAAATTATTATTATACACTACTATTACCAACACCCACCACCATAAAAACCATCTACCGCCACTATTTCCTCCACTAATAGTAATATTACCGCCTCCACCATTCACAAACACCCGTCACCGCTTATACTAACCCTAATTCCACTACCACCATTAGAATTAGTATAGTTTTTAGTAAAATTATTTATTAATAAAATTATGTATTTATGTTATATTATTAAAGGGACATTTATAATAGAAATTTAATTAATCATTATGAACAATCAATGAGACACTAATTAATAAAACGTTTAAAAATGGTTAAGTTGAACAAACCCCAGCGGTAAATTTATCTTTGCCAAGGAAAAACCTGACCACTCTTTACATAAACAAATCGATAATAAATAATTTCTTATGTTATGATCTTGATTCGTGTCGTTCGTTTAGTTATTACATAACATGGCAATTGATTGCACCAATTTTTTAAAATTGACATGTGTTTTATTGAGTTTATCTTAACATTAGAATGATCAACCACGTTTTATACTTTATAATATAACGTTATACATTTTGTGGCGTTACGAAATTAGCATAATATGTTTTTGTTCACCAATACCCGCCACCACCATAAAACCATATGAATCCACTTTTTTTATCCACCATCACCTAGTGGCGGAGCCAAGGGTTGACTAACCTTGCTCTAACCCCTCAAATTTTTAATAACTACATAATTTTTTTTTCTATTTTATAAATAGTAATTTGTCCATATATATTTATGGTTTAGTCCACCAAAGTTTACATGTTTTTTTTTTTTAAAATAGGCCTCCTCAATGTCAATTTTTGACTCCAACACTGCCACCATCACTGCCGCCCATCCCATGTAGGTTGTTGGACGCAATTCAAATTTTCAATCACAAATGCCACGTATGAGGTTTAGATTGAGCAAAATTTCGTCAATTGATTAGTTTCATTTTTTTTTTCCGTGTATATATTCTTTTTTGTATTGCAATCAATTTTATTTTAACATTAAAAAATCATGATTTATACGATATAGTACCAAAGATAACAGGGGTACCATTTGGGTGATCCAACTACGATCATGAAAATATTGTCTTGTATGATATCATCCCTGAAATATATGGTACCTTCATTTATCAAAAGTGTAAAAAACAACCAACCACATCTTCCACACTACGATGTTATCGATGTTGTAACGAAAACATAAAATTAATATTGTCCATCACTACTCACCAGCATTCACCGTCACTACTTCTTCCACCACAAACCAGGGGTAGAGCCAGGATTTTGAGGATATATGGAGAATAAAAAATTGGCCAGTTGGATACATGTGAAAAATGGATTTTGTATCCAATTTTACGATAAAATAACAAAAATAAATATAATTGTGCTTGGCTCCGCCCTTAACCACCCCTAATATTTCGGCCTCCACCTCGTCTACTCCTTATTGTTGCAGAAAATGTCTATTGATATTATTTATCAAAATTACTTATTAATAGAAATAAATATTATAGTTAATTAAGAAAACATTTATAATTAAAAAATGATTAGTCATTTATTATGAGCAATTAGTGAAATACTAATTAATAAAGCACTTTATAATGAATATATTATTTATTATGTGCAATTAGTGAAACACTAATTAAAAAAGCAATTATGGTATTTAAGTTGAACAAACCACCACTGTTGATTTATCTTTCCTATCAATTCCAACCAAGGTGGAACACTGGTTAGAGGCCACTCTTATGACACAATAGGTCATGAGTTCGAACCTCCCCGTTATAATTTTAAAATTCCATATCTTGACTTGAGTATTCATTTTTCATTCATAATATTGGAATTAACGCCATACGTGCGAGATGTAAGGGGTGGTCTGAGGAACCACAGCCCTTGATTTATGTTTGTGTGGACAAATCTTGACTACCACTAACAAATGCAAACTTATCCAAACCCTGTTTTATACTAATGAAATTCATTTGAAAAACAGAATAAAATAATTTAAAATATGGAAACTGCCGCAGCTGATGACTAAAGTCGGGAAATGATTAGTTGACCGTGGGAAAAATCGGGAAAAATCACGTGGCACGGTTTTTAGTAAAAATATGGATACACCCTATTAGTGCCACGAGATTTCTCCCGGTTTTTCCCACGGTCATTGTAGCACTACTCATTAAAGTCTCTCAAAGATCAAAGATATGAAAGGACATGTTTTAATCGGATATGGATAGCTATTATGGAATAAAAAGTAGCAGAGGAAGTAGGGATTTTTTTTTTTAATTTTTTTTTAATACATCAATTTGGAGCAAATGAAATGAAAATACACTTATAATGTCTTAGCTATGTCGCCTTTTTTCTTTAACCACAAAAAAATAATTAAAAAACATAAAAAAATAGCGTTATTCCAACGGGTCTAAATTGGTTTTTTCATATTGTTTTTACAAAATAATTAATTTTTTGAATGATAATACTCCCCCTGTCCCGAGAAAAATGGAATTATTAATAGAATTGCGAGGCATACTATTCATGTTTGGGGTATACCTTTACTGTTATAATGCCAAGATGGTTTTAGGTTCTGTTTTACAAACCACCCGACATACATCCCCCTCCCCTCCCAATCCCTTCCTATATGCATAAATCATTCAGGAAAAAAAAGATGAGGCTTGTCAACTATAACCAAACCTTATCATCGTTACTAAATTGCAACAAAAAAGATGTCCTCTCTCTGACATCCGTCATATGCCAATAACCTTAACTAGCAAATATAGTACAATAAAGTTATAATTCCATTTTTATCAAATACATTATTATAAATGCTATATTTCTGAACTCTTTATTGCAATTGAGTAGACATGTGTTGAAGGCTTTTTATTCTCTTTTCCTTAGAGATGTAGTTCGTTGCATTGCTATTTTTTCTATTTATGTACTTCAACCGAGCTTGGGGCAGATCTCCCAAGATTATCTTGGCTTCATGCAAAGTATTTTTTGTTAGCTAAGGAAACTTTGTGTTCATCTTGTTGTTGTTGTCTGCCAGAAATTTGCAGTCGTTGACGATGGAAAGGCTAGATAAGATGTTCTCCTTTAACCAAGAAACTGCCTTAAAATAAAGCTTTTGCTTCTGCATGAAAAGCCGACGACGACCACTCTGATCCAGCTGATATCTATGAAAAAGCGTGGGTCTAACAACCACACCCAATATTTCGATTAGCAATTTGTATGGACAACTCCGATTTACTTTCTAGAGAATCAACTAGACTCAATCAAATAGAAAATATCTCAAGGAGTTATTATCTCAATCTCTCGATTTGATTTACTCAAGCAAATACAATATGCGAGACTTAATCAAAGAGAGATAACTTGGATGGTACCAAAGACCAATATCCAAGTGTCAATCAATTTAAATCAACAACCAATAAGGTCGGATATTCTAATTAATTAAACAACGCACAACCTGTATTATTTCAATTATATAAAAATATAATGTGAAAAAGAAATAACACAGACACCAGAATTTTGTTAACGAGGAAACCACAAATGCAGAAAAACCCCGGGACCTAGTCCATATTAAACATACACTGTATTAAGTCGCTACAGACACTAGCCTACTCCAAATTAACTTTGGTCTGGACTGCAGTTGAACCCCAACCAATCTCAAACTGATCCAAGGTACAGTTATGCTCCTACACCTCTAATCCCAGCAGGATACTGCGCACTTGATTCCCTTAGCTGATCTCACCCACAACCAAGAGTTGCTACGACCCAAATTCGAAGACTTTAATAAACAAATCTGTCTCACACAGAAAAGTCTACAAGATAGATAAATTCGTCCCCACGAATAAACCTATGAGTTTTATTTTGTCTTTTGATAAACCAAGGTGAACATGAACCAATTAATAAAACCATACTTATATTCCCGAAGAATAGATCAGTTTTATCAATCACCTCACAATAGTCTTAATCGAAGCAGCGAAAAAAGATATTGTGGAATCACAAACGATGAGACGAAGATGTTTGTGATTACTTTTATATCTTGCCTATCGGAGATAGAAATCTCAAGCCAATTATTACAATTGTAATCGTACGATAGAAACATCAAGACTAGATCACACAACTACAAGAAAAGTAGTATCGGTCTGGCTTCGCAATCCCAATGAAGTCTTTAAGTCGTTAACCTGGTTTTAGAAGAAGAAAACCAAAGGTTAAGGAGAATTGACTCTAGCTTAGCAAACTAGTATCACACAGAATGTGTGGGGATTAGGTTTCCCAGTTGCTAGAGTTCTCCCTTATATAGTCTTTCAAATCAGGGTTTGCAATCAATGTTAGCTTGGTAACAAAGCATTCAATATTCACCGTTAGATGAAAACCTGATTAGATACAAGATAATATTTATTAACCATTAGATCGAAAACATAGCTTGTTATACACACATGTACTTGACGATTTTGGGTTTGTATAACCGTGCCCAAACTTGTACATTAGTTGGTTCAACACTAGTTAACCAAATGGTTAGCCAAATGATAACTTTCATATCAACCATATTCTTCTTCACCATAACTAGTCCAAATGACTAAAATGAACTAGTTAGAGAGTTGTTCAATTGCTATGAGATCTCATGTACTACACAAGACACAATAAAAGAAAAAACGATGTGATTCACTCGAATCGATTCATGAACTATAAAGCCACGGTTTGTAATAGCATTTCTTAGTTTATTAAGATAAGTTTACAAACATCATTTTTAGACATAACCTACTCAAGTTCGCGGACTCAAGTTAACCGGTTGGATTTTACATACTCCAGCAGAAATTCTCGGGTCGAGAACTTCTGTCAGTTCGCGGAATGAAACTGAGCTACAACTCCAGCAGAAATTCTCGGGTTGAGAACTACGCCAGTTCGCGGACTGAGTTGACAGCTCGTGTTCCGGTTTCACTCGATTTAAGATAGGTTTTCTTGATCTGGAGATCCGAGTTGATGTTGTAGACTTGATTTATGAAAGAAGAGGATTGAGATTTCTCTAAGGGTATAAAACTTGAACTGGCAGGGAGATGATGGTGTTGAAACAAGTAAATTGAGGTAATTGTTTTCCTCTGTAAATTTAGTAAGAGTATTTCTTGATGTTGTGGTTTTGATTTTGTTTATAGCATTGAAATGGTGATGAATGAGGATTATTTGGTTATGTTTATATTGTTAGAGATTGAGTCAAGTGGTATGACTCAACAGATGAGTATCAACATGAGTCAGTGGTGTAGATTGGTGGTAGTGTTTTTGCCAGTTACAGGATGTGGGAAAAGTTTATGATGCGGTATTTTGTAATGGGTTTGTAGTAGAAGTGGTTGTCGGTGTAAGTGATTGTAGTTTATTGAGTTTGACAGAGATGAGGTTGAGATGATTAAATAGCGGAACTGTGACTACAGTTGGTGATTTTGAAGTGAAGAAATTTAGAATTGGATTTGATCTGTGTCATGTTCGGGTTGGAAGAGATGGAATGTATACCAGATTATAGTTTAGGTTTGTTTGAATGGATTACAATTTCAGATGGAGTTAGAATTAATCCAGTTGTGTAGATTGAGCTGAAATTATTTTGTGTAGATAACAGAATTATGACTAGAACTGAGTTCAGTCTGTTTGAGTTTTGAAACTGAAATGGAGAAGATTAGTTGAGTTGAAGTTTATTTGGGGATTCTGCGGGAGTGGTGACTGTAGAATCATAGTGGAGTTGTCTTATTGAAATCTTGTAGCTATTGCAATTACAGTTAGACTATTAACAACGATCGATTCAAAGGATGAACCATTGGATCGTGGATCTCGAGGTAGGCGTGGCTTGTCATCAAAAGAGGTGGTGTTCGAGAATTGCTCGGTTGAACCCACCAAGCGTTGGTAAGTCAAGTTTGGTTATCATATTTTAGTGAGCCAAAACTCATTTAAGAGTCGCTTGATTTAAATGTACTAGAGTCAACTTCGTATAGGTTATCTTGAAAGTATTAGGGTGAGATATTACAAGTATTTCGAAG